>OU779868.1:5015000-6265000 GCA_916999025.1 Orgyia antiqua
CAGCTTTCTAGCTATCACCGTTCCAACCGAAGATTCAACTTGGTGACAGCCAGATGGATACCGAACTCGTAAGTACGAAGCTCCAAAACTTCAAACTAAGTTTACTTGTGACTGAACCATAAATATATCAACAATTCTTAAGAAATATACCTATCCATTTACATGTGTTATCTATTTTCTCAGAGTGTGATATATTGCATAGGTATCTTCTGTTGTAAATCAGTTCACACGTAACATAGTATGTGTGACAAAAACTTGATTTTAACGGTATCATGAAAATGTGTTGCATATTGACATAATGACAGTTGATATGGAAATTCTATACCAAAGTAAGAAAGTAAATGTAATTTATTGTTCCATAATCAAACATAGATATTTCAGAAATAGCTTGGTGAGCTTCTGAACGAGTAGGAGTGATGAAGTCATCTTATGCATAGAAGATGGAATTGAAGGCTGTTATTTCTATGTTGTGGCTTTGTGTGTCAAGTGATAATAATTTGATGAACACAAATTGTAATTGAAATTTAATAATTATTGTTATATGGATCTTTGTTGTCCGAAATAAAAGTTTATTATTATTATTATAGACATATAATATTTTGTGCTTTACTATTTTTCTTAGATGCACCAGCTTTTATTGGTAAAACCGCGGTATTTATTTATTGAGCCCCAATATAAGCCAAACTTAACAAATTGTACAAAACACCATCATCTTGAACCACTTTATCTATTACAAAAACCGCATCAAAATCCATTGCGTGGGTTTGAAGATATAAGCTCACTTATGAATATACATACAAAGCGATACATATACATAAAGCGACTTTTTTATAATAAGTAAATAATCTATCTACTTATTACCATAAATGCTTACATTCTAAGTATTACAGGTTACTTTTTAATGCCGAACAATGCAATGGTCCCGTGGGATGTTCTAATAACTTAAAAGGGCTGTCTAGATGGTGTTAATGTAGACTTAGAAGTTACAAGTCTCTAGTTTTTTTCTTTTTTATGCTCTGTTTTTTTTTTACGTTCATACTGCACTGTAGTGCGTAACTAGTATACTCGTATAGTTAAAGTAATTTATTGATTTTTGTATTCTGTAAAGAATACTAGGTGGTTCGTCGAGATGTTGCAACGCAATCTTGATAGATGGCGTTGTACGTAGAAATACGATATAAACTCAATCGAGTGACGATTGTGGTGATTAATTTGAATGCTACAAGCACGACCGCAATAAGCTCATTTGGAAGAGCTTCGGAACGGTATTCCGAGGTCGTGGGTTCAAGTCCCGCTTGCGGCAATCACTTTTTCCACCATAATTAAATTTATTTAGTATATAGTTAATCTTGTTATGTGAATAATTATATAGGATATTAGTTTGAATTAATAATTCAGAGTTTATATTAATAAAATTAAAAGAAGACATTTTCGTTAATCTATTAGCTCGCAACATAAATAATTTACGAGCACGTAATAAATATGTCAAAGCATAAAATCATTTTCTTTTAAATATTAAGAACAGAACTGGATATTACAAATTCAGGACACACTCTCCATAAATTGTAAGCATTAATTAACAAAAATAATTTATAAATCCTTATTTGATTGGTTGAAATACTTGCCTTTAAAAAATAATTTAAATAAATCATTGTTTAAAACATCATTTGTTTCAATAAAACTACTTTTTACGGATTGAGATGCGTATTACTACAGCTCTGTCTCACCCGTGACCATGGTGACTGCAAAGACTCCGAAACGTCGGGCTAAAATTTAAAACAACGCGTCTAAATCCGTAAAAAGTAGTTTTGTTTAAAACCGGTTTATCTATCTCTCTTCCTTTCTTTCTCTCTCTCTACAGTCCAATAGGGTCCCACTGCTGAGCGTAGATCTCCTTCAGTTTAGGAGAGATAACGGTCTACTATGCTGAGTTGACTAGGCGTGGTGGCTTACAGATTATTTTCATGTTTTCCGTCTCTTAGAGAAAACGATATGTGTGTTATGTACCTTAGCTGGCTTTTACAGTCAGTGGGTGGCACTTGTATACTTAATCCGTGACCATATGGACGATATATGTAATAGCTAGATACATTACATATTACAATAAAATATATTTATTTAACTGTTCATGGTGCCAATTCTGCGTGCACAACTAAACTTAACTAAAAAATAGAAACAAGTGTGGTATAATTTTATTAGTTATCTATTTCGTTGTGTTTAAAATCTTTAGTCTACAATAAACAATGTTTATAACAAGAAATTTCTGTTAACATTGCCAAATAGTATTATCGACACTATCAATATAGATAATTTAGTTAGTATATTATTTATGTATTTTGTTTTTTTTACAAATAAAATTGTAAACATAGAATTGGCACCCATGTATACTGTAAAGTGTACAACATACATACCGTTGATACATCTAATATCACACAGCTGCAATTACATTTGTTCAGTGTATTGGCAAACGAGTTGTTTTTCTATACATTCACATGACAATCAAATGTGTTTTATAGAATAGTTTCATTGTTTATTAAGTAATGTTGACTTTAGCACTTTAATATTTGCTCATAACAACCTCTCATTATGTGGCGTAAACTCGTATGTTGCTTATGATTCAATTATTTGCAATTAAAAATATTTGTAACATTTTGTAAAATAAATATATATTTTGTATTAAGGAATAATAGGATTAATATGTCATAAAATAAAATATCATAATAAATGGAATATTGTGATTTTTATGTTAGCTCTCCTTAAACAGTACTACATAAAAACAGAGTGAAACCATGTAGCAAGAACATAGGTATAGCAAACTGGCAGATGAGTAATAAATACCTACAAAATAATAAACAATAAAATAATATAACTTTGTTAATATGGCATTACATTATTTACGCTAACAATTCGGCTAGTTAGAAAAAAAAGAAACGTGTGATACACGACAGAATTAGTACTTGCATAATTGGACCTTAATTTTTTTTTTTACTGACATTTCACACAACATCCTCTGATTCCAAGCTAAGCTATTATATATACTTACTACTTATTATATATACTTACTTACTACTATATTTTATTATATACTTGTGTATTGGGTACCAGAATACGGATATACTACATATACTACTTTTCTTTTGCAAATACATACTTATAATACATAGAAACACCCAGACAATTATGTTTCTTCTAATTTAACACATCTTAAAAATCACATACTTTTTACACATTCACTGCGTTACGGGAAGTATTTGGTTGTAATTGAGTTTCGCTCTGTGCGGCAGCTAGTAGTCCTTGTTTTGCGCTCCGTGCGGAGGTGATTTTTTCAAGAATTCGTACAAGTAAAAAAGAGACACCTAAATTGCCGATGTCCTTGCTTGAAGTGTATTAAAACTTACTAATAAAAATGTACGGGAATTATTTTTTCGTAACGCACAAAAAGGTAATTATTTTATAATAGTGCGATACGGGAACTATTTGGCCGTATCCTAAACCCCGTACAGCACTGTACATGCGCGCGCGCGGAGCTTCAGTTAGCCGTAGTGCTGTGACCAGGTTACTACGTTTTTACAAAACACGATATTTTATTCGTCACGCAAAAGTAGGTAAATTGTACACAAACAAAACGTTCACATAAAAATCTTATTATGGGGAAAGTTGTAAAGACAGAAGGTGAACAGGCTAGAAACATTATTGTGCAGAGTAGTAGTTCCAGTTTATCAAATCCCAAACCATCTAGTACAAAGAAACCTAGTTAAATTTTCTTAAGTCCATAGACAGGAAGTGAATTTTGTATTTAATAAATCAAATTATGGTGAAAAAAGTGACTGCCGCAAGCGGGACTTGAACCCACGACCTCGGAATACCGTTCCGAAGCTCTTCCAACTGAGCTTATTGCGGTCGTGCCTGCAACATTCAAATTAACCACCACATTTGTCACTCGATCGAGTTTATATATTTTTACGTACAACGCCATCAATCAAGATTGCTTTACAACATCTCGACCAACCACGTAGTATTCTTTACAGAATACGAATGGGTTGAACTAATGACGCGACGTTTATTACTAAAGTAATTTATTAATTTTGCAATTGACATGCTATGCTCTTATTTATTAAATGAAATTATGGTGGAAAAAGTGACTGCCGCAAGAGGTCGTGGGTTCAAGTCCCATGGGTTAAGTAAAAGCATAGCATGTCAATTGCAAAATTAATGAATTTTGTTTATTAGAAGAAGTAACAATCAATAAAAATAAAAAGACTGATTCATTTTTGTATGACTTAAATAAAACAATAATAAATCAGAAACAGAAAAATATTTTACTTATTACACCCCATCCCTAGCAATATGACTGTTGTATGCACCACGACATGGATTTTCCCGTAAAATCAACCATTTCCAAAAATACCTGTAACGTTTAAAATATTACTAAGAACCCCGTGCGACTGCAGCTGTGTATACACATGGATGTAACCTATTGATTTGTACAACAAAAAACATCAACTGTGGACTTTCCATGTCTCTGTGGAGGTTTGAAGTCAGGACTACGTACGGGAAAATAGACGTCGTAACGCATATCAGGCATTCTTGATACGGGAAGTATGTGACTTGTACAGCACTGGAAGTAAGTCTTAATCTAGCGCAGCCGCAGGGAACGTGTTAAAGTAAAGCATTAATACGACTCAAATTCTAAAATAAAGTTCTAAAAACGCCTTTTAGTTTTTCGTCAACAAATAATTACTCCATGCTATTTTTATAAAGGCGTCACAAAGGAAGAAATTATTATTATTCTCTTCTTCTTCCAAGTCCGTTGACGTTGGGCAGGAGCCTCTGCCACTTTATGAGGTTTGTGGTCTACCACGCCACGCTTCTTAGCATGGTTTTGTTCCAACTTTTTAATCAAAGAACAACAAGAGCTCAAACTTCAAAGAATTATACATGATGCCGGAGCAGTGCCAATGTCTACGTGAACGATGAAATAAATATAGGGGCTATGCAATTATGCTAATAAAAATGAATATTAATATTATTAAATGTACCTAGCCTTCAAATAAACACAAAAGTTACAGTTACAGTTTAACAAATTTTATAGTAGTTACTTTTAGTTACATATAAGTCGTCGCATTTATAGTACTCTATTTATTTGCTTTGTCAAAGTGTAAAATTCTTCATTCATTACTTAGGACTGTAAATATGACGTCATAACTTTTCTGATCATAAGGAAACTGGTAATCTATTAACTAAGAACTGACAATTCAATGAGCAATAAATAAAACGCGGAACAATATACTTCATTGTTAATGTATGAGAGTTTTATAGGCTTAGGGAAGGGGGTAGGATGCTGCGGTGTATAGAACAATATGCACAATGTTGAACGAACCGTTGATAGAAGCACAAACCGTACATTAAGTACCGAAGAGATCATTTTGAATTTTTAATTAGAAGAAAAAGTGATAATTTTCTTTCATAAGTTGCTTTATGTGTATGGATGATTTGCTGAAATGCGGAGCATAGTGATTTTTTGTGAGTATTCTACATTATTATGTTTAGTTTTAATTAAATTTACCTATGCTTATAACTATCAAACCTACACTTTATTTAATTACTAGGTAGCTATCCTCAACTTTGCACGTGTGAAATATAGAAAACAATCCTAAACAAATTATACAAAAACGCCATTCTCTTGAACCATAAAAATCTGCATCAAAATCCGTTACGTGGTTTTCATAATATAAGTTCACACAAACGTTGTTTTGCTATATAAATGTTAAAGGTGGATAACCCTTATCACTTAGGGGCAATGATTTATTAAAATACTTACCCCTAAGCATAAGATAAATAATCTCAATGCTTAGGGGTAAGAAAAATAGATAGTAGCCGATTCTCAGATCTTCTGAATATGTACCTATATAAAATTTCGTAAAATCGGTCAAGCCGTTTCGGAGGAGTGTAGTAAATAACACTGTGACACCAGAATTTTACATATGAGATTTAATTTAATATTTAACTAGCTGTTGGCTGCAACATCGTATGCGTGGAATTTAAAAACCAAACCCTTACATTTGTAATTAATATTTTGTATAATTTTATAAAAAAATTATCGTCTTGAACCAATTTATGTTATAAATGAAAACGCATCAAAATCCTGTGCGTTGTTTTGATGATATAAGCGTACACTGGGATAAATACAAAAATATAAGTAATAAGGTTTGGAGATCTGTAATCGGTTACAAGACTCTCAATGGCTTTAGTGTACCAGGCTACAGCTCCCAAGTAATGTTTTGAGGATAGATAAATAAAAAATCCGAATTTATATATGATTAAACGTGTAAAAAAGATGATGTTGTCGAAGCCTCACATACAGACGATTCAAGCATATTTTTTAGGGTTCCGTACCCAAAGGGTAAAAACGGAATCCGATTACTGAGACTTCGCTGTCTGTCACCAGGCTGTATCTCAAGAACAGTGATAGCTAGACAGTTGAAATTTTCACAGATGATGTATTTCTATTGCCGCTATAACAACAAATACTAAAAATTAAATTAAATAAATATTTAAGGGGGGCTCCCATACAACAAACATATTTTTTTAAAGTTTCTTGCTCGATACTAATAACGTTGCCTTATGTTGCATAGATAATGGTACGGAACCCTTCGTGCGCGAGTCCGACTCGCACTTGACCAATTTTAAGTTTATATAGTCAAAAAATTTCAAAAACATTCAAGTATTTAATTGGAAACACTTGATATCTTGACCCTATTTAAATCCACTTTAAAACTAAACAAAGGCACAAAATTACTTAGTACATGCGTAGTTTTTAGGGTTCCGTACCCAAAGGGTAAAAACGAGACCCTATTATATTGTGTGGTAGTGAAGTATTTGTACTATAGACGTTGACAACCTATAGTTATGTGCTACTGTAGGTTCCTATATGCCTATTGTTATCGATTATACTACATCGAGGGAACAATGTAACAGTTTTTATTAAATTCTGCAATCCATTACTTAAGTTCACAACTAGCAATTATTCAACGCATACGTTCCAAACGAACAAGTTTATAATGAATTATAGGCTCTGAAAATTTTTAACTACACTAGAGAAAAATTACTTAAGGGACAAAATTTTTACGAAGCGCATGCAAACTATACTGAAATAAGGGTTTCTTGTTGTCGACATCCTATGTAGAAGACAAACGAGCATATCGTTACCCTGATGTTAGGATAACGCGAAGGAATTCTAACCTCTTCATTTCTTCCCATGAACTGGCCCTTGGTCTGGCTTTTGGTCGACTTTGCCACGCTTTCCTGGCGTGAATATGTGTGATTCGTTTCGTCTTTTCCGTTTTTAGAGTTATAAATATCCTGGTAGGGGAGCCCACGAAGCTAAATGGGGATTTACTCGAGCGTCGTAGAGACCTATTGGGATGCAAAGCTTAGATGATAAGAATAAAAAAATGTTATATACATATACCTTTACATCGGTGGGGGAAGCGGCAATAGAATTATAAATATGTAAAAAAAACTGTTGCATGGACATCCTCGAGCGCGTCAGATATTGATAGCATCAATGCCCTACGTATTTTTAATAATGTACGTATGTTAATCTGATCGTTTGCATGATGCGGGTGGTTGTATTTAAGGGTTGAAAATGAAAAAAAAAAAATTTTGTCGAGCGCGTCAGATTTTCTAAGGGAGTGTTAAGTGCACCAAAAAAAGCTCTCATTCACTAATCTGACGATTTCGATGGGACGCAAACTCACGGCCAGTTTCATAATGTGCAAAAAAAATTCGCCATTTTGAAATACTCAAGCGCGTCAGATTAAGATATATATGGTTCATCTTTATGTTCTAAACGTACTGTCTCATAATCTGACGATTATCTAGAGGGATTCGCCTAATCTGACAAAAAAAATCGAAAAACGGTTCACCTTAAAGGCCATCCCTGCAACTTCCCGCTAATTCCATTCTTGGGCGCTTAAAATTGTACTTTGAACTATATTTTGAAATCAGCGGGTCATTCCCAGTTACACTGTCGGCTTTTAAATTGTTAGATTTACCAGCTGCTCTGTGTCTAGCCAACCGGAGTCGCCGATAAGAGATAACAATAGATTTTAAGGACAATAGAGTCGTAAAATCTCATCTCCATTGAATCATAACTAGACAAGAAGCACAATTAAAAAGCTCTTAGGAATATTTATGAGTATGTTGTAAAGATATATCATACAAATTTTTAGACAAGTATAAAATATTATTTCTATTACAGCGTGATCATTTATAATTTACAACAATTAAAAAGAAAGTAAATATTATGATCTAAGATAATTTGTATCACAGAATAGTTTTATCACAAAATGGACAATAATTTGAAAGTGTAAATACTTTCGTTAATGTTTTCGTTCTTCAAACTATTTACTTTTGAGGTGTAAGTATTTGGTACACAAGGAAACGTTGAAGTTACTAACTTTCTTTTAGTATTGAATATAGTCGCTTCAATTTTATTTTTCTCAAAATCTGGCAAACATTTATGAAGCGTTTATTCTATAATCCGATCATCCTGAAGCAAAAAACATAATATGTAAGTCACATTAATAATGTAATAAATAAAAATAAATAATGTAAAAAAATGTAATATAATGTATTTTTATTTTGCAATTTTATATTTAAAAATATAATTTTATAATGAGTTTAAATAAAGAATACCACTAATGTATTAATAATAATATGTATATCTAAAATGTGTATAAACTACTTACTTTAATTCTCAACACTCCACTGCACTTTACACCACCTTTTAATTTATTTTGGCTACAAGCCCAAACAAATAATCCACTTTTATGGAATCTTCTTTTATAATATTGTCGACCACTATGTAGTAAGACAGTCCCATGTCTCCTTTCGATATAGGACAAGGTTGACTTTTCAGTCGAGCCAATTGGTGTACCACTTTACCACTTTGCTTCGACATAATTTATCGACTGAAGGTAATGGTAATCCACATTCTTTAAAACATACTCGTAAATATTCCTAAGAGCTTTTTAATTGTGCTTCTTGTCTAGCTATGATTCAATGGAGATGAGATTTTACGACTCTATTGTCCTTAAAATCTATTGTTATCTCTTATCGGCGACTCCGGTTGGCTAGACACAGAGCAGCTGGTAAATCTAACAATTTAAAAGCCAACAGTATAACTTTGCAACTTTTTTTTCGATATATTTTGATGGCTTAATATCTCATAAACAGTCCTAATTAAACATTTAGAAGTCCAACTCATCTTTTTAAAATTTAACTTTTTCTAGTGTCGGCTCCTGCACTATAGTGTGGAGGACTGGGAATAAACGGCACCTTTCCCTCCACACCCTTTTTATTCCCATTCGTTCACACTATTCCCATACCTCCACACTGTGGACGACGGGGTGTGGAGGACTGGGAATGACCCAAATGTAGGCATCACGCAGCTGCACGCTTTTAACTTTATCGACGAATTTTTGTTATTTCGGCTTGCGGAAATTGTCAGATTATATATTTTTCATTATTCTTGAATTATTAACTTCAAAATAAAAAAAAATTTTGCTACGCTCGACAATGTCGAGATGACGTTTTTTTTTTACAACTTTGTTGCCCTCCCCTTTTTTTACGTCACTCTCAAATTGTCAGATTAGTGGAATATACACTTTTTAGGATGTAATTAACTCACCCTACCTTAATCTGACGCGCTCGAGAATTTCTGATGGTCAATTTTTTTTTTACTAATCTGATCCTGTATCCTTCACGGGCGGCATTATATATGGGTCTCATGTTTTGTGGAGGTACTTAACCGGGTACAAGGTATCCTCCTGTATATTAATCTGACGCGCTTTAGTAAATCCCGAAATCCCCTCTTGGGCTCCCCTACTATCCCTTAGCTTGGCTCTTACGTGCTCTTAAAACCAACTAAGGAATATTTTTGTGGGGAAGAAATGGGGTAATGACACTTGTATTCTTAATCCATCACTATATACCTACATATTTTCGTTTAAATTAAAAACATCGAATAAAATTTATGGAAATACAGTAGACACTTAAATTTGAAAGTAAAATCAAGGGCACTATGATTATTCGTAACCTTAAATGAAAGTAGTAAGAGTGCTGTAATAATAATAATTTATACAAGACAGTATCTAAATAAATTAAGTAAATATATTACTCACATATGAATATCATCATTTTCTTAAACGTTTTTGAAAAAGTCACATTTAATTTTAGCGGTATTAAAAATTGATGAATATAAATATTCATGGACATTTCGCACAACGTCCTCCAGTCCCAAGCTAAGCTTATATGCTTGTGTTATGGGTAGGTACGGATATAATACATAAATTATTTTTATTTGTAAATACGAGTACCTACATACTTAAAATACATAGCAAGCAACCAGTATAAAGACACTGAATGTATGTAATGTATGCTTTGAAATAAGAATTAATAAGTTCAATCAATATAGGTTTGTCATAAATATTTAGAACTTTTTGTAGACTACTACTATACTTTTTGTTTACTATGTATTATAAGTATGTATTTACAAAAGAAAAGTAGTTTATGTATTATATCCGTATTCTGGTACCCATAACACAAGCATATAAGCTTAGCTTGGGACCAGAGGACGTTGTGTGAAATGTCCATGAATATTTATTTATTTATTTATTTATTTACTACAAAGTTATATCAATTATGAAATAATATTTATATTAGTACCTATACTGTAACGCATAACATTTCTGAACTAAGAACAAAATCAAATTCAATGAGCACTTTAGTTGGCAAAGTCGCTAAAGTATATTGGCTGCATGCAATAAAGCTAGAGCTGACTGCGCCTCAAATGCATTTTCCATCTAAGTGCATCACCAATGAATCTGATAGGTATCATCTTTTCTGATAAGTGATGAGATTTTTTCTTATGGTATATCATAAAGTTAACGACAAAATTAGTGTCCCTCAAGGATCTAAATTCGGCCCGCGACTAATTTAAAGAAATGAAACAAAATATTCTATAAAATATTGATAACTAAATACGCACAATAAATTAAAATCATTAGATTTTTAGTCAACCCTACCAAAATGGCGCAAAAATGCATTTGTTTTTATTATTATTCGATCAAATTTCAATCAATTGACAATAATTTAATTAAATAATTGGTCAAGTGCGAGTCGGACTCGCGCACGAAGGGTTCCGTACCATTATCTATGCAACATAAGGCAACGTTATTAGTATCGAGCAAGAAACGGTAAAAAATCATGTTTGTTGTATGGGAGCCCCCCTTAAATATTTATTTTATTTTATTTTTAGTATTTGTTGTTATAGCAGCAATAGAAATACATCATGTGTGAAAATTTCAACTGTCTAGCTATCACCGTTCTTGAGATACTGGGTACGGAACCCTAAAAATCATGTTTGTTGTATGGGAGCCCCCCTTAAATATTTATTTTATTTTATTTTTAGTATTTGTTGTTATAGAGGCAATAGAAATACATCATCTGTGAAAATTTCAACTGTCTAGCTATCACCGTTCTTGAGATACTGCGTACGGAACCCTAAAAATCATGTTTGTTGTATGGGAGCCCCCCTTAAATATTTATTTTATTTTATTTTTAGTATTTGTTGTTATAGCGGCAATAGAAATACATCATCTGTGAAAATTTCAACTCTCTAGCTGTCACCGTTCTTGAGATACAGCCTGGTGACAGACGGACGGACGGACGGACGGACGGACGGACGGACGGACAGCGAAGTCTCAGTAATAGGGTCCCGTTTTTACCCTTTGGGTACGGAACCCTAAAAATGACAGCTTTTTGTACACTTAAATTCGACGAATTAGGTACTAGTAAAGATGCCATCTGTTCGTGTGGTGACGGACTAAGAATACGATTGTCACCACCCCATCTCCTCCCAAGGATGCTGTAAAAGCCAGCTAAGGGATATTTTACACAGATATCATCCTCTGTGAGAAACGGAAAACTCGAAAGTAAACCCTGTGCCAACACGCCTGGCCAGCGCGGCACAGTAGACCATAATCCCTCCCAAAGTGGAGGAGGCCCGTGCCCAACAGTGGGACGTAAATGGGCTAAAGAGAGAGAGAGAGAGAGAGAAAGATGCCATAAGATAGGTTTGTCAGCAATTTATTATTTTATTTCCAAATACGTAAATCTCTCGGTCATTGAACAGGGCGCAGTCTGCTATCCTCTAACGAAGATTATTCAAATAATTTACTTCGAAACCACTCAACCAAATTGAATTCAAAGCTGAATAAAAACTGTAGAAAGTCCTTGTATTATTGATTTTAAATCAACTCAGTTTCTAGGCTTGCAATCCACATTTTGCTCAATAATTATGAACCCAGTGCGTAAAATTTTTATATTGATACTAGTTACTACAGATTTTTAGTAGCTAACTTGTCTGTGTACCTATTTCATGTCATAGGGACGTCTCAGAATTATTTTCTTTGTATTTGTAGTACCTACCTAGGTACTTAATTAAAATCCAACAATCTTTACAGTTATTAAATATATGAGATAGGTACCCTTATAAAATGTAAGAGGTGATCATTCCACAATACGATCAAGCAGGATTCCACGTTCATAGTGGCTGTAGTGATGTTTTATTAATAAGTTAATTGTGAACAAACCATCTTGTAAAAGTTAGACAACTTACAAAATTATTTCTTGTTTAGTGTGCCTCACTGTCACATGGGTCGAGGCTCAAAATGGTCGTGCTCCACAGCATCAAGAACATAACGGCCACGGTTGGGATATCAGGCTGGCAGTTCCTGGAGAACCTGGCAATGATTATCCTACCCTTGGTGCTATTCCACGGACATCCTTCTCTTGTGCAGGCAGAGAGCCAGGTATTCCACAATTTCAAGTTATTTATTTCTCTTTGCAGTTTACTTTTAGATAGGAGGATCTACTTTAATCTAAATTCATTTATTTATTTATTTTTACAATTAGAACTGCTTGATAAATATTTGCTTAATTTATTTGATGTAGTTAATAAAAATAAAATTCTAATAAGTTCTTCGCATTATGGCAACTATATTTTTATACTTACGTAGGTATAAAATATAAATAGTAACGATTTTCATAAATATTCATATAACAAGTAGGTGTAAGATTAGACTTTGAATATTTAATGTTAAGTATGTATTTTAATGAATCGTACATTTAAGATAGGTATTTCGCTATAAATACAAGACGCTTTCAGCATAATCTTAATATATACCTACAGCAATATTATTCTACTCACGAAAATATTATTTTTATATTTATAGAGATTTTTACCGGGCCTCGTATTTTTACTCTAGTAAATCACAGATCAGTCATCATAATTCATAATGATACAGATAATATCCACAGACCTAACACTATTCACATACTTAATAAGATTATTTTCAGATACTTATCGTGCACAATTTATATTTTCAGGATATTACGCAGACGTAGAAGCAAATTGCCAGGCGTTTAGAGTATGCACAGTTGGATCTACTTACGGCTTTCAGTCTTTTCTCTGTCCAAATGGAACATTATTCAACCAAGCAGTCTTCGTATGTGATTGGTGGATGAACGTAAATTGTAAAGAGTCCCAACAATTGGTGAACACCAATGAACAGTTCCAAAATCTTAAATTAGGTCCACAGCTCATGAAGGACATTAAAAAAATGCTTACACATCCTATGCGCAATCCTTACGATCGAAATTCAATGAAAAGCAATCTTATTGTAATGCAAGATTACAAGCCACCTGTGGGACAACTGTTTCCAAACGGAGCTCTTTTAGCTGGCCCAGAACGCCAACCGAATAATGTTTATATTCCAGCAAAGCAAACCTTCTCTGCATCCACACCAGATCCACGTTACCTACCAGCATCAGATAATAATTTTCAGTCGTTTCAAGGAGATGATGATTATTTTCAAAGACAAAGACAGAGTGAGCAATACGTTAGGAACAGCCAAAACTTTCAAAATAGTAACCAGATCTCTAACAGTCATACAGGAAGATTTATTCAAAATTCAGAATTAAATAGCAACAGTGACTATACACAAATACCACAATCACCTAAACCTACACAAATCTCAAAAATCCCACAAAGGCAAAGTAATTTTATACAAAATTCTCAAGTGCGTAGTGCACAAAACAACCCCAGAAATCAAATAAACAGACAAAGAGCACACTATTCAGAACCAAGAAAAATACAACCAAATATTGAGAAACAAACAGATTTTGGAGTAACTTTCACAGAGCCAATCGATACACAAAGTTCTAACGCCAGCCAAGACAGACAACCATATAGTTATAGCACACCTTCTAGCCTACCCCAGTTTTCAACCGATATAAAAGGTAAAACTGGTAGGGAGCTTAAAGAAAATTTGGTAAGTACAATTAAAGATCCAAAATCTACAGTGGGAACTAAAACAAATAGTAAATTTACCCAGGAAACTAAAATAGCAAAACCGAAATCTCGTGTGACGATTAAAACTTGGATAGTAAAACCCACCAAATCAGGTAGACAATTAGTAGATCCAAAGCCATATTCTTACGCAACTACTTCGCCAACACTGGTCTCATCTTCCCCTTATTCTACATCACCTACAGAAACATTTGCTGTCGAAACTACTCCTTATACCTATGAAAAACCTACAAGTTCTCCTGAAAATGCGAAAATTGTATCTACAGAACCACATTCTGAAGAATCTTACTCTTATCCTAAACCTACAGCTGCAAAACAAATTCAAACATCTGTATACGAAACTACACAAGTTTTTATCTTGCCAACAATGAGTAGTACTCGTGCAATATTTTCAGGTCGCCTCAGCTTACCCTCTACACCTGTAATTCCAACTCTAGCTTCCCGATATTACCTTGCACCTTCCCCTTTTAAATCATCAGATCGCTATTATCTGCCACCTCCTCGTCAGCCTACACCGTTATCTCGACTATATTTAACTCCGGATTCGGCACCACAACTATTACGTTATCAAAACTCCCATTCAGTACCTAATCCAACTATATCTTCTGCCAATCATCCAACCAATCAAAATTTAAATGATCAATCATTACTTTCAAAACAGTCTCACATTGTTTTCAATAAAAATAATTTAACATTCGCTGATATACTTACTAAGAATAAATTAGATATGACCGTCAATGACATCGTTAAAGATACTGACGATATACTAAAAACTGCCTCTCCTCCCATACAGAACCAATATCACAAAATTTCAAAATCATTGAATTCTGACGATAACATTTTGTCTAGTAGGTTAGTAAATACTAGAACTACCAAAGGTAGTGGTGAAATTTTAATGTCTAAATTGCCAGCACAATCGACATTAATGTCTCCAAAAACTGCTCGTATAGTAGCCACCCCAAATACTATTTTGGTGCCACCAAACGAAAGTTTTATTTACCAAAATAATAATGCGCTCTCAAAGTTGCCATTTTTCAAAGAATCTGGTTTTCCCAATACTATAGAGCGAACAGTTTCTATAAAAATAACCATACCTGAGAGAATCGCTATGTATCTTTTTAGAAACCAAAGCGAATCGGATTACGATAAGTTAGAAATTTTAAATACCGGTAGTAGTAATTACTTAGTTTTAAGCGATAATCAAAACAAAATATCAAACATGAAAAATGCCATTAATTTTATTCCATTGGCTAAATTATCTGATAGTAATAACAATAATAACATATCTGATTCACAGGCATTTGTATATTCATTTTTGGCTGACTCTATCAACGTGGCAAGAGAGTATAGAAATATTGCACAGCAAGAAATATTATCATCTTCATCTACAACTACACCTGCACAGTTTCCAAACGTAGACAATGCAAAACTTTCTGATATTACTAACAGAATATCAGATCTGACATCATCACAATTTTCAAGTAATAATTTTAATCAGATTGATAAAAGCGCCAAGCTCATTGCTACGCCATCAACTAATATAAACCAACCTATTTCATTCACAGACAATATAAAATACACAAATGAACATAATCCAGCTCACCAACTACAAGCACCAGAATACAACAGACCTTTACAACAAACACAAAATGAATTTTATTCCTCAAAATCACCAACATTTAACAACCAACAAAAGCTCCTAAACAATAAACAAGTATACAGCGGCCAGTTGTACCAGTGGCCGGTACCTGAGGTAACTGAACAAATATACAATAAACAAAATTATGCTAATCTTGTTAACTCTAATAACATTCAGCAACAAACTACACCAATGTTGACTTTACAGCATAACACTAATCAGAACACTGCAGCAGACAGATACCAGCAATCAAATCCAGCACTTGAAATTATTAAAGCACAAACACTGCCAGTTTATTCAGCGAAATTACAGTTGGAGCCTTCTAAAGAATCTGAACAACTTAGCAGTCAAGAAAGTGTTAGTAATTTGCTAAATAGGGAAAATGGAATATCTGCACATTTACAAGACAAAATAGTAGGTTCTTTGCCACATCCACTAGAAGACAATAAAATAGTAACATTCGAAAACGATCAATCTTATTACCTGTACACAAAATTCAAAGACGACACACATGATCAAAATCCTTCAATGAATACACAGCAAACATATTCGCAACAAAACACTAATACAAAAGAAAATAACATCGAACCAGATTCCGTCTCATTTCAATTTATACCGTCAATAAATTATGAATTAGAAGACGAAAAAGAACAACAAAATATTCTTGATGCATTCCAAATAGATGAATTTGGTGCTCCAAGAGAAATTACAAAAACTAAAAGTGTACCGGAAGAGAAAAGTGCGCGACAACTTATGATGTCAGTAGATTATTCTGTAGAACATCCAACATCAAACAGACGATCTGATGAATATACTGTCGATAGTCTTTACTCGGGACCTTCCTCATACACAGCTCCTCAGTCAACAATAGGTAATTTGAAAAATAGAAGAAATACTCAAAATGAATACAGTTCCAGATTAGAGGACTTTGATATTGATAGTTCAAATGGTTACCCACGAGGAAGGCCTACGCACCAGTTTATATTTTAGGCAGATATAATTATGTAGGAGTAGGTTAAATTAGACGAAATCCGCTTTTAATTAAAATCATGACTTTAGTAGGTAGTGTAGGTGTAGTCTGGTGTAGGTACCTATTTAATTTACATATTAAGTGAAGGGACCTGACTGCACCGACCGATTTCGAAAAGAACTTAACTACTAGATTGATTGATTAATGTTTAATATAACACTCATTGTAAATATAAAACACGTACCTACTTAAAACGTACATAGTAAAAAAGTAGTTTTAACCAAACCATCTTAAAATAAAATTGATATTACATAAAGTAGTAGTTAGATATTAGTAGTTTTATGGTAAATTATGTAGCTGTTAATATATAATTTTTTTTTTATATTTGTAAGTATTTTAATGACGGAAAATGTGATAATAATAAATACTTTAAAATGATGAAATTATTTTGTAACTTTTATTTTGTCATGCCCGTTATCGCAGTGAATAAACACGATGAAGTGGTTTCCACATATTGGTATAGTACACAATGACATATTCATACGTACATAACTACATATTATATCGATGGTTCCACAGAAATCTAAGAACATGTTTACCTACTCTATCGGGCCTTTACCTAGGTCGAAGTTTGAACTTATTTATTACGATTGCGCGATCGTAAATATCTGCTGCTTTACCCGATCATGCATCCAAGCTGGCGAGGAACACTTAACTACATACTCGTATGGTACTAACCAGTCTCATAATTATGTACCTAGCATGCCTATTTCAGGTACTCACAAACGTAGGGCAACCACATCATTCGCGTTACCTGTCGCATGGTCTAATTGTAATACCCGTGCCAGACACAGACCACTGCATTCAAAATTACTATATGCGATGGGAAGGTAAATTAGCCGGGGCAGGATTTTTGGAATATGTTCTGGCCCCGTTAAATATGCTTTATTCTCGTGCTACTCAGACTTCCAGTTTAAGATATCTGGAAAATACCTACGTGTTAAACTCCCGTACGAAGAGTTTTGTACCATCATCATAATTATATCCGTTAGTCATAAACTCATCATATAACATGCCATACTAATTACACCGAAAGCATAATATCGTCTAGCTATTACGTTCACAAGATAGAGCTGCGTTAACGACCGAACCGAAAACCCTAAAATTAGGACCAGAAGTAGCTGGCTAAAAATCAAATCGCTGTCACAAAGCGTAGGACTGTCATGTGTCACGTACTATGAGGTCTGTCAATTTGACAGACTTCATAGTACGTGACAGTGTCAAATCCTGATCTTACAAAATATTGCCAAAATAAAGAACTTTTCACAAAAATTGACATAACTACATGATCAAAATATGACATCATGATTTTAGCGTTCTCCCAGTCACATCTGTAGCTGCAGCCGCGAGTCCGCTTTTCTGCTTCTGCTGCACCACTTTGTTCAGTCTTCGGCATCCCTGATTGTGAGACCATTAGCACGCATAATAATTATCATCTTTGGCGACTTCAAGCCAGCATTTCTTGGGCCTACCCCTTTTACCACGGCCTGGTGGAGGTGCCATGGCCAAACATTTATTTCCTAGCTAATTTGCCGGTCGTCACAAAACGTGACCATACCAACGTAGGTGATATTCCTGTTATTTCTCTGCTATGTCAAGGACATGAAGGCTGCCACGGATACGGAAGTTTCTAATGCGTTCCTGTCGTGACACTCTGCACATCTAGCGCAGCATTTTCAACTCCGTGACCAGCAGTTCTACTTGTGTCGCTCAAGTATGGGCCACGTTTCGCTGCCATAGGTATATGCTGTATCAAGTATTTACTTGTCTAGTCATCCTTCACTTCACATTAGTCTTATTATTATAGTCTGTTACTGATGTCAAACCAGTGTTCAGTATGTAGTAGACTTAATTAACAATTGAGTAAATTAATTCGATCCTTTTAAAAATTTCAAAAGCTTCCGGCTTCTTTATGTGCTTTTTTTATGTAGAACCCGTTAAACATAATATAAATAAAAATTTTAGAGAGACTGAGAAAACAAAGTTATAAATATTATTATATTTATTTATTTATTTATACTTTATTGTACACCAATCACTTTAACCCTGTTTCCCAATGGCAGACCATAATGCGACTCAGTGCCGAACAATGCCGCACAATGCTGACGCTTAATTGGAACGTGAATTAGTTTTAAAATGCGCCAGCAGAGTGCGCTAAGTTCAGTGTTGAAAAAAAACATTAAATGTTTCTTTTTTTTCATTTATTAAATTAAATAATTTTCATTTATTAAATTAAATTACATTAAATGTGTGGAATGTAAAAAGTCATTGTTGTGCGCTGATTGGAAAACGGGGTAAATTTACATTACATAATTTTTTTTTTGTATGTGGTAAGGAGTTTAAGATATTAAACATGGCAGCACTGATCCTCTTTCCAGTCAAAATCAAAACAATAACAAAAAGTAGTTGCTATGGTAACTAATAACTATGGCATAATGTTAGAGTAATTTAACAATTTGGTTTCATAAAAATTAAAAATATCATTTAAATATTAGGATTACTTTAATTTAGTTTGTAGTTTAAAGTGTTTTACTAGCTGTGCATCGCATAGGTACCTATATGTTTACGGTAAGATCTTTTTATATACTGTTTTGATTTGCTTGAGATTGAAAAAGAAGCCGGTATTAGATTAGACTTTTTCGGCGTACTGATCTATTTTTCTATCAGTATGAATAAATTGTAAATCATACTTTGAACAGTATTGTTTACTCATAGGAATGCAGTAGGCAGTGTATTTATTGAGAACATTACTCCCTTCATAAAACACAAATTCTCTCTTCTATGACTTTGACTTTTACTCACTGATCAAGCGTGTTGGCATAGGGTTTATTTTCGAATTTTCCGACTCACACAGCGAATGTTATCTGTGTACAACATTCCTTATTGTTTATTTTCATTTAGATATCAAGCATTTACCTTCCTGGTGCTACCCTAAAAATAACAACAATCTTTTCGTTTCAGTAAAGTTGATACAAACCTAATTTATTCTGCGTGCTATGTTCTTTGAACTTTTGATATGTCCTGTGTCTTTACATTACATTCAATCACATATAATTATTATAATTATTGCCATATTTGCACATTGCTAAATTAATTGATTGGTCCATTCTAGCTGTCAAGATGTCTGAAACTGAAAGCCAGTCTGAGCTTTCAGAAGATGTAGAGATGATTGATATGTATAGTGACCCTAGGGTACAATGGTTTAAAGAGAAAATATTAGGTTTTATTGGATCTGATGATAATGAGTTATTCTATAATATGCTAGATGCAGACACTGAGAAGAAGTTTGCACATTTCATAACAAGTACAATAAAACCTCACGAACAGAGTTTTAATAAGAAAACATTTTTTCTTTCTAAAATTATTGTCGATAAACTAATTCATGAAGATAAAGAATTCACTGAATGGAGTGAGTAGTTAGTTTAAATTTACTATCCTATGATAGTCTATCTTATATATAAAATTCACGTGTCACAGTATTAGTTACCGTACTCCTCCGAAACGGCTTGACCGATTTTCATGAAATTTTACATGCATATTCAGTAGGTCTGAGAATCGGCCAACATCTATTTTTCAAACCTTTTTTTAGTATGGCAAAACAATGTTTGCCGGGTCAGCTAGTAAAGATATAAATCTATGTTGATGTTTAACATATTAGAAATATATATTTATTTTTAAGTAATTTATGTAGTATATTTGTAGTAGTTATAGTAACTATATCCATTATCGGGTACACATAATTATAAGCATTTTAAGCTTAGCCTAAAATTAAAGGATGTTGTGTAAAATGTCCATGTACCATTTATATTTGTACTTATCTAATTACAGGTTAAGAACACATGTTTCACCACCTCATTTCCTCTCAAGAGTGCTGTAAAGTCTAAGAAATCTTATAAGTAGGCTCCATAGTATACTAAATTAAAACATACTGCTAAATGTACCAAAGTAGGAGACCGGTAACTATGTATATATATTAAATATATGTCAATTTTATTACAGGAATAATACCGCCCCCTCCACCCCCACCGCCAGTAAAAGTAAAGAAGGGCAAAGGTAAAGATAAGAAAAGCCCAGACGTTGACCTGGATGCTGACCCAGATTCCAAAAAGGGCGGTAAAAGTGCTAAGAAGGGTGGTAAGGCTGCCAAAGGAAAGGGTGCTAAAGGTATTTTTCCTTGTAAATATTGTTCGAAAACTTAGACTAATTAAATGCAGGGAGATAATTATTGAAAGTAGTATTATTGTTTAGTAGTATTGTTTCTGCACAGACTTTTACAGCGGCGGTCGCGTTACAATGCCTACTTTTGTTGGATTAATGCTCTAGGCTTTTGTACATTGAAATGGGACTTGCGAGTACGTATACGTGCACGCGCAAGTATACGTAGTAATACGTACCTAAATAAAATCATATTATAATCATCCATATATTTAAAATAACTAGGATGCATGTACTTTTAATGCCTATTGTAGATATTACCATATTTTCATCTTTGCTTAATATATTACTCTTTGATTCACAGATGTGCCGATGGAAGGCGGTAAGTAGTATTTTATTAATATTTGTTTCATATACATATGGGCGTAGTCAGGGAGAGATAGTTTTGGTGATTCAAACTGTCAAAATGTCGAAAGTTCAGTTAGAAAACAAAAATATTGAAACTAGGCGATCCACTTAGTTACAAGTAATATATTAAAGACGTTAGAAGTAGTTTTATACTCAGAATATTACTATACTCGCCAAAACAGAAATAGTTATTATTCATCTTTATACATCTAATGTTCTAACAAAAATATTATTTGGCCTTATAGAAGTGGAGATAGAAACAGTAGCAAGTGGTGTGAAAATCATTGAAGAAGATACGGCCTCAACTGGGACACCTGGACAAGCTAAAGAAGAGACAGATCCCTCTGAAGATAAATACTACTTCCCTCCACGTAAGTCCATATAGGTATTCTTTATTGCTATCTGAGGGAATTTTCTAATTAATGTCGGTTTTGTTAGAGTCAGAGTCTGAGTATTCTTTATTTGTGAGCATATGTTTACAATAAGTAGATGATACAGTACATGTGTTAAACATTAAAACCAGCTATGTTCTACCCTTATTGGTGTACAAATAATTAAAAAAATAAAAAATAATTAAAAAACAAAAATAATACAATTCTAAAAATTAATACATATAAAATCACAACAATGTCAAGAATTTATTATAATTTTTTATTTTATATAATTTAGATTCTAATAAACATGTCATATTATGAAACAAATTTTAATGTTAAATATAAACTTCTGTTACGGTCTAATATTTTTAGTACTAACATAATAATATGATACCTATATAAAATTTATTTTTGCCCACTGAAAAAGAGAAATAGCTAATTCTATTTGTTGGACCGCCATAAGGAAAAGATTTTCATACGAATGTTTGTGTGTACGTTGCATACCTTATTTATTGCCTAGAGTTTAAATATTTGTTCAACGGTGTGATGTTAAGTTATCGGGAGAAAGCGAAGTTTGTATGCAAATAATTAGCTCTGCTAATCTCGATAATAATGTTTTCAGCGCCTGAAGATCTCGATCCAAATATTGACGGAACTTTAGAATTCTATACCATTGTCGTAAGAAAATATATTTTATGTTCACTCTGTTGCACATAATTTTCTAGATAGTTTTGTTCATCGCATTTTTATTTTAGTTGTGATATAAATTTCTTCTGCGCAATATTGGTATTAATATACCAATTAGAAATTAGATACTACCTACACGTACTTTAGAAATTGTTTTTTAACGCTGTATTATTCACGATTAAAATTTATGTAGTCACTTATGGTCTTATTCATAATGACTTATCGGAGGTTTAGAAAGTTCGCTAAAATAGGTTCGTGAAAATTGTCAAAACTTGTTATTCATAATAGTCTTTTTACGCTAAAACGTTTATTACCTCTTCGATAAAATCTCCGTTTAAACCACCGATAAATCATTATGAATAAGATCGTTAGTCACAGCAGTCAGTTCAAAGCAGGAGCGTAGCTACTGTTCTATCATTGATTCGGGGCACCAAAACTAGAAGGGTTCCGGATGTATGTAACAAAGGATTCTTAAAAAAAAACCTTTCATTTGGGCCTTTCAATACATGGAGATAGGGCAAGACAAGCTACGCCATCACTGCTTCAAACTTAGAAGGTTTAGTGTAGTTTCAAAATAAATACATAATTTTATCTCTAAGTTTTTCGGTCCATCGAACGTTTTATTTTTCAAATCCGCCTAGGACAATACATTTTCCCTGTTCTACAGAGATCAGTTCCCCGAGTAATTAAGTATCCAAAATTGGTTCCAATCTTCGGTGCTTGTACTCCAGAATTGGCTCAACGTAAACGCCGTTACTTATACTTTATGCGACAGACGCAACTAGGTATACCTCTGGCAGAAAATGATGATATTACTAAACTTAAAATGCCAAACTTTGTGGTGACTGGAATTATTAGTGGGAGGATGCTTGTGAGTCTGGGACAGCAGCTCAAAGAGGTAAACTTTAAATATACTATTATACAATACATAAATTTCACACGCTTTCAATGTATTGGCTACTTCATTTTGTAATTATTTCTTGCATTAAAGACCGTTACCTTCTTGTTTTTATATTAGGCATTCATCCCGTTATTTGAGAAACAGTTCCGTGAAGTAACGACTATGAACTTGGAGTCCAACCATGCAGTACTGGCTAGACAAGTGTCTTACGCTGGAGAACATCATGAAATTGACGAGACTAGATCACAGGTGCGATGTACCTATAAAAAGTATAATATGAAGATTTATTAAAATTCATTCTTAATGAGTACTATATTCTCCATTGTTCCAAACTAACTAACTAAAATGTTTTATGTTCAGGTCAATTATCTTCGACCTTCAGATTATAGAAGAATGTCTAATATAGCAAGAGGAGAAAATGCCGAGAAACGGTAAAAACGTCATCCTATTAGCTATCCATTGTCATCGATCTCTATATTGTCTGATATGCAACAATATAGTGATTTGACTACTTCGGTCTGACCCAAAACTAAGTTTTAAAGTTCGAAGAAAGTATTGTTTAAGAAACTTAATTTTACAAAAAAACGTATTTATGTACTTACTAATCTTTTTAAAAGATTTTAATTTATGCTATATTGCTCTTTATAAGATTTTAATTTATGCTATATTGCTCTTTATAGCATGAAGAATATGCATGCAATGTCCGATTCGATGCCGGAGAGTAGTCATAAACGTTCGTCTGGATCTTTTATACGGGTGCGGGTAAGTGTAGACAGACATAGCTTGAATTTCGATAATAATCTTACAGCTTACCGATCATCATTATCAAGAAAGTCTATTGCAGTCCACTGCTTGACATACGCCTTTGCCAATTCGCGCAATATCTCCTCCGCTTTCCGCACGCAGTCCTTTCTGGCGGACTTCATAAGGACGTCGTTTCATCTGGCATACGGCGTATCTATCTTACGGTAGACGAGTTTTGGAGTAAACCCGTAGTAAAACCAAGTGAAAACCCGTCTACTCCATCGGCCATAAGTTATTTGGTGACCATAGGCAACCCACAAACATTTTGGTGAGTTCGCTCCACGGGCTATGTCTTCCAATTTTGTTCTTCGACAGATGACCTAATTTCTGAGATAGTCTCTGAAAAAAAAAAAGATGCCTAAGCCGTTGACATGGAGAGGGGAAAGCCTTCACGTCCATAGGGTACCCTTGTGGTACAAGGGTAATGTAGTATAAAAATACGTAAAGCAGTCCAAACGTGACAAAGACTAATTACAACGAATATCAATTAAAATCTCATAAATTGCAGCTACATTCAAGTACCTCCAGTTTAATGTTTGAAGATGTGCCTGGTGAAGAAAATAAAACAACTGCTCAAGAAATTATATCAGAAATTGAGGAGCTTGTCGGCATTGTTGATTGGTTCGTTCTACTTCCTAATATTATAAACGTAAAAGTTTGTAACTATGTGTGGATGAATGTACCCGTATGTATGTGTGTAATGTTTGTTACCCTTTCACCCAAAAACTACGCGAGAGATTTTAACGAAACTTTGTAGATATATATGATGTAGATAAGAATAGATATACATTATATTTATTGACCCATAATGAGATCCTTGGTCTCTGTACACATGGAATCCTTGGTCTCTTCTTCTTCTTCTTCTCCAGCCCATTAACGTCCCACTGTTGGGCACGGGCCTCCTCCACTCAGGGAGGGATTATGGTCTACTGTGCCGCACTGACCAGACGTGTTGGCACAGGGTTTATTTTCTAGTTTTCCGTCTCTTACAGAAGATGTTATCTGTGTGCAATATCCCTTAGCTGACTTTTACAGCACCCTTGGGAAGAGATGGGTTGATGACACTTGTATTCTTAATCCGTCACCACACGGATGTCCTTGGTCTCTGAACTAACCTAAATACCAGTTCCTCCCTCTTACGATAAATGAATGAATATTGTATTTTAAAATTACAATATAGTATTCATTGTGTGTGTGATTTCTCCAATGCTTAGGACTATCGAGCACATAGAGGGTGAGATCCAGCTTCCAATGCCAAACATTCCAATGTTGTCTGAAGAACCTCATGGTCTTGTGGAAATTATTGACCCAGCTGAACTGAAACTATTAGAAGGTGCTGTTAAGATGTGGCAAGCACATATAGATAGTACAATTGATGCTTGTTTGAGTAAGGTAGATTGAATATTTTTATATAATACCTTCAAATAAGTAATTCTTATATACTTCTGTACATTTAGTATATTGACAACGGCTTAAATGATTAAAAAAAATTCGTGTGCAACTTTAAGTTGATTTAATTCTATTGATCGATTTGGTCTGATATTACATAGCACAGTTTTGAATTTGAATCGCAGGCCTTTGTGTGCTTAGAAGTTATAATTTTTTTCCAACTTTTCTTCAATTTTGTCTATAAATCCATATAATGTCTTGTTTGATGTTAACGTATATTTGTGTTAGTTACATTTGTGGCCATTTTAAGTTTACGTTTTTCCAGACTCGTGAGGGCGAAGGTCCAGTAGCAGAGTATAAATATTGGCGTGAACGTGACGCGGAAATATCTTTGCTAGTGGAACAACTTAAACAACCAATGGTCGTTAAGATATTACAAATGCTACAGAAAGCTAATTCAATATATTTAGAGGTAAAATATGTTTAAGCTTTTATTAATTAATTAGTATTTACAAACCTAAAATATACTGTTAAGGTCGATGGTTCCTAGATAACGTATACAAAATACACTAACGTATGTCTATTGCGTCGCAACACAATGACATGCACACTTACAAAATCTGGACTTACTAAAGTTACTACGCACACTATTAAACGCACAAGCACTAAGAGACGACTCTGTCTGTACACTATGAGTATGAACATTGCTCTCGTAACTTTTTCAGATATTATATTACTATTATACTATTTAACATTCATCAATACAAGTAAAGCATATATACTCTACATAGTTAGTAATATTATTGCAAACTATTTATTTTTTACAGGATTTTAAGCAGTATAAAGAGCGGCTGTTAGAACAATATAATATGGCAAGCGATAACTTAAAATTCTTGTCGACTCTGATGCGGTTTTTCACTGTAAGTTTTTTTTATCTTTATTGCTATTCTAGCTAATTTTAGAGGGATCTGTGAAAGAACATGTAAAATAAAAAGATGGAAACAGTAATATGAAGTCTGACTGAAAAGTATGGAAGAAAAAAATGTCTGCAACGCAGGTAATATGATCCTAGGATCATTGCTGCAGTTTTTGGCAATAAAAAGGACTCAGCACGCCGTTGCCAGACTTGCGTGTCTTAAATCTAGCGGCTCCCTGCGAATTTGACAATATCATCACTCCACCTTGTAATTTAATGGAATAAGGGTCAGAAAGTTGTGTTGATGTTACTTTTCAGGTAATTGAAGATGATTCCCCTCTAACTCAAGTAATAGAAATCTTGCCAGAACTTATGGAAAGTATCTACATGATGTGGGTACTTTCTAAGGGTTACAGGAGTGATGAGACAATGGTACCTCTTATGTCGAGGATCTCATGGGCGCTCTGTGATAAACTTGAGAAACATCTCAACGTTAGAAAACTGTTTGAGTAAGTTGCTTGTTGTATAAATTCAACATAATCATTATTACGTCACGTATTTTTTCCTATGAGGGTAGGCGAAGAAAAATGTCATGTGCTGCGATCTTCATACAAAACTTCCTTGGCTTCATTTACACTCATACATGCTGTTTAAACATATGATAATACTTTGACTTGCCGTGCTATTTACAAGCTTTAATTTAACTTGCATTATAATAAATATGTTTGGGTAAAATTGTACAAATGACTTTTGTAGCGATATCTCGAACGGATCGAACTGATATTTTATAAACTTTTTTTAGCAAACCGAATGAGGAAGTCTTATGTTTGGCCCGAGCTGGTGAGAAAATTATGTCTATGTGGCACGAACTTTATAAAGAGACTCGTTGTCAAATTGAAATGAGTGGTAAAGGTGCACGTTGGGAGTTTGATCAACCTTTATTGTTCACACGCACTGATTATATTGGCTCGGTAGCTAAGGATTTAGGCGATGTTATACAGGTAATTGATTTAAAAACACTGACATTGAAAATTACTATTTTCTGTTAAAAGCGCGATACGTTTTATTTTTCTTTTACGAATTAATTGCTCTTAATCTGAGCCTGCCAAGTTTGCAACTATGCATTGTTTACTACAAGGGGTAAACATAGTCTTACCATGTTACAAGACAATAGACGCAAAAATGTACTTGACTTCATTATTTTTTTCGGACATGACATAAATCAAACCCATTTACAGGTACTCATAGATTTTGAACGCGTATTTGGTTTGGAGTTGAAATCAATAATAAGTGATCCAACTCAAATTGATGATGTCCGTAAACGAGTTAAAAACCTCGTGTTTCCGATAAGGACGATAGATTTCAGTGTATTCGTCTTTGATAATAAGGAGAACTGGGATGTTATTATGGGAGATTTCTGGAGTGAAGTTAGATATTTGGAAGAGGAGGCCAAAAATTATATTAGCCAAAGTTTTGGTAATCTTAGGTAATAATTTATATATAATAAATTCATATTTATTTGATAAGCTCAGTACTAAAAGTATAGATTTCTTTTTTAAGTTACTTGTTGAAGAAAAATGATTAAAAGTTATTTTGTTATATCCAAGAAAAGAGTTTGTCCGTATCAAAAAAGACTAGGCTGATCTACATTGCTTATTAGTATTTTTATTTCTGAAATAAAACTTCAAAATCAAAATCTTTTATTTAAAATAAAATATAAAATACTTTCTGCAAATCTAAAGTTACTCGAATATTATAAGAGTGTATAATTTACAGCAACTTAACAACATATTTATTTGCAACTAGGTCTTCGGAAGAAGCTTTAACAGTTTTGTTAAAATTTCTTGAGTTTGATACCCGTGAGTCAATCAGGCGGGAGTTGTCCAGCAAATTCGACCTCGTCATGAGACAGTTTATCAAGGAGCTTACAGCTATTGAGGACAAATTTACGGTAAGTAAGGCTTATATGAAATTGATAGACATGTGATTTTTTTATTAGTTTAAATAGGGATACTTACAACTAAAACCACCTCTGGTGAGCTTAGTCTAAGAAGACTCAGCTCAGCAGTGATTGATATTTGTTCTAGTTGATAATATGAAACGTGGTCCTCGTCTATCGTAAGAATCACATAATGTATAATATTCTTTCTAACTACTCATGCTGTAGTACTGCCTTTTTTCTTTAAAAGTAGGTGGAGACCACAGTGCCATCTGCTACGATTTAAAAAATAAACTACCTTGGCTTCACGTTGAAAATCTGGTCATACATGCACGATAACGTTAAGTTCTCTTGTCCTAACGGTTTATTTTATCTTATTACACAGCGTTACCGTAAAAACCCGCCGCTCCTTCGTAACCACTCGCCCGTAGCTGGTGCCATCTATTGGGCAAGAGCACTCTTCAACAAGATGAAGCAACCAGTCATGAAGTTTCAAAAGGTACGCATCTTTTACAGCAATAGAATTTCACTTTTTTCCGATGGGCTTAAGCAGAGAATATAAAGTGCCACCATATCAGCAGTGGTCATAAATGCATGGCGGCATATAACCGCACCTGACGCCGACCTCTATAAAATAATGTACTTAGAAAATGTTTATTTGTTTTTGGAGGAATTTAATGGTACAATAAATGTTTCACGTGGATATGAATGAGTGTACCTACCTAATATTTGTACAACAACCTAAAGTTTATGCAAGCATTATTTATTACCAAGGTACCAGAGCTCAATGATTGTGAGCAGAAAAAGGAAGCTTTTCAGCAATACAAGAGTTTGTCTAAAGTAATCAAAGAGTATGAAGATGCGAAGTACAAGGAATGGGTGACAGGTGCCTCAGAGTTCGTTGATAATATAATGAAGAAGAATATTCTTAAAGTGGAGTTTAAGAAAGAACCAGGTGGGTACAGTTTAGCTGATGTCTGTATATGATCGTGATATCTGCGGAATTGTGATATCTTATTTCGATGGGCCTCGTGGTCGAGTGTTTCATGTGACTGCTGTTCTCAAGGTTGCAGGTTCGATTCCCGCACAAGACAATCATTTGTGTGATATTTATAAATGCCATACAAATGAATATTAATATTCTGACTTACAATATTCTGAAAATATTCTGACTTAATATATAATGACAATATTCTGACTTAATCATGTCCATCTTAAGGTTGTCTGGTAGAGATCGCAGCCCGCGATAAGACCGCCCATTGTACCTATTTTAAGTTTAGTTAGTAAGTTTTTGTAAAACTATCTGGTGTACAATAAAGAGTATTTTACTTTTATTTTACGTTACAAATGTTTGTACCGCATCTGGATGATTACTATGTAAAGTATGTATTTACAAAAGAAAAGTAGTATATGTAGTCTGTCCGTATCTGGTACCCACAATCCAAGCATAATAAGCTCAGCTTGGGATCAGAGGACGTTGTGTGAAATGTCCATAAATATTTACGTATTTTTTGTCTGCTGTAATTTACTTCTAAATATAGGGATAGTGATAGACATGGCACTATATATATCTAAAGTTTATGACTACACGAAACTTGGTTACACAACACTATTGATATTAGTCGCAATTAATTATAGCAATTATTTATTTTTAAACATTTTAGTTGTGGAAGAGAAACAAAATACTGGTATGAAACTGACAGCGGCGGGTCGTGCTCATGTCGCTAAGAAGAAAGCTTCGAACACGTCACTAGTGGTGACACCTGCCGATGTTGTTAATAAAGAACTTGCTGAAAAACGACGCAGAGATAAAGCATGTTGGTATATTTAATAGACTTTTTTAGATTATTTTTTTACAGAAATCTTATGAGGACAGAAAATAAACAGTACTTAATAGGATTTAGTCCGTGTGGTGACGGATTAAGAATACATGTCACCACCCCTTTTCCTCTCGAGCTGTAAGAGCCAGCTAAGGGATATTGTAAATAGATGACATCCTTTGTGTGAGACGGAAATCTCGAAAATAATACCTTTTCCTGGTCAGTGCGGCACAATAGACCATAATCCTTCCCGAAGTGGAGGAGGCCTGTGCCCAACAGTGGGACGTTATGGGGCTGGAGAGAGAGAGAGAGTAGGATTACTTTGTTGATCTCCCTTGATCGTCATATTTGTTGAATTTATTCGTTTTTATTGACACATGTTTTTGTTCCAGTGATGTTGATGAGAATACCCGGTCAGCATTATGAGAATGTCAGGTCTCCTAGCTCTGTATCCCTATTGGCTAAAGAAGGATTGGTAAGTACTTACACTATGTAACATAAGCAAAGTTCGAACTCGCGGCCTCGGCAATGTATGTCGGTTGCACTAACGATAGAACCTAACCCTCATACCATTTATCTATCTGCCTTTTTCTATCTACTTCTAGACATAAGCATCCCCCATAGAACGCTAAAACGCGCTGTTATGTGCCGCTTGCTTTCAATGTTCAGCGGTTTTTTGCGAAGGCCTTTCAAATTATAAATTATGTAATATTTTAATACATCCATCCATCAGCCTCTCTCCGTCCACGGTTAGACACAGGCCTCCCCCATAGAACTCGGTCTTGTGCCGCTTCCATCCAAAGACACCCCTAATGACTCCTATTATAATACTTAATGTATTTTAATACATATAAGTTAGGTAATTTGTATTGTTTCTTAGACGGATGTGACCTGGCGTGACCTGACGTTGCACAAGTTGATACAGGAATACCAGTTGGAGTTTCATCCTAACTTTGATAGGAAGATATTTTTGGTGATACATGAAATTGAACTGTTAGAACAACTCGGTTAGTGTGAACCTTATATTATACCTGTAGCCCGAAATTTCGTACGCGTGGAATTCAAATAATTATCCTTCCCTGCTATTAATAGCAGCGTGATGTTATATAGCCTATAGTCCTACTCAATAAATGTACTACCAAACTCTGGAAGAATTTTTCAAATCGGAGCAGTGGTTTTTGAGATTAGGGCGTTCAAACAAACAAACCCTTCAGAATTTTTGTTTTTTTTTTTACGTGGGGAATGCCTTTACTCATTTTGTGTGGGACTCCCGGGTCAGAAACGGACCCGGACTACCCACTAAATCCCACGGTGTTCCTCCTCGCCCCTTGGCCGGCGGGCAATGGTAGTCTCAGTAATAGGGTCCCGTATTACCTTTTGGTACTGAACTCTAAAAGGGCATGTCCATAATAATATGATGTAAAAGTAGTTTGCCTATAATTTGTCACCCTGACGGTGTATAATAAGGGTGTGGTTTCCAGGTTTCAATCTACCGCCAAATACTCGAGACGTGGCTATGCAAAAATCTCGTCTCTATTACGAGCTGGAATCACTAGAGAGTGTTATATACAAATATAATGAACAAACTCAAGCTCTGTCTCCATCACGTACACATCTCATGAAGCGCCATTTATTGGATATGGAACGACATATATTGCCAGGGTTGACTAGAGTCACATGGACGGCCCTTGGTATTAAAGATTATATCAAGGATATTACAAAAGGTAGGTATTTAATTATTTATTCTATATTGTACACTATACAGATCTTATAATTATGACAAATGAATTCTCCGTGTGGTGACAATATTTTACGTGTAGTGACGGACTAAGAATACAAGTGTCACCACCCCATCTCCTCCCTAGATATTGCACACAGATAACATCGTCTGTGAGAGACGGCAAACTCGAAAATAAACCCTGTGCTAACACACCTGGTAGCGCGGCTCAGTAGACCATAATCCCTCTTAAAGTGGAGGAGGCCGTGCCCAACAGTAGGACGTTAATGGGCTGGAGAAGAAGAAGAATAAATGAAGTACAATGGGTGGCCTTATTGATTAATGAGAGTTCATCCAGGCATGAAGGTAAGTCTATTGGTTTTAGAAAAGTATTTGTAACGATCATCGTCGCCTTGCCATTTCAAGTGTGATTTTCGTTTAACAAATGGGCAGAATAGGCACCGTTCTCTAGCTGAGCACGCGTATTATGGGTTTTCTGAAACTAGAAAGGCCAGTAGACGGCAGCACTAGCAGTGGACCTGACGCCTCAATGCTGCTATCTAGTGGCTGTTGTCGAAAAAGCCAAGCAATTTAATTTTATATTAATTTTATAGAAATTGTTAGTGCCGTTTCTGATAATCTGAGCGACTGTATAGAAAAGAACGTTCTTTTACTTTTAAATAACAAAGTCATGAAATTGAAAAATTCGAAAGTAAGAAAAAGGAAAACAAATTGCAATAGTTATTTCCATAATGTCCACAGGTCAGAACTCTTTACATGCTGTTTACAAACAATTAAAAATGGTTGAAAAAGAGATTCAGTTCTTAATTGACCAAATAGAAGGTTTCGATTTGTTTCCTGTACTCAGACCTGAGAACTATGTGGATCCTGCTACCGGAGAACCAGATCCTACGTGGTTATATCCTTGCAAAGTAAGTAACCTTGTAGCTACGACATACTAATTTATAGTCTTGTTTCCATCCTCTCTCACACTCTCACTTTCTCTCCCTCTTTCTCCAACCCATTAATGTCTCCTACTACCGGGCACGGGTCTCCTCTATTTTATTTCTTCTACTATGCTGCATTGACCAGGCATATTGGCATACGATTTGAGAAATTTGAGGTTTCCGTCTCTCACAGAAGATGTTTTCTACTTATGATATTCCAAAACTAGCTCATACACTGCCCTGGAGAAGAAACAGGGTGGGGATACTTATATTCTCAATCCGTCACCACATGGAGGTGTGATATTATGGTTAGTGATATTAGGTTAATATTTTATTTCCAGACTTACTTTGTTGAAATAGAGAACGAGCGTCTAGAACGTGTAGCGTATATAGCTCGTTTATATGAACGTATTGGTCCAATATTGATGAAACTAGAATATCTTATACTTGGCACTAGTACAGGGAAGTCATCAGTCATGACAGCTTACTACGCGTTCTGGGAGAAGAAAATATTTAAATGTTTTATCAAGTTAGTGTAATCATAATATTATCATCATCATCATCATAACATCACGCCTTTTCCCATGGGGGTAGGCAGAGACTATAGAGCGCCATCTGCTACGATCCAAACATACTTCCTTGGCTTCCTCCACACTCATACATCTGGTCATACATACTTACATGCATAATATTATTATACGTATTTTTTTAATAAGTGGGTAGTCTTATATTAATCTATAATAAATAAATAAATAATAAATATTCATGGACATTTCACACAACGTTCTCTGGTCCCAAGCTAAGCTTATATGCTTGTGTTATGGGTACCAGAATACGGATAGAATACATAATACTACTTTTCTTTTGTAAATACATACATATAATACATAGTAAACACCCAGACGCAGTACAAACATTTGTATGACAATTAAAAACATCACACAAATGATTGTCCTGACCGGGAATCGAACCCGAGACCTCATGATCGGTAGTCCGTTATATGAACCACTACACCACGAGGCCCGTCAAATATTACATATAAGTGGGTATAATTTAGGTATAATTTGTAAGTGGCTTGTATACTTTTATTTATTTTAAGTCTACATATTATATTACTGGTACGAGGTACTGGTACCCATAACACAAGTTAAATCTTACCACGGGTACCAAAGTTTTTAGTATAGTTGCTTTTTAGTAAAGTTTTTAGTACTTGCTTTATACTATTTGCATGTAATAATAATAAATAAATAAAATAAATAAATAAATTAGCGTCCCACTGTTGGACAGGGATCTCCTCTACTTCGTTTTTCATCTACTACGCCACGCTGACCAGGCGTTTTGGCATAATATTTAGTTTCAAGTTGGCTGTGTCTCAAACAAGAACTTTGGGAAAAGCTTAGCTTAAAAAATTACATAAATTGAAAAAAGGAAATCAGAATAGATTATACGCCAAAAGTCGTTCATAAATTAAGAACATTTTACCACACAAAATTTTATTATACCGCGTTCTATGATACAAGCCTGAAACTAGGCTGATGTATGGAGGAATGGATTTTATTATATTACTGTGTACCTACTTTATTTTTAAATAACAATTGATTGATATCAACAGCTTAGTATTGGAGAATTTACAAGATTTCCAGCAAATGTTAAGTGAGAATATGCCAATGTTTCAAGTAGACGCTGTATTGGTTCCACCTGATATTAACACACGACCCACTCAGTCCGAAGTGTCTAATATACTCGGTTACAATATAAAACATTTTCTTAATAGGTAAGTTTTATGTGTATAGTACTTTAGTTATTTCTCTTTATTTATGCTATATTGTACATAAGAGAAAATACTAACAGAAATAAAAGAATTTCTGTTTGGATCGATAAGCCATGAGGGTATAATGATGATGTTGATAATTATTTCTGTGGTAGAGTTACATTTATCAATACTCTTTTTTCCAAACACATATTTTTTAATAATTAAGTTTAACTAACATCACCGAGTTTTATTGTTGATATTTACAATATTTTTGTTTTAATTTAGTGTGGTGTAGTTGCGCAAGCAAAAACGATACCACTTTGATTCCCATAATAAAAAGGAGTTTAATAACATAATATTCTTAACGCTTCATAGACTAAAGACATTTAATACTAAGCACTTATAACCGTTATTATTATTATACCGTAGATAGTACCAATTAATGCTGTATAATATCTGCTTATCCTCATGGAAAAAGGGTTGACTGCATTAATAATTGTCATTTTAGGTTAACATCATTTCCACGTTGGATGAAGAAGACATGCATTCCATGCGCTCCTCAACCTATAGCCGAAGCAACAGGAAACGAGTTCTATGTGTTCTCATACTTCGAAGATATCCTAAGAGTGACTGCCATTAACGACATCACTATGCTCATACAAGACACTATCTATAGGCTTACTAATGATATTAACAGTTATGCGCAGAAGTACGTATCTTTTTTTTATTGTATCGCGTTTCATAAACTAAATAACCAAAATACGTAAAAAAAGATATTTTAATTTGTAAATAAATTCTTTTATATATTTAACTGAACAAAGTATATTTAAGTTTAAAAAATATATGCTCATTTTTGACAAAATGTCAAAAAAAATTCCTTACATTAAGTAGCGTTTTTCATCGTTTTGAATTTGAATTTATAACCAAGTTAGGTGTATGCTGATGGCTTATTAACTAAAAAAAAATATTTAAAAAGTGTTTAAATATTATTTTGTTTAAGATGGCTTAAATACCAACATCTATGGACCTTCGACAAGAACCTGTCATGTGAAAAATACATACAGAAATATGAACAGATTTTCAAATACGACGAGAAGTTCTTCTTCTTCGAGGATATTATAGCGGATTTAGATGATCACGTGAAGTTTGTTGACGTGGGAGCAATACGCGTCAACCTCAGGCCCATTATCAAGCAGATTCAAGAACATGCGCAAGAGTGGAAGAATATATTGGGACATCATATTTCATCTAAGACTAGAATGAATATGCATGACTTGAAGAATCTTATTGAAGTTAGAATTTAATTTTATTAGTGCTGTTACTTATACGCAGTATAAAAACTTTTAACGGGTAAATTTGGTGTATGTTAAAGTTTAACTTCAAGGATGTGCCTAGCGCGGTATATGTAGGTTCGAAACGACCCCAAGAAACCTGAAAAAGTATTTTCCGTTCTTGTTTTCTCACAATCAACCTTGAAACGCTTTTTATAAATTGAAAACGCCCCATAATCAAATCCTGGTTACGCTTTTCATTCGCCCACATAAAATGTACGTATACGTTAACGTGCGTATACGTGCATGTTAGCGTATGTAAATAGACTTCAGATATTTTTAATATTTATAATCGGAAATTCTGCGAATAGAATGTAAAGACATATCATTATTTATTTCGATATAGTTTCACTATATAATTTGCTTCCAATAAAACTTATACCCCCTTATTACAAAACGCGGCTCAACGTTAAATCCAGGTTTAACGAAATTTATTTACGAGGAATTGGATAGTTAGACCCGCTCTGACACTAGTTTGGCGTCGGTTTAAGACTAAGGTCGTTGTGAGATCTATGATTTGAAAAAAATCTGCTTGAAATGCGCAATTGAAGTGTTTAAAAAGCCAGGCTTAAACTGTGGCTTAAACTTAGTCCACGTTTTGTAATAAGGCGGTCTATGTCTAAGTCCGATATGAATTTAGTACATGATCATTTATTTTTCTTGCAGTCACTACGCGCCAGTGTGAACATGAATATCAAAGGTCTTGAAGACTTCAAGCTAGTAATGGCAACTATAACTCAAGTACAACAGATGACTATCACCGCTGAAGTAAAATATCGTAATATGCAAGAGATATTCCATATGCTTAGACAACATGGGATAGAGGTGATTTATAAATATATTTAGAATGCTTTGTTAAGAAAACGAAGCCTATATGTTATTCTGATGTATAAGCTACATCATTGTTAAAGTTTCATTTAAATACATTCAGTAGTTTTTGTGTGAAAGAGTAACAAACAACCCAACATCCATACTCACAAACTTTCACATATAAAAATACACAATATCATCTGTAAAAATTTAAACCCTCCAGTTATTACCGTTTCTGAGTTACAGCCTGGTGACAGACGGTTGGATGGACAATGAAGTCTCAGTAGTAGAGGCCTGTTTAACTTTTTGGTACTGAACTCTAAAAATGAATTATCTAATTTTATGCCGTCGGTCAAAAGTTATGCGCGTACAAACATTTAGAGAGTTTCATTGTTAAGTTGTAAGTCTTAACCCGTGATATTATAAAATTCTAGGTTGATGACGAAGACATAGCATTTGCCAAAAACTTACAAGCAGCTTGGGGTGGATTATATCAAGCGTCTATATTCCGAGGTAATACACTGGAGGGTACCAAAGAAAAATTCTCTAAAATGAATGTGGTAGAAATAGCCAACTTCTTGAAAGAGCTCGATGATTTTGTGGAGAAGTTCGATAAAGAAGGCCCGGCGACTGTTGGTGAAGATATGGATACTGGTTTATTGCTCATTGAGGTACTAGAGTTTTTAATTGGCTACCTAGGACTAACAGTCCAGTTTCATTCATCCATCAACCCTTCTCCATCCACTGCTGAAGGCAAAAACGCGAGATTTTGTGCCTCTTGCATCCAAGTTTTCCCCGTGTTTCGAATTACACCGTTGCCCCACCTTGTTGGAGGAGGTCCTATGCTGCGACTTTGAGTAAGAGGTCATCTGACTAATTAACATCTCAATTAGGGCAGGGCACATTACTCATCGATCTGACGGATCTGATGTTGAGGAACGAAGGTTCTCGAATAAAATATGCAGGACCATAAGGTGGAGTGATCATATTTAGTAGGTCTTACTGAATACTTGCACCCATAAATATCTTATCTAGCAGTATTTTTTATATAAAAGACTGCTGAAGATCACTTAACCCTACTGTAAATTAAAATTTCAGGAATATGGAAAATATTTTGATGAGTTGGAAGCTCGTAAAAAGATACTCCAAGCAGCAGAGCAACTGTTCGACAATCCTTTAGCAGATTTTTCTAATTTTAACCGTGCAAAGACAGACTTCTTGTCTATGGAGCAAGTGTATAAAATTTACAAAGCACAGAAGAACGCCAGAGAAATATGGGCCAAGACTTTGTGGGTTAATCTCAACCCACAAGCTTTGGTTGAAGGGATTGATCAGTTCTTTAAGGAATATAGGTATGCAAAACATCTAATAACGTAGTAACCTGATAAATGAACAATAACCACTGATAAATGATAAATTAAATAAATCATATTTTCGTAAAGAAAATACTAAAATATTTATCAATTATTAAGAAAATGACTTAACCCAGTAAAAAATATTAAAAATAGCGTTTACGTTTCATGTTGATAACGAATGTTGAAAGTATTTACTTTATATTTGCTTTAATATCAAAAAGTCTCCCAAATTGAACACAAGCCCCACGCCCTCATTTGTGCCTATTCTTTCGAGAATATTCTAGCATTTAAGAGCACAATTAAGAGACATGTTAAATGAAAAGATTTTTCATTCAGAAAATTACCAAAAGCTATACGCCTGATGCCTACTGGTTTAATGTTGGATCTTAAAATGAAGCAGTTCAAAGGTGTAGTGCCTCTTATGGTGTCTCTTAAAAATGAAGCGATGCGGGAGAGACATTGGAAGGAGCTCATGGCAAAAACAGGTTAGTCTAAAGATTATTTTGCCAATTTTCATTCTAATATATGAAGGGGGTCCACCTGTAGTGACTAAGTGGAGAAAAGTATGCTTAGGTGGTTTGGTCATGTGGAGAGGATGGATGAGAGACGCTTAACGAAAGGCATATACACGGCGAAAGTAAGTGGAAATGCTGGGAGAGGACGCCCGAGAAAAATATACTCCGATGTCATCGCCGGGATACTCCAAAAGGGGCAAGTGCGTAGCACTTACAACCGTCGGGCATGTATGACCAGATGTATGAGTGTGGATGAAGCCAAGGAAGTATGCTTCGATCGTAGCAGATGGCGCTCTATAGTCTCTGCCTACCCCCATGGGAAAAAGGCGTGATGTTATGATGATGATATATGAAGGGGTAATGATCAGATCTATGTTGGATGCTGTAGGGAACGCAACTATTTATATTTCTGTTTAGATCACATTATATATATCACTTGCAGTGAAATATACAACTTAAAAAAATATTTTTTATGGCTGACTATTAGAATTTTTCTTGTTTTATATAGGTCAGGACTTCGACATGTCTCCAGAACGGTTCACGCTTGAGAATATGTTTGCTATGGAGCTACACAAGTATCAAGAAGTGGCTGAAACTATTGTTAACTTTGCTATTAAAGTAAGGCTAATTTAAATATAATAGTCGATATTAAATTTAGTAAAAGTCAACTAAGGGATATTGCACACAGATAACATCTTCTGTGAGAGACGGAAAACTCGAAAATAAACCCTGTACCAACACGCCTGGTCAGCGCGGGACAGTAGACCATAATCCATCCCAAAGTGGAGACGCAACAGTGGGACGTAAATGGGCTGGAGGAGAGGAGTCGATATTAGTATGCCATTCCTTTTTCTCATACTTTCCACAAAGCTCTGAAGTCATAAAATTTTAAGATATCCATAAAGAAGGTGGCCCGGCTGTCTTATCGCCAATATGGCTGGACCACTATACTTTAATGAAAAACACATGATATGATCTTGAAATAAAAATATGAACTTTAATTGGTATTTAACAAAGACAAAATATTTTGAGCTTGCTACCTCTTGATTTTTTCAATTCCTTTGAAGTACCTACTATATAAGTTTAAGTTTTGGAACTAGTACCTACTATATAAGTTTTCATCAGTACTACCTATATAAATAAATAAATATTCATGGACATTTCACACAACGTCTTCTGGTCCCAAACTAAGCTTATATTATGCTTATGTTATGGGTAGCAGAATACGGATATAATACATACACTACTTTTCTTTTGTAAATACATACTTATAATATGTACATAGTAAACACCCAGACGCAGTACAAACATTTGTATGACAATTATTAATATCACACAAATGATTGTCCCGAGCGGGAATCGAACCCGTGACCTCATGAACGGCAGTCCATTACCTGAACCACTAGACCACTAAGCCCGTCAAATATGAGTTTTATAATATAAGTTTTCATCGGTTATTGATTGACATTTTTTAGTTTCTTTTTGAAATAAATATGTTTTAGGAGCTGGCTATAGAGCGTGGTGTCAAAGACGTACAAGAGACATGGGCTAATATAAACTTCAGTGTATCCCGACATTTCAACCGAGGTGAAGATCGCGGCTACACATTGAACCCATGTGATGAGATCACTGTCAAACTTGATGATGATTCTATGACATTACAAAGCATGGCTGCATCACAGTTAGTGTTACAAGCTTTTAGTTAACTTTCTCCGTGTCGACGGATTAAGAATACAAGTGTCACCACCCCATCTCCTCCCAAAGGTGCTGTAAAAGTAAGCTAAGGGATATTGCGCACAGATAACATCTCTGTGAGAGACGGAAAACTCGAAAATAAACCCTGTGCCAATACGCCTGGTGAGCGCGACACAGTAGACCATAATCCCTCCCAAAGTGGAGGAGGCCCGTGCCCAACAGTGGGATGTAAATGGGCTGGAGAGAGAGAGACTTATTATTGGTCCCCATCATCATCACTTAATACTTTAAATACTTTTTCTCATTTATCTATCATCTACTAGCTGAACCGACAAACGTTGTTTTGCCATACAAATGTCATTGTTTGAAAAATAGATGCTGTCCGATTCTCAGACCTACTTAATACGCATATAAAATTTGGTAAAAATCGGTAAAGCCGTTTCGGAGGAGTACGGTAACTAACACTGTGACACGTGAATTTTAGATATTAGATATTCCCAATGTGACCAAAGCATATAAGCATACATAGTCACTACATACTCTTACAAACCACAACATGACGTCATTCCAAGTTACACCACCGGTGAGATGAGTGAAGTGGTTTTATTTGAACGAATGGGTCGCGCAAGTGTTAAAAAATATTATTCATTATTTCATTAAAATTCCATTTTTACGCTAAGGAGTGACAAACTTCTCACGTTTATCCATACAAAGCTGTTATCGTCGTTTATAAGAATAATATATAATATGCACTAAATAGACTTGTTACTCACGCTGACTGTTGTTCTACTTCAGATTCATTGGCCCGTTCTTAAATATTGTACATAAATGGGAGAAAACATTGTCTCTTATGTCTGAAGTTATAGAAGAATGGATGGCAACGCAGCGGAAATGGCTCTATTTAGAGGGTATATTTGTTGGAGGTGATATCAGAGTTCAGTTACCAGAAGAGGCGAAGAAGTTCGATGATATTGATAAAGCTTTTAGAAAGGTATAATATCTATTAGTAATAACAGTTTTAAATTATCACATTATAATTACATAGACTTAATAATATCAACCATGATTGCTCAGGTGGTCGGGCTACTCTTTTGTGTCCAATATAACATGTAATCTGTAGGTACTTCATTATATCTCACTGTTGGGCACGGGCCTCCTCCACTTTGGGAGGGATTATGATCTACTGTGCCGCGCTGACCAGGCGTGTTGGTACAGGGTTTATTTTCGAGTTTTCCGTCTCTCACAGAGAATGTTATCTGTGTGCAATATCCATTAGCTGAATTTTACAGCACCCTTGGGAGGAGATGGGGTGGTGACACTTGTATTCTTAATCTGTCACCACACGGAGATACTTCACTTACAATAACGTAAAAAGATTTTGAGGACCTCAATCCTGAAGCGTTAGCCCTTCAGGATAAGGGATCTAGTTCATATTCAAATTAGTTGGTAGTATTGTGGGGCTAGAATGTTATTATTGCATTTTATTGTAGTATCTATCGTATAGTGTAATATGGTTTTAACTAGATGGCGTTGATTAATTAACCAGTTTTTTAATCTGTATTCTTTAGATAATGCTGGATACAGCGAAGAGGCTTAATGCGGTGGAGTGTTGTACGATGTCCGGCAGATTAGAGGATTTTGTTAACTTAGGACTTGGGTTACAAAAGTAAGCATAAAATTAATAAATTATATAATCAGGAGTGGCTGAAATAAAGACCACCAGGCGGTAGCACTTAGATGTCAGATCCAGAAATCTGTTTATTTATGAGTGCGCCTATATTTCCTTTATTGTAGGATTTTTAATGTTATATGAAAGCTCTGAATCTTATTCAAGTTATTATTTAGTAATTATATTTCTTAAGATATTTATTTGGAAATATTTAATTAAATAGCTTAGTATTTATAATATTTTGTAATTGTCATACAGGTGTCAAAAGTCATTAAACGATTACTTAGACTCAAAGAGACGTATATTCCCTCGATTCTTTTTCATATCTACCGACGAGTTGCTTTCAATACTTGGTAGTAGCGAGTGTTCGTGTGTACAAGAACATATGATTAAAGTAAGTTTTTCTTACCTTGTCTACTTATTATGCATTTCTTAAGATGGACTTATGGACTTACTTATATAAATAGACTTAGGTACTTATATAAATTATGCAAAACTTTGTGTTTGTGTGTATGTTTGTTACTCTCTTAAAAGCTCAACGTATGTCAATTTTGGTACCTATTAAGATTTTTTTCATTCTAGATTAACACATAGGTAGGCTATTTTTGAGCCTAGAAAAGTACAGCGTTCCCATTGTTAGTGTCGCAGTTAAGTCGCTATGATTATGTTTACTGCCTTTAATAATATCTATATGAAATTACAGATGTTTGACAACATACGCGCTTTAGATTTATACGTTGACCATACAAATCGTCCTGTTGCTGCCAAAATGATATCGGCTGAAGCTGAGGTAAGTTTTTTCTTAAACCAAATTTTTTAAATTCGCATTTTTATTACTGATTATAAGTTAATTTGTTTTAAAATATGAATTGCCATCTTGTTAGATAATGGAATTCCGCAACGTGGTATATACAGAGGGACGCGTAGAAGATTGGATGAACCTTGTACTGAATGAGATGCGCAATTCAAATAAATTCCTATCAAAGAAGGCTATATTTTATTATGGGAAGAACTGGAAAGTACCCAGGTTAGTTGTTTTTACTATCATGGTATCGCATGTTACAACTGGATTTAAAGCTGGTGCCGTTTTGTTGCGTATGTATTACGTAGGCGTGCACGTAAACGTATACGTTAAAAATTTTAAGTGGTTTTGTTCTATCAATTCTGATAGATTATTAGGTATATATTTATTCTGATAATTTTGAAAGATTAATACATGGATTAATCTTAGTAACGGAATCTTTAAAAGTGATTGTCATTGTGACAATCACTTTTAAATGCAATAGTTGGATGATCTGAAATTTTGCACCGGCCTAAAGACAAAACAATGATTTAAGATAACATCCAGGATTTTCAATGTAGTTTTTAGTTATTAAACCTAGCATATTATTTATTTATGTTTAGAACTGAGTGGATTATGGAATATCAAGGCATGGTATGCTTAGCAGCAAATGGTGTTTGGTGGACCGCTGAGACGGAAGAAACTTTTATACGTATCAAGAAAGGCAACAAACGAGCTATGAAGGAACATCTAGCTCAACAGAATGCACAACTAGATGGACTTGTCGTTAAAGTTAGACAAGGTCAGTGTTTCTTCTTTTTTTTCAGCTCATGTCCTACTAGTTTTACGTAAGCTATGCTGACTAGGCGTGTTGGCATATGGTTGGGTTTTAAGTGTTTCGTCTCTCACAAAGAATGTTTTTCGCTTCGTTCGCTCTCACTCCTCGACAAGATAAAGTAATGACACTTGTGATTTATTAAAACCATCACCACACGGAAAGACAGTTTAATCAATTTTATCTTATTTACAGATTTATCATCAAATGATCGTCTCAAGTTTCGTACTATAACAACAATCGACGTACACGCCCGTGATATTATCGAGGGGTTCGTACGTGATAACGTCACAGATGCGAGTGAGTTTGAGTGGGAGAGTCAACTGCGCTTCTATTGGCTTAAGAAAGATGATAATTTGTGGACCAGACAGTGTACAGGTAAATAATTATTAGGTACAGTTGTATTAATCTTAAGCGTTTATCTCGTAAAGTACGTATTACATTTCGATAAAAAGAGGAATTTAGTAAAGCCTGATTAGGCAAGTGTAATACTAACTAAACACAACTAAACTTTATAAAGTACCGAAAATTGTATAATCTCTTTCGTGCTGTATATTGTTAACTTATTGTTATAGAGTATTTTACAGTCTTGTTAAATTTACTTACCATGTTAAATCAAAGCAAATTCAGATTAATTACGGTTATCCGATTATAATGGATTTTGATTCAATAATTTATTCATAAATGTTCTATCCTTCAGAAAACGATGGCATTTTTATATTTCAATAATGTAAAGGCGTCGCGTTAGTACATATGATTGAAAATCACACTATACTATGTTATCTATTTGTATTCTAGGTGTGTTCGAGTACGGTTACGAGTATATGGGACTAAACGGTCGACTAGTAATCACACCACTAACTGACCGCATCTATCTTACAATTACTCAAGCACTTACTATGCAACTGGGAGGAGCACCAGCTGGTAAGATAACAATCATAATAATTTTAAGCTGCATATAGGTATTTGGAGTTAAACCCTTTGGCAACAGTAATATCTTACACATCTATTTTATTTCAATCTAGGTACCCTTGTGCAAAACATTGCTGATGAACATAAAAAGTAGGCGTGGCCTTGCCAAATCGATTACGCCCTCTTTTTATGTTTACATACAAAATGTAAAAATATGACGCAGGAGTTCTAGCGTAACACAGAGTTAAATTGTCAGCATTAACTTATCAATCAAGCATGATGATATGAAAAACAAAAATGGATAAAATAAATGACTCGTAATTAACATTCATTTTGTCATTTTTGTTAATATAATTTTACTGCTACTTAGAAGCGACTTGGACTAATGTGTGGTATATTCCAATCAGACATAGAAACAATAATATCTCATTGTCCATTTCCTCAATAACATTTATTTACATTTTTGTAGGTCCTGCCGGTACGGGAAAAACTGAAACTACAAAAGACCTAGCAAAATGTCTAGGTCTACTTTGCGTAGTGACCAATTGTGGTGAGGGTATGGACTTCCGCGCAGTAGGACAGATTTTAGCAGGACTGTGTCAATGCGGAGCTTGGGGCTGTTTCGATGAGTTCAATAGAATCGATATATCTGTACTGTCAGTTATATCAACACAATTGCAATGTATTAGAAGTGCGCTGTTGATGAAACTTAAACGATTTACGGTAAGAAAAGTTATTTTAATTTGTACTGTTTGCTGCCACTTTTCCACGCTGATCAAGCATGTTGACGTAGGGTTTGATTTTGAGTTTTCTGTCTCTCACAGATGGTGGTTTCTTCTTACGATATTTATCCATTACCTTTTGGGAGGAAATGAGGTGGCCAAATTTTTATTCTTAATCCGTCATCGCACTGAAAATTGTCTTTAAAATTGTGTGTGTGTATTCTTTCCTCAGTTCGAAGGCCAAGAAATAAATATGGACAGTAAAGTAGGTATCTTCATCACAATGAACCCTGGTTACGCTGGACGTACAGAACTGCCTGAATCTGTGAAGGCTCTGTTCAGACCGGTTGTGTGCATTCTACCCGACTTGGAGATGATCTGTCAGATATCGCTCTTCTCTGATGGATTTCTTACTGCTAAGGTGATTTTAATAGCAATTTAATATGACGATGTGTTCTCTTTTATATACGGGTATAAGATATATGATATGCTTCGATGTTATGTTGATAACTGATTTTTTAAATTATGCTAAGAACAAAATCAAGTCTGGAATAGAATCCGCTACTAATCGTCCTGGCTAGCGTAGTATAATTATGTAACAACCACGGTATTACATTCGTTTTGAATAACTTAAGTATGCCATCCATATTCATAACTACATGGTGATGATCGAGTGGAAATTGAAACCAGGTCCTCGTCCTAATAATTTTTTTGCTTTGTTTTATCAGCTTTTTTCATAACTATTAAGTGGATTGTTAGGTACTTGCTAAGAAGATGACTGTGCTTTACAAAGTAGCACGCGAACAACTATCAAAGCAGTCTCACTATGATTGGGGACTTCGAGCACTTACAGCCGTTTTGCGGATGGCAGGAAAACTGAGAAGAGACTCACCTGGACTGAGTGAAATCATGGTACTTATGCGAGCTCTAAGGTATGTGTAAATGAAGTACAGTATAAGAAGTATTGTGAAAAGAAAAATAAAGAAAGTTAGGATTCTAACTAATTTAAGTAAACTACTGTAAATTCACTGACTTAAAATATCTGTAATTGTAAGACCATAAGTTTGAAGTGCCAAGTACATACCAATTTGCGTGTACGTATACGTTCAAGTGACATGATAACGTATAAAATATATGGCTTGACTTACAGCTATGCCGATCTATTCTGCAATAATATTAGGACGCTTTGTTCATTCATAGTTTTGCTTTATTTCATTTTTTTGTTGTCAACAGGGATATGAATCATCCAAAATTCGTATTTGAAGATGTTCCTCTATTCTTAGGGCTGATTAAAGATCTATTTCCTGGACTAGAATGTCCTCGAGTTGGTTACCCTGACTTCAATCACACTGTTGAGGAAGTGTTAGTGAGTGGTGGATATATTGTGTTGGCTCATCAGGTAAGAATGATTTCAATACTTCTTTTTAATTATTAAATTGAATGAACTAGAAATTAAATACATACAATTATCGTAATTGCTTCCATTAGGTTATTGGATTTATTATTTATGGTTAAGTCGCCAATTAGGGATCGCTTATTTTATTTGTTTTGTTGATAATCCAGGTGGACAAAATAGTTCAATTATACGAGACAATGATGACTCGCCACTGCACGATGTTGGTTGGACCCACGGGTGGCGGCAAGACTGTTATATTGGAAACTTTGGTCAAAGCGCAGACTGACTTGGGATTACCTACTAAACTTACTATTGTTAATCCTAAGGTACGTAAGTGAGACAGAAGTGAATTATAGTCAGTAGAGATAAAGAGAAACATTCCATTCTCTTTCTCGCTATCTTTTTCTATATATCTAGTGTAGAGGTAGCCTATGAAAAAGAGAAGAGGGTAGAGTGAGAGAGAATAAAGTTAGTAAAAAAGATAACATAGAACGAGAGAGAATGGAGGAAAGAGTGAAAGAAAGAGAAAATGGATTAAGTACGATCTAGACAAACAGAATAGGGATCAAGGTAGAGTGGGAGTGGGAAAGTGAAGTATGACTAAAGGAAGCAAAAGAGTCGGACGATAATATGGGTTCTAGAGTGATAAAAAGAAGAGAAAACGTTTTGCCGGTATTATTGTTCTTTGATATAATTATTTTTGGCATAAGACAATGTAATTCAACAATGTTTTAGGCCTGCTCTGTGATCGAGTTGTATGGTATATTGGATCCAGTGACGAGAGACTGGACTGATGGTTTATATTCCAAAATATTTCGTGAAATGAACAGGTAAGACAAAATTATTATACAAATGTTTTGAATTATTTAAAATAAACTTGGACACTTTTTAATAACTATTGTTACCAAAGTTTCCACAGAATGAGGAGTCAAGATTTTAAAAATTAATAAGTTAGTAATACACCAGACTATTTATTTACCAAGTTGCTAGTGACTTAAGAGATTATTCTTTTTAGCGACATTATTTCTGGAAACCGCTGATAATATTCGTTTGTTCTAGGCCCGCTGAAGAAAATGAACGTCGCTATTCGCTTTTCGACGGTGATGTGGACGCACTATGGATAGAGAACATGAACTCTGTGATGGACGACAACAAACTTCTAACTCTAGCGAATGGAGAGAGGATCCGTTTAGCTCCATATTGTTCGTTATTGTTTGAAGTGGGAGATCTTAACTATGCCTCGCCCGCGACTGTTTCTAGAGCAGGCATGGTGTTCGTAGATCCCAAGAATTTGGGATATCAACCTTATTGGGACAGGTATTGTTATATATGTTAGAATATTCTAATTGATCTCTTCATTTCAACATGAAAGTTATCCAAATCATGCACATAGTCACAGCTTTTTTACATGGTATGCGGGTAGGCAAATAATATAGTGTGCCATCTGTTACTATCTGAATTTTACTTCGATGAATTCATTTACATACATATGTTTGTAAGTGCTATGCTGTTGACCTTTTTAAAGAACATCACTGATACCATCAGATTATGTTTTTCACTCTCTTTTCTCAGCGTTTGTACGTAACTCCGCCATGTATTCGTTTGCCAGCCTTTCATTAACCATCTATCATCCATCTTCTCCACAAGTTCAAACCACAAAGCATACTCATTTGTAACGTAAATAATTAATCTTGTATGAATAAAACTGAAAGAAGGGAAACTCGAAACTACAAACACCTGTTCAGTATACCATAGCAGACATAATGCCCTTCAGAAGCGGAAGAAGCCATCGAGCAGTGGGACATTGGGTAATGGGCTGAGGAGAAGGAGGAATAAACCCACTTTTTTACGATTCTAGACGCGAATATTTTGTGGCGCAGTAGAGAATATTGTTGTAATCCTATATGGTGTTATTCAGATGGCTTCGTGGAAGAAACAACGATGAAGAACGTGAGCAACTATCAGGTTTATTCGAACACTACGTACCTGGTGCTATCAACTATATTGTATTCGGTTTGTTCGGACTACAACAACAAACACCACTCAAAACTATTGTACCACAAACACCACTTAACTTGGTAACGTATTATTGTATTTTATTGTTGCTATGGCGTTGTTTTATTAATATTTTAGTTTTAGAACACCTCTCTCTCTCTCTCTCTCTCTCTCTCTCTCTCTCTCTCTCTCTCTCTCTCTCTCTCCAGCCCATTTACGTCCCACTGTTGGGCACGGGCCTCCTCCACATTTGGAGGGATAATGGTCTACTGTGTCGCGCTGACCAGGCGTGTTAACATAGGGTTTAGTTTCCAGTTTTCCGTCTCTCACAGTCACCGACACCACACGCACAATTTTTAGACCTTAAACCAAACTGATTATAAATTTAAGTCTTGGGTCTTTAATTCATAAACTCCTTGCCTGTATATTTAGCGTTGTCATCTTAGCAAATTTCCGCTACCGAACGGGTCCGTCTTTTCCACACCGTGCATATGCGCAGGGCCATGGGTATTATAAGGGCTTCCTATTCCTTACTTCTTGATATTTTTCTGTCAATAATATGGTCTAACACCCGTATTCACATACAATATTTATTTAAGTAAGTACTTAAGTGTTGATGCACTGTGCAAAGGGTAACACTTCTCAGTGCGTTCCGTTCATCGAGCCTTTGTATTCATAGACAAAACTTAGCTATGCGTTCAATTTAACAAACGCATAGTGCGCTTCACCACTTAAGTATTGTTTGTGAAATGATTTTGCTACCCCTGTGCGCCCATGCCTACTATGAGACCTCACAGTAACGTTTGTGAATACGGCTGTTAGTCTCACAGAGGCCCTTATCGTGAGGAGCCTAGGGCGTCTAGTAGGTAAAAGATCCTATCCTGCCGTCGGATACTACGGAAGCCAGCCATATATCTATTCCCCTCTGCCAGCCTCCCCTAAACAATCGCCCAACACCCCTAAATGTCTCTATCATCTTACACTATAATTCTGTTCTAATATTCAGGTGGTCCAACTATGTTATATGATAAGCGGTCTACTACCAAACAGGGAAGATAGCAACGAAGAGATTGATAGAACTGTCGTGGAATGTGTCTTCATGGTGGTATGTATCTATTATAACTTAGAGCATTATACCAACAGGAGTTGACATTGTGAAGGTTAAGATTAAATCTTAAATTTTATACATATGATATGAAAATTAATATTTTTTTTGAATATTTTGTTTAATTAAATATGTGAACTACATAGAATTAAATTTTTCTGTAGTAGTAATGGATTATCTGTAAAAAAAATGGTGAAATTCACGCATTACATAATTCTATATTCATCATATAAACTAATAACAAATGACATTGGAATCGAACCCAAGACTACGAATCTATAGAAATGTTGTGTTCGGAACAACAGAAATGCTATAAATACCAAATGACCTAGTTTAATATATTAATGACATAGTATTATATGTCATATACACAGCTGTTATTATGTAACCTTACGTTCAAGGTTAGACTTTCTGTACTTGCTCGGATTTTTTCTAACATTTTGTTTTAATTTTCAATGTCATAGTCTATTTGGATGTAATGGTATATCGGGGGCGTAGCTCAGATGGTAGAGCGCTCGCTTAGCATGCGAGAGGTACCGGGATCGATACCCGGCGCCTCCAAAACTTTTTGTGATCTTTTATAATCCGTTGTGTTTTTTATCTTCTTTTATTATAATACTAGATATCGCCCGTGGTTTCACCCACATTAATGATTACTGCGTCGACGTTTGTCATGTCTTTGTGTTTATCTGAGGCCGTATTATGAGCTTTTATTTCCGGGCAGTTAACGTCGTGAATTGAAATGCCTGGCAAATACATATTATGAACATAACTTCCAACCCGCCAGTTCGCTAAACCAGTTATAGATTACTATGTTTAGAGTGGGTAAAACTAAAAGTTTAAGTACTAATTAAAAAATTTCAACTAAATGTTTTACATCTGCCATAATACGTAATTTAACCAGGCTGTTACGGCCTGCCTGGAACTTGCATGACTTTTAAATAGCTCATAATACGCCGACAGATCTATAAGGTAAAGTTTCAGTTTCATTAAAATCCATCCAGTAGCGTAAAAGAACAACATACATCCATCTATACATATATTCTTAAAAACTTTAAATATTATTTTATTAGCGATTCAATAATGGATACAGCCATGGAAGTATGTTTGGATCGTAGCAAGTGACGCTCTATAGTCTCTGGCTACCCCCGTGGGAAAAGGGCGTGATATTATGATGATGATGATCAATAATGTATAATTTATATTACAGTCTATATATAATAGTTTGGGCGCTGCAATTATTGATAACGGTCGCTTTGATTTCGACAATTATGTGAAGAAGGCATGCCCTATGATGTTAGTTGAAGATTCACCGGAAAAGAAAGCTACCACTAGTAAATATAAATATTATTTAAATAAGATGATGACCTGTAAATATTTGACTAAACGGATGACAATATTAAATTTGTGAAAAAGTTTTATGTAGCTAACCTAATCTAAAATTCAATCAATCTTACTTTAGTTTAGTCGTATACTGAAATAAGTAAAATTTTATCGTATTGCAATCACGTCTTTGCCCCATGCATGTGCCATCGAATTAAACCAGCAGAAAAGCAAGTCAACCGAAAATAATGAATAAATATTTCATTTATTATTTTGGTTGAATTTCAAAATTTCACACAATGTCTTCTGATCCCAAGCTAAGCTTATTACTTATGTTACGGGTACTTACATACCCATACATGTGAATGCATACCCATAATAGAAAACATGCAGATACAGTACAAATTACGTATTACAAATATCACACAAATAATAATTGTCATGTGCAGAAATCAAACCCGCGATCTTGTAAATGGCACTATAGAAGGCCCGTAGAATGCCGTATCCTTTTTAGCTACGCCGATATTATCCGTATGGTGACGGAATTAAGAATATAAGTGTCACCATCACATTTCCTCCCCAGGATGCTGTAAGATCCAGCTAGGGGATAAGCAGTTAACATCAACTGTAAACGACGGAGAAGTTAAAACTAAACGTTATACCAACACTGGTTAGCGCTGCATAGTGCGTACAGAACTGGAGAAAGAAGAAATAAAATATTAAATAGTAATAATATATACTCATGGACATTTCACACAACGTCATCTGGTTCCAAGCTAAGCTTGTGTTATGGGTACCAGAATACGGATAGAATACATAAACATTGAAACACCAAGACGCAATACAAACATTTGTAGGTATAACAATTAGAAAAATCACACAAATGATTGTCCCGAGCTGGAATCGAACCCGAATCGACCTCTTGATTGGCAGTCGGTTACATGAACCACTCAACCACGAGGCTTGTCGAAAAGATTTGTTTGTTTTGTATTAACAGTGTTAAATTTTCCATAGAACATTTTCCGATGGCGTTCGAGACTTTATATGACTATTGCTTGGAGTTAACAACCAAGACATGGGAGGCATGGGAGTGGCTCGTACCAACTTATATTCACGACAGAGATATGAAGTTCCCATCAATACTTGTACCTACAGTCGACACACTGAGACTTACTTGGCTTATTGAGATTATGGAGAGCGTAATATATTTTATTTTTTTATACTAGCTGTTACTCGTGACTTAACCTCCATTATTATACGACTAAGCCTTTCTAATAATAAATTAATATTAATGGACATTTCACACAACGTCGTCTGGTCCCAAACTAAGCTCATACTTGTGTTATGGGTACCAGAATAAGGATAGAATACATATACTACTTTCCTTTTGTAAATACATACTTATAATAGATAGAAACACTCAGACGCAGTACATACATTTGTATGACATTTATAAATATCACACAAATGATTGTCCCGAGCGGGAATCGAACCCGCGACCTCGTGAACGGCAGTCCGGAACGTAAACCACTCAACCACGTGGCCCGTCTCTCGAACCACTCTATCTTACAAAAAAAGCCTTTCAAAATCCGATTCGAAGTTTTAAAAATGTATGCTCTTGTAAGGGCATGCAGTAAACACAATTTAGTTTTATTATAAATAACTTCTACGAGATACTTTTGATAAATTTATATACCTTTTTACATCTCTCGCTTCTTCCCACCCACTGTTGGGCACAGGCCTCCTCCACTTCGGGAGGATTGATGATCTACTATGCCGCTTTGACCAGGCGTATTGGTGCAGAGTTTAGTTTCGAATTTTCCTTCTCTCGTACAGGAAGTTATATGTGTACAATATCCCTAAAAGAAATGGGGTATCGTTTTTATCTTTTTGTTTTCTTTTGTGATTTTTTGTTTTTTTTTTATTTGCTTATGTTTTTTTGGTTGTAATATAATGTTTTTAGTTGTGTCCCCATGGGGAAGGAATAAAAATTTTCTTTCTTTCACGGATAGCATTTTTACATATTCAAGCTTTAACAGTAAGTCTATTTTGCAGGTAGAAAGACCCGTACTACTTGTAGGTGATACAGGAACATCTAAAACTGCTATTGTAAGCAACTATCTACGTGGGTTGCCCGCTGAGAAATATGTAAGTATTTATTTGTATATATAGTTAAAAAAACCGTTTAATATTAGTTGATCCTGGATATACTTGATTCTATTTTTTTAATTACTTATTCCATTGTCATCAGTCTTTGATAAGTATGCAGAGTTTGAAATCTAAAATGTATTTAAAACAGCCTACCGTAATATCGCTCTTCATAAATCTCGGTATTTGAAAGTTTTTTTACTAATCTAAAAAGTATTTTTGGAAACTCGACCCTTGAGACGCTGAAAAAAAAGTTTCTTAGAATTTTTTTTTAAATGAATTTTTTTAATGTATGGAATTTTTATTAAAAGGTTCATAAATTCCACGTTTATATGAGTGACGGCACGAGTAAAATATACAGATTTATATTTTCGAAATCTAAACCAGGGCGGAGATACCACCCATTTATTTCAACCTTAATTCTTGTCGGGGGCGTAGCTCAGATGGTAGAGCGCTCGCTTAGCATGCGAGAGGTACCGGGATCGATACCCGGCGCCTCCAATACTTACTTTTTGTTATGTTTCTTATATTGCATGTTTTTATTGGTAAATTTATTATTTATTTAGTATAGGGCGATATAGTAGCCTTTTAAATAAAATTAAAAAAAAAAAAAAATATTATATTATAAACGTGGAGAGTAATGTTTTAATATGAAAATGTGATGTTTTCTGCTACCAATAGTAATATACCCAAGGCTATTTATAAACGTGGTCTATTTCGCCTATTCACCAAAGTATTGTATAGTAAATTTTATAGCGTGTTGTTATTGGATTTTGTTTTGAGTTTTCTTTTTCTCTCAAAGGCGGGCACACTGTCATAAAAACTGACACCAGGAAGTTAGATACAAACTTATGATATGCAAACGCATACCGCCACTCTGGAATTTAGTTACAAAGATAGAGTAACGCGAAAAATATACAGATAACTATAACTTCTAACGTGCGGATTATTGTCCAAAATTACAGTTAGTACAACAAATGAACTTCTCATCTCGCACATCGTCAATGGATGTCCAACGTAACTTGGAGTCTGTAGTAGAGAAACGCACAAAAGACACATTTGGTCCACCCATTGGGAAGAAAATGCTTGTATTCATTGATGATATGAATATGCCTATCGTAAGTGTTATTTATTATAATAAGTTTTATGTAAATTGTTGTTTTTATTGTAGTTACCCATTTTAAAGATAGCTTTAACCATATCTCCGTATGAAAGTGAACAAATTGTTTAGAAAATTAATGCAGTTTCAGAACTTTGTGGCAGATTTTGTGTCTGCTCCATATCAGCCTTTCTTCGTCTACTGTTGGACTTCCCACATAAAACTTCATATATTATTTTAAAAAAACTATTTTTCACGGATTTAGACGCGTGTATTTGTTTTAAATTTTGGCCTGACGTTTCGGAGACTTTGCAGTCACTAGATCACGGATTTAGACTTTCCGTCTAAATCCGTAAAAAGTAGTTTTATTTAAACAAATGAGTCGCTCAACTTTAAAAAATATTCATATATTATTATTATGAAATTTGTAAAACATGAGAGTATTCTGTATTGTTGTGAGAAAGTTTCAACAGTGGATGCAAAAAGATAATTCCATGAATAGGTATATCGACGACGTTGACAGCGATAAACCCAGACAAGAATTATAACAATATTTTCTTTCTTGTCAGTAATTTTATGGCTTTAATCTATCCTATTAGAAATGATATAGATAAATACGATAATCTATATTAAGGATTAAACTTCTTGTGATAATGTAGGTAATAAAATAACACAAGTTACTCTAGTCATACGTAATTCCAGTAATTTAGAAAAATTTTATGAAAAATATACCAATTTAAATAAATATTTTTGTATATAAAAAGGAACTTTTAAAAAGTTCAAAATCTGGAGGCGCCGGGTATCGATCCCGGTACCTCTCGCATGCTAAGCGAGCGCTCTACCATCTGAGCTACGCCCCCGATATGCATTATGACAATATTTAGCTTGTACATTTAACATTCGTTACTATAAAACTGGCTTAGCGAAATTACACTTGCGCAATGTTCTTTGGTAAGGCCGATAACTTTCATATTACAAATGGACTGGTTTTCATTACAACGAGTGTTTTAACATATTTATTATATAAATCAAAACTAGATCGGAGATACCACCTATCTATTTCAGCTTTGGTTCTCGTCGGGGGCGTAGCTCAGATGGTAGAGCGCTCGCTTAGCATGCGAGAGGTACCGGGATCGATACCCGGCGCCTCCAATTTTTTTTTTTAGTTCATAACCATAGTTGTATCTAATAAAGAGACCGCTGTCCGTTGGTTTGTCACGAGGCTGTACTTCTTGATCGGTGATAGTTTGACAGTTGGGTTTAATATTTACCATAACCCCAGGTAACCTACTATGTCTCCTAACACCGAATTATGGATGATAAAATAAGGTTGTTTATTCTAGGTTGACACTTATGGAACACAACAGCCTATTGCTCTTTTGAAGTTGTTGTTTGAAAGAAAAGGCTTCTACGATAGAGAAAAAGATTTAAACTGGAAAAATCTAAAGGATATTGGATTTTTGGCAGCCATGGGTAAAGCTGGAGGCGGGAGGAACGATGTAAGTACATAATAAATTAGTTTTAATTTCATGTGTGTTTTTCTTTGATATATATTATTCAAAACTGATATAAAATATGTTTCATGGTTTAAAAGTTCTAAGACTATGGAAGTAACTTAGTTTTAAAGACGTTAAGAGACTACCAGAGGACATTGTATGAAATTTTCATGAATATTTATAGAAAGAATAATTTGCTCGTGATATGCTACTGACGAATGCACATAATTTGTATTTCAGGTGGACCCCCGCTTCATTTCGATGTTTTCAGTATATAACTTGCAGTTCCCATCTGAAAATACTCTCCGTCACATATATACATCGATATTGGAAGGACATTTCGCCATATTCCCAGACGAGATCAAAGATATTATTGGCAAAATTGTGCAGATGACGCTTGATTTGTATAAGGTTAGTTTTTAACTCTGGATTGCAAAGATCTTGACAGCTTGGTTTTCTTAGATATACCTTCTAGTTGCATACCTTGCCTTAAAGGATTCCTCCTGTGAAAATGTGTTGAGAGGCTCAAAGGAAAATATTTTTTATGAGATTGTTGTTAAATACTTTAAAGCCCGTTCTAGCCCAAAGGCTCAGTATTATTTCTATGATTGATAGGGAGGTAACTACGCCCCCTAGTAATTTTACCGTAATCAATAACATCTCTCTGTCCATGATCTATATTTGTTTTGAATTTTATTTAATAAATGTGGCTTTAATAAATCAAAAATAAAACAAATGTTTAAACAGATGTTATGAAGGTTGCAACAGAACGAAGCTATTATTTGTTGAAGATCGATTTATTAATTATATTATTATCGTTTAATGTTCTATAACTGCAAAATAAAACGTAGGTATTGGAGGCGCCGGGTATCGATCCCGGTACCTCTCGCATGCTAAGCGAGCGCTCTACCATCTGAGCTACGCCCCCGATGTGTTAGTAATGCGAATTTCGCATATAATATCAATTGACCTTCAACAAAATATTTGAAAACTTGCTTTCCTTTTAAAACACAAGCCTTTGAATGTCACAAGCTGAAGACATAAAACTCTACCCCCCTTATTACAAAACGCGGCTCAACGTTAAATCCAGATTTAACAAAATTAATTTACGAGGAATTGTATAGTTAGACCCGCTCTGACACTAGTTTGGCGTCGGTTTAAGACTAAGGTCTTTGTTAGATCTAGGATTTGAGAAAAATCTGCTTGAAATGCGCGATTGAAGTGTTTAAAAAGCCAGGCTTAAACTGTGGCTTAAACTTAGTCCACGTTTTGTAATAAGGCGGAATATGTTTAAGCGCTTGACAGTCTCACAAATGATGGCATTTGGAAGAAAATACCGATCCTGGTTTTAGAGCACCGCGAAACGGAACTCTATTACTAAGACGTCGGTCTGTCACCATGATAGATAGAGAGTTTTTAACAGATAATGTATTTTGACGGGCCTCGTGGTGTAGTGGTTCATACAACGGACTGCCGATCACGAGGTCTCGGGTTCGAATCATTTGTGTGGTGTTTTTAATTGTCATACAAATGTTTTTACTGCGTCTGGGTGTTTCTATGTATTAAAAGTATGTATTTACAAAAGAAAAGTAGTATATGTATTCTATCCGTATTCTGGTACCCATAACACAAGCATATAAGCTTTGCTTGGGACCAGAGGACGTTGTGTGAAATGTCCATGAATATATATTTATTTATTTATGAGTATTCTTTGCCGTTATAACAAATCTATACTAACTAATATTATAAATTTGAAGAGTTGTTTGTTTCTTAGGACATGCTAATTTCAGGAACCACTGGTCTTAATTAAAAAAATCTTTCAGTGTTGGATGGTACATTTTCGAGGAAGACTATAGGCTACATAACATCATGTTGCGACTGCGAGGATCGAAGCATCAGGAAAAAATGGTCCGAAAAAGGGAAATTTTCAACACCTTACTAGGTGGTCTTTTGTAGTTGTTGTTATATTATGTACTAATAATATAACAACAACTTTTATATAGACCAGAATACAATCAATATTAAAGGGGGCTTCTGCATAATGTACGCGAGATACGCTTAGACAATGATTATGTCGATATGTTAATGAAGAGTATATTATGATGGCAGTTCTTTTTGCTCACGCCAACTCGTACTTAGTCGGTTTTTTATTGTATCATGTGCCTACATAAATTTATGCATCCAGGTAATCATAGTGGATCTACCACCAACACCAGCGAAGTTCCACTACATATTTAATCTTCGCGACTTGTCCCGTATCGCTGCCGGCTTGTGTCTGACTCATCCGAACTACTTCAGTGAGACGCGCTGTGTTGTGCGATGTTGGAGGAATGAGTTCACTAGAGTTATATGTGATAGACTTATCAGTGTACAGGTTAGAATGTTTATAAATCTTTGTAGTCTTATTGTAGTGGCCTGTACTAGCTGTGCTCGCATTTGGATTGCACTTCCACTTAACGTCAAGTGGATTGCAGTTATTTGCCCAACCCTAGCCATAAAAAAGGCTATAAATAGTGCAGTCTCATTATAGCTATGGATGTTATTATGGTGCCGGATTAAGAATACAGGTGTCACTACTCCTTTTTTTCTCCAGGATGCTGCAATGACCCAGTTAATGTAAATAGAAAACATCTTTAGGAGTAAATTCTTGTTAGGGTAAACGCGTGTTGGGATACCTAAGGTTTACTTAGGTATCCCAACACGCCAAGTCATCGTGGCATAGTAGATACAGACACTCCACGAAATGAACCCCATGCCCTGAAGTGAGATATTAATGAAAAGAGAGAATGCGTTCATTACAATGTCATACAGTAGTTTTTCTTGTAACAATACCGACAATAGTTACCTAGTTAGTTTTCTTTATTATCTTTAATGTACAGCCAGTATTTATTACATCCATCCATCCATGAGTCTTTCTCCGTCTATTGCTAAGCATAGGCATCTCCCATGGAACGCTTCGTCTTCGCATCCTTATCGGAGGCCGCTCCACGCTGAGTCGTCAAGTACTTATGATAGTTTCCATATTATGGAATCTATTATCTGTCACTTCTCCTATAGTAAAAAGACAACAATTTCAGGACAATGATTTGATGCGTCAACATATACATGAGCATGTTGTGAAATATTTCCCTGAAGAGGAGCCTGTTGTTCTTGAGGAGATTGTCATAGCTGAAGAAGAGGAGGTCAAAGAGGAGGAGGAACTGGATGGTATTCATTAATAATAATAATCGACTTATCTAAGAATCAAGTCCTGGGTGCGATTCCCCCTTAGTGGCAAGTATTTTTGCATACAGACTTTCACCGCCTCTGCTAAGTCATGAGATATTAGACTCATTTGTAATAAACTAATAAACACACCAACTAAGTAACTTATTAGTATTTTATTATGCTGCACATGTATTCACACAGTTTTTTGTATACATAGAATTTGGTGTAGTAGAAAAACCAGAAGTAGTTGAAACGGCACCGGAACCTGATGCCGATCAAGCAGTCGAAGAAGAAGAGGCTGAAAAAGAATTAACTGTAAGTAGACCAGCTATTTAATGAGGTTTACAGTATGTTATTGGATGCAAATGGCTGGATGCAAAGATACTAGCAGGATCATATGACGTTGTGTAACATGTCCGTAAATGTTTATTTATTTATTTATCTACGAGACAGGTCATATACATGTAGACGTAGAAACACTGATTTATTGGTAGACAGAAGGGTACAGTAAGGCATCTCGTCTTAATAGGCGTTCACAAAATCAGATCACATTTTCTTCACGCACACTATTAACATACACGCACACACGCTAAAAGATAATGCTGTATGTACACAATAAGTAAGAGAATGGGCATTGTTCATATTTTTTTTAAACTCTTAATTCGAAAACCATTTCGGGGAATAGAGTTTCTGATCATGATCCATTAGTTTTTTTCGGAAAATTTGCTATATTAACGATTATTTTTTCAAAAAAGCAAATGATCTCTATTTGCCCTTGAAATGAAGGACTTAAAATATTAAGGCGTTTTTAGGGACCTATTACTCTGAAGTGGAGTTGAAATTGGTCTATCATATCAACTTGTCAACTTTGAAAAGATAAAGTGCAATCTGTATTAAATCTATCAAGAAAAGTCTATACACAGATTGCGTAAAACGATGACGTCACAACATTTAAAGTATATCTTCGAGAATTTTTTAAAAATTCTGTATAGTGAATATTTCAATAATATTGAAATTAGTTGCTTAAAATATTCTATTTTTCTGAAAAGAATATAAAAACAGTAGGTCAAAAATTATGAACAATCCCTATTGCTCTCGTACCTGTTATCTATCCTGACAATGCCAACTCCTGTTGGTATTAATAAGTATTTATATTTATTTATATCATTAATAGATGTTTTCAATTTACAGCTAGAAGAGTACGTGTTGCGTGATCCACTTCTCTTTGGGGATTATCGCAATGCGTTGGATGAAGAAGAGATCAGATATTATGAGGACCTCCTCGACTATGAAGCTGTTTATTTTCTATTTCAAGAGGTATTTATCTTATTTCTCTTTTTTGCTGGACATTATCAAAGTATTGGGTTCATTAGACGTTCTTTCGTTTTTAATGTCTCTTAGAGAGGTTATCTGCTAGGACTTTTTCATAAAAAACTGTTTCGGCATCTATAGTAAGATTATGAAGTGTTGACTATCGCATTCTTAGTCTGTCAACACAACCATGGCATATATTTAACAAATTAGGTTTTTCTATAATAACGGACACTAGGCGGCAGCACTGTGGTGTCAGGTTAAAATTTACTAGTTTGTAGATTTAAATTCTCGATGTATAAACTTTTCCATTCAAGTGAGATACGCGGTATCGATATTTTTTTAATTTCTTATGTAGATCTTGGATGAATACAACGAGCGCAATGCTAAAATGTCAGTGGTACTATTTGAAGATTGCCTGGAACACTTGACTCGTACTCAACGCATCTTACGAATGGATCGTGGTAACGCCTTGATTATCGGCGTTGGAGGTTCTGGGAAGAAATCTATTTGTAAACTCGCTGCTTTCGCCGCTGGTTAGTGTTTTATTTAAAAAATATAAATAAATAAGCATTTATAGACATTCCACACAATGCCCTGTGGTCTTAAGCTAAGGTTATATGCTTGTGTTACGAGTACTAGAATACGGATAAACTACTTGTACATTTTTTTATAAATACGTCATTATAATACATACATAGAAATGACCCAAATGCAGTGCAAATATTATAAGTAGCAAATACAATTCATAATTTCAGGCTGTGACATGTTTGAGATAGTTATAATGCGAAACTACAATGAAAATACATTCAAAGATGACATGAAGCGCTTGTATAATCTACTTGGCGTTGACAATAAGAAAACTGTGTTCTTGTTCACTGCTGCACAGGTAACGTATACCCAATAACATATTCGATATCAAATGGTTAAAAGAATAGAAAATAATTTTATAAAAAAAGGTTTAAGACGATAAGAGCTATTTCGAAATCATGCCCGCTAGGCGGGCAGTACTTTGACGTTAGATCTAGAAACATTTCATAGCGACATTTCCATTCGCCAACGCAGGTATTTTTTTCAGTTATTAGTAATTGAAAAGCTGAACATAATCACTTAATTAGATATTTATTTATTCTTAGCAGCTGATGTCTTAGTGCTGCCGTCTAGTGGCTGATATTACAGACTACCCTGAGTCATAATTTCTGTCATCTTAATCAACCTTTTCTGCTCGCCCTTTCTCTGATTTAATTTTAAGATGTTCGCAAGTAAATATTTTTAAATCAATTCACTCTTTGTGAAATATACCTTCAATATCTTTTGTATATTGCTTACAGATAGTAGAAGAAGGTTTTTTAGAGTTCATCAACAATATTTTAATGATTGGAATGATCCCAGCATTGTTTGGTGATGATGAGAAGGATGCTATCATCAACTCAGTGAGGAATGCCAGTGCTGAAGCTGGATATGGAGTCGCTAAGTAAGTTTTGCGGTCCCACTGCTGGGCTTAGACATCTTGGATATGTATTAAAAATGTGTTATTTACAGATACTATGATACATGTCGTAGTATTTCATACAATGTATAATTCGATATGTTAACAAATAGCACCTGAGATATATAGATAAGTTATGTAAATTATGTAATACCTTCACTGTTGCAATAGTTATTGCAACTTATTATAATAGGTATTTACTTAACTGCTAATCATTTAACTTTTGCAGAGATTCTGTGTGGAACTTCTTCTGCAATAGATGCGCTGATAATCTTCACGTTGTATTGTCTATGTCACCCAGTGGCGATATATTACGTAACAGGTATGTATTTATCAAGAAAATGCTACAATTTTAGTTATATTTTTCTGATGACAATGAAAAAGATTCTTCTCCGTTGTTTTGCTCTTGTCAGAACGGCTCTCTATTGCTATACTGCCTCGTGCATTCTGAAATTCTAATTTACATTTCACTTCTCAGGCCAGTACGTAGGTGACCTGCCCCGCGAGTAAGTTTAAAATGCGTCGACTATTAATCTTTTCTTTATATATATACAACGTGTTTCAGAAAGGTGTAGTCATATTTGACCATCGTTACACATGGCCGGTGACTAGGCACTAGGCATGGATGATTTTGCAAATACTAGTTATATTACGACTTTTATGTGTTCATGAAAATTTAATATTTTTTTAAAATTAATCGGTTTTCTTTAAATACAACACTAGTATGAGGTCATCTTTTATCGTTAGGTTCAATCGCATTCAATAAACCGTAAACATCTCATAATTGATGCGTTCCTGGTAGTTATTTAATAGTCGGCTATAAACAAGAAAAAATTTACAAACTGTATTTTTCTATGTGTAACTGTAATATTTATAATATTTAAGGCCTATCGAATGCAACCTTAAAATATGACTACACCTTTCTGCAACACGTTGTATAAATCTCCTGTCACGATGTTTGTCCGCGATGGCTTCCTAAACTACTTAACCGATTTTAAATTTAATTGGCACACCGTGAGCAGTCTGGTCTTAATTGAGAGATAGGATAGCTTACATTTCAATTTATGGTCGCAATATTATTTTATTGCAAATTATTTGTTTATATTGTATAGCAAAACAACGTTTGCCGGGTCAGCTAGTAAACTAATAAATATATTAGAAACGATATATATCTACGTTAACTCGTAATTGTTCAAACTAGCAAAAAAAAACAGCTTAGACCTCACTCTATCTGTTTCTTCACCCCATTAAGTCAGCCCGCACAGGACAATCATTTGTGTGATGTTTTTAATTGTCATACAAATGTTTGTACTGCGTCTGGGTGTTTACTATGTACGAGTATATTTATTATAAGTATGTATGTACAAGAGAAAAGTAGTATATGTATTATATCCGTGTTCTGGTATCCATAACACAAGCATATAAGCTTACCTTGGGACCAGAGGACGTTGTGTGAAATGTACATGAAAATTTATATAAAAAAGTATAAAAATTATAAAAAAAAAATTTACGTCCCACTGTTGGGCACGGGCTTCCTCCACTTTAGGCGGAATTATGGTCTACTGTGCCGCGCAGACCAGGCGTATAGGCACAGGGTTAATTTTCGAGTTTTCCCTCTCTGGCAGAGGATATCCCCTAGCTAGCGTTTAAAGCACCCTCGGGAAGAAATGCGGTGGTGACATTTGTATTCTTAATCCGTCACCATACGGACACGACACCAACTTTGTACATAGTAACTTAAAATAAAATGTCTGTTTTAGATGTAGAAGTTTCCCTGGACTTGTGAACAATACAACCATCGACTGGCAGTTCCCGTGGCCGAAACAAGCTCTACTCGCTGTGGCTAATGTTTATTTAGCTGATGTATGTATACTAAACGGTCTTGTTCATAATGACTTATCGGAGGTTTAAAAGTTCGCTAAAATCGGTTCGCGAAAATTGACAAAACTTGTTATTCATAATGGTCTTTTTACGCTAACGTTTATTACCTCTCCGATAAATCTCCGTATAAACCTCCGATAAGTTGTTAAGAAAGAAGCTTTTACCTCCACCACATTTGCCTAAAATATAACTTCATTTCACTGTAGCTTCCTATTAGTGAACAGTTTTTATGATTGGATCATTACTTTTAAAGATTACGCCCTACATACATACGATTTACTTAGGTATGTGATGTTTACAAAAAACCGTACCAAAATCCGTTGCGTATTTTTGAAGATAAAAGCTGACATATGGACATACATACAAAAACAATGACCTTGTTTTATTACAAGTAAAGCAAACAAAACTTTCTAGTGATGTTTTCAGAATAAATAAATAATCACCGACATTTCACAAAACGTCCTTTAATCCTAAGCTTGTTATATGAGTACCAGAATACAGAATACACTAATGAAATAAACTTATTACAGTTATTGTAAGGGCACCACTAATGGCATATTACGATTTTTTAATATATTACGATATGTTAATTATAAGAAAGACACAGAAAAACACGAGGCGAGAAAGAGATTAATATCGAGATGTACACAAATTGGTAATGCGCCTGGCGGCCATGTTGGTGACGTCATAGTGACGTATAGATGAGAACATTACATTTTGTTAGCTGTAATTTTTCTTTGCTGATGACGTCACAAAGGCGTTAATTTGACAAGGTTCCAGCGCATTATCAATTTGCGTGGCTTATATCAGTATTTATGACGTCACCGACAGATATATATTTGTCTCTTTCTCACCTTTTATGCATCTGTCTCTTTCGTGCTATATTAATATGTCATTTGTAACGCCTTAAATATACTTTGTAACAGGTACAGAAGATTCCAGAAGAATTTCGTTCAATAATAGTAGAACACGTGGTCCACGTACACATGTCTATATCTTACTACACCGCGGAGTTCTTGCTACGATTAAGAAGAAACAACTACGTCACTCCCAAACATTATATGGATTATTTAACTAACTATCTGTCGCTGCTTAATGAGAAAGATGCTTTTATTAATGCACAGGTAAACACGAAAATAAACTTGTGGCCAGTTGATTAAAAACTAAAAATCACGCATACTTAAAATCTCAGATTTTCTTTAAGTTATTGCAGTTTTGTTGATAGCTCATAAATAAATAAATAGCGATGGACATTTCACACAAAGTCCTCTGATCCCAAGCTAAGCTTATAATGCTAATGTTAATAGATCATCATCATCATCACATCAAGCCTTTTTCCCATGAGGGTAGGCAAAGACTATGGAGCGCCATCTGCAACGATCCAAACATACTTCCTTGGCTTCATCCACACTCATACATCTGGTCATACATGCCTGACGGTTGTGCTATGCACTTACCCCTTTTGGAGTATCCAGGCGATGACATCGGAGTATATTTTTCTCGGGCGTCCTCTCCCAGCATTTCCACTTACCTCCGCCGTGTATATGCCTTTCGTTAAGCGTCTCTCATCCATCCTCTCCACATGACCAAACCACCTAAGCATACTTTTCTCCACCAAGCACATACTACATAAACTACTCTTACATACATTTTTTGTTTCTCTTTATTATTTGTATTGTCTTTTGACTACCGTACCGACCGACTACCGTCAAATAATACCTAAATTTTATATAGCCTTCCTCATAAATGGACTACCTCTGAATTCGAACTGCGTTCAAACAAACAAACAACATATTCAGCTCTATGATATTAGTATTGTATAAATAAATAAATATAAATATTCATGGACATTTCACACAACGTTCTCTGGTCCCAAGCTAAGCTTATATGCTTGTGTTATGGGTGCCAGAATACGGATAGACATATACTACTTTTCTTTTGTAAATACATACTTATAATACATAGAAACACCCAGACGCAGTACAAACATTTGTATGACATTTATGGATATCACACAAATGATTGTCCCAACCGGGAATCGAACCCGCGACCTCGTGATCGGCAGTCCATTACATAAACCACTCCACCACGAAGCCCGTATAAGCTTAGGGTACGACAAAAATGTCATATTTATACAGCAAAAGTCCCAAAAATAAAAAGAAACTTAGATGTTGCAAATTGCTTGTCGAAATTTTATTCTCAAATATACCGAGAAGAACACATCTTTTTCAATATATAAAACTTAAAAATAAATCATTTAAAGTACTAATAACGTGTTTTTTCAGTGTGAACGTCTAAAGGGTGGTCTCGCTAAGATCGAAGAGGCCAACGTACAGTTAGCAGATCTAAATGAAAAGCTCGCCGTACAGAAAGTTATTGTTGCTGAACAAACTAAACAGTGCGAGATATTGCTCAAGGAGATCTCCACAGGTATTTCAAGATCCTTGACAAAGTTGGGACTAAAGGACTTGTGGAATGTTCGTCTTTACTTATTATAAAACAAAGTCGTTATTTTTGTATGTATGTCCCTGTGTGAGCTTATATCTTTAAAACTACGCAACGGATTTCGAAGCGGCTTTTTTTATCGATTGTGATTCAAGAGGATGGCTTTTTTGTATAAGTTGTTAAAGTTTAGTAGTAAATATATAAATAAAACTACTTTTTACGGATTTAGACGCGTGTATTTGTTTTAAATTTTGGCCCGACGTTTCGGAGACTTTGCAGTCACCATGGTCACGGGTGAGACTGAGCTGTAATGTGTCTTCTACGATCAGTTATTACAGGGTTTACCCACATTCGATTTTAATTTTACATTGACCATAAAGATAGACTTTTACCATAAACTATATTTTTTACGACTTTACATTGTGCTCAGACTACATAAAATCAATAACATTATTTTAGTTTCTAAAAATACATTAACAAATTGTAACAATATAAAGAAAATGTTTAAATTATATAAGGTGAAACATACATAATTTTATCATAGACTAAAGTTTTAATTATTATAGAGCTACCTCTATTTGATTTTATGTAGTCTGAGCACAATGTAATATGATATAGTTTATAGTAAAAGTCTATCTTTATGGTCAATGTAAAATTAAAATCGAATGTGGGTAAACCCTGTAATAACTGATCGTAGAAGACACATTACAGCTCAGTCTCATCCGTGACCATGGTGACTGCATAGTCTCCGAAACGTCGGGCCATAATTTAAAACAAATACACACGTCTAAATCGGTAAAAAATAGTTTTATTTAAATAGATGAGTCGCGCAAGTGTTAGAAAATATTAAGTAAATATATAAATTGTCAAGAATACTCTTACGATAGCCGAGTTGGTAGAGCAATGGAACGATATTCTAAGATCATGCGTTCAATACCTGCTCTTGGTGTTTTCTTTTTACACAGCTAAGTAAATATTTGAAATGTATGTACTATAGGTATAATTAAAATGAAATGTTAAATCTAGCAACGGAAGCGGCAACAGCAAAACAAACAGTTGCATCAATAAAGTCAGCGGAAATAACAGAACAAAGCGCTGTGATTAGTGAAGAGAAGGCTGAGGCAGAAGAAGCGCTGTCTGCAGCACTGCCAGCGCTTGAAGCGGCGCGTTTAGCTTTAGCCGACCTTGATAAGAATGATATCACTGAGATTAGATCGTTTGCTACACCGCCAGAGGCTGTACAGGTATAACTTAAACACAGCAAAAAAATTAAGCAAAATAAGTAGTTACCTGTAGAAATTAACTCGGGCTTAGACGCGTATATTTTGTTTTAAATTTACCCTTCTTTCTCTTTCTCCAGCCCATAACCGTCCCACTGTTGGGCACGGGCCTCCTCCACTTTGGGAGGGATTATGGTCTAATATGCCGCGCTGACCAGGCGTGTTGGCACAGGGTTATTTTCGAGTTTTCCGTCTCTTACAGAGGATGTTATCTATGTACAATATCCCTTAGCTGGCTCTCACAGCGCCCACGGGAGGAAAAGGGATGGTGACATTTGTATTCTTAATCCGTCACCACACGGAATTTACCCTTAAACAAACTTAAATCCGTTTATAGTGAATGATTATATTTTCATAATGGAAATATGCTGAAGTAGATTATATAAATTAATCCTCTAGTCTCTGCCTAAGCTAAGCTAGAGCATATTTATTCAGGTGGTCTGTGAATGCGTGGTTATAATACGTGGAATTAAAGACGTCAGTTGGAAGGGCGCTAAGGGTATGATGGCGGACCCTAACTTCTTACGCAACCTTCAAGAGATGAACTGTGATCTGATCACTCAACAACAAGTCAAAGCAGTTAAAGCACACATGAAGAAAAGCAAGAAACTTGATACTATGCAACAAATTAGTAAAGCTGGGTAATTGGAATTTCTTTAACTTACTTAGAAATTTGTGTTTTAGGGTTCCGTACCCAAAGGGTAAAAACGGGACCCTAAAACAATAAAAATAAATATAAAAATAAAATAAATATTCATGGACATTTCACACAACGTCCTCTGGTCCCAAGTTAAGCTTATATGCTTGTGTTATGGGTACCTTAATACGGATATACTACTTTTCTTTTGTAAATACATACTTATAATACATAGTAAACACCCAGACGCAGGACAAACATTTAAAATTACAAATATCACACAAATGATTGGCCCGAGCGGGAATCGAACCCGAGACCTCGTGACCGGTAGTCCGTTGTCTGAATCACTAGACCACGAAGCCCGTTAAAAAAGAAGCTGGATGCAAGGAGCGCAAAGCCGCGCTTTGTATCGTTCTATGGGGGACGTCTATGTTAGTGGATGAACGCCATTCATCCAAGCTCAGCTTTGCTTGAAGTATGTCCTTTACCATTAACGACGAGATATCTTCGTATTTTAAGTAAAATCATTTTCGTACCAAACTTCGTCAGAATTATGATCAAACTTGGTCCAGTCATTTAAGCATGCACAAAATCCTAGCACGTTTATCAAAATCTATACTCTAGTATTATAAAGCTGAAGAGTTTGTTTGTTTGTTTAAACGCGCTAATCTCAGGAACCACTGCACTGGGGCGATTTGAAAAATTCTTTCAGTGTTAGCTAGGGCATTTATCGAGGAAGGCTTTATGCTCTATAACATTACGCTACGACCAGTAGAAGCGAAGCAGTAGTTAACAATATTGCAAAAATGGGGAAAATTTTCTAAATTCCACGCGGAAGGAGTCGCGGGCAACAGCTAGTGAAATGATACAAATTATTGAAATAGGATTTAAGCAACGTTCTGTAAATATGAATCAAATTTCCTCTTGTACATTTCAGATATGGTTTACTGAAATTCGTCATAGCAGTATTAGGATACTGCGCAGTATATAAAGAAGTCAAACCTAAACAAGACAAAGTAGAAGCATTAGAAAAAGAATACACAGAAGCTTGCAACTATTTAGCATCGTTGAACCGAGAAATAGGCCGGTTACAGAAAACATTAGACGGCCTTAATAATAAATATGAAACGGCCATGTTAAGGAGACAAGAACTGCAGGAAGAAACAGATATTATGATGCGAAGATTAGTAGCCGCTGATAAGCTCATGTCTGGTTTGTCAAGTGAACAGAAACGATGGACTATTGATTTGGCAGCGTTATATGTTGAACAATCAAGGTTGATAGGGAACTGCTTATTAGCAGCCTCGTTCCTGAGTTATACCGGACCTTTCTCGTTTTCCTTCAGACAAACAATGATTTATGAAGACTGGTTAGGCGATGTGCTGGCTAAAGGGATACCTTTGACTACACCGTTTACTATTGAAAAGAATTTGACTAATGAAGTTGAGATTAGTGGGTAAGTCAGTTTTTAACTTCTTTATTTTTTACTTTATTTATTTATTAGTTAGCGATTAAACTAGTAGAAAAGAGTATCTTTTGATGTTATAAATACATGTGTTCTCATTTTCAATTATTATATTACCTTACGGTATGAAACCAACGGGAGGAGATACACAAACTTTGTCAAATATACTAAATACAATAGCATAATTTTTATGGCACATCAATAAAATAATTTAAATGCCTTACATTTCAGAGTCTGTAATATTTGGGATAGCAGTAGGCTGATGACGAATCTCTTTTAAAGCCTTTACTCACGTGATCGATTCATCTAATATATAAAATTCTCGTGTCACAATGATATCGTTCCCATACTCTTCCGAAACGGCTTGACCGATTTTTATGAAATTTTATATGCATATTCAGTAGGTCTGAGAATCGGTTACTATCTATATTTCATACCCCTAAGTGATAAGGGTTGTCCAACCCTGACATTTGTATCGCAAAACAACGTTTGCCGGGTCAACTATGTAGTAACTTATGTAATTAAAACATTTGGTTTCTACAGGTGGAACTCCGAAGGTCTGCCACCAGATGAGCTCTCAGTACAGAACGGAATATTAACAACAAGAGCCTCGCGGTTCCCTCTGTGTATAGATCCACAAACTCAAGCACTGTCTTGGATTAAGAAGAAAGAGGCGAAAAATAACCTAAAGGTAAGATCATTAAATTAAATCAAGGCAGAAATAAATATTCGGGTTTGAACCTGTGACTTCGGAATATCGTTCCATCAATTGACTGCAGCAGAAAAATATTTTGACATGGCATTATATTTATGTACCACGCCATTTCTCGGCTGCTTGTGTTGCTTCTGTCGATGCTATCAGAAAACATTATTTTCTTTTTACAAAAACCAATGATTTTCAACAGTTTTGTGGGATGTTTGAGACTCAAACCCGGGTCCCGGCGAAAGTAAATAATGATTATCATGGTATAGAAGACCATATACTTTCAGCTGTAAAGGAGCCCCATTAGTTGAACGCTTATCTATACTATATTACTATATAATATTATAAAGCCGAAGAGTTTGTTTGTTTGAACGCGCTAATCTCAGAAACCACTGGTCCTATTTGAAAAATTCTTTCAGTGTTGGATAGTACATTTATCGAGGGACGCTATAGGCTATATAACATCACGCTGCAACCAATAGGAGCGAAGCAGTAGTGAAAAATGCCGCAAACACGGGAAAGATTTTCTAAATTCCACGCGTACGGAGTCGCGGGCAGCAGCTAGTGATAAATATGTTGGTTTCACAAAAGAAATAACTTTATAGGTGTTATCGTTCAACGATCCTCAGTTCCTTAGACATCTTGAGATGGCTATCAAGTATGGTATGCCTGTTCTATTTCAAGATGTTAATGACTACATAGATCCTGTTGTTGACAATGTTTTAGAGAAGAATATAAAAGGTGAGAAACAAATAATAACAAACCGGAAATATAATTTGCCATAAATATAGTTATGATATAAAAGATTACACTCAATATTTTTCTACCTCTCATTTTCTGTTATCTATCTACTCGAAACAACTGTCTAACTCTTAAGAAAAATGTGGGAGTCACGAAAATATCTGAGAACAGTGATAACTTTAAATAATCTGAATTGAATTAGTTAATATTACCTGACACAGTGGCAGTGTAACGTGTTACGTAACGAAGCCGTATATACTCCCATAAAAAGTTACCACTTCAAAAAGCTAGCGGATTTTTGCAGGCGTTGTGCTGCTCATATTGTTATACAGTTCCATAATTAACTAGTTAAATCTACTAGTCACAGACTTGCATAAATTCAATTAATAGTATTTCAAATGTCGCATACATTTATCAAAGAAATATATTTAATTTGTTATGTTTCAGTGGAAAGTGGTCGTACATTCGTAATGTTGGGTAGTTCTGAAGTGGACTATGACCCTAACTTCCGTATGTACTTGACAACTAAGCTAGCCAACCCACAGTTCAACCCATCAGCGTATGCTAAAGCTGTCGTTATTAATTATACCGTCACTGTACAGGTAACTTATAGAGTAGACCATATTATAATAGATTACTTTTTGATGTTTATAAAATATACTGTAATTTTTCATTAAAACCTATTCAGTAGTTTTTGCGTGAAAAAGCAACAAACATCTATTCATCCATGCAGTCTTACAAACTTTATAATATGTATCTATTAATAGATTTATTTCTAGTTAATATAAAATAACTTTCTTTGCAATTTCTTATAAAAGATGTTTAATTCTTTGCACACCAGTCGACCAGTTAAAATAACATAATTTCGGAAATGAATGGATGGATTTAATTAGTATATATGTACGTAAAACAGGAGCTATTGTATATCTCTCTTACCCACCAGGGTCTAGAAGACCAGTTATTATCAGTAGTAGTCCGTGCCGAACGTTCGGACTTAGAAGAGCAACGTGAGAGTCTAATCATAGAAACTAGTGCCAACAAGAGTCTTCTCTCCGGTCTGGAAGATTCATTATTAAGAGAACTTGCCACTTCTACTGGCAATATGCTGGACAATGTGGAGCTTGTTAATACACTAGAAAATACCAAAGCTAAAGCACATGAGGTATGTAACAAAACGAATATTTGCGGGTCTGTAACTATGTGCTATGTTTGTTGCAAACATGCAGAATCTCAAAAATTAAATAATAACATTTATTGTGTCCAATAACACAAACACTGAATTTTAGCGAAATCTCAGTAAGACAGTCACAATTTACTCTTTGGTGCGGCACCCTAAGATCTTTTTATTATATTTTTAGTGGTTCTTGTTCACTACGGGCGCATATTTAGTACGTATACGTGCACGTTCACTTATACGTTCAAGTGACTTTGCAATGTATGGAGTTGTGCAGCATACATCAAACTTTAGCACATAAACCTACGATAGCCGTAAACAGGATTTAATTTCGGGGAGGTTTTAATTTCGAAGGTTTTTTGGGCTAAATTTTGGAGGGTTTTGGACCCCTCTAGGTACCCCTCTGGTACCTATCAATACAACGTATACACACGTAGTACACGCTATACATTTAACATTTAAATCTAATCTTTCTTGTAATTTGGTACACAGGTGATGGAAAAACTGGAGTTAGCGGAACAAACAACAACCGATATAGAACTTTTACGTGATGGATATCGTCCGGTTGCGAAGCGTGGCTCTATATTGTTCTTCGTGTTGTCAGACATGGCTGGTGTAAACAGCATGTATCAATACTCGTTGTCTTCTTACTTAGATGTAAGTTAAGTACAGTAAATATTTGCTTCTTTAGGCTAAGAATTACGGGATTTTTAATACATGAAAGGGTTATGCTTAAGCATAGGCGTCGCTAGGATTAAATTACTTGAAGGGTTTCTTTGTGTTTTTTTTTTATTCATTTGGCTTGAACCCCATTACACAACTTGCTAACTACGCCCACATGTGTATGCCTAAATCTAGTCAAGTATAAATGACAAGAAAATATGATAACAAGACTTTTTAAACAAAATCAAATATCAAAATGTGTTTTTGTTGTACCTCACATTTTTACTTAAAGCACTTTTATGTAATTATTTATTTATTTTTAACTAGCTGATGCCCGCTACTCCGTACGCGTGGAATTTTAGATCCCTATATATTTGGACCGTTTAAACCTTCCCTGGACTTTTACGAATATTTTAAGACCAAAATCACCAAAATCGGCCCAGACGTTCTCGAGTTTTAGCGAGACTAACGAACAGCAATTGATTTTTATATATAAGATATTGAATGTCAGTTTGTTGTTTCGTTATAGGTATTTTCGTTCTCGCTGCGCAAAGCAATGCCAAATGTAATTCTGGCTAAACGTTTACGTAACATCATTGATATGCTTACTAAGAACGTATACGACTACGGGTGTACAGGTATGCACTTAGCCGTTTTTAGTGTAATAATGACACAATCAGTTATTTTTTTACACGGCGTCCTCTGCTTTCGATATAAATTTATTTGCTTTTATTATCAGTACCAGAATACGGATATAATACATAAATATATAGTTAATGGAAATACATACTAATAAGAGCACACTCGGCAGTCTATGTCTAGTGTAAGTATAAATTTTATACACGATTGTGCTCGCCGGTTCTGTTGAACTTGGATTGAAATGCCACCGCTTGTTGATATACGCAAGCGCATACTAGATGCGTCTTAAAGATTATATTTTTAAATTTTACGTATAAACATTTTTTTCTAGCACATTTTGCATGTAAATAATAAGTGACAAATAATTAATTCATAAACGTCCCACATTTGGGCACGGGCCTCCTCCACTTTGGGAGGGATTATGGTCTACTGTGCCGCGCTGACCGGGCGTGTTGGCAAAGGGTTTATTTTCGAGATTTCCGTCTCTTTCAGATGATCTTATCTATGCACAATGTCCCTTAGCTGACTCTTACAGCACCCACGGGAGGAAAAGGGGTGGTGACATTTGTATTCTTAATCCGTCACCACACGGAAATTTTCTACCTATGATAAATTAAATAGTACTTTAGATTAATTATTCTTCAGGTATATTTGAGCGTCACAAGCTCCTATTCTCTTTACAAATGAATATAAAGTTGGAACAGAGTGAAGATCGCATCTCTCAAGTACAACTAGACTTCTTTATTAAGGGCAACGTGTCCTTAGAGAAGTCTACCAGAGCTTGTCCCGCAGCTTGGATACCCGCACAGGTATTTTAACATTGGTACCAATTCTACGTGCACAACTAAACTTAACTTATAAATGAAAACAACTATTGCGTATTTTGATTAATTGGCTATTTCGTTGTGCACATAAAAAGTTCAGTTAACATTGCCGAATTGTGTTATTGACACTCAATTTTCACTTTTTAGTTATACACATAGAATTGGCACCATTGTCTCTTAATTTGCGAAAAAGCAAAAAGCACTTTTTAATTTGCGACGTTATTTGGGCATTGGCCTCTACTGCGGGAGGGGTTTAACCTACTATGCCCTGTTGACCAGCCGTATGGGCAGCATAGTTTCGAGTTTTCAGTCTCGCGAAATTTCTGAAAATATATGAATAAGATTGTATTATGGCTACTTAGATAATTTAAAATGCTGTGAAATTTTCAAACATATACTTAACTAGCTGTTGCCCGCAACTTCGTACGCGTGGAATTTTAAAACCAATTCCTATCAAATTACACAAAAAAACCATCTTCTTGAACCATTCTATATATTAAAAAAACCGTATCAAAATCCGTTGAGTCTCTTTGAAGATATATACACACAGCTCACATAGGAACATACATACAAAAATAACGACTTTGTTTTTTAATAAGTAAGACATCGTACAGTGCTTATCCTTAATTTAATATTTACGTTTACCTTGTACAGGGTTGGCAAGACGTTATGAAGCTGAGTTTAGATTTCCCTGAATCATTTGCAGCACTACCTGATCATATCACCAGGGGTCTGGACCAATGGCTAGAGGTATGTCCTTATTATTTTGATTTCCGTTAAAACTTCAATCCTAAAATAATTGATAATAATTGTCACCATCTAAAATACTTGATTATATGTAGTACATTAACTCAACAATAAATAATTTGCTTATTTAGTTTAAAAACTGAAAAGCACTAAAAAGTCCTGGATATTTTTTGAAGTTAATTATCAGTCCTTAAAATGTGAGCAAAATTTCAAATCAATCCGACAATAATTGTAAGTGAATGAAAAATCACTTTCAAAGATTCCATTCCATAGATTAATACATAGATAAGAACGAATTTTAAAATAATATGTTTAAAAAAAAACAAGAGTACTGATTAATTTATTAATTTTTGCATTTGACATGCTATGCCTTTTACTTAATAAATCAAATTATGGTGGAAAAAGTGAAAAATGCCGCAAGTGGGACTTGAACCCACGACCTCGGAATACCGTTCCGAAGCTCTTCCAACTGAGCTTATTGCGGTCTACTTGCAACACTTTCATAGATTCACTTTCTTTAATAGATGGCGGTGTACGTAAAAATATATAAACTCATGCGAGTGACAGATATGGTGGTTAATTTGAAAGTGTTCAAGGGAAAGAGTTGAAAGTGTTGAAAGGGTTCAAGTCCCACTTGCGGCATTTTTCACTTTTTCCACCATAATTTGATTTAATAAGAGTACTTATTTAAATAATTTTTATGTTTGTCACCAGTGGTTCGACAGTGACACGCCGGAATCAAACGAAGTACCATTCGGTTACCGTGATCGATTGGAACCGTTTGAGTTCTTGATGTTGTTGCGATGTTTCCGTGTGGATCGAATATATAGAGCACTTACTGATTACATCACTATTACTATGGGAGAAGAGTATATCACACCGCCGGTTATCAGGTAAATAATACATATCCTAGCAAATTGAATTCCTACTGTTGGTCACAGGCCTTCTCCACTTCGAGAGGGTATTTATGCTACTATGTCACGCTGACAAGGCGTGTTGGCATACGGTTTAGTTTGGAGTTTTCAGTCTATTAAAGAGGATGCTCTCTCTGCTTATATTTTCCCTTGGCTAGCTCTTACAGCACCCTGGAGAAGAAACGGGGTGGTGGCACTTGTATTTTTAATCCATTACCACACAGATAAGTAATACATATGTCACCACCATATTCCATTTGATTACGGTTGTCAGTATTTAGAACTAAAACAGCGAGAGTTTCCTAATGGACTCTTCTAAAAGGGAGTAAAATTTCTTCTGGGTCGGCGACGAGTAATCGACACCACGCTTGATGCAAACGTAATTTGTTACCATCAGGCGAGCCGTAAGCTTGTTAAACCATTGTGATATTTAAAAAGACTCTATTTCCTCCCCTGGTCGTTGTGAAATCAATGAAAGGCGTGAGTGACACCAGTGAGATTTTTATGGCCTGAAAAGTTGATTAATAATATTTTAGATTGCCTTGGTGATAATTTTATTTTTACGTCAGGTTTTTATCGAAACTGGAACTTGAACCTTTGGAATACTGTTTCATTGGTCTATTTTTGGTTTGCAGTTTGGACATGATATTCGAACAAACAACACCATTTACACCAGTCGTGTTTATATTGAGTCCTGGCTCTGATCCTACCGCCGATTTGATGAAACTTGCTGACAAGTGCGGCTTTGGGGGAGGAAAGTTCAAGTACTTGTCTTTAGGACAGGGACAAGAGGGGGTGAGTAGTTTATTATCCTACTGCCAGGATAATATTGGATTTTTCGCACGTATCTAAGAGGTATAAGATTGTAATTAAATAGGGATTCATCTTTAAAAGTAAGGGTTCAGTCTTTTCTTCTTTCACGATTAGAAAGCTTTTTTTTTCAACATATGACATTTATAAATATCACACAAATAAATGTCTCGTGCGGGAATCGAACCTCCGCGACCTCCTGTACGGCTGTCCATTACATAAACCACTCTACCACGAAACCCATCAAAGTCTAATACTTTTAGTTTAGTACGTTTAAGTAGTGATTCGAATTTCTAATTTTAAAATTTGTAACTATCAACGGCTAGTCTTGTTTAAAATAAAAATGTTCAGATATTTTTTTAAGTTTTGAAAATGTTCATAGTGTTCTTGTACAACAACAAAACTATCTTTTTCTAAACTTTAAACAAATTCAGTGTTAATAAAAACACAAATATACTACTAGGGAAAAGGATTGTTTTACATTATTACATATTTCAGAACCAATAAAATTTGTTTTTAATTTATACTTTGTATCTATATTCAATCAATCAAAGTTATATAGAATTGGTTCGTTAAAATGGTTTTAGGCGGCACTATCACTACTAGAAGGTGCTATATCACACGGTCAGTGGCTAATACTACAGAACTGCCATCTGTTGGTGAGTTTCTTGAGAGAGTTGGAGAAACAGTTGGAACTGATGACCAAACCTCATCCTGAGTATAGACTGTGGCTTACTACAGACCCGACACCTACCTTCCCTATAGGAATACTTCAGAGATCACTAAAAGGTTTGTAAACGCTAACTGGTAAAAATAATAAAGTTAATAAATTAATATATAGTGAGAAAAGTGATCACCGCAAACAGAACTTGAACCCTCGACCTTGAAATACCGTTCCGTCGCTCCAGCAACTCGGCTATTGCGACTGCCATATTGGTTTTCCTGGCATGTCCGCAATAGCTCAATCGGCAGAGCAACTGAACGATATTACGAGGTCGTGGGTACAAGTCCCTGTTGCGGTGTTCGTTTTTTTCTACTTGCCGTATTTTTGTCACGGATAAAATATCTGAACTATTTTTACAAAATATATACTGATGTTTGATTAAACAAAGAGAAGATAATTTTTAAGCCATAATTTAACTGCCCAATGACCACATTTTGTTTCATATTTTTAATGTTCTCCAGTCAAAACACCCAGATCTTTAGTTCTAACAATATTATTAACTACACAAAGTAAAAATATTATTTTTAGTGGTAACGGAGCCACCTAACGGTTTAAAACTGAATCTTCGCAACACATACTTCAAGATGCGTGCTCACGGACTAGAGGAGTGTCCACATCCACAGTTCAAGAAACTTGTCTATGTGCTGGCATTCTTCCACGCTGTTGTACAGGTATACAATAATATTAACCCTACTTTCAATTCAATTCAAATTCAAAAGAATTGAATTGAACCATAATTTGACATCCTATATGAATTCATAAAATCGTTAAGCAAATCGATTTAAAAAATTGTGCTCTCTAAGACTTGCGCGACTCTGTCATTCAAATAAAACCACTTTGTACGGAATAAATCAAATTATGGTGGAAAAAGTGAATGTGCCGCAAGTGGGACTTGAACCCACGACCTCGGAATACCGTTCCGAAGCTCTTCCAACTGAGCTTATTGCGGTCCACTTGGCATAGCATAGCATGTCAAATGCAAAAATTAATAAATTAATAATGAACGTCGCGTCATTATTTCAACCATTCGTATTCTGGAAAGAATACTCAAGTGTTGGTCGAGATGGTGTAAACCAATATTGATAGATGGCGGTTTACGTAAAAATATATAAATGGTGGCTAATTTGAAGGTGTTGCAAGTGGACCGCAATAAGCTCAGTTGGAAGAGCTTCGGAACGGTATTCCGAGGTCGTGGGTTCAAGTCCCACTTGCGGCACATTCACTTTTTCCACCATAATTTGATTTATTAAGTAAAAGGCATAGCATGTCAAATGCAAAAATTAATAAATTAATAATGAACGTCGCGTCATTATTTCAACCATTCGTATTCTGGAAAGAATACTCAAGTGTTGGTCGAGATGGTGTAAACCAATCTTGATAGATGGCGGTGTACGTAAAAATATATAAATGGTGGCTAATTTGAAGGTGTTGCAAGTGGACCGCAATAAGCTCAGTTGGAAGAGCTTCGGAACGGTATTCCGAGGTCGTGGGTTCAAGTCCCACTTGCGGCACATTCATTTTTCCACCATAATTTGATTTATTAAGTAAAAGGCATAGCATGTCAAATGCAAAAATTAATAAATTAACACTTTGTACGGATTTAGACGCGTATATTTTTGAGTCTCTAAAATTTAAAATAAATATCAAAATCCGTAAAAGTGGTTTTATTTAAACAAAGTTACATTGGGACATAACGGCTGGTAGAAGACTATGGAAGAAAAAGACATGTTTCGCCGACCCCAAATAATGGGATAAGGGCAGGAGGATGATGATGACATTGGTAGTTAAATAGATATATTTTGGAAAAAATTCTTGTTGTGCAAACGGTTTGATAGTTATAGCAGAGCAACGGAACAGTGATCTTTTTTTTAGGGTTCCGTACCCAAAGGGTAAAAACGGGACCCTATTACTGAGACTTCGCTGTCCGTCCGTCCGTCCGTCCGTCCGTCCGTCCGTCCGTCCGTCTGTCACCAGGCTGTATCTCAAGAACGGTGATAGCTAGAGAGTTGAAATTTTCACAGATGATGTATTTCTATTGCCGCTATAACAACAAATACTAAAAATAAAATAAAATAAATATTTAAGGGGGGCTCCCATACAACAAACATGATTTTTTGGATTCCGTACCCAGTATCTCAAGAACGGTGATAGCTAGACAGTTGAAATTTTCACAGATGATGTATTTCTATTGCCGCTATAACAACAAATACTAAAAATAAAATAAAATAAATATTTAAGGGGGGCTCCCATACAACAAACATGATTTTTAGGGTTCCGTACCCAGTATCTCAAGAACGGTGATAGCTAGACAGTTGAAATTTTCACAGATGATGTATTTCTATTGCCGCTATAACAACAAATACTAAAAATAAAATAAAATAAATATTTAAGGGGGGCTCCCATACAACAAACATGATTTTTTTACCGTTTCTTGCTCGATACTAATAACGTTGCCTTATGTTGCATAGATAATGGTACGGAACCCTTCGTGCGCGAGTCTGACTCGCACTTGACCAATTATTTCTATCATTTGATTTATTAACTTGCAATTTTAATAACATTGTTGCAGTTAAATATTTATACGTTGTTTTCTTTTCTGCATTCTTAACCAAAGTAGGAAATATTAAGTAGGATTTTAAACCATTGAAACTTTGCTTGTAACAATGAATAAATTAAGAATAAAAAAAATTATTACAAATACCCACAAATTTAGTAAAATAATACAATATTATATTGTTATAGTACATTACGATATTAGTGCGTTAAGATGGTTATAACATGCGAGGCGGAATTTCAGCCCGAGCCGAACGCGAGGGCGTAATTGAGCCGAGCATGTTATAACCAATACGCGCGTATATCGTACGACGTTTTTTAACACATTTGCGAGGAAACAGAAAAAAAAAACATTAAATAAACTCAATCCGTGAATGCACACTGTTGCTTTCCCGCCATTTTAACAGCGCGCTAGCGCTGCCTACTGACTGGCGCCGCGCGGCGATTAGTTCGAAATTTGAATAGCAACAGCGCGCTGCTCGAGTCGTGCGGCGGCGATCAGTTCCATATTTGAAATGGCAAATAATACTGTTATTAAATTTGTATGGACTATAACTTAACTATTTGCTTTGGTAACACACGCGTTTTTTATGACCCGCTTTACATATTTAAAACCGGTGGAATTACATCAGCTTTACGAGCATGGGTGTTAAAAAATTATATAATATTGTTACGATTACAGGAACGACGTAAGTACGACAAGATCGGTTGGAACATATCGTATGATTTCAGCGAGTCGGACTTCACAGTGTGTATGCAAATATTACAATGTTACCTGGAGCGATGTTATTCAGTTAAAGGACCTATACCTTGGGCAACACTTAAATACTTATTTGGAGAGGTAATTAATACATTACACCTGTTTGTATTTATAACAATATATTTTTTACAAAATTTATTTTCGGTTTTAATAATCTCAAGTGACTTAGTATGCGTGTGAGTTTCCATGTGAAACTTCAAAAGCCATCTTCTCGACACTTCTCAATCTATTAAAGAAATCGCACTAAAATCTGTTGCGTATTTTTGAATATGTAAGCTCTCATAGGGACATACATACAAAAATAATGACTTTGTTTCATAATAAGGAAAGAAGCTATTCTCACATAGAACCTAAATGCATAATTTTATATAATAAATAAATAAATAATAAATATTCATGGACATTTCACACAACGTCCTCTGGTCCCAAGCTAAGCTTTATATGCTTGTGTTATGGGTACCAGAATACGAATAGAATACATATACTACTTTTCTTTTGTAAATACATACTTATAATACATAGAAACACCCAGACGTAGTACAAATATTTGTATGACAATTAGAAAAATCACACAAATGATTGTCCCGAGCGGGAATCGAACCCGCGACCTCTTGATCGGCAGTCCGTTACATGAACCACTAGACCACGAAGCCCGTCATGTTTTCATGTTGTTATGTTTTCAGGTAATGTACGGTGGACGTGTGATAGATGATTTTGATCGTCGTGTAGTATCCACGTATATGGAAGAGTATCTTGGTGACTTCTTGTTCGATAAGTTCCAACCGTTCCACTTCTACCGTGACTCCACCTTCGACTATGTTATACCACCTGATGGTGAACGAGAGGAATATATCGGTATGTTAAACTAAACCAATAATAATACATCATCATCATATTGACAGGCTATGCCGTGGAGTGGTTCGTGTAACGTAGTGCCGTTCACGAGGTCGCGGGTTTGATTCCCGCTTGACACAAACAATCATTTGTGTGATATTTATCAATGTAATACAAATGTACATTATTATTTATATTATTACTAGCTGACCCGGCAAACGTTGTTTTGCCATACTAAAAAAAAGCTTTGAAAAATAGATGTTGGCCGATTCTCAGACCTACTGAATATGTATGCAAAATTTGAGAAGAATCGGTCAAGCCGTTTCGGAGGAGTACGGTAACTGACACTGTGACACGTGAATTTTATATATTAGATATTATACATTATTCATACAATTGAGTCAGTCATTTGTATGATATTTATAAATGTCATACAAATGTTTGTACTGCGTCTGGGTGTTTCTATGTATTATAAGTATGTATTTACAAAAGAAAAGTAGTATATGTATTCTATCCGTATTCTGGTACCCATAACACAAGCATAATAAGCTTAGCTTAGGACCAGAGGACGTTGTGTGAAATGTACATTAATATTTATTTATTTAGGTATTATAACATCACGCCTTTTTCGCATGGAGGATCTTTTGGTCTATGAACTATCTTTAATACTCAAAGTTGTTTTGTCATGTTTGGAACCAGAAGACTTGTAAAATATCCATGATGTTTTCCATAAAATCTACATAACTTATTTACATGAAGATTTTTTATAAGTTTTCTTTTATTACAGAGTTCCTAGACACATTGCCGTTAGCGAACACACCGGAAGTGTTTGGTCTCCATCCCAACGCTGAGATAGGTTACTTCAGTCAAGCGGTGAGAGAGATGTGGGGACATCTTATTGAACTACAACCACAAACCGGTACGTTCATTATATTTAATTACCTATTATCTTATCTTAAGCTTCATACCTCTTTGGGGTAGGCAGAGACTAAAATGCGCCGTTTGTTACGATCCAAACACACTTTCTTAACTTCGTTTACATTTATACATCTTGTCATAAACACCCGATAGTTATAACTGAGAAGGGTTTTTTTTAAATAAACTGTAGTCATGTTTTAGAAATCTTTTTAAAATTGCTTTTTTGATGCGATTACAAAACGTTTGCGTTTAAAAAACTTATTTATTAAAACAGTGTTATTTGGATATTACGAACAGATATTAATTTTATATTTTGCACTTAGTTATAAATAAATAAATCTGTGGCCTGGTGCTAATAGGGCCAATATCAATTAATAGAAAAATAATAATAATTTATCGGCTTATGTATACTGCATGGGCGTGCACTCTATTAAGGCACAAAAGCACTGCTTTACTTGCCATTCACAGATATTTTAATAAAACTTTCGTATGTTTTAGATGACTTTATTCATTTATTTACTATTAATTAAACAAAATATTAGGTATAACTTAAAAACGCCTAATAATTCATAAATAGCACCAATATGTGCTTGCAAATTGCTTTTTGCCAGGCGTTTGGCGAAGGAATAATATTAGCGTAGCTAGCAAGCGCGGCGCCGCCCGCCTGCCATGAGTTCATATGTGTGTAGAAATTTTGGTGTCCGTGCACAGTTCGCAAACGCACACAGGCTTGCATATCCAAGACTATTTGCACTGAAAATCCTGCCGCCTGCTTTGGCGATCGGATGTTACCGCGAGTATTCGGCAATGTTCGTTCGTTACTTATAATCCGAATAAATATAATAGTCGGAAGTCTAATAAATCACGTATGCATTTTTGTTTAGTAAGGTTTTATTTATTTAAATAGCAGAAATATTTTGGTTCGACGGAGGCCATTTTATTTTTTCGTGTGATTCATTGAACTGTTTAATATTGAGTTTCTATAATTTAATAATTGTATGGATTTTCGTTTGTTGATTTTAAAATGTTATTTGTTTGTGAAATGTGTGTGTTTGTTAAAAATTAAAAATAACAAGTTTTCACAAATGTCTTTCAGTAAAAAGATTCTGTGTACCCGAGTTACGACAACTAAGCCAGGAAAAAGGTATTGTACCTCGACAATTTCATGTTAAAAGTTATGAAACGTATGTACATACGTACATGTACGTACGTAGTTATTGTTTAGTAATTCTAGTACAGTGTGGACTGATTCGGGATATTCAGATTTAAATTTGTTCTGTTGGCATGGTTTCCGACTTAGAGATCCGTCGCGTGGCTATGCTAAAAATCTATAAAAGAAAATGTTTTTGTGACTGCCTACCCTAAGTTAAATTTCAGTGCACGCCGCTGGTATACTGCAGCCCATTTAACATTTTTTTTTTACTTAACTGTATGAAAGCGCACACTACGTTGGCCTTTCTTACATAGTAACTTTTGAAAGATTGTTATTACACTAACGCCCTTTTAGCACAAAAAATATCATACTTTTACAATAAACTGGCATTACAAATTCGTTTCTTACAAAAACGTACTTTGGCCCTTTTAGCACCCGGCCACAGAAATATTCATGGACATTTCACACAACGTCCTCTGGTCTCAAGCTAAGCTTATGCCTGTGTTATGGTTTTCTTTTGTAAATACATACTTATAATACATAGAAACACTCAGACGCAGGACAAACATTTGTATGACATTTATAAATATCACACAAATGAATAATATATCAATAGTTATAGATTTTTATATTTTCATGTAAATTATTTAGTGTTCTATATCTTTATTACTGTAAATAATAATTAAATTATGTATGTTTACATGCGGCTTTAGTACCAATATGGAGAAAAAGTAAGTAGTGGCCACAGATTTACCAGGTAGGTATTAAAGAAACGATTATATCATCTATGTGTGCATGCAATATGTTATATAATACATGTTATACGTCATATTGAACATTATTAATCTATGAAGTACCATGCTAAATTTCTTCAAGATTGAACGCGTACCTACTATCTGTTAAATCTGTGGCAATAAATATGTGACATCAACACTATATACATTGAAACATTTTGTATGCAAAAACCTTGGGTACAGCTAGACAGACATTCATTGGTACCAATTCTACGAGCACAAATAAACTTAACTAAAAATGAAAATTGATAGCGTCAATAACACAATTCCGTAATATTAACTGAACTTCCTTATTATAAAAACTGTTTATTATAGACTTACGATTATAATAATTTAAAAGTGCACAACAAAATAGCCGAATAATCAAGATACAGCAACAGTTGTTTTCATATTTTAGTTAAGTTTTGTTGTGCACTTGGAATCGGCACCACTATCAATATTGCGTGTTTCAGATTAAATTTAGTTGTTAAATTGGTATCAAATTCAACCAAAAATCACGACTAAACTTAATTAAAAATTAAAATTGATAGTGGTACCAATTCTTTATGCACAACTGAACATAAATAAAATATGAAAATTGATAGTGTCAAATGTGTCAATAGCACAATTCGGCAATGTAATCAGACTAAACAGGACTTACCACCAGTGGCGTAGCTAGCATAGGTGGCACCCGGGGCGGATTTTTTGGGTGTCACCCCAAAATACAATCGAAATTGTTAAAATAAAAAACTTATAATGATTTACGTTTTATTCAAATAAAGTACCTATTACAAATGTTTGAATAATGTATGTAAATAATAAAATAAATAATTTATGTGAAACAAACGGAAACACCTACTCTCCTTAGGGTGTTGGGCCACTCATGGACAGCAAATATTGATTATGCTTTGTTATGCTTTTCAAAATCTTAAATGTATCAGAAATCTGAAAAACATATTTAAAATCCCGCCATTATTTTAAAACAAGTAGAAAATATAAAAAAAGTTTCAGGTTTAACAATGTACAACAAGGAAAGTCAAGTATTAATTTATTTTTATGCTTGTTATGTAAAACATGGTAAAAAAGGGTTTTTAACCACATTATTAATTACGAAATACATATTTTGTGAGTGCATAAATATTTTTATAAAGATAGAAAACTCAGGATAAAGTTTTAAGCACTAACAACATTTTGCTACGCGACTTTTGCAAGGATTTTCAAACAAAAATACTTATTTTAAACGAAACATAAATTGTTTCAGTGGCGGGTGTTTAAATATTATGTACGTAAAATTCGGATGATAATTTTTTTATATTCGATAAATTTGTTTTATTTATTTATCTACAATATTACAATCTAGCCTGCTAAGGCTAATAAATAATTTTAATCTAACTTAAGGGCCTACATCAATATTATAGTATATCATCGCCGACACGTACATATTAACACAGCCAGTAGGCACAGAAAATGAAGAATTAGGGATACTTTTCCTATTTACTCAAAATCTACTAAATATATTTTAATTCTGATTTACGTGTTTCTATATATAATAGTTACTTATGTTTTTAAAATTATTTCATTAGTTAATACGCGATAATAGACCGACAAATGAAAAAAATAAAAAATTAGAGAGGTTGTTTCGCTAAGATTTTCTATCGAGAAAACTTTTTTCAATCGCGTTTCTGAGTTTATGCGATCCTAGATCATATATTGAAAAAACATATACTTAAAAATTAGAGCTCTAGCCATTCAATCTAAAGAAACAATGAAAACTTCGTACGTAGAAAAATGCACGAAGCTATTTTGGTATCCTCTTAAATTGCTAAATAGAGTTTTTTATAAGAATATGTCCATTGACAGCTATCTTATTGATTTATGATTAAATAAAAAAATTTATGTACTATATCTTTTCTTGCTAAAGTGGTGTTTACTGATGGCCCACAATAGGCTATGCCTTTTAGTTTGTTAAAAAATAAAATTTCTTTTTTCTAGCTTTGACACTAGCGAACTCCGAAATCACGTCTTCAAAATTTATATTTTGTGTTGCTTCATGTTCTATAGTTAAAATACTAAGATTGTTTAATCTGGTTTCAGTCATTGTAGACCGCAAGTAATTTTTAATTAATTTAAATTTGCTGAAACTTCTCTCACATGAAGCAACTGATGCACATATTGTTACAAATAATTTTAGTGCGACCGTTAGATTCGGAAGAGATTCTGTAAAGTCCCATTCTACAATAAATTTCAAAAAGTCCAGTGTCACCCAATTAGAGACAGTAATATTAGCCGCTTTTAAATGTCTTCTCAACCTTGGTATTTCTAAAAAAGTTTTGTTTCTGATACTTCATAAAAATGGCTGTAATTTGGTTATATCTTCGGAATGCGTAGATCTCAATTATTGATTGTATCTTTTGCAGCAAGGGACCGCATAGATCTACATTTGGTATAAGTTTCATTTGGTATAAGTTTCAAATTGATACCTTCAGCCGTTGCCGAGTAAAAAAAAGTTTAACGGGCGGATAGACAGACAGACGGACACCGTAGTGCGACTATAAGGGTTTGTACGAAGCCCTAAAAAGATAAAACTCTGAGATATCATTTACTAAAATGACATTGGGGCCATGTGTGTTACTTCTTTAGAATTATGCAAGAAAAGAAAACCAAACTGACGATTTATTAATTAGCTGTAAAATGGCGTTATTGTTAGTTCATTTAATTTTTCGTTTCTAAATTCCACGCGTACGAAGTCGCGGGCACTGCTAGTAACTAATAATTAACAAACACTTTGCACTAGACGTTCACACGTTCACGTAAGAGAGTATTGAAATGAATGCGGTTGGAAACAAAAGAAATGGCCCAATCCACAATACAAGTGACGAGACCTATATCGAGGGAATCCCCTGGTTAGAACTGCGCGTACCGGGGTATTAAATTTTGGGGGAATCCCAGATCGATTGACAGTGTGCACATTGTTTTTTTTTCTAAATATCAATTTATTAAACTCGTGGTACGATATTTTAGTTACTTAAATTTATTAGTGGCAGTTATGCTCTCTGTCACAGATTTACGATTTTTATAGGTAGAAAGAACTACAGCTGATGGTCATAGTCGAGCTCGGGTGTCACCCCTAAACGGGTGACACCCGGGGCGGACCGCCCCCGTCGCCCCCCCTTAGCTACGCCACTGCTTACCACTCTTGCCACACCTGCAGTGAGCTGTATTGCTGTAAATGTAAAGTTTACATTTACAGCAATACAGCTCACTGCAGGTGTGTAAGTGCAGTTTACAGTGTAAACTTGTTAAGCGTAAGTACTAGGTGATGAGTAGCGATGAGCATTGAATTAACGAACTAGTTGATCAACTAGTTGACCTCTCGTCAACGTTTCAATGGTTAACCGTTTCGGAATCAACTAGTTGAATTTAATGATGTCATTGAATTCAATGTTCAGTTTTTTTCAATGTTCGTTTTTTTCAATGTTTATGAGTTAAACATTGATTTCAATGTTCAGTTTTTTTCAATGTTTAATTTTTTTCAATGGTCGTTTCTTTTAATGTTTAAGAGTTAAACATTGAATTCAATGTTCAGTTTTTTTCAATGTTTAAATTTTTTCAATGTTCGTTTCTTGTCAATGTTTTCTCAAAGAAATTATACTTCTTAAAACGAAAGATCGTAAGCGACTGTTATGATATAGGTACAATAGTGAACTTTAAAATTACTTAGTTAAGAGATATTTTCCTAAATAATAATCTTATGAATCACTGTTCCTCCGTGTGGTGACGCATTGAGATTACAAGTGTCACCACCCCATTTCTCCCAAGGATGCTATAAAAGTTAGCTAAGGAATATTGCACACAGATAACATCTTCTGTGAAAGGTGAAAGACGGAAAACTTAAAAATTGGTCAAGTGCGAGTCGGACTCGCGCACGAAGGGTTCCGTACCATTATCTATGCAACATAAGGCAACGTTATTAGTATCGAGCAAGAAACGGTAAAAAATCATGTTTGTTGTATGGGAGCCCCCCTTAAATATTTATTTTATTTTATTTTTAGTATTTGTTGTTATAGCGGCAATAGAAATACATCTTCTGTGAAAATTTCAACTGTCTAGCTATCACCGTTCTTGAGATACTGCGTACGGAACCCTAAAAATCATGTTTGTTGTATGGGAGCCCCCCTTAAATATTTAATTTATTTTATTTTTAGTATTTGTTGTTATAGCGGCAATAGAAATACATCATCTGTGAAAATTTCAAGTGTCTAGCTATCACCGTTCTTGAGATACTGGGTACGGAACCCTAAAAATCATGTTTGTTGTATGGGAGCCCCCCTTAAATATTTATTTTATTTTATTTTTAGTATTTGTTGTTATAGCGGCAATAGAAATACATCATCTGTGAAAATTTCAACTCTCTAGCTATCACCGTTCTTGAGATACAGCCTGGTGACAGACGGACGGACGGACGGACGGACGGACGGACGGACGGACGGACGGACGGACGGACGGACGGACGGACGGACGGACAGCGAAGTCTCAGTAATAGGGTCCCGTTTTTACCCTTTGGGTACGGAACCCTAAAAACGAGACAGTCCTGACAGCCCTCCGTGTGGTGACGGATTAAGAATACTGGTGTCACCACCCCATTTCCTTCCCAGGGTTTTGTAAAAACCAGCTAAGGAATATTGTACCTAGACAGATAACATCAACTGTGAAAGACGGAAAACTCAAAATACTGGTGTCACCACCCCATTTCCTTCCCAGGGTTTTGTAAAAACCAGCTAAGGAATATTGTACACAGATAACATCAACTGTGAAAAACGGAAAACTCGAAATACTGGAATTCTAGTGTCACCACCCCATTTCCTCACCAGGGTTTTGTAAAAACCAGGTAAGGAATATTGTACCTACACAGATAACATCAACTGTGAAAGACGGAAAACTTGAAATACTGGAATACTGGTGTCACCACCCCATTTCCTCACCAGGGTTTTGTAAAAACCAGCTAAGGAATATTGTACCTACACAGATAACATCAACTGTGAAAGACGGAAATCTCGAAATACTGGAATACCGGTGTCACCACCCCATTTCCTCACCAGGGTTTTGTAAAAACTAGCTAAGGAATATTGTACCTACACAGATAACATCAACTGTGAAAGACGGAAAACTCGAAATACTGGAATACTGGTGTCACCACCCCATTTCCTGACCAGGGTTTTGTAAAAACCAGCTAAGGAATATTGTACCTATACAGATAACATCAACTGTGAAAGACGGAAAACTCAAAATACTGGTGTCACCACCCCATTTCCTTCCCAGGGTTTTGTAAAAACCAGCTAAGGAATATTGTACACAGATAACATCAACTGTGAAAAACGGAAAACTCGAAATACTGGAATTCTAGTGTCACCACCCCATTTCCTCACCAGGGTTTTGTAAAAACCAGGTAAGGAATATTGTACCTACACAGATAACATCAACTGTGAAAGACGGAAAACTTGAAATACTGGAATACTGGTGTCACCACCCCATTTCCTCACCAGGGTTTTGTAAAAACCAGCTAAGGAATATTGTACCTACACAGATAACATCAACTGTGAAAGACGGAAATCTCGAAATACTGGAATACCGGTGTCACCACCCCATTTCCTCACCAGGGTTTTGTAAAAACCAGCTAAGGAATATTGTACCTACACAGATAACATCAACTGTGAAAGACGGAAAACTCGAAATACTGGAATACTGGTGTCACACCCCATTTCTTTACCAGGGTTTTGTAAAAACCAGCTAAGGAATATTGTACCTACACAGATAACATCAACTGTGAAAGACGGAAAACTCGAAATACTGGTGTCACCACCCCATTTCTTTACCAGGGTTTTGTAAAAACCAGGTAAGGAAAAACAAACCCGGTGCCAACACGTCTGGTCAGCGTGGCTTGGTAGTAAGTTTTTTTTTTTTTTTTTTTTTTTTTTTTTTTTTTTTTTTTTTTTTTTTTTTTTTTACGAGCAAATTTGTTGCTGAAATTAACTAGTTGATCAACTAGTTGACGAACTCCAATTAACGTTAACGTTTCGTTAACGGAAAATCTGTTAACGACCCACCCCTAGTGATGAGTCGTACTTACACTCCCAAAAATACGCAATAGGTACATACTAATAGTAACAAAAACGCCGTATTGGGCGTATTGTTGAAGCGATTATCTGATTCACTACATGTTTTAACAATATCACCTTTATATGAGAAATAAACGATATCGTGATCTAATTTAAATACATCGCCATCTATCGAGGGGTAAATACAAAGTGTATTTACCCTTCGATAGGTTAGGGCATTCCTTAAGAGTTGTTTTATTAGAGAGATAATTAATTTATGCTGTAGTATTAATAGAGTATCGAAAAAAGTATACATAATATTTGTAAATAATAGGTTGTGTAGTACTCTTAATTGTATTAGTTAACTTAATGTGATAAAGGCGAGAATTCTATTGCGATCTAAACTAAAATTAAACCAAATATGTTGTGTTACTTAACAAATCAAATTATGGTGGAAAAAATACACTCTTCTGCTTATAGATTCACTTCGAAGTGAGTCTATCTGTCAGTTTGTTAAATATTTTTATCATAATATACCCAAACTTAAGTCCTATATTGTATTAAATATCATATTTTTATTTATATTACATTTTGAGGCCTCAGGTGTATTGGTTCATGTATGGATTGCCGTTCACGAGATTACGGGTTAGATTCCCGCACAATACAATTATTTGAGTTATATTTAATCGGCTTGGGTACAAATGTTTGTGCTGCGTGTGGGTATTTTCTATGTATTATAACTATTATAAGTAACTATTTACAAAAGAAAAGTAGTTTATGTAGTCTACCCCAGGAGTGACCAAAAAGTCGATTTACGTTCCACTGTTGGGCACGGGCCTCCTCCACTTTGGGAGGGATTATGGTCTACTGTGCCGCGCTGACAAAGGCGTGTTGGCACAGGGTTTATTTTCGAGTTTTCTGGCACTCACAGAGGATGTTATGTAATATGTTGTGCAATACCACTTTTACAGCACTTTACTATTTATTCTTGTTAACTTGCTGGCTGTCATCCCCTAACGTCTATATAACAAAACGTTTGCCGGTTCAGCTAGTGTAATAAAATATGTATGTCTAGGTGAGGCTGGAGGTGCAATATCTCGAGAAGACTTCATCAACCAGATAGCCACAGATGTTCTGTCAAAGTTGCCCGCCGAGTTTGAGATCTGGCGAGTTAGGAAACAGTTTGAGATGAATATTACTCCCACATTAGTAGTGCTACTACAGGAGTTAGAGAGGTGATCATTTATATATTTAGTTACCTATAAACGTTAAAATAACGTTTATTAGAACACAGATATTATAGCAGATGTAGTGTCTATGGCGACGTGATGATGTTCTATGAAATACGATTTAGCCTGGCTAGTTACTTGTCCTCAATTTAAAACTTTAACTTCTGTGGTTATGAAGATGAATGAAAAAAGTTATCCAAGCATTTCATAAAACACCGCTTGTTAGTGTTTGTAAAAATCTCTTCTTTAGTGGAAGTCTTCTGAGCAGCTTAAATTATACCCGATATTTAGACCAAATTGCATCGATCGCATTCATATGAGGGTAAACCATTTTTAGGGTTTCGTACAAACCCTTATAGGATCACTCCGGTGTCTGTCTGTCTGTCTGTCTGTCCGTCTGTCAAACTTTTTTTACTCAGCAACGGCTGAAGGTATTAACTTGAAACTCATACGATATGTAGATCTATGCGGTTCCTTGCTGCAAAAAATACAATTAACCTTTCACCTCTACGCATTTAAAAGATATAACCGAATTACGACCATTTTTAAGAATTTTTCGACTTATGCTAGGGAATCAAAATTCACAGGTTACTTCCCGTTGCCCTAGAGCCTTGAAATTTGTCATAGATCAAGTCTATATAGTGCTGATATAGGGAAAAATCCAAAAACTTATAATTTGTCATCATATCACAAGTAAAAAAGTGTTTATACTAATACCAACTTATGAAGTAGCTGAAATGTAGGCGATTCTCTATATTTCAACTACAAAATTAAGTTGGTGAGTTGTTTTGAGTTTAATTAAATGATTATTTGTATGCAGTAACTTATGTTTATATGTCTAGTAGGTACGAAACCCTAAGTGTGCGAGTTTACCTCGCTCTTGACAGGTTTATTTTTTATTTTTAGACAACTTTCATAAAGGTTCTAAGTTTGATTATTTTAAGTGTTTATGTCGATTCCGCTACTATTAATGGTCTGATTTACTTGATTTAAACTACACGAAATAATTGTCATTTGGTGCCTTGAACATTCAACACACTTGGACCCATTAGTAGTAGATAGTTTTCATTATTATGATAGTACGGGATCCGTAGTACATTTTTTTCACTTGATTACTATCAAGCTGATTTTCCGTGAGTAGCTTTATTATAACGAGACGCCCAATAATTTTCTATTCCAAAATCTCGATTGTGGTAGCTAACAGAGATAGCAAGGATAAAATATCGTACTACCCGTAAAAAAAAGACGTAAGTGAACTTGCGTCAAAACTTTCAAACAATAATTTCAAAAAAATCACTTACTGCTTTCTTTCAGTAATGGTACGATATTTTATCCTTGTTACCTCTGTTAGCTACCACAATCGAGATTTTAGAATAGAAAATTATTGGGCGTCTCGTCATAATAAAGCTACTCACGGAAAATCAGCTTGATAGTAATCAAGTGAAAAAAATGTACTACGGATCCCGTACATGTTTCGTTTTCAGATTTAATCGTCTAATAGTTCGTATGCGAAGAACTTTAACAATGTTACGCAAAGCTCTCGCAGGTGAGATTGGTATGGACGCGGTGTTAGACAACGTATCGTACAGTCTATTTAACGGACAGTTGCCCAACGTTTGGAGAGAACTGGCCCCCGCCACTTGTAAAGGTCTAGGAGGGTGGATAGATCACTTTATGGAGCGGACTAAACAATACACAGATTGGGTATGTTACTTATAGAATAGTGATTATATCATCATCATCACGCCTTTCTCCCATGGGAGTAGGCAGAGACTATAGAACGTCATTTGTTACGATCCCAACACACTTCCTTGACTTTCTTGGCTTCATCCACAATGGTCATACATGACCCTTTTGAAGGATAGCAAAATAATGTTAATTTTAAAATTGTTTACCGTTTTTCTTAAAGTTTCTTTTTACTAATTTTTTTTCAAAATATAGATGTTTTGAAAGTATGTTCTCCAATTAGTTGTTTTTTTCTATTTAATTAAAGGGAAATCATATTTATATATTATTTTTGTTACTGGTACATTTTATATTTTTTTATTTATAAGTTTAGTAGTCATAAATAATTTTTCGAAATATATAGTTTTCAAAAACTAAAGATTTTGAAGAGTTGATTATAGATATCGGTTTGAATTTAGTTATGGGGTTAAGGTACCCATAAGGTGTAGGGACCCCATGGGTATTGTGTATAGTTATTGTATAATAGGTACTTAACACTAATTTGCTTTTAAAAAAACGCGGATAATATACTTAAAATTCATCATAACATCACGCCTTTTTCCCATGGAGGTAAGCAGAGACAGAACACTTCCTTTACTTCATTGACACTCATACATTTTGACATACATGTATAACAGTTTAAAAAATAACTTTTTCTTGATCAGTCAACAATAGAGGAGCCGATAGTGATCTGGTTATCCGGTCTACACATCCCGGAGTCATACATAATAGCTCACATACAAATAGCATGTCGTCTATACACGTGGCCTTTAGATAGATCCACGCAGTTCACCAGAGTTACCAAGTGGACATCGCCTGATGAGATTGAAGAACGACCTACCACTGTATGTATATAAATATTCAGGACACCCCACACAACGTCCTCCGATCCCAAAGTAAGCTATATTTCTATGCTTGTATTATGGGTACCAGATACGGATATACTACATATACCACTTTTCCTTTGTAAATACATACTTACAATACATAGAAAACACCCAGACGCAGCACAAACATTTGTATGACATTTATGGATATCACACAAATGACCGTCCCAAGCGGGAATCGAACCCGCGACCTCGTGAACGGCAGTCCATTACATAAACCACTCCACCACGAAGCCCGTCATATTATATTATAACTTTGTGATACTTTTCATCTCCCAACTGTTCTCTATCTGTGTCCAAAAGAGATGGGAGGGATATATGGAACACAGATAACATCAAAATTGATCGAGTTTGTGTAAACCGCTCTACAGATGACGTTGTACAAAAATATCGCACGATGTTTAACTCACCTTGAGAAATATTGTAGTGGAAAATTTTGTTATCATGTGCTGATCCCATGATAACCAAATGGTAGCTCAGTTGGGAGAGCAGCGGAACGGTATTCCGAGGTCTTGGGTTCATGTCATAATTTGTTTTAGTAAGAAAAAGCATAACAAGTGAATTTCAAAATCTAATGTACAGATTAACGTACAATTTGTGAGTGACGGAAATCTCGAAAATAATCCCAATGAAAACACTCCTGGTCTCCACGGTATAGTAGACAATAATCCCTCCAGAAATAGAGAAGGCCCGTGTCCTAGAGAGGGACGTTAATGGACTGGAGAGGAAGAGAGAGAGGGAATGAAAGTAAAGAAATAAATATATTTTCTTCCAATCTGTTTAGGGTTGCTACGTTCGAGGTTTATATTTGGAAGGTTGTCGCTGGGATTTAGAAGATGGCTGCCTAAGACGATCACATCCTAAAGTGCTGGTCACTGAGCTGCCTATTATGTACATAATACCTATTGAGTTTCATAAACTTAAACTACAGGTAATGATACTATAATATTATGAATGTAATTAACTATGTATGTCCATTTGTCGTCCTTTCACGTCAAATCTACAGAACCGATTATTAAATTTTAAAGCCTGGAAACATATAAGCAATATATATATATATAAGCTTAGCTTGGGACCAGAGGACGTTGTGTGAAATGTCCGTGAATATTTATTTATTTATTTTATTTAACTTTTTTTTTTTACTTGCTACTTTTTCATCTGGAAAATGGTGATTCCAAAGTCCAGTGTATAAAGTGGCAGGCAACAGCTAGTATATATTAACTAGCTGGCCCGCCTAACGTTGTTTTGCCATACTAAAAAACAAGTGCGAGTCGGACTCGCGCACGAAGGGTTCCGTACCATTATCTATGCAACATAAGGCAACGTTATTAGTATCGAGCAAGAAACGGTAAAAAAATCATGTTTGTTGTATGGGAGCCCCCCTTAAATATTTATTTTATTTTATTTTTAGTATTTGTTGTTATAGCGGCAATAGAAATACATCATCTGTGAAAATTTCAACTGTCTAGCTATCACCGTTCTTGAGATACTGCGTGCGGAACCCTAAAAATCATGTTTGTTGTATGGGAGCCCCCCTTAAATATTTATTTTATTTTATTTTTAGTATTTGTTGTTATAGCGGCAATAGAAATACATCATCTGTGAAAATTTCAACTCTCTAGCTATCACCGTTCTTGAGATACAGCCTGGTGACAGACGGACGGACGGACGGACGGACGGACGGACGGACGGACGGACGGACGGACGGACGAACGGACGGACGGACGGACGGACGGACAGCGAAGTCTCAGTAATAGGGTCCCGTTTTTACCCTTTGGGTACGGAACCCTAAAAAAGGTTTGAAAAATAGATGTTGGCCGATTCTCAGACCTACTGATTATGCATGTAAAATTTCATAAATATCGGTCAAGCCGTTTCGGAGGAGTACGGTAACTAACACCGTGACACGTGAATTTTATATAGAAGATACTAGCTGCCCCGGCAAACGTTGTTTTGCCATACTAAAAAAAAAATGGTTTGAAAAATAGATGTTGGCCGATTCTCAGACCTAGAGGATATGTACACAAAATTTCAGGAAAATCGGTCGAGCCGTTTCGGAGGAGTACGGTAACTAACACTGTGACACGGGAATGTTATATATTAGATATAAAGACATGTTTATACCTAATGCTGTTATTTGTGGTGTGCAAACAGCATACAATAATAACAAAATAAGTGACGATAAACTTTACTCTTAAATAACACTATATTTAGGTTATCATACACACGGTCAACATAATTGTTGATTTTTTGTTACATATTCGTCTATTATTTTACCTCTTATTGCGATATTTCGACGAACTGTATAGTTAATTTGGTATTCTAAGATTTTAAAATCTGTTTTTGTTATTGTAACGCGATTATCTTACTTTTTATTAGGGTTCCGTACCCAAAGGGTAAAAACGGGACCCTATTACTGAGACTTCGCTGTCCGTCCGTCCGTCCGTCCGTCCGTCCGTCCGTCCGTCTGTCACCAGGCTGTATCTCAAGAACGGTGATAGCTAGAGAGTTGAAATTTTCACAGATGATGTATTTCTATTGCCGCTATAACAACAAATACTAAAAATAAAATTAAATTAATATTTAAGGGGGGCTCCCATACAAAAAACATGATTTTTAGGGTTCCGTACCCAGTATCTCAAGAACGGTGATAGCTAGACAGTTGAAATTTTCACAGATGATGTATTTCTATTGCCGCTATAACAACAAATACTAAAAATTAAATAAAATAAATATTTAAGGGGGGCTCCCATACAACAAACATGATTTTTTTACCGTTTCTTGCTCGATACTAATAACGTTGCCTTATGTTGCATAGATAATGGTACGGAACCCTTCGTGCGCGAGTCCGACTCGCACTTGACCAATTATTATTATTGTGTAAATATATTGAGGCCGTTCTTCTCAGAAATGGTTAGACGGTCACCATTTAGAACATCGTTGGCCGTGTGGTGACGATTAAGAATACAAGTATCACCACCCTTTTTCCTTCCCAAGTTGTTGTAAAGGTTAGCTAAGAGATACTGTGCACAGATAACATCCCTTGTAGGAAACGGAAAACTTGAAAATAAACCATGTGCCAATACAGCTAGTCTGCGTAGCATTGTAGCATAATCCCTCAAAATGGACTCAAAGCAGGCCTTATTTAGTTCGCTATACTGACTGCACTGGCCGGGGACGATCGATATGGGATGTGGTTATGATTTTTCTCTTTCCTGTAAGAGAAACAGATTTGGAGAAACACCATTAAGTATTCCGAGATGTTATGTACAGGGTGTTTTTTTAAGCCCGATATAACTTGAAATTGTAAAAAATAACACAAAAAATTAAATTGTAATCAAAATTTTTTTTTATTCGAAAGATCAATACGTGACATTAACATTTGAAAATGATTTCGGGCATATGGGCACCGCGGCTGTTCTTGACGAAGCGCATTCTGGACGTCCAATTTTGGGCCACTTTTTCGAGCACTGCTGGCCGTATGGCACGAATAACACGAACAATGCTGGCCTCCAAGACGTCAATTGTTGCTGGTTTATCAGCATAAACCAGTGACTTCACGTAGCCCCACTGGAAATAATCGAGAGGTGTCAAATCGCACGACCTTGGAGGCCAATTGACAGGTCCATTTCTCGAAATCAAGTTATCGCCAAATTTTGATTTCAATAAGTCGATGGTTGCGTTCGCCGTATGGCACGTAGCGCCATCCTGTTGAAACCACATCTCCTCCGGATCAATGTCATCCATATTTTCAAACAAAAAATCATTGATCATGGTGCGGTAACGATCTCCATTGACCGTAACGCGAGCTCCGGCCTCATTTTTGAAGAAATAAGGTCCGATGATGCCACCAGCGTGAAAACCGCACCAAACGGTGCATTTTTCTGGATGTAATGGAGTCTGTAGGGTCTCTTGTGGATTGGTCTCACTCCATATGCGGCAATTTTGCTTATTAACAAACCCGTTAAGCCAAAAATGCGCCTCATCGCTGAACACAATTTTGCGATAAAACAACGGGTCAGTTGCCAACTGCTCTAGAGCCCAATCGGCGAAAGAACGACGCATATAATGGTCTCGTGGCTTCAATTCCTGCACCAGCTGGATCTTATACGGGTGTAGGCCGAGATCTTTGCGCAAAATTTTCCACGTAGTGGACGGACAGAGCCCCAATTGCTGCGACCGACGACGAATCGATAAATTTGGATCTTCTTCCACACTTTCGTTTACAGCGGCGATATTCTCTTCACTACGCACATTCCTTCGACGTGTTGGTGTTATTGCATCCTCTAGAGAGTATGTGGTACGAAATCTATCCACAGTTCGACGAATGGCTTGTTCAGATGGACGATTATGTACGCCATAAAAATGACGAAGTCGTCTATAAGTTGCGCGAATCGACGACTGATTTTCAAAGTAAATTTGGATAATTTCGTAGCGTTGTTCAAGCGTGAGTCTATTCATGATGATTTGTCAGAGTATACTGAAACAAATAAAAAAAAAATTTTGATTACAATTTAATTTTTTGTGTTATTTTTTACAATTTCAAGTTATATCGGGCTTAAAAAAACACCCTCTACTTAGGTATCGTCTTATTCATAATGACTTATCGGAGGTTTAAACGGAGATTTGGGTGCGTATTCCTGTGGATCCTAGAATGGTTTAAATTCACAGTTGGACCCGGTAGGTAGCACTGCAGACTGCAGTCTACTATCCTTAAGATGGAATGGTGTTTGCGGGCACTATTAGTAGTATTATATACATATTTGCCCGGTAATTTGTCCGACAGTTGTGCAGTTTCAGAAATAATATCTTTTCCAGAATACTCTACTTACTCCGGTATACACAACATCGCAACGACGTAATGCGATGGGCGTGGGACTTGTGTTCGAAGCTAACCTGTGGACCGCTGAACATAGAAGCCATTGGATATTACAAGGAGTTTGTCTTACATTGAACACTGATTAGAATATAGCATACTAGCTGTTGCCGGCGACTCAGTCCGCGTGGAATTTGGAATATTTTTTTCGCAGGGTCTAAAGATTGTCTGTGCCAAATTTCATCAAAATCGGTTGAGAGGTTTAAGCGGGAAAGCGTAACAGACAGACAGACAGAGTTACTTTCGCATTTATAATATTAGTAGGGATTATAGGTGGTTTAATATTGACTGGAATACTGGTATTCGAATAATTGGGGGTGGATTTTTCGTTACGAAGAGGTTTTTTTGCTATAAGTGTGGGTAGTATTTTCGATATTTCGGGTCTCGGAATTTTTGAACTCCCAATGTTTGGGGGTTGGGGTGTGTGTGTGTGGAGTGTGTGGGGTGTATCATGGACTCAGGAAAGTATTATGGTTAGCCTTTATGATTGATCATATTTTTTATTAGGTACATGATTGAACCTACTTTGATTTGATATCATAATGTTAACATAATGTTAGGCAGAATTGAATTTATATTAACTATTTTTTAATTTTGATATTTTTAGTACCTACCACAACTTCCCACAGCCGTAAACGAAACCACCCTTTTCGTTGAGGCGAAGTTATTGCCCTGCTCAAATTTCCGTATCGCGGATTCGATTAATACGAGGCGATTTGATCAATACTATAATATTACTCTTTACTGTAATCTTTTAACTCTAGTTATCTTTATACCATCACGCCTTTTTCTGTGGGGATAGACAGAGACTGTAGAGAGTAGTTCATAATATTATAATTATTAATGTTTTGGTATAATTGATGTCATTTTAAGATATTTACCTAGTCATAGTACAAATAAAGACTGAATATTATTTATTTGTTTTATTTCTAATACTTATCTCTGTACCATATTACATTAGAAACGTCTTCTGAGAACAAGGTCACAGATATTTAAACAACAAAATAAATATACTTAACCATGACCCACCTTTAATATCCACGAACTTACGATAAAATTAAACATATGAAATTTAACTTTGACAGGCTTCGTGGTTTGTATCAGGACTGTTAGGACTGCTGTTCACGAGGTCGCAGGTTCTATTCCCACAAAAAACAATAATTTGTGTGATATTTATATTTTTCATACAAATGTTTGTACTGCGTCTGGGTGTTTCCTACGTATTACTATCTGTCGCCCGCAACTTTGTAATAATCCATAGTGTGGATTACACAAACTAAAACTAAAATATGTATCTGTAATAACAAATGCTTTATTAATAAACCTTAATATTATTTATTATTCAATTAGTTTTGATTTTGCCTTCACCTGAGGTAAACAAAGATTGTAAAATGATGATGATAAAAAGTCAGACAATGGCTGCCATTTCACCCATCCTTTGTTATATAAAAATTCTTTTGATTTATTTTCACCAACATAATGTGGGTCCTGGAAAAGAAACTAATGTTATGAAATAATAATAGTTACTTACATGGATTTTTTTATAAATATTTTAATTTTGGTAGCTTTAGCAATTTTAACAAAATCAAATTTCTTTTAGTTTTGTTCTCGAATTAGGTAATATTTTGTTAATATTACATTACAGATATGGTCATATTTACAACTGGCTGTTGCCCATGACTTCGTACGCATGGAATTTAGAAAATGTTGCCCGTTTTTGCAATATTTTTCACTTATGCTTAGCAAACATTTAACATTAGTTTCTAAGATATTTGTAATTAACACTATATGGATGATTTTAATCTGAAATAAAAATTTATTTATTTATTTTATTTTATTTTGCTCCTATTAGTTGCAGCCTCATGTTATATAGCCTATATATAGCCTTCTTCGTTAAATGTACTATCCAACACTAAAGGAATTTTTCAAATCGTTCTAGTGGTTCCTGATATTAGCACATACCAAACAAGCAAACTCAGCGTTATAATATTTATTATTAACAATAAGGCAAGTCCAATAGACTGTCTAAAGACTTTTAGCATGTATAAGAATATAAACATAAACATGACTTAATAATACCTACATACCACAACTAACAAACTAGCATCATTCTGTCCAACATGAATACCCATGATACCTTTAGAAGAACAGTCCACATCACCTCCCATCATCACAGGACTGCCAAACTTATCAAAATGATTCACTAATGTTTCTACAACAGTATTAAGCTCATCTTCCTTCTTAACATGGATTATTTTACAAGGCACATCATATAACTTGTCTATTACTAGACATACCTGGAAATAATAAAGAAAAAAAAGTTGATTTGTATCAATGTGTGAGTTATTTTTACAATAAAATTTACGATGTTAAGAGGATACCAAAATAGCTTCGTGCATTTTTCTACGTACGAAGTTTTCATTGTTTCTTTAGATTGAATGGCTAGAGCTCTAATTTTTAAGTATATGTTTTTTCAATATATGATCTAGGATCGCATAAACTCAGAAACGCGATTGAGAAAAGTTTTCTCGATAGAAAATCTTAGCGAAACAACCTCTCTAATTTTTTATTTTTTTCATTTGTCGGTCTATTATCGCGTATTAACTAATGAAATAACTTTAAAAACATAAGTAACTATTGTATATAGAAACACGTAAATCAGAATTAAAATATATTTAGTAGATTTTGAGTAAATAGGAAAAGTATCCCTAATTCTTCATTTTCTGTGCCTACTGGCTGTGTTAATATGTACGTGTCGGCGATGATATACGATAATATTGATGTAGGCCCTTAATGCATATTATATCAAAAACAAGCAAGTTAAAACTAGTTCCTAAGAAATGCTCCAATATAAAATATGTATAGAGATAGACTAAACACAGATATTTCAGATGGTGGGTTGACATTTATAATTGAGGACAAGTAACATTAGCCTGGCTAAATCATACTTCATAGAATAATAATGTTTCATAAGACGTATAGCCTGTATCATAGACACATTTTCTTGCACACATATGCAAGTGGCTTCAGGCTGATTGAGTGATGTAGCCATAGACACTATATCTGTGAGACTAAACTGATATTTAGAAGTGTACAGATTTTCTGTATACACAGGCTGTACAGTTAATGGAAATACCAAAATAAAATGCAGATGAATAATTAGGTTAAGTAATACTTAACATTCACCAGATATTATGCTTAATTTATTTCAGAATAAAACGCTACAATAATTTGATTGGTACTGACCTCAAAACTACCAATCCATTGCCTAGACCCCAAGAATGATATAGGTTTGTCTTCTAGCTGCACTAAAATGTCTTGAATCTCTCTGATTGAAGGCACCTTGACTTCACTACCTTGATTATGATTCATCCAGGAGCATATTGTTTGCAATGTTCGATAACCACAACCCCAACCCTATAGAAAAAAATTAACCTCAAATTTAAAAAAAAGGTTTTAAATGGGTTTACATTTATTACAGGACTTACCCTATCGTCGAAACCGTTGCAAATATAATGATAATATTCATAATTCCCAGAAATCAAGTAAACGTTGCCTGTTTTTTCAGAAACAGCTGCTTCGTGAATATTTGTAAGCAAACGCAAATCTGACATTTTTGACATTTGGCTGCTAATTTCAGTGCTACCATAGGCACAAAATATTAAAATAAATTTGGGTAAATAGAATCCAATAGAAAAATAATAAAATTTTATACTAAACAAAACACACAAAAATAGACCAAACAATTTCGATCAGATTTGCCTATTTTTATCAGAGAGGTTTCTTCAAATCTCTCAAACCCCGTGGCACAGTGGTGACCGTAGCGGACTGCGTTTATAAGGTTACAGGTTCGTGTTCATCTCAACAGAACCGTGGCAAAAAGTAAAACGGGACACTATTATTGACTAGACGTTTTGTACGTCCGTACGACACCAGGCTGTATCTTAGGAAATGTGGAAGCTAGATTTCCGTAATATTGCAGAGAGTGTATCTGTTGATGCTTTAACAACAAATACTAAAACCAGAATAAAGAAACACTGAAAATATATGTTATTTGTAAATTTTATCTATTAGACACATGTTAGACACTTTAGAGTGTAGATTTTGTATCTCATTGTCTTGTTAAGGGCCTACATCAATATTATCGTATATCATCGCCGTCACGTACATATTAACACAGCCAGTAGGCACAGAAAATGAAGAATTAGGGATACTTTTCCTATTTACTCAAAATCTACTAAATATATTTTAATTCTGATTTACGTGTTTCTATATATGATAGTTACTTATGGTTTTAAAGTTATTTCATTAGTTAATACGCGACAATAGACCGACAAATGAAAAAAATAAAAAATTTGAGAGGTTGTTTCGCCAAGATTTTCTATCGAGAAAACTTTTTTCAATCGCGTTTCTGAGTTTATGCGATCCTAGATCATATATTGAAAAAACATATACTTGAAAATTAGAGCTCTAGCCATTCAATCTAAAGAAACAATGAAAACTTCGTACGTAGAAAAATGCACGAAGCTATTTTGGTATCCTCTTAATATATTTGGACAGGTCGACAGGTTATCGGCCTTACCATATATAAGACAGATAACTTGATATATTGGTGCAATCACAATTATTTCGTGTTACACTGTAGACGTCTGTGATAATTATTTATAATCAACATGAAGGTGTTTTTGGTGAGTCCTTAATAATATAATTATGTTATTAATACAGCTTAACATTTATTTACAGTGGAAAATTTTTGCATTGAGTAAAAAGAGTTGTAATTAGAATAATTGATTGTTTATACATAATCTTGTGTTGTATTATTAGCCGTTTATGATAAAGCCATTGCGGTGCATTTCCTCTTGGAAAAATTTCCCAGAAAATTTCAAAGAATTTAGGTACCTACTTAAATCTAGTTGCGAGCAGCCATAGCACCCAGACTTTTTTATTTTTTCGTACGAAATTTCAGATCAATTTAGCTATTGCAATTGATTGAAAATCATTTTGCAAAGTTTCCGTTACATAAATACACAAGTAAAAAGATACGAACGAAACTGATAAAACGTATTTAGAAAAATAAATCAGTTTCTAAACATCAACTACATACATAGAATGTATTCATTTTTACAATTTAGTTGATATGCTTTTACTTAATGAATGAAATTATAGTGGTTCCACTATAATAATCATTTTTTTCACTTTATTTCGATTTCTAAAATACATACCTACATAGAAGTTAATTGGAATGTTAACATTGACTTCATACTTAATCTAAATAATGTCATTTTATTGTTATAACTCAATAAAACACAGCAATTGGGATTGTTCATAATTTTTGACCTGCTGTTTTTATTTTAAATTTAGAAAATATAGACTCTTATATGCAACTAATTTCAATATTATTGAAATATTCACTATATAGAATTTTTAAAAAATACTTATAGATATTATTTTAAATGTTGTGACGTCAACGTTGTACGCAATCTGTGTATTGCCTTTTCCAGATAGTTTAAAGACAGATTGCAATACCTATATCTTTTCAAAATTGCCAAGTTGATATAATAGACCAATTTCAACTCCACCACAGAGTAGTTTATCCATAAGAACGCCTTAATATTTTAAGTCCTCCATTTCAAGGGCAAATAGAGGTCATTTGCTTTTTTTTTTGGAAAATAATCGTTAATATAGCAAATTTTCAGAAAAAAACTAATGGATCATGATCAGAAACTCTATTCCCAGGAATGATTTTTTAATTAAAATTAAAAAAAAATGCACAATGCCAATTAGGGTAAGATTTACTTAGCACAAATTCACGCGTTCAAAGTCTGTAAATAAACATATCTACACAAAAGAAGTCCTTGACATATGCAAGTAAATATTTTGAAGACACTCGGCTTTTTTTATCGCTCTATGACTTAGTAAACAAACAATCATTTATTTTAGTTTTAGGAGTTAATATGACTCTACTGCTAATTTTACGCTTTGCTTGAGATGATTATCGAATTCGAGGCGTTTGCTTTTTAGTTAAATTGTATTGGTGCTACACCTGGAAATTACCCAATCGTCACCACCTCATTTCCTCTGAACCATAACATGATGTTGACACTCATATTGCCGTTTGCCGTGTAGACCTTAGGTATTATTTACATAGGTATACAAGGCCGGAAGAATGACTAATAAGATAAAGGTTTTATCTCTAGTATAACCTTATTATGTATTTACGCATAGGTATTTTTAAAACTACAACTGAATTTTCAAGTGTATTTTTACAATATTCTCTAACACTTGCGCGACTCATACGTTGTAATAAAACCACTTTTTACGGATTTAGACGCGTATATTTGTTAAAATTTTAGCAATTAGTAAATATTTCGGTGGTAGAGGACACTTTAAAGCTCAATCACACCCGTGACTATGGTGACTGTAAAGTCTCTGAAACGTCGGGCTAAAATTTAAGACAAATACACGCGTCTAAATTCTTAAAAAGTGTTTTATTTTATATAATACAAGCTGTGCCCCGCGGTGTTACCCGCGGTGAAAAGAATAAAAAATACGTTCGTTTTCTATTCCATTTTCCATTGGAAAGTTTCATGAAAATCCATGCAGTAGTTTTTCTGCTCGCCTACTTTCCCCGCAGTAAGCGGTAGCAACACTCGACTAGTTGTGCCGCCAGGCCACCGCTAGAGCGTCAGAGAGAGAGTCCGGAACGGGGAGCCTCTGGCGCTCCAAGAATGACGAGTTGAGCGCCGCAGTTAGGTTTAGTCGGTATTCCGGAGTCCGTTTTTCACCTGGACGTCGGCGAGTCCGACACTACCCACTCCTATCACGGCGGTGATGATCGCGATGACAGGAGTGGGTGTGCGTAAATGCATTCACCTGCAAAAAAAAAAAATGCAGTAGTCTTTACGTGAAAGCACAATAAACATAATATAGGATAGAAGACCGAGGAAACGGTCGCGTTGCTCAGCCAACAGTTTAAGTATTTTATTTTGTCGCGCAATTCTTTTTTTGTCATATCTCCTAAGATATTCATTTAAATTGCATGCTGTAAAGAGCAGTTATAATCTATATGAACTGCGTAAGCTAACTAAGCTTTTAATTGGATAAAAAATATACACAAATAAACATAAATAGCTTTTGAAAACACCCTATTGAATTTGAGTTTTTTTTTGACATAATTATGCGGACTTTTTCGAAGAACTATAGGTAACAAACAATTCCTCCATACATTAGTTTGTTGTACCTCACATAGATAAGGCAGCGTTATCATTTATAGCTCGCGCGCGTCCGAATTTCTCGGCAAATTTAATCATATTTCATCCAATATACAGCAAACCCCAACAAATTATGCGAAAAAAGCCATCCTCTTGAACCATTCTATCTATCAAAAAAAACCGCATCAAGATCGGTTGCGTATTTTTGAAGATATAAGCTCACATAGGGACATACATACAAAAATAACGACTTTGATATATAAGAAGTAAAGAAGTAATTTTTTTTTATCAGAACTCGCTTCTAGAAATATAAGAGTTGGGACTGATACAATTTACATGGCTCGGCTATTAAATACGGGACCTCTAATTAGTCTTAGAGCTATTACTTCAGCGTAACGATGTCTTATAATCAAAATATTGTGTAATTTCTTTTAGAAGTGGCCTCAGTCTGTGTTATTTTAATTCAATAACAACCTAATCTTATCTAGACCTACTGATAAAATGAATCAATTCATATGATTACATCAGAAAGCGTTGTCATATTTTTATTTAAGTAGATAAATGATTCAGGATACCCAAAGATTTTTTATGATTTATTACTTACTATATATTACCCGTAGTTTCACCCGCATTTGTAGGCACTGCCCACTCTTTAGCCTCTAGCGTGATAATAAATAGCTACACAAGTGTAAAGTTTCATTAAACATTTTTCAGCACCTAGTTTTTGCGTGATATAACAAGAAACATCCATCCAAACATCCATACGCTCTTGTAAACTTCTATGTTCATTAGTGAACGAAGGATATTTTGAAATCAATTACCTAAATGCTTACCTATTCTTTTACAGACTTTCTTAGTAGCAGCCATCGCGCTGGTAGCAGCTGGTAGAGGTAAGACATTATTTACACTATAAAGTGTGAAATATAATATTAAACGAGAATTTGTGATAGAGAATTATTAACGTGTTATATTATAAATGTGGAAGGTAAAAAGTCTAGGGGCAGACCTAAGAAAAGATGGATGGACTGTGTGAAAGAGGACATGAAAGAAAGAGGGGTTGACCAGACATGTCGGCTAATAGAAGACTATCGAAGAAAAAGACATGTTGCGCCGACCCCAAATAATGCGATAAAGGCAAGACGATGTTGAATTATTAACGTGTTATGTGGTCCTAAGCCTTCTGTCCTTCGGTCCTTAACGGATCCTCCGTGTGATGACGGATTAAGAATACAAGTGTGACCACCCTATCTCCTCCCAAGGGTGCTGTAAAAGCCAGCTAAGAGATATTGCGAAAACGGAAAGAGAGACAGGAGAGACGGAAAACTCGAAAATAAACCCTGTGACAACACGCCTGGTCAGTACGGCACAGTAGACCATATCCCTCCAATGTGGAGGAGGCCCGTGCCCAACAGTGGGAACGTAAATGGGCTGGAGAGAGAGAGAAAGAGTGGTCCTAAATACAATTTTGTTTACATGAAGTTAATTAAGTATCCTATTATTGAAATTTTCAAATTATCTAGGTACCTACTTTAATAATAATAAAAAAATTAAAGTAATTAGATGCTTTTATAGGGCTTTATTGATTGATATAACTTTATGAAAATTCTAATTCATTTTAAAATAACTTTATTTTCATTTTAGTGAATGTTGTGGACCGCAATCCGAATCAAGGTAAATACAATATTATTTAACCAAACAAATATTATTATTTAGATACTTAGTCTGCATTTAACATACGTATTTTGCTATGAAGTAGGTAATAATAATAAATCTCCGTGTGGTGACGGATTAAGAATACAAGTGTCACCACCCCATCTCCTCCCAAGGGTGCTGTAAAAGTCAGATAAGGGATATTGCACACAGATAACATCTTCTGTGAGAGACGGAAAACTCGGAAATAAACCCTGTGCTAATACGCCTGGTCAGCGCGGTACGGTATACCATAATCCATCTTAAAGTGGAGGAGGCCCGTGCTCAACAGTAGGACGTAAATGGGCTGGAGAGAGAGAGAAGTATTAAAAATAACTCTTGATAACTAACTATAAATATACATAGACATTTCACACAACGTTTTCTGGTACCAAGCTAAGCTTATGAGCTTGTGTTATGGATAGGTACTTGGATATACTACATAAACTGCTTTTATTTTGTAACAACATACTTATAATACATGGTAGTCGGTTAAGCTAGTCGCAGTACAAACATTTGTATGACAATTATCATTATCCCGTGCGGAAATCGAACCCGCCACCTCGTGAATGGCAGTCCGTTGCACGAACCTCTAGACAACGAGGTCCGTCGATAACTACAATCACATATTTTATCTGTTCCACGGCTTCCCACATAAATTGTAAAACATCTGTCAATTGTAAAGTGAGTTTTAATGTCCCTTATGTTAATTAATAATATTTTTTGTTACAGTGCAAGTCGTGGATAGTCCCGATCAAGGTAAATATTTATAGTCTTATTCATAATGAATTATCGGAGGTTTAAAAGTTCGCTAAAATCGGGTCGCGAAAATTGTCAAAACTATATAATAAATTGTAATTGTTATTAGTCTTTTTACGCTAAAATTATCTTAATGTTTAAACCTTCGATAAGCCATTATAAATAAGACTATTAATCTATAACAAAACATTGCTTTTAATTATTCATTTCGTATATCTTTCTAGTGATATATTAATTTTGTGTCTATTAACAGACTTTCGTCACAGATTACTTAATAGTTACTACGTAACTTTCGTATCGGCTTTGCTCGGGTGACAATCATTTTATGGAAATTCTTTTCATAGCTTTCAGATAATGTAGCATTCTAATGATGAAAGAGTTATCGAAGTCCTTCTAGAAGTTTTTGAGTTTATTCTTTACAAACATACAATAATACAACGTTATTTCTTTATAATACTACTATAGACGTAAATTTAATTATTTGTCTGAATGGACTTCAACTACTTGTATTAACTTTATATTTTCTTTTGTTTCAGTTATCATCTCCAACCGTAAGTACTAATATATTTCCTTCTATTTAATTGGTACAGCAAATTAACTATGCATTTATAGCCTAAGATCCCACATAATATTTTCCATCATAGTGAAATATTATATTAACACACAAATTCTTTGTTTCAGCTGATCCAGCGTTTGGACGGCCCGACCAAGGACAAGGTAGGTAATCGTTATTATTAAATATTACAAGCAATATTTTATAAAATATATCTAGTCCCTACCTAGATAAAGATCGCTTTATTAAGCATACGTTACATACTAATGAAATTTTTACGACACGACGCGTACCTTGAATAGGTACATCAAAACCAATACCCAAGGACAAGGTAAATATTGTTCTTTCATGTAAATAAAATCACTTTTTACGGATTTAGACGTATACTATTTTTATTTGACGGGCCTCGTGGTGTAGTGGTTCTGGTAACGGACTGCCGATCAAGAGGTCGCGGGCTCGATTCCCGCTCGGGACAATCATTTGTGTGATTTTTCTAATTGTCATACAAATCTTTGTACTGCGTCTGGGTGTTCCTATGTATTATAAGTATGTGTTTACAAAAAAAAAAGTAGTATATGTATTCTATCCGTATTCTGGTATCCATAACACAAGCATATAAGCTTAGCTTGGGACCAGAGGACGTTGTGTGAAATTTCCATGAATAATCCGTAAAAAGTGGTTTTATTTTAATACACAATTTGAAATAGATTATAAACGAAAATATTTTGAATAGATACCTACATGCTCAAATATAATATAACTACTGCAAAAATATAAATTTTTATTAAAAATATAACTAAATGTGAATATCTTGTGACGAAATACAGTTAAAATTAGGAGCTTTAGCAATAGCTAAAGTTTAAATTTTGCTGCTGTGATACGAACCATAATATTTTATAGAAGATCTTTTAATAAAGTTTTCTTTTGTTACAGATGTTATTGTAAACCGTAAGTTAATATGTTAATATATAATATATGTATGTTAATAGCTAATATTAACATAGGAAAAGTATTTTAGATTAACATTTTTAATTTATTAAACCACATTATAGTAGAAAATATTGTCACCATGAGCAGGACTCGAACTCACGACCTCGGAATACCGTTCCGTTGGACTTCCAACTGAGCTACCATAGGACCTGCACATGTTAACCATATATTCCACTACAAGCGGATTCAAGCCCAACTCATGGCAATCATTTTTTTCACTATAATTAAATTTATTAAGTAAAAGCATAGCAAGTCAATTGCAAAAATTAATTTGTAATTTATTTATTTTTCTTATTTTCAGCTGATCCAGGCTTTTACCAAGGAGGAAATCAAGGTTGGTAGTAATAATGTTGTGAAATGTTTGTGAAAAATATAATATATTTATTTTCTTTTATTTTTGTTACAGTTGTCATCCCGAACCGTAAGTACCTAATCAAACATGAAGTTGATTTATAGAATTTATAAACTACTAGCGTGAAATTTACAAAACTTTTAATCCCTTTTTTTTCGCAATAAAAGGTAGCCTATGTCCTTTCTCAGGGTCTAAAGATTGTCTGTGCCAAATTTCATCAAAATCGGTTGAGAGGTTTAAGTGAGAAAGCGTAACGGACAGACACACAGAGTTACTTTCGCATTTATAATATTAATAGGGATTTAGCTTTATTGCTTTTACTGTTTTTCCTTACAAAAACATAGGTACTCATACATTTTTATTATTTTTTTAGCTGATCCTTTCTTCGCCCAAGGCGGACATGGTAAGTTATATATTTTTATCATAATATTCTAAATATAGCTAAATAGAGCAAAGTTTAATCAATAGTACTCATTTGCCTCTAAAAATACTAAGGCCAATTTTAAGGCGTCAAAATCTAAGTAAAATGAAAACCACTGTGGTGTATTTTAATTATTTGGCTATTTCGTTGCACACATATATGTTAATTAAAATCGTTAATCGAATCGATAGTTTAGTTAACATTTCCGAATAAGTTAAGTTTAGTTGTGCATGTCGAATCGGTACCATAATCTTATCACTACCTAATTGATACTTATTTATATGTTACATTTTCAATCACAAATTGAATTTAATTGTAATTATTTTGCTAATTCTGTTAAAAAAGTGATGTTATAGTGTATCTGCTAACACAGACTTTCCTTGTTTCAGGTGGCAAACCTCGTAAGTATTTCTTCATCACTTAGTAGAAAACAATGTCGTTATTTCTGTATGTATGTCCGGATGTCCCGGTGTGAGCTTAAATCTTCAAGATTACACAACGGATTTTAGTGCGTTTTTTTAATGGGAGTCTAGTTCCTGAGTATGGTTCTTTTACGTAATTTGATAATTGATGTGTAATTTCCACGCGTACTGTTATAACCCTGGCTTAGACATTTGACAACCCTAAGCAAGTATTAAATGCTGACTCGTATAAATTAAGAACATATTTTTATACGAGTCCACAAGCTCTCTACAGTCTGTTAAAATCCCTCTCGTGCGCTTGGCCTAGTTTCACTATTGAAGTTCTGGGCAACATCTAGAATATAATTAAGTTGTTTCTAATTTAGGTCTTTTAATTTTCGCCTAAATTGCGCTCAATAAACTCAATAAAGTAGCAAAACATTATCGTAAACAATAAACGTTAATATCTACTTAAGTATGTATAATTAATCAGGTTTTTAAACTGAGACATAAATATAAAACATAGAAATTTTATAAAGCTAAAAAGTTTGTTTGTTTGAACGCGCTAATCTCAGGAACTGCTGGTCTAAGTAGAAACATTATTTCAGAGTTGGATAGTACATTTATTGAGGAATGCATTAGGATCTAAAACATCACGCTGCGACTAATAGGTGCGAAGCGGCAGTGAAAAATATGCGAAATCGGAGAAAATGTTCTAAATTATACGCTATAAGCGTATAATTTAGTACGAACGAAGTTAGAACGTATAATTAGGGCAACAACTAGTATTTTATAATTCTGCCATTTAGATTCCCAAAAATTTATGTGAATAATAATAACTTTCATTTTTCAGGTCCTAACGCATACGCTCGCAATGGATAATACCTAAGTACAAATGATAATAACAACATTATTTTAATTTGTAATATAATAAATAAATTATAAGATCAAGATTTCCGCTTATTATTTCCTATAATCCTATTTGGTATAATGATACCCATTCTTTGTACACAACTAAAAAATGAAAACAACTAGGTATGGCATATTTTGATAAACTATTGCTATTTCATTGTACACATTTTTAGGGTTCCGTACCCAAAGGGTAAAAACGGGACCCTATTACTGAGACTTCGCTGTCCGTCCGTCCGTCCGTCCGTCCGTCTGTCACCAGGCTGTATCTCAAGAACGGTGATAGCTAGAGAGTTGAAATTTTCACAGATGATGTATTTCTATTGCCGCTATAACAACAAATACTAAAAATAAAATAAAATAAATATTTAAGGGGGGCTCCCATACAACAAACATGATTTTTTTACCGTTTTTGCTCGATACTAATAACGTTGACAGGTAGACGCTTTAACTATGTGCCTTATGTTGCATAGATAATGGTACGGAACCCTTCGTGCGCGACTCCGACTCGCACTTGACCAATTTTAATTAATTAAAATCGTATATACATGTAATATGATACAATCGTATGTATACAGATTTTCTTATAAAAAAGGTCTTTTAACTTTGCCGAATTATGTTATTGACACTATCAATTTTCATTTTTAATTAAGTTTAGTTGTGTTGGATCGTAGCAGATGGCGCTCTATAGTCTCTGCCTACCCCCATGGGAAAAAGGCGTGATGTTATGATGATGATGACGATTTAGTTGTGCGTGTAGAATCGGTACCATTACCATAAATGTACCTAATGGTTTATACGAATGTATGGACATATTTATGGAATCAACCACACTTTTACACAAGACAACCAACTAAACACAGGCTAAACTCTTGGCCTAGTTAGGCAATACAGGGTCAAACCCGGAAATTCGCGACAGATTTTTGTAAATCTTTGCTCACCAACTTTGTACTACTGTATAATGTAATATACCTATATAGTTTTTGTGAAATCTTGTGTTTGTGAAATAAAGCTTATTTTTTTTATTTTTAAATTTTATTTTTTAGCTAAGTTTAGTTGTGCACGTAGAATCGGTACATTTACTTTTACTTATATTAGAAACGGACGTAAGTAGGTATGTCGCTCTAACCAGGTGTGTAGCGTGTTGTCCTTTTCTTCCAAAATATGCTACGTGTTATAAGTAAATCAAAATGGTAATTGATAAAATTACCTTCACAACTAAATAGAATGTTATCTTTTCTACTTGACAAGACGCCTTACTAATTGCCTGCTAATGCTGTGAGCATGTAGAGGTATTAAATTATTATTTGGTAAGGTATGTTGCATAACTGAGTTAGGGGGGTAGAGATTTTATTATATACTAGCAGTGCCCCACGGTGATAAAAAGGATAAAAAATCTGTTAGTTTTTTATCATCTCATGGGAAGATTGCATTTTTTCGGGATAAAAAGTAGCTACATTATTGTAAAGTTTCATCAAAATCCATTCAGTAGTTAGTCTTTTTTCACGTTTATAATATTATTAGGATCTAGGACATATAATGATGTAATGGGCATTGTTCATTTTTTTTAAACTCTTAATTTGAAAACCATTTCAGGGAATAGAGTTTCTGATCATGATCCATTAGTTTTTTTCGGAAAATTTGCTATATTAACGATTATTTTTATAAAAAAGCAATTGATCTCTATTTGCCCTTGAAATGAAAGACTTAAAATATTAAGGCGTTCTGAGGGATATACTACTCTGTGGTGGAGTTGAAATTGGTCTATTATATCAACTTGGCAACTTCAAATGAATACACGCAAATGAATACACAGATTGCGTACAACGATGACGTCACAACATTTAAAATTATATCTTTAAGAGGATACCAAAATAGCTTCGTGCATTTTTCTACGTACGAAGATTTCATTGTTTCTTTAGATTGAATGGCTAGAGCTCTAATTTTTAAGTATATGTTTTTTCAATATATGATCTAGGATCGCATCAACTCAGAAACGCGATTGAAAAGAGTTTTCTCGATAGAAAATCTTAGCGAAACAACCTCTCTCATTTTTTATTTTTTTCTTTTGTCGGTCTATTATCGCGTTTTAACTAATGAAATAACTTTAAAAACATAAGTAACTATTATATATAGAAACACATAAATCAAAATTAAAATATATTTAGTAGATTTTGAGTAAACAAAAAAAATATCCCTAATTCTTCATTTTCTATACCTACTAGCTGTGTTAATATGTACATGTCGACGATGATATTGATGTAGGCCCTTAAGTATATTTTAAAATTCTATATAGTGAATATTTCAATAATATTAAAATTAGTTGCTTAAAATAGTCTATATTTTCAAAAAAAAGGGGTAAAGAATTATGAACAATGCCAATTAAACTTATTTTATTAACATTAGGTACATATTTATAAAATGCATCAACGTTTCTTGTCTTCTGTGCAGAGCTTCTGCGTTAGCATCGCTCAGCTTCTGTCGAATTTATTTGCCGTTGCGAAGCAGTGGATTGCTGTCTGAAAATGAAAGAATCTATTACATCGCAGTCAAATAAATTAGTAGATAACCTATACCTGCAATGAAATTGACATTTTTATAAATATTTAACCTTTTACGAGTACATTTATTCACCGAGTAAAGACAACGTTTATTTTCAGTTTTGATTTGTAATTAAGAGGATACCAAAATAGCTTCGTGCATTTTTCTATGTACGAAGTTTTCATTGTTTCTTTAGATTGACTGGCTAGAGCTCTAATATTTAAGTATATGTTTTTTCAATATATGATCTAGGATCGCATAAACTCAGAAACGCGATTGAAAAAAGTTTTCTCGATAGAAAATCTTAGCGAAACAACCTCTCTAATTTTTTATTTTTTTCATTTGTCGGTCTATTATTGCGTATTAACTAATGAAATAACTTTCAAAACATAAGTAACTATTATATATAGAAACACGTAAATCAGAATTAAAATATATTTAGTAGATTTAATAGGATTTATAGAGTAAATAGGAAAAGTATCCCTAATTCTTCATTTTCTGTGCCTACTGGCTGTGTTAATATGTACGTGTCGGCGATGATTTACGATAATATTGATGTAGGCCCTTAACAAATAAATATTAATCCAACATTGTTAACATTGTAAGGCGACACCCACTGAAAGAAAAACTAAAATCGATCTAATAAGTTGATTACCTAAATAATTATTAACGTACGTACAAGTACGTACGTAGTAACGTTACAGTAATAAAAAATAAAGCACTTACAGAGTGGTGGTCTGCCACTAGTCACGAAGGTTGGCCCAATATCTGCAACAAAATAGAACTAGTTCGTAAATGATTCGTAACATATTTTTCACAGCACGCAGTTTATTTTTTTCGGCTAATACAGGTTTATGGAAGGTTTATAGTAGGGGTCGTAGCTTGTTTAAAATAAAAACACTATAAGGGAAGTTTAGCTTGCAAAACAGTTTGGGAGAGTTAATGAACGTTTTAGCGATAAAAAAGCATTATCTATAACAATTTTTGACAATCTCTTTCAGCGATTTTTTAAACCTCCGATAAGTCATTATGAATTAGCCCATAAGAGAATAAATTCGCAGGTAAAAGTATTAAATATATGTAAATAGTGAATTAAGCAAAGGGCCCCTTTCTAAAAGAAATTGCATATTTTGATGTCATTTAAGAAGATAATTACTTTAAGAAGATAACTACTTAGTCTGAAATTTAATTTTGATTTTCTTTCTAGAAATTTAAAATTTACAGCTACAATATTTAGTTTGGCGTATAACCATAATAATTTTAGTGTGTATTCTATGAATAAATATAAGTTACTTACTGACAGGCTGATATCCGGTTCCTGTAAAATAAAAATAAATTTTATAAATTAATTTGGAATCTTTCAAAAAAAAAAAAAATCGTTTATTTCTACCAAAAAAAATAATTTTACATCACTTAAGGATATCCCTGGCCCCTACGCTAGTAAAAACTGTGTTGCAGGAGCCAAAATTTTATTCTGATTTACGTGTTTCTATATATAATAGTTACTTATGTTTTGAAAGTTATTTCATTAGTTAATACGCAATAATAGACCGACAAATGAAAAAAATAAAAAATTAGAGAGGTTGTTTCGCTAAGATTTTCTATCGAGAAAACTTTTTTCAATCGCGTTTCTGAGTTTATGCGATCCTAGATCATATATTGAAAAAACATATACTTAAATATTAGAGCTCTAGCCAGTCAATCTAAAGAAACAATGAAAACTTCGTACATAGAAAAATGCACGAAGCTATTTTGGTATCCTCTTAATTACAAATCAAAACTGAAAATAAACGTTGTCTTTACTCGGTGAATAAATGTACTCGTAAAAGGTTAAATATTTATAAAAATGTCAATTTCATTGCAGGTATAGGTTATCTACTAATTTATTTGACTGCGATGTAATAGATTCTTTCATTTTCAGACAGCAATCCACTGCTTCGCAACGGCAAATAAATTCGACAGAAGCTGAGCGATGCTAACGCAGAAGCTCTGCACAGAAGACAAGAAACGTTGATGCATTTTATAAATATGTACCTAATGTTAATAAAATAAGTTTAATTGGCATTGTTCATAATTCTTTACCCCTTTTTTTTTGAAAATATAGACTATTTTAAGCAACTAATTTTAATATTATTGAAATATTCACTATATAGAATTTTAAAATATACTTAAGGGCCTACATCAATATCATCGTCGACATGTACATATTAACACAGCTAGTAGGTATAGAAAATGAAGAATTAGGGATATTTTTTTTGTTTACTCAAAATCTACTAAATATATTTTAATTTTGATTTATGTGTTTCTATATATAATAGTTACTTATGTTTTTAAAGTTATTTCATTAGTTAAAACGCGATAATAGACCGACAAAAGAAAAAAATAAAAACTGAGAGAGGTTGTTTCGCTAAGATTTTCTATCGAGAAAACTCTTTTCAATCGCGTTTCTGAGTTGATGCGATCCTAGATCATATATTGAAAAAACATATACTTAAAAATTAGAGCTCTAGCCATTCAATCTAAAGAAACAATGAAATCTTCGTACGTAGAAAAATGCACGAAGCTATTTTGGTATCCTCTTAAAGATATTATTTTAAATGTTGTGACGTCATCGTTGTACGCAATCTGTGTATTCATTTGCGTGTATTCATTTGAAGTTGCCAAGTTGATATAATAGACCAATTTCAACTCCACCACAGAGTAGTATATCCCTCAGAACGCCTTAATATTTTAAGTCTTTCATTTCAAGGGCAAATAGAGATCAATTGCTTTTTTATAAAAATAATCGTTAATATAGCAAATTTTCCGAAAAAAACTAATGGATCATGATCAGAAACTCTATTCCCTGAAATGGTTTTCAAATTAAGAGTTTAAAAAAAATGAACAATGCCCATTACATCATTATATGTCCTAGATCCTAATAATATTATAAACGTGAAAAAAGACTAACTACTGAATGGATTTTGATGAAACTTTACAATAATGTAGCTACTTTTTATCCCGAAAAAATGCAATCTTCCCATGAGATGATAAAAAACTAACAGATTTTTTATCCTTTTTATCACCGTGGGGCACTGCTAGTATATAATAAAATCTCTACCCCCCTAACTCAGTTATGCAACATACCTTACCAAATAATAATTTAATACCTCTACATGCTCACAGCATTAGCAGGCAATTAGTAAGGCGTCTTGTCAAGTAGAAAAGATAACATTCTATTTAGTTGTGAAGGTAATTTTATCAATTACCATTTTGATTTACTTATAACACGTAGCATATTTTGGAAGAAAAGGACAACACGCTACACACCTGGTTAGAGCGACATACCTACTTACGTCCGTTTCTAATATAAGTAAAAGTAAATGTACCGATTCTACGTGCACAACTAAACTTAGCTAAAAAATAAAATTTAAAAATAAAAAAAATAAGCTTTATTTCACAAACACAAGATTTCACAAAAACTATATAGGTATATTACATTATACAGTAGTACAAAGTTGGTGAGCAAAGATTTACAAAAATCTGTCGCGAATTTCCGGGTTTGACCCTGTATTGCCTAACTAGGCCAAGAGTTTAGCCTGTGTTTAGTTGGTTGTCTTGTGTAAAAGTGTGGTTGATTCCATAAATATGTCCATACATTCGTATAAACCATTAGGTACATTTATGGTAATGGTACCGATTCTACACGCACAACTAAATCGTCATCATCATCATAACATCACGCCTTTTTCCCATGGGGGTAGGCAGAGACTATAGAGCGCCATCTGCTACGATCCAACACAACTAAACTTAATTAAAAATGAAAATTGATAGTGTCAATAACATAATTCGGCAAAGTTAAAAGACCTTTTTTATAAGAAAATCTGTATACATACGATTGTATCATATTACATGTATATACGATTTTAATTAATTAAAATTGGTCAAGTGCGAGTCGGAGTCGCGCACGAAGGGTTCCGTACCATTATCTATGCAACATAAGGCACATAGTTAAAGCGTCTACCTGTCAACGTTATTAGTATCGAGCAAAAACGGTAAAAAAATCATGTTTGTTGTATGGGAGCCCCCCTTAAATATTTATTTTATTTTATTTTTAGTATTTGTTGTTATAGCGGCAATAGAAATACATCATCTGTGAAAATTTCAACTCTCTAGCTATCACCGTTCTTGAGATACAGCCTGGTGACAGACGGACGGACGGACGGACGGACGGACAGCGAAGTCTCAGTAATAGGGTCCCGTTTTTACCCTTTGGGTACGGAACCCTAAAAATGTGTACAATGAAATAGCAATAGTTTATCAAAATATGCCATACCTAGTTGTTTTCATTTTTTAGTTGTGTACAAAGAATGGGTATCATTATACCAAATAGGATTATAGGAAATAATAAGCGGAAATCTTTATCTTATAATTTATTTATTATATTACAAATTAAAATAATGTTGTTATTATCATTTGTACTTAGGTATTATCCATTGCGAGCGTATGCGTTAGGACCTGAAAAATGAAAGTTATTATTATTCACATAAATTTTTGGGAATCTAAATGGCAGAATTATAAAATACTAGTTGTTGCCCTAATTATACGTTCTAACTTCGTTCGTACTAAATTATACGCTTATAGCGTATAATTTAGAACATTTTCTCCGATTTCGCATATTTTTCACTGCCGCTTCGCACCTATTAGTCGCAGCGTGATGTTTTAGATCCTAATGCATTCCTCAATAAATGTACTATCCAACTCTGAAATAATGTTTCTACTTAGACCAGCAGTTCCTGAGATTAGCGCGTTCAAACAAACAAACTTTTTAGCTTTATAAAATTTCTATGTTTTATATTTATGTCTCAGTTTAAAAACCTGATTAATTATACATACTTAAGTAGATATTAACGTTTATTGTTTACGATAATGTTTTGCTACTTTATTGAGTTTATTGAGCGCAATTTAGGCGAAAATTAAAAGACCTAAATTAGAAACAACTTAATTATATTCTAGATGTTGCCCAGAACTTCAATAGTGAAACTAGGCCAAGCGCACGAGAGGGATTTTAACAGACTGTAGAGAGCTTGTGGACTCGTATAAAAATATGTTCTTAATTTATACGAGTCAGCATTTAATACTTGCTTAGGGTTGTCAAATGTCTAAGCCAGGGTTATAACAGTACGCGTGGAAATTACACATCAATTATCAAATTACGTAAAAGAACCATACTCAGGAACTAGACTCCCATTAAAAAAACGCACTAAAATCCGTTGTGTAATCTTGAAGATTTAAGCTCACACCGGGACATCCGGACATACATACAGAAATAACGACATTGTTTTCTACTAAGTGATGAAGAAATACTTACGAGGTTTGCCACCTGAAACAAGGAAAGTCTGTGTTAGCAGATACACTATAACATCACTTTTTTAACAGAATTAGCAAAATAATTACAATTAAATTCAATTTGTGATTGAAAATGTAACATATAAATAAGTATCAATTAGGTAGTGATAAGATTATGGTACCGATTCGACATGCACAACTAAACTTAACTTATTCGGAAATGTTAACTAAACTATCGATTCGATTAACGATTTTAGGTTCACCCTTAAGCTGAATACATTTATTAGATCTATGAATTAATTTTTCTAAACCATCGTAAAAATATTTTTTATCTTTTCCCTCAAAATGAGCCAAAATTGCCTCCTTTACCTCATTGTCGTCGGAAAATTTCCTTCCCCTTAAGTCTTTTTTTAAATTGGGGAACAAATAAAAATCACTTGGGGCCAGATCTGGACTATAGGGTGGGTGGACTAGTGATTCGAAGCCATGCGTGTGTAGAGCAGCCATTGCAACTTTGCTCTTGTGAACCGGCGCGTTGTCTTGCAAGAGCAACACGCCCTTTGTCAATTTTCCCCGACGTTTTTCTTTGATGGCATCCTTTAATTTTTCTAGTATTGTTGCGTAGTATTCTCCGGTTATGGTCCTGCCCTTTTCTTTATAATCAATCAGTATTATCCCCTCACAATCCCAAAAAACAGTAGCCATCAACTTTCCAGCCGACTCCGACACTTTGAATTTCTTTGGCGGTGGTGTCCCCTTTTTATGCCATTGCATGGACTCTTGTTTGGACTCAGGCTCAAAGTGATGAACCCATGTTTCATCGCCGGTAACAATTCGCTCCAAAATCGGTCCAGGATCGTCGCCACACAACTCCAAAAAATGTTTTGACGCTTCGACGCACTGCTGTTTTTGAAGCGGCGTGAGCATTCTCGGTACCCATCTTGCACTGACTTTTGTCATACCCAGGTGGTCATGTAGGATTCGCAAAATGGTGGTATCTGATACTCCAACTAATGCAGATAACTGTTTTTTCTTCAAACGGGTGTCCTCCAGTACAATTTTTTCCACTTTTTCGACGATGTCTGATGTGGTGGCCTCAACTGGCCTTCCTGAGCGGGGGTCGTCTTCAATCGACTCCCGACCATGTTTAAAAAGACCATGCCGCTTGTAAATCATTGATTTACTAGGGCACTGTTCCCCGTAAACAGTTTCCATTTCATTCAAAATGGTCTGAGCGTTCTTTCCTTGCTTGGTAAGGAATTTAATGACCGCACGGTGTTCAATTTTCTCCATAGTTTCAGTTTTCTTCCGGATTGACGTGTTTAGCAGGCGAGTGTTCGTAAACGAATGACGCAATAGGGCTGAAACTCCATTTATATACTAATTATGAGTCCCCAATTAGTATGACACTAAGCGAGCGCCCCTATCCCCACTCCATCCCCTCCATTCCACGAACTTTTGGACCTCCCCTCGTATGTCAAAATACGATGTAAACCCAATCGAGTGACGATTGTGGTGGTCTAATTTGGTTACTGTTCGCACGACCGCAATAAGCTCAGTTGGCAGAGCTACGGAACGGTATTTCGAGGTCGTGGATTCAAGTCCCGCTTGCGGTGATCAACTTTTTCCACCACAATTTGATTTATTATGCATAAAGCCTTTTTACTTTTGACTCGATTTTCTTCTGGTAATAGGTATATTATGATAAATTAATATAATGTACTCACCTGGATCTACTCCCGGAGTTACATACGAAGGGTTAACGAATTCTGGCCCAATATCTGTGAATATAAAATAACGAATTTTAATCTTTGAGCCACCCAGCTGTTACTTTCAAAACATAAATTTCAAACCTACTCGTTTAAAACATTACTTAAAAGACGCCACATACATGTGCATAATACATTTAAGAGAATCTAGATATTCCAACGTTTAAATTAAGTTTCAGGGTAATAATTTTATTGTTACAATTAAGTCTAATCTAATTAAATTAATATTGTTTAATGTATATGTAACTATTTAAGTAATTAAGAAAATATTTTGTTATCTACTTACTTACGGGTTCTCCACCAAAAGCTGTAACAATAATACCAAATCAGAAACAATTCAGACTAATTATTACCGTCTAGATATTGGCTTTGACGGATCTACAGTCTACTGGCTACGTAGAGCCGTTAAGGGCCTACATCAATATTATCGTATATCATCGCCGACACGTACATATTAACACAGCCAGTAGGCACAGAAAATGAGGAATTAGGGATACTTTTCCTATTTACTCAAAATCTACTCAATATATTTTAATTCTGATTTACGTGTTTCTATACATAATAGTTACCTATGTTTTTAAAGTTATTTCATTAGTTAATACGCGATAATAGACCGACAAATGAAAAAAATAAAAAATTTGAGAGGTTGTTTCGCCTAGATTTTCTATCGAGAAAACTTTTTTCAATCGCGTTTCTGAGTTTATGCGATCCTAGATAATATATTGAAAAAACATATACTTAAAAATTAGAGCTCTAGCCATTCAATCTAAAGAAACAATGAAAACTTCGTACATAGAAAAATGCACGAAGCTATTTTGGTATCCTCTTAAGGGTCTGGAGAGAGGTATATAAATTATATAATAACTTAATTTTGACTAACTAAATTGTCAGTAAATTGGTATTAATTGGAAATAATCCAGAAATGGAGCTGTAAAATATATAAAATAAATACTTACGAGGTCTGTAACCAATATTACTGTCAGCTGAAAAATAAGAAACAATAAGTAAGTAAATATCATCAATATTATTTGTTGGCACAATTTGTTGCTAGGGTTTTAGGGTTTGTTGTGGGTTTATTTGTTCAGTCATAGTTTAAGCATGAAATTTCAAATATGCTATATGGCATGAAATAAAACATATTTAATATCCAATAAAAACCATGATTGCGGCGAGGATCTACATTGTACCTTTTCCTTCTCCAACCCATGAGCGTACCAGTGTTGGACACGGACCTCCTCTACTTTAGGAGGGTTTATGATTTACAATGCCGCGCTGGCTAGACGTGTTGCCTTAGTTTCAAGATTTCCATCTTCCATAGAAATATTGAAAAATGTTGAAAAATGCTTATAATATCCTATAGCTGGCTCTTACAACAAACACCCTGGGGAAGAAATGGGATGGTCACACTTGGATGTACGCTGTACAATAGTATTATTAGAAATTTAAGAATAATGTCACATAAAAATAAATAAGGAAATTGCACTTACGATAAGCTGAAGGCCGATAGAAGGCTGGATCCACTGAAATAAACATACGGTTATATTTCTTGCTACGTAGCAAAATTAAAGAATGAATGCAATAAATTAAATCAAATTCTGTGTTTTCTGTATAATGCTCTTATTTAATCGCTAATTAAAAGGTTGCGTACACCTGTTAGATACATCTCTTATCTGCAACACTCAAGGTTGATTGGAAGACAATGCCTTAGGCGTTAAGTCAAGGATACAATGGTGGTATTAATCCTGCCTTTGTGTCCTGATAGAGATGTGTACAGAAATCTTAAATAAATGAATAGAAGTACTAAATTGACACCATACTAATGTATTTAAAATACTATTTGATCCACTATTTTATCCATCAATTCTGTTCGGCACGTTCATAAACTTACCGTTATCTAAAACTGAAACAAAAAGAAATGCAATCATCAAAAATTGTTTATATTCTATGTTTCAATTAGATTTGTCAGACTTTTTACTTGGTTGTGTGCTGGTAGAAAGAGAATAAAAAAAACTATACACAGGTATATGTTTATTTGTATTATTATTATTATAATTATAGCCTTGTTTATTCCTTAATTTTCTATTTTTTATGTTTGTTGTAGAATAACAATTTGTCATTTTTATTTTCGTCATTAAGGACCCCATTGACCCCCACCCCTGCCCACTTCCATTTTAGTGTCTTGCAGTGCTTCAAAGCGTCAATTACATTTGTTGTTTTTCTGATTGTTGTATTTTTTATTTTATGTTTCAATTTTAATTTCAACAAGCTCCGCTCCATAGCTCTTTGTGTCGTTAGTATTTTATTTCTGGTTTGTTTGTTAAAAATGCAAGTTTGTGATGCATAAGACAGTGACGGTAGTACGCATGAATCCATAACTTTCTTCTTTAATTTGACTGAAATATTGGACTTAAGTATTTCTTTACATCTCCAGAATCTATTCCAGGCTATGTTTACTGGTCTCTTCAATTCGTCTATGTTTATTTGTATATTTACGAATATATAGGTGTGTGTGAATGTATGTATTTGTTTGTGTATACTTGCGTATGTGTTTGCGTGAGTGTACTTTTATTCCGTACGGGTACAAAAAAATATAGTTACTCACTTCTTTGTGGTGCGGCCATTGCATTGACTGCCAGCACGAGAATCTGTAAATAAAACAACTTATAAAATACACTAATTATTTAAAACAAATTCTAACCGCTTATTTACTGACACTGACTTACAGATAAGTAAATACCTATGAAAAAAAGTATCGATTTGATTGGATTTACTTGTTGTGATAAGATAACGGGTTGATATTTTTATTTTCCGAATCATTATTTGGGTTATATCACTACTATCCATAATGCAAACTTTTATACCTATCTAAGTATTTATGCATGAACATTTTCTTTACTTACAATAAATACTATGGTAAAACTAGTGTGACGATTTTAATGAAAATTAAACTAGTTATTTCGGAAACTATTATGTATATAAATATAAAGGGAAAATTATAATAAACTAGCTGTTGCCCGCGACTTCTTACGCGTGAAATTTATTAAATCTTTCCCGTTTTTGCATCATTTTTCACCGATGAAGCATCGGTGAAAATCCCTTCGGTCCCTATTGCGCACAGTGTGATGTTTATACCCTAGAAGAATTATTCGAATCGGACCTGTTGCAGCGGTTCCTGGGAGAACTTATCGCATTTAAACAAACAAACTATTCAACTTGATAATATTAGTATATATACGGAAAAAAACAAAAAATTAAAAATTAAAATAATAAGAAATTTTACTAATAAGAATATTAACGCTCTCTTTATACGTATTCTATACTCTAAGATTTATAGGTAATTTTTTTTAAATTTTCTTGTGATCAATGTATTAAGACGGTACGATATCAAATTATGCTCCATACAAAGGTATGGGTATAGTACTTCCGTTTTTTCTTCGCGAAAGTTGAACCGATTTTAATAGTTTTTGCGTTATAATATAGATAAAGAGTATATCTATGCTTCTATCACATTTTTTTTCAAAACATAATAACTTATAGACACATGACGATCCGAAAACCCACTTTTTTCGGTTTTCTTTAGATAAAGTTGCAGCGTCTATCACAAAAATTTGGTAAAGTTTTACCACAAAAGAAAGTGATAGAAGCATAGATTTACTCTTTATCTATAATATAACGCAAAAGCTATTAAAATCAGTTTAACTTTCGCGAAAAAAAAAACGGAAGTACGAAACGTCTTTTTTCAAAGATATTGTAGGTAAAATCCGCTTCATCTATATTTGTACCTTTCAGCGCGGCGCTCGGAAATAGGGATAGCAATACCTAATGCAAATACCTAAATGAGGAGTACAGTACCCTATTAAGGCTATTATTTGTTTCCTTAGACTAAACATTAGCACAAAGACTAAACATATGTACACTATTGTATTAGGTTGTATCCTGTGAAGATATCTGTTAAGTTTTTAAAGAAATAAACAAATTAAAAAAAATAACATAACATTGAACATACTTCAATTATTATTAAAGATCAAATAGTCTTTGTACTAAAATTAAATTACGTAAATCACAATCATTTAACCGTTTTTCATTTCGTAATAAAAACTTTAAAAAAATATGCCGGTTGGATCCAGTCTTCTATTTCTAATATTATCTTGCATTATTCTGAGGATACGCTTGCAGCTGGACATGCAAAGATTTCAATTCACGCCTTGTAATATTAATATACTACATATAAGCTTACCAAAACGCTCTGAATGCTCTGCATTTTGTAGATATGTAAAATCACAGACGTCTTTAATGTTTATAGTCAACATATTATTTCGCTTTTAACTTATATACAGCCCAGAAACTATGTAAACTCGCTCGAGCTAAAGTAAATAGTATTTATTTCTCGGTATTATTTATGTCCGATGTAAAAAATTTCAACACAAGACATGTTTATCTATTTAGATAAACATGAATAAGAATAGTTATCTTATTATTTGAGCAGTCTCATTTTAGTTTAAGATTTTTGTATTAGTCATATGCAAATAACACCTAATGTTGCTATGGACATTTGTAATCTTATTTGGCTAAAAGTTTGCGTGGAGGCTATATAAGCCTTTTATAAATCAATTTTATGAGAATTACCTCGTTAAGGATTACTTACTTATAAAACAAAGACGTTATTTTTGTATGTATGTCCTTATGTGAGCTTATTACTTCAAAACTAAAATGTTAATGATTTAGTAACACTTAGTTACTAATATTTTAGGATAAATCTAAAACAGTCGTCTAGACCTATTCGACCTGTAAAATACGAGTTGAATTCGCGCTCGAAGGGTTCGGTAGGTACATTATTATCCATAATATATTGGGAAGCCATGGCCGGAAACCTCCCCGTTGGACTCATCGTTTCCCTTGTCTTTGGTATACGTCCCTGGAGATTGGAAGCTTTGCGCCTGGTGTCTCCTGGACTGAGTCAAATTCGCTTATACCGGGACCCCAAACAACGCGATAAGGCCAGGATAATAATGATGATTAGTATTTGTTGTTGTAGCATCAATTAATATGCATATAATGTACTGTAAAAATTTCAGCTGTCTAGCTATCACCGTTTCAGAGATACAGCCTAGTGACAGACGAACGAACAGTGAAGACTCAATAATAGGGTCCCGGTTTTACTTTTAGTACGAAAAGATTTTCGACTAATCATACAACACAAGGACAAAACATACTACATAGAAAGGATTGATTTCCCTCAACATTTTAAAAAAGTAAATCCCCGACATATGCATTAACAAGCATGTTAGTCCGTCTATGTTTAGTCACCAAATATACGTTTGCTCAGTGCGATGACACTTCAAATAAGGAAAAACCTCGGTCGTTAAACATATGGACAATATTTAACGCTGTCTATGAGATCTCTTGTTTGCATTTGTGATCTGAACAAAAGGAAAACCAGGAAAAGTTTTAAAATAAATCGAGGATTGAAAGAAAATTAATTAATGGACAGTATAATATGACGATTAACAGAAGAACATGGAAACGTTATCCTATTGGATTTTACCGATTGCATCTAATCACAGTAGCCAAGAATAATAGAATAAAAGCCAAGATACAGGCCGAAACAAAACTGGGTTAAACATAAAATATATGTCGCATGTCAAAAGGACTGCGGGCAAAAATATTTATCACAAGGATCCTATTTACATAACAAATGAGAAAGATCATGATGAGGGAGACGAAATGAGGTATAAACATCCGATAAACCCTGGTGGTGGATTACATAAGAGCGGAAGTATAAGGTGTGAAGGTTTTTGTGGGCACTATGGTATATTTTATTGATACACATGTCCATTAATAGAATTGTCGAGTGCTATACGTGTTCGGTCAAGTACTAACAACCTTGTTAATTAAAAATCATACTCATTAATTCGTATGACATACTTTTATAAATTAAAATATTGATTCATTTTTATAATAATATCTGGGCTCTGCCTCTGTCTGTGACTGTATCTCTTTGTTTGTCTGACCATCTCAATTAAATGTGAGCAACTGCTACGAATTGCTGTGCACCGCAGTCATAATTTAATAGTCCAATGAATAGGCAGATGTCTTTTAGTATTGGGCAAACGCCAAACAGAGTCATAGTTTTATCTAGGGCCTAGAAGATAGGTGTGTGTCAATTGACCTGCAATATGCAGATTCAAATTATACTTTTAGGGTACTGGTATGTGCAGCCATTTAGCTCGACACGAGTAAATAGTTTAACCACATAACGTCATATACGCGATGGTGAAAAAATTTCTTTAAAAAAAGTAGAGACATCATATTTTCTAACACTTGCGCGACTCATCTGTTTAAATAAAACTACTTTTTACGGATTTAGACGCGTATATTTTTGCGGATTTAGACGCGTTAAGTAGAGACATCATTTCCACCACATAAACTCCGAGGGAAATATTTGATTTAGGTACTATACCATACTGTTTAGTTTCTATTTTAAGTTATGTTACTAGTTGTTGTTCACGGACTCGTGCGTGTGGAGTTTCAAAGACTTCTTCTTCTTCTCCAGCCCATTTACGTCCCACTGTTGGGCACGGGCCTCCTCCACTTTGGGAGGGATTATGGTCTACTGTGCCGCGCTGGGCGCGCTGACCAGGCGTGTTGGCACAGGGTTTATTTTCGAGTTTTCCGTCTCTAACAGAAGATGCTATCTGTATGCAATATCCCTTAGTTGACTTTTACAGCACCCTTAGGAGGAAATGGGGTGGTGACACTTATATTCTTAATCCGTCAGCACACGGACATTTCAAAGACTAACCTAGGCAAATTACTTATACCTATGTACTTATAAACTATAAACTATAATCCTTGCACCTTTATACCTTACCATGGTACGATAAAAATGGCTGTTGTATTTTTTAGTTTCAAGTTTTATGCAAGTTTTCTGTCTCTCGTAAAGTAAGTTAACTATGTATTTACATTATCTACACTCGCGTGCAACCGAATCGACTCACCCATACAAAATAGACAAAAAATGTGCTATAATTTAAAAAAATAAAATAAAGTATACATAATTTATATTTTTTTAAAGCTTATTCTTTTAGCTTTAAATTGACACATTTACTGTTTTAATCCAATCACCACTTTAAAAAATATCGTGATATGAACCGTAAGTCCGTAAAATTTACTCCTTGCAGTACTAACGTGTTGCGCTATGCAGCCCCCTATATAAACCCACGTAAGCAACACACCCTTATCAGTCGCTTATCAGAAGTTGACCTGAACACATCGCCGTAAGATACGATAAGCAATTCGCCGCCACTATGGATACAAGACCAGAAGAAGTCGCCCAAGTTGTCCTTTTGATACAACAAGGCCTTAGTCAGCGAGAAGTCGCTCGTCGACTGAATCTGAACAAAACTGCTGTATCCAGGGTATACAGAAGGTTCCAGGAGACACATTCTTACTCTAGGAGGCCAGATAACAGTCGGCGGCGGCATACTTCTGAGAGAGACGACCGTTTTATCGTCTCGACAAGCCTCAGAAATCGCCATCTCACCGGTGTTGCTGTGCAGCAGCGGCTGCGAGAGGTTCGAGGAGTCGCTGTCAGTCAGTGGACGGTGAGAAGACGGCTGAGAGATGCCAACCTGACTCCAAAACGGCCTGCCAGAGGCCCTAAATTGACCAGGGTTCACCGACAAGCGCGCCTTGCATTTGCTCGCGAACGCATCGGTTGGACGGCTGAACAATGGCGATCGGTCTTGTTCACTGACGAGTGCAGAGTGTGTCTGCATGGCAGCGACAGAAGAGCTCGAGTCTACCGGCGTCCAGGCGAGCGATTTTCGCAATGTTGTTTCGCGGAAACAGTGGCCTATGGCGGTGGTTCGTGTATGATGTGGGCGGGCATTTCAGTGGAAGGAAAAACAGCTCTTGTTTTCATCCCCGGTGGAGGCCGAGGAGGAGGTCTGACTGCAGACCGATATGTGGAAGATGTTCTCCTTGATCACGTCCTTCCTTATGAAGGCTTCATAGGAGATAGTTTCCTTCTAATGCACGATAATGCCCGCTGCCATACAGCACGAATCACTCATCAGTTCCTGGATGAAGTTGGTATTGAGACCATGGACTGGCCACCACTCAGCCCTGATCTCAATCCTATTGAACACATATGGGACGAGCTGAACCGCAGGGTCCGGGCCAGAAATCCAGCGCTTGCAAACATTGTAGAGCTAAAGACAGCGCTCGAAGAGGAATGGGAAGCTCTCCCTCAAGATCTGGTAGTAAGGGTTATCAGGTCGATGAGGAACCGTCTCAGAGCTGTTATTAAAGCCAGGGGGGGCAACACTAATTATTGATTTAATAAATTCCTTTATTTTTCATAACATTTGGTTAATTAACAATTTTAATTATCATTTTTCACTAATTCAATTTTTGTTGTTTTGTAATTCGAATTCGATTAAATTCGAAACTATAGAGCAGATTTATAAAATTATGGTATTACTTTAAAGGTTATGAAATAGGCTTTCAAAAAATATACATATCTTTACTATATCTTTTATTCTTTTACAACATATAACACCATTTAGCAGTTTTGTATAGGTGAGTCGATTCGGTTGCACGCGAGTGTAGCTACTAATGGGAAAAATACTTTTTTAATCTGACACTAAAATACTATGAATGATAAACCACACCTACCTCATCATCCTCCTGCCCTTATCCCATTATTTGGGGTCGGCGCAACATGTCTTTTTCTTCTTTAGTGACGGGCCTCGTGGTGGAGTGGTTTATATAACGGACTGCTGATCATGAGGTCTCGGGTTCGATTCCCGGTCAGGACAATCATTTGTGTGATGTTTTTAATTATCATACAAATGTTTGTACTGCGTCTGGGTGTTTACTATGTATTATAAGTATGTATTTACAAAAGAAAAGTAGTTTATGTATTATATCCGTATTATGGTACCCATAACACAAGCATAATAAGCTTAGCTTGGCACCAGAGTACGTGGTGTAAAATGTCTATGAATATTTATTATTTATTATTTATTTATTATTCCACAGTCTTCTATTAGCCGTCATGTCTGTGTCAACCCCTCTTTCTTTCATGTCCTCTTTCACACAGTCCATCCATCTTTTCTTAGGTCTTCCTCTAGACTTTTTTCCTTCCACATTTATACTCAGAACTCTCTTAACGACATTACTTTCGTCTCGTCTCATAACATGCCCACACCAGGACATCCGCTCATTCTTTAATTTTTCAGTCACTGGCATCACTTTCAGACTTCCTCTAATATATTCATTCCTTATTTTATCCATTCGCGTGACGCCACCCATCCATCTCAACATTAGCATCTCCGCAACGTGCATTCGTCTTTCATCCATCGCTTTTGTTGCCCAGCATGAGGCGCCATACACGACAGCAGGTCTTATCACCGAATTGTAGATTTTGCCCTTTAAATAAACCACACCTACCTATTTAAAAATAATTACGTTAGAGGAAAGGTTTTTGAAAATAATACAACAAAATTTGGGATACTTCATAACATTTTACTAACAATACGTGTATACCTACATATTTTTCGCGTTATTCTTATGTAAGTGGATCTGCTTGGTTTTTGTTACACCTGGGATTCACTTGCCGTTGCGGGCTAATGGGTTGCTGTCTGCAAAAAGTAAAAACAATATAGTTTAAATAATAAATTATTTGCCGACAAAAGGCGATTAACGGTACCTACTTATTTTTCTAATAATTTATTTTCTTTCCTAAATAATTGAGTATGAATCGGATCAGTACGATTCAGTTGGATATGAAAGAAATGTATCATTAATTGGACATGCTATTTAGAAACAAATTATTCATTATGAGTATAATAACACGAGACTTACAATGTAGACGCGTAAAAAAATAGAGTAAATAGGTATACATAGTTAGTGCGTTTTACAATCAAAGATTCCTTTGTCGCTTACCATCAGGTGGCATAGGATCAAGCACCGCGATTCATTATTTTAAAAAAAATGTGTAACTAACTTTAGAAACTAAAGGAACTTACATTGTGGTCTGTTATTGTTCACAAAGGTTGGTCCAATACCTGAAATAAGAAAAGTTAAGAGAAGTTGAGTAAAAAGATCCTATGGTGATGAATGATGTATGTGATATTTAATCTTTCGCTATCTCAATTAACAGTGACTGCTATTTAACTGAATAAATTAACTAAATATCAATACATAAAATATTATGAAGAGTTAAACATAAGACTTTTAGCTAACATTCTCTCTTTAATAAATCAAGTCAGTTTAAAAATAAATTTGGTTTAGACATTCATAGAACTACTTCTTTCTGTACTACTGATTAGATCACCACATATGATAATATTCAATATACTTTAGGTACTTACTGATTGGTTCAAATCCACCAGGTCCTGCAACAGAGAAAATATATAACTATAAAATAACACAAGGTAATTTATTAAAATATAATATTCTCTAACACTTGCGCGACTTATTTGTTTTAAATAAACTAAACGAAACGTCGGGCTAAAATTTAAAACAAATACACTCGTCTCAATCCGTAAAAAGTAGTTTTATTAAAATAAATAAAATCTTAATAGATAATGTTTTAAGCTATAAATTACTGAACAAATACCTACTTCTTATTAACATAGCAATAAGTTGCATGTTTATGTCAACTGTTTTATTATTAACACGCATATATATTCGGTATGTATCTATCAATGTATTAATCTATGTAACGGAATCTTTGTAAGTTATTTTCACCCACTTGCAGTAGTCGCATTGATCTGAAATTTTGCACACCTAACAAGGCATGACAAGACCGATGATAATGTAATATAAAAAAAAATATTCAGGCTTTTTAAGCGTGTTTTTTAATTTTAGAACTAAGTAGATTACTTTCAACCGACTTTAGAGAAAAGCAGGCGGCTCTATGTTCAGCTGTATATATTTTTTTAAGTACTTTAATGTCTTATCTAATGTCTTATATAATGTCTGATGTTTATATGTAAATAGCCTTTACTTACTTGATGGCCTGTTGACGCCACTAGCTGCAAAATATTAGACATTATTACATACTTAGATGACGTTGATTACATTTCCGACAACAGTTCCTTCTTCATAATTTACCTTACTATCATGTTCCCAAAAGTATCTCTCTCTATCCAGCCCATTTACGTCCCACTGTTGGGCACGGGCCTCCTCCACTTTGGGAGGAGTTATGGTCTACTGGGCCGCACTGACTAGGCGTGTTGGTACAGGGTTTTTTATCGAGTTTTCCGTCTCTCACAACGACGTTATCTGTGTGCAATATCCCTTAGCTGACTTCTACAGCACCCTTGGGAAGAGATGGGATGGTGACACTTGTATTCTTTAACCGTCACCACATAGAGATCCCAAAAGTATATGAATTAGTATTAACACAAATCTTTAAATTGAGAAATGTGAAAATAAGTAATATGGATTTATCAGATAAGTATACCTACCTCTATACCTAATTGCCGTACATATGAGACTGACATGAATGCGTTTTAAAAAACGACAGTAATCCAATCTATAGATAACCTTTACTATTTCTTACCTGGCCTGTTTCCACCAGTACCTGAAAGATAAAATATTTGTTACTTTAACTTTTGATTTAAAAACAGGCTAAGCATATGAACCTTTATATAACATTAAATTATAAGCAAAATATAAAGATACACACCTCGTTGAGCTACCACCATCGCCACAGCCATCAACATCATTACAAACATCTGAAAATATTTTCGACATCATTTTACGCGAACGTAATGTACAATATACTAGCTGTTACAGTTGCCTGCGAATCCGTACGCGTGGAGTTTAAAAAAATCCCGTTTTTGCAACATTTTCTGTTAATGCTTCGCTTCTATTGGTCGCAGCGTGATCTTATATTATAGCCTATAGCCTTCCTCAATAAATGTAGGGTAAGGTGGTGTAAGACCAAGCAGTTTGAAATCAACGCTTCATAAAATAAAAAATATCCGTCTTGTTTGAGATTAATCATTTATAAATCATACATTTTTAATAACAGTCCCTCCTCTATGTATATGAAACCAACAACTTGACGGGCCTCGTGGTGTAGTGGTTCAGGTAACGGACTGCCGATCAAGAGGTCGCGGGTTCGATTCCCGCTCGGGACAATCATTTGTGTGATTTTTCTAATTGTCATACAAATGTTTGTACTGCGTCTGGGTGTTCCTATGTATTATAAGTATGTATTTACAAAAAAAAAAGTAGTATATGTATTCTATCCGTATTCTGGTACCCATAACACAAGCATATATAAGCTTAGCTTGGGACCAGAGGACGTTGTGTGAAATGTCCATGTAAAAAAAAAAAACAAAAAAAAAAACAATCCCCCAAGATATCTATGAAATAATTCAAAGCTTAAAAAACACTCACAGTACTGGACATGATGATATAAGCACGAAGGTTGTAAAATTTGTGTCAAAACTTATCTCACCGGTATTAAGGCATGTAGTAAATTTGTGTATTGTGCAGGGCACTTTTCCCGATACGCTCTAAGTTTCAGTAATCAAGCCTATGTTTAAAAAAAATTGTAAGGAAAATATGTCATCCTATAGGCCTGTTGCACTAGTCCCAATACTTTCAAAGGTTTTTGAAAAAGTAATTTATAATTCATTAAATACATATTTCGAATCACATTATTTATTTACCGATGAACAAAAAAGTTTTCGCAAAAATAAATGCATTATGACTTTATAAAGATTATTTTATCTCGAGTTGACATTAAATCACCAGTATATGCATTTTATATGGACATGACCAAATCATTTGACTATGTAGATCATACAATACTGTTAGCAAAACTGAACAAATATGGTATCAGGGGTAATTTATTAAACCTAATCGAATCATATCTACATGGACGAAAACAGGCTACAAGGATTAATAATCTATGTCTTAATACAAAAACAGAGTTGCAATATGACTCTGACTTCAAAACTGTTTCACTAGGAGTTCCACAAGGGAGCGTTCTTGGTCCGTTACTGTTTCTTATATATATTAACGATCTGCCTTCGTCAACAACGTATCCAATGGTAATGTTTGCTGATGATAGTACCATAATATTCGAATCTAAAATATCGTCCTCATTTGAAACTGACATAAATAATAATATTAATTCGGTAATAAATTGGCTAGAATTAAATAAATTAATAATTAACTTTGATAAAACTATGATTATGACATTTGGACAAAGAATTAATAAAGAAATGACATTTAGTATTAATTATGACAATAAGCAAATTAAGGAAACAACTATGACGAAATTTCTTGGACTGTATATAGAAAACACTTTGACATGGAATACACACATTGACATGTTATGTAAACGACTGAGCCAACACGCGTATGCTCTGAAAATTTTAAACAAAACAGTGAGTAAACAGGTGGTACTTACAGCATATCACGGATTAGTTGCTTCTGTCCTACGATATGGCATAATTTTTTGGGGAAATGCTGTTGGCAAAGAAATGGTGCTTAAGGCTCAAAAGCGCTGTATTCGAGCTATCTCCAATTTGAAACGCAGAGACAGCTGTCAGCCACACTTTAAAAGACTAGAGATATTGACAGTGCCATGTGTGTATATTTACGAGGTATCCTTATTTGTAAAAAAATATTTACAAGAATTTCCCTCTGTCATTAGTGCCCGCAGATGTGACAAATTATATGTTACAAAAGGCAATACCACGTTACTTCAGAGAAGCATAGTTGCCATGGGTCCAAAAGTTTACAATAAATTACCCAAATCAATAAGACTAGTAGAAAATATAAGTAAATTTAAAATCGAGGTTAAGAAATTTTTAATAGATAAATGTTATTATTCAATTGAACAATTTTTTACTGATATAATCGATTGACATTTTATAACATTATTTTTTTTCTATTTAATTTGACATTGTATAATTGATTGAATTTGATTTTAGAACATTATTAGGATTAGTATTTTATGTAAGTATTTTATTATTTGTACGCCATATTGTGGCAGGACATAGTCAGAACTTAAATTGTAATTTATACCATCATGTAGACCTATGAACACAAATAAATGAATTTGATTTGATTTGATTTGATTTGATTACATTGACGTTCTGGCTACAGATTACTGTAATAATTTTAACAAAAATTATGCTATCATTTTAGGAAATAAACATAAATCACAAATCGGGAAATCCGCAATTTTATACACCCTAGTGTGTAAGATTGCGCATGAAGGTCGATAAAATTGCGCAACTAAATTATATGCACAAATCACATATAAAAGGGCTGGCTTCATTCAGTCTGAACCGTTTTCATGCTACCACTCCGTACATGTGTTGCACGCTATCCAATCTTCTACAATTGGCTTCTTATATATTTCTCCTCATGCTCTAAAACCAACAGCAAATATCTTTTTTCCTACCCTCGACACTGCTGTATCATATCTGCCTAACCTTGCAGCACGATGTAGTTGTAAAAATTTAAATCATAGTCACCATCCCCAGAGACGGAGCCAGGGCTCTTTTAGCTTCGCCACAATCAACCTAGCGACTTGATTTCTTTCTCTCCTGGACATTCTAAAATAAGTATTTCGCTTCAAACCATTAACTAATTACATAGTGCATACATAAATGCCCATAAACTATAAACATTAATATGAATATTTTAAAACTACCTTATGTAATCAACTGAAAAAATAAAAATAGCGTGTAAGATTGCGCGCGCAATCTTACACGCTATATTAATGCGCAATCTTACACACCCCAATGCTTCTTGAAAAATTGCGATGTCATTGCTATCTCCTAAATAATATGCCATCTACTTAGTTTAAATTCAAAAATTCAATAAATCTACCGTGAGAAAATGTGGGTAAATTACTAATAGTACTTAGACATTTTGTACAGTACTACTTTCATTCTATGAAAAAATAAGATCAAACTTGTCTAAAAACTTTGTAGTTTCATATCTCTTGTGTTATAAATACAATTAGAAAATAATTTCGTGAGCGTGTCTTAGTCATGACAGCACACAAAACACAACTGAAGTTGGTGACGAAGTTTCTTCCACTACCCAGATATGACGTATCTTCTGCAATCTTATCGTACGCGCAAACTTACACCACCCTACCCTACTATCCAACACTCAAAGAGTTCTTCAAATCGGACCAGTGATACCTGAGATTCATGCGTTAGAACAAACAAGCTCTTCACTACTCTTCAGCTTTATAATATCAGTATTGATTTGTAAGTTATTAGAATATCTTATAATCTACAAGCTATGAGTATAAAGGTAGAAGAGTACCTTTTAAAATTTGACTTCGGAGTTTTAGAAATAAAATACTTGCCAGAGTATTAAAGTATTTGGAACAAATGCGTTAATTTAACAATAAAATCTATTAAATACAATCATCTCAAACTATTCAAAAATCATCAAATTACTTACAAAAATGATTCTCATTTTATAATATCGTCGTATCGAGTAGTCTTGAATTCACAAAATATTATTGTGGTATTAACATTCGATGTACTTGCCTTTTATACGCTAACTAGATAAATATTTTTACTTCATTCTTACTTTGTGTTAGCTATGTCAATTTTGTGGTCATGTGTACAAAAAGTTTTGTATAAAAACATTACAAAGATTGATGCAAGTCATATCAATTTTGTATCCTTGTAACATTGCGACAAGTCAGTTGCTACTGTATCTTCAAAACTACTGGTACTACGGAATCTCAAAATCTTTACATCATCAACTTTTCATCTTCACGTGATAGACTTTAACCAAATTTTTTATTTACATTCTTGGTGGATCTAGGAACAGTATTCAGGTTTTTTTGGTCCCTACGTCATAATAAAATTATAGCCCTCTTTGCAGCACCATTTCGCAGTTAAAGATTGACTGACACTGAAACCTATAACCGGATGAAGTCAAGGATACATTTATTACTTACTATTATTATATAATAAAGTCGTTGCTTTTGTATGTTTTTCCTTATCGAGCATATACTCGTATATTCAAAACTATACAACGGATTGCGATGTGGTTCTTTAATAGATAGAAATGGTTCAAGAGGATAGTCTTTCTGTATAATTTGTTAGGGGTTATATTATTTTTTTAAATCTATACGCAACAGCTAGTTTAATAATAAATCTGAAATTGTTTTGATTTTTTTCTTTACATTAAAATGTCGTGTGTTTTCCTTGTTTATTGTCTTATAATGTGTGACTGTGAGCTGTAATTACTGGAAATAAGGGCCGACTGATTAATTATCTTAGAGTAGTTGTTTACGACGATTGTAGATAAATACTTTGTTGAGATTTTTTAAATGTAATCAAATAACGTTATTATTTATTGCTTAATTTGTTTGAAATATAAACTTCAACGGGCCTTCTAAAATTTGTAATAAGCCAATTAAGGGCCTACATCAATATTATTCAATATCATCGCCGACACGTACATATTAACAAAGCCAGTAGGCACAGAAAATGAAGAATTAGGGATACTTTTCCTATTTACTCAAAATCTACTAAATCTATTTTAATTCTGATTTACGTGTTTCTATATATAATAGTTACTTATGTTTTTAAAGTTATTTTATTAGTTAATACGCGATAATAGACCGACAAATGAAAAAAATAAAAAATTAGAGAGGTTGTTTCGCTAAGATTTTCTATCGAGAAAACTTTTTCAATCGCGTTTCTGAGTTTATGCGATCCTAGATCATATATTGAAAAAACATATACTTAAAAATTAGAGCACTAGCCATTCAATCTAAAGAAACAATGAAAACTTCGTACGTAGAAAAATGCACGAAGCTATTTTGGTATCCTCTTAAACCCCAAATAGGCAAAGGTTTACAAGAAACTTTTTTCCACTGCAATTTAATTTATTATGAAACTTTTGTTAATAGGTAACTGTAAAAGAAAACCTCAGGCATTCATCGCATTTGTGCCTTATTTATTTAACACTTCTGTATGTTAAATACATAAATAATTAGTAATAATAGAAGTTTTAAGAAGTCAGAATTGTAACTGCTTGAACTTTGTTCTTTGTTTAGCTTGTAAGAGATCTAGTAAAATAACAAGGATAATGGGATAAAAACTTATACGAGTATATGACATTATCCGTATCATGAAGGATTAAGAATACAAGTGTCACTACTCCATTTTCTACCCAGGGTTCTGTAAGAGCCAGCAAAGAGATAATAAATAAGCTGATAACACCTTCTGTAAGAGACATAACACTCAAAAATGAAATACTAGTGGTCTTATTCATTATGACTTATCGGAGGTTAAACCTTAAACCTCCGATAAGCATTATGAATAAGACCGTAGGACAACACGCCTAATCACCGCGGCATAAAGTCTAAATTCCCTCTCAAAGTGGAGGAGGTTCGTGCCCCTCGTGCCCAACTGGCTAGTTTGACAGACAAAGAAATAGTTGTGTATTTTGAAAAGCAGTGTCGCTGGAAATGACTTGCCGCTCTCTAAAATAAATGGAGATAGAGCAAAAGCTTCGCCATTCGCTCCCACATTAAAGCTGCCACCGAGGGTCATACCCCTTTTGTGCTGAGATATAAATATTGGTGAAAGCCCCCTATACAAATAAAATCTATAAAAAATAATTACATTATATAGAAGGCAACCCTGTTATAATGTTAGATACACTAATACATTGAAGTATCCTGACAGTAATTAGTACTAATTGTTGCCTATATCCTAGAATTGTCATTGTAATTATTCTAAACGTTTTTCTATCAATTTTATAATAACACCTATTGTCCGATTGATTAGTTCTATGTTAGAGGGAAGATATAAAAGGACAGTCTTGTTGGGATGAAATTTAGTCATTGTATAGACTTTGATTAACAGACAAATAATGTCCCGTCTTGTGGTAAGTGTAGAAATGTAATTTATTAAATTTAAAGAAATATGATATAGCGATCCATCCACCCAACAGACTTTTTCTGTCCACTGCTGAACTCAGCCCCACGCGTTGTTGTAGTTGTTTTTCTCACTACACAATTCTAAGGTCGTCCGTTCGTCAGTCCATCCGTCTTTCACTAGGTTTTATCTCTGGAACGGTGGTAGCTAGAGAGCTAAATCACTTTCAAAGATTCCGTTAGATACACTAATACATTGATAGATACTGTAAAGCTTCTTCTTTAATGAAAAACTTTTTTAATAATTAATTTGTTATAATAATTTAAAATACATTTAATTAATTTGTATATATTTTTTATAATAAAGAAAAACTATTTTACAATCATTTTTCAACATCCTCTCTTCATGTCCTTTTCTCATCTCCCCAAATTCTTTTCTTTTTATTTTCAAATTTTAAATTTTTTATTCCTTTTTTTAAAAACAAATCTTAAGTGGCCTGTATCATTGTATAGGTTATATTCAATGATCACAACCTTTACAATACGTAACGAACTAATATAAGCGTGCTAATGCTATTATAATAACGGTACAGGACCCTTTATGACTACATGTTCATAGCAGATCAACTAGTACATAGACGGTTTTTAACATTTTAATAATTTTGCATACTTACGCTCTTATTCATAATGACTTATCGGAGGTTTAAACAGAGATTTTATCGGAGGTATAATAAACGTTTTATCGTAAAAAAGACTAATATGAATAACAAGTTTTGACAATTTTCGCGAACCGATTTTAGCGAATTTTTAAACCTCCGATAAGTCATTATGAATAAGACCATTAGTTACTAACTTATGTTGACTTACTTTGCAGTATTTGTTATTTAGTAAAATATAAAAGTTAGGCGCGAGTATTTTTATCAAATACTGATCACGCTTCGTAATACGTTATCACTCTTAGTTTCTTACTAGGCGGTTCTGTCTTGATAAATTATCTGTACTTACTAGTCATATAATCGTAATATTTTAAAATTGTAGAGTTTGTTTGTTTGCTTCTTGGAACGCGCTGATCTCAGGAATCACTGGTCCCATATGTAAAACTCTTTCAGTGTTGGATAGTACAATTATCGAGGAACGCTATAAGCTATTTAACATCACGTTGCGACTATAATAATTATGTAATTGGATTATATTTGGAGCGAGAATCAGTGAAAATGGTTGCAAAAACGGGGCAAATTGGCATTGATAATATTTTTTTAAACTCTTAATTTGAAAACCATTTCGGGGAATAGAATTTCTGATCATGAGCCATGACATTTTTTTGGAAAATTTGCTATATTAACAATTATTTTTCCAAAAAAGCGAATGATCCCTATTTGCCCTTGAAATGAAGATAAACTTGAAAAGAATGATATACTACTTTGTGGTGGAATTGAAATTGGTCTATTATAACAACTAGGCAACTTTGAAAAGATATATTGCAATCTGTCTTAAGTCTATCAGGAAAAGGCAATATACAGATTGCGTACAACGATGACGTTACAACATTTAAATTAATATCTTTAAGAATTTTTTAAAAATTCTAGTGAATATTTCAATAATATTGAAATTGGTTGCTTAAAATAGTCTATATTTTCTAAAAAAAATATAATAGTAGCAGGTCAAAAATTATGAAGAATCCCAATTCTCTAATTCCACGCGTACAAAGTTGCTGGTAACAGTTATGAATAAAATAACTATACCACAGATAATATAATAAATATTAGACTATACTGAACTAAGTATCTCGTGATAGAAAAATATGTATTAACTAGTTGACCCGGCAAACGTTGTTTTGCCATAAGAATGTCAAAGGTGGACAACCCTTATCACTTAGAGGTATGAAATATTGTTAGTAACCGATTCTCAAACATACTAAATATGCATATAAAATTTCATAGAAATCGGTCAAGTTGTTTCGGAGGAATATGGTAACTAACACTCTCTCTCCAGCGCATTTACGTCACGGCCTCCTCCACATTAGGAGGGAATATTGTCTACTGTGCCGCGCTGACCAGACGTATTGGCATGGGGTTAATTTTCGAGTTTTCAGTCTCTCACAGAGGATGTTATCTGTGTGCAATATACCTTAGCTGAGTTTTACAGCACCCTTGGGAGGAGATGGGGTGGTGACACTTCTATTCTTAATCCATCACCACACGGAGAAACTAAATAACACTATGACACTAGAATTTATACATTAGATAAACATCATCCTCCTGTCCTTATCCCATTATTTGGGGTCGGCGCAACATGTCTTTTTCTTCCACAGTCTTCTATTAGCCGTCATGTCTGTGCCAACTCCTCTTTCTTTCATGTCCTCTTTCACACAGTCCAGCCATCTTTTCTTAGGTCTTCCTCTAGACTTTTTTTCCTTCCACATTTATACTCAGAACTCTCCTAACGACATTACTTTCCTCTCGTCTCATAGCATGCCCATACCAGATATAAACATCGGTCAAATTTTTATCGTATAGTTATTCAGTAAAAATAAAGACTGCCTGAACATAACGACCTCGTTTTATAAAAAGAGTCCATCCAAAAATCCATAACAATAAGCTTTATACTAATCTTTATTTTACTAGTTTGTCGCGTGTTTGCTGATGGTAGTCACAATGGCAGTCAGCCTTGACTTACCACAGAATTTGAAAGCTCCTGAACTACCGAAAGACGGCCCGGCACAAGGTCTACCTGGACATCTACAGCACCCAGATTTATCACGTGTAAACGGACAACACCCTGAGCTGCCTCGACCTGAAGGCATGCCTAAAGGAGACGACAAAGCTGATAACAAACAAACTCAAGAAACGAAGAGTTAATCAATTGAATATTAAGACGACCAAAGGTGTAGACAACATATTGTAAAAGAAATTAGAGTAATTATAATGTTTATAAATTATTTTACAAGCATATATTAAAATCAACTGCAGCTGATATAACGTGTTTTACTTCCATACATTCAAGACTTGTATTAATTTCGCACTAATAAGGTGGCCTTCCGATTTGCGTGATAATTGTTAGAATTTGACAGTATTTCGGTTCGAAATTAGAGCATGGCGGTATATATAATTCATTCATGGCATGGCCACGCGACTCAGTTGCAAAAATTGGAAGACCACCTTTACCAAAAAGCATCAAGATAAGATATAAAGTTATTTTATGCTATTTCGCACTAATGTGTACCTAAATTGAATTATTGAGTCCCTGTAACTAAAGAAGAAAGGAAGGCACCTAAATGGTACCTAATGTAAAATTTATTTGCTCTGACTGAGGTGATAGTCCACTATCCATGTCTTAGATATGGAGTATTCCATTATCAAGCACTATTAATAAAATGATTTTGTAATCTGTTATATAATTAGTAACTATCAAAATCCTATCACAGTGTAAGTGTAAATTCAAAAAGAAAACGTGACAGTTTCCGTGGTGTAGCGGTTATCACATCTGCCTAACACGCAGAAGGCCCCCGGTTCGATCCCGGGCGGAAACATATTTTTTTTATATTACAATGATGTTTGAAGGCGCAATACATACTTTATTGTCAACTAGGTTTTACCGGTTTTTAAGTTTTACTGCCTCTCTCGTATTTACAGCCTATTTGTTATTCTAATCCATAAACTTATACATCTGCAAAGTGTCATTAAAGTCCATCCAGTAGATTTTGCGTAAAAGAGTAACAAAAATCCTAACATCCATCCAGACATTCTTACAAACTTTTTCGGTTTATAAAATTAGGTAGAATAGGATTTACACCATTAGTAGGATTAATATAAAATACACGATATAAATCTATTGGTTTGTATGTATTTTGCAGACATCTTTTGATGATAATAATTTATTTAGCAAATAATCATGTGACTACGTACATACCTACAGTCGATTATTGTAATTAATCACACATTTTACTGATAGCAGGCTTATGTAATACTGTTTCCTAAATATTACATCATTTTGTTTTAAATTCACGGTATTCGTGTTGCAGTCGGTATTGACGCCAATTCTGATGTTATAAAAAACTTAACTTATCTAAAATGAAACCAGTTACGGTGTATGCTAATTTAATGGCTATTTAGCTGTGTCCACTGTTGGACATATTATGTCGATAGACCGTCACAACACGCGGTCTTCTGCCACTTGCATCCAATAGCTCCCCGCGCCTCTAACGATATCGTCGCTCAACCTCGTCGGGGGCCGCCCAACGCAGCGTCGCATCAGTCCTACAAACGATGTGGCCTGCCCATTGCCACTTCGGCGTGCTAACTAAAAAAAATATAAGGAAAAAAACAATTACAAAATTGTATAGTCAAAATTTTGCTTGCAATGCTCATTAAGGGAATAGATGTAAACTAAAAGCTAGTATTTCTTCTGGTAGTATCGTTAAGGAAATAAACAGATATTTGAAGGAAAACTAAATAAACTACGTAAACCTATTACTTGTAGTACAGTTTGTAGTATTGTTACCTTTGTAGTACAACATATATGTATATAAACGATTAGTTTCTTTTTTTAAATAATTCAAAGTGCTGACTGAATACTTAGTTATCTTTAGCAATAAAACATTATTAGTAAACACTTCACAGAAACTTTATAATAATAACAAACGCATTATTTAAGTATCTTGTTAATAACACGAGATTATTTCTACGAATTTTAACATTTAAAACTACAAATTTACCTACTAAAAAGGTAAACAATAAGATTTTTCGCGGAATATCGATAGTGATTTTGTTGTTATTAATCTGTGACTTCTGGGTGATAACAGATTACTCTTATTGGGTCACAAATCCACCCTGGAAGATAACAACTTTTATATAAACCAATGTTTGTGATTTTAATCCACAGAAATCATCTGTACCACAGAATAAGTAGGTACCTAGGTAATTGCTGTAACTGAAATAGAAATAAAAACAAAAAATGGCGTTTAAGGTTAGTAATTTATATAATTGTTTACTAATTTATTTTGCAAATTGCACTTAATAATTAACATTTTTGCTAAGATTATTTTGTTATGTAATAACAAAGAGTGTTTATAAGTTATAGCTTTTTCGTTGACTCTATCACGTTTGTTTGGAGTTTCTCAATGGAACTTTTCGAACAATTGCTGCATTAACTATTTTATTGTATTCCTTTACTAACTCGTATTGATAATCACGAATAAAGCCGCGGGAGTTACCTACTTTATCCTATTAAGGGCCTACATCAGTATTATCGTATATCATCGCCGACACGTACATATTAACACAGCCAGTAGGCACAGAAAATGAAGAATTAGGGATAGGTACTTTTCCTATTTACTCAAAATCTACTAAATCTATTTTAATTCTGATTTACGTGTTTCTATATATAATAGTTACTTATGTTTTTAAAGTTATTTTATTAGTTAATACGCGATAATAGACCGACAAATGAAAAAAATAAAAAATTAGGGAGGTTGTTTCGCTAAGATTTTCTATCGAGAAAACTTTTTTCAATCGCGTTTCTGAGTTTATGCGATCCTAGATCATATATTGAAAAAACATATACTTAAAAATTAGAGCACTAGCCATTCAATCTAAAGAAACAATGAAAACTTCGTACGTAGAAAAATGCACGAAGCTATTTTGGTATCCTCTTAATGTTATAAATGTGAAAGTTTGTGAGTATGGCTGTTTCGATGTTAGTTACTCATTTACGCAAAAACTACTGAATGGATTGTAGTAAATCTTTACAATTATATATAGCTTATATATCAGAATAACACATAGGCTACAATTTGTAAAGATATTGTGTGAATTTTCCAAAGTGTGGCAACAAATATCAAGTACCAAAGCACTCTTTATTGCCTGATTTTTTATCCTAGTATTACATATAGCTAATACATGAATTAGGTTAGTGGCATACGTTACCATTGAATTTAAATAGGTATATTTTTGAAATCATGTTTATACCTATAATATTAAGTAATAGGTTAAGATGATGTCATTGCAATTTAAACATTTGTGGTCAATAATATGTGAAAACCATTTCAATTTAATTTACCACAACTTTTTTGATTGCTAATTGTTTATTTTAAAGTATCTGTTGACTAAATTACAGACATTAGAAAAGCGATAATGTAAATAATATGTTCATACTGCATAAATATACTTACCTATATGCATTTTTATTAATTTCTATAACACCCGTTTTTAACCGATTTCAAAAAAGGAGGAGTTTCTCAATTCGTCTGTATGTCTTTTTAATTTTTTTTTTCATGTTTGTTCCTCAAACTTTTAACTGGGCGAAGCGATTTTAATGATTTTTTAATACATTTTAGCAAATTTTATTTAGTTCTCTAATTTTTTTTCAATATTTGCACAAAAAATTTTTATGTTTATTATGGAATCTAAGTAAAAAGTAAATTTTAATCGAAATCGTGTGCCATACTAACGATTTGTACATAAAACACGAGACTTTTTATGTAATATACTTAGATATTGCATTAAAATATCAGGGCAAAATACATTCTTAGTGTTCGTAGTTTCTATTTGATTGCAACTTAATCGCGAGGTGACTGCTAGGTCATCACGTGGATCCAAATTATCACATTTATAATGTTATATAATTGTAGCAAAACATTAACTTAAATTAAATAATTAATTTAAGTTATTGTTTTGTTACCTTCTCCTTCTCCAGCCCATTTAAGTCCCACTGTTGGGCACGGGCCTCCTCCAGTTTGGGAGGGATTATGGTCTACTGTGTCGCGCTGACCAGGCGTGTTGGCACAGGGTTTATTTTCGAGTTTTCCGTCTCTCACAGAAGATGTTATCTGTGTGCAATATCTCTTAGCTGACTTTTACAGCACCCTTGGGAGGAGATGGGGTGGTGACACTTGTAATCCGTCACCACACGGAGAGTTTTGTTAAGTTAGATTAAATGAATCTCCTCCCCAGCCTATTAACGTCCCACTGCTGGGCACGGCCTCCTCCATTTCGGGAAGAATTATTGTCTAAAGACTTTGATTGTGAAGCCACTCAGCAAATATTTTCAATCATCATTTATCCTAATAGAACACATGCAAACAAAAAATATCTATTGTAGGCTTTTGTCATAATAATATGGTATTTGTTACAGATTGCGTGCCTACTATTCGCCCTTGCGGCAGTCTCCTTCGGTTAGTATTAAAGATTTATATGTTCTACATTAATTTATTAATATTTTGCGATTGACTCGCTATGCTTTTTACTAAACAAACTAAATTATATTGGAAAAAATTATAACCATAAGCGGGACTTGAACCCGCGACCTCGGAATGCCGTTCCGTCGCTCTCCCAACTTAGCTATTATGGTCCACGCAAATGTTTACCAAATTTTCCACTACAATCATCTCATGTGATTTATATGTTCTTATTAAGAGGATACCAAAATAACTTCGAGCATTTTTCTACGTACGAAGATTTCATTGTTTCTTTAGATTGAATGGCTAGAGCTCTAATTTTTATGTACATGTTTTTTCAATATATGATCTAGGATCGCATAAACTCAGAAACGCGATTGAAAAAAGTTTTCTCGATAGAAAATCTTAGCGAAACAACCTCTCTCATTTTTTATTTTTTTCATTTGTCGGTCTATTATCGCGTATTAACTAATGAAATAACTTTAAAAACATAAGTAACTATTATATATAGAAACACGTAAATCAGAATTAAAATATATTGAGTAGATTTTGGGTAAACAAAAAAAATATTCCTAATTCTTCATTTTCTATACCTACTAGCTGTGTTAATATGTACATGTCGACGATAATATTGATGTTAGGCCCTTAAAACTTCTTATAAAAACAAATCATCATCTAATTGTATAATGTGGTTCTACTCAACGCCACGGTGATTAGATTTGACTCCCTTGGCCAATTTAATTAGCCGCCCTATAAATTAATAGAGATAGAACAAAATTTTAAACTTGAATGCTTTCGCCGCCCTATTCAGGCTGGCCGCCCCGGGCCATGGCCCCTATGGCCCTAGGGTAAACACGCTTCTGGCACAGTACAAAACAGTAACAAAAAACTTTTAAAGTGGTATGTTGTCTCTGCTTCATCATATTTATAAATATGTGACGGTTTTTCTTCTTTCACTCGCCTGTAGCGCAAACAAAATTTACTCTCATTGTATTTACAATATGCTCGAAAGGGCAAGACTATAAAAATAATGGAATAAAGTCTATTCACGAGCATAATATACCTCCTTGAGAGTCACTCCAGCTTAGCTCATATTATTTGCTCTTTTACAGCATACCCAAGCCATGGAGTTCAAGGTGGATTTGGTGGTAAGCCTGGAGGCCAAGGTGGATTTGGCGGTGGACCTGGAGGCCAAGGTGGTTTCGGAGGCGTTCAAGGCCATGGCGGACCTGGGGGTTTTAATGGTATGCAAAACGATCAAGGATTCGGTGGACCCGGTAATCAGGGTGGATTCGGCGATAGTCAAGGGGGTTATGGTGGACCTGGTAACCAAGGAGGATTTGGTGGCGGTAACGGAGGTTATGACAGTGGATTCAACCAAGGCGGTGGATTTGGGGGACAGGGCGGTGGTTTTGGTGTACAAGGTGGTGGTTTTGGGGGACAAGGTGGTGGTTTTGGGGGACAAGGTCGTCGCGGTGGATATCAAGAACACGGATACTAGATTAATGCCTATATTTAGCGTAATAATTTAAAACTAATTAAATATTATAAACGTTTATTCGCTTTTTTATTTCAAACTGCTATCGGATAGTTTTGAATGCCTGCCAGGACAAAATGGCATAAATACGTGACAATATGAATACTTAATTGTTATATTATATTATTACTAGCTGACCCGGCAAACGTTGTTTTGCCATACTAAAAAAAAGCTTTGAAAAATAGATGTTGGCCGATTCTCAGACCTACTGAATATGTATGCAAAATTTGAGAAGAATCGGTCAAGCCGTTTCGGAGGAGTACGGTAACTAACACTGTGACATGGAAATTTTATATATTAGACTAGCTGACCCGGCAAACGTTGTTTTGCCATACTCAAAAAAAAAGGTTTGAAAAATAGATGTTGGCCGATTCTCAGACCTACTGAATGTGCATGTCAAATCTCATAAAAATCGGTCAAGCCGTTTCGGAGGAGTACGGTAACTAACACTGTGACACGTGAATTTTATATATAAGATAATAATAATTAGACGATTAGTGTGATTTACTTTTGTATTAAATATTATTCTGTAAAAATAAATAGGTAAGTCAGCCTTATCTATTTATTAACTATGAGATATATAGAGATATACTGGGTAGGTACATTAAAGTTTAACACTGAATAGACACTAACTAGATTTCAAAAGTATGTATATGAAGATTAATAAATTATTTTTTTTACTAAAGCGAGGTCCACAACTTCATCCAAGTGGAATTTTGGAATTTTTACTTGCATTTTAATTAAATTTACATTTATAATCTGTAACCTGACTTAATAACAAAATAATACAACATATAAATATAAATCATATAAATAATTTTATTTTAACTTAAAAGTAATATCAGACACATACGTATGAAGTGATGATAATGGTTTAGTTTATGATGAATGAGACTGAACTAATTATTAGTCATGATGTTCTTATAATTATCAAAAGCAAGATTGTTAAGATCTTCACCATCATCTTCACCATTTGGAACCACCAAAGCCATTGTTATATCCACCGAATCCACCACCACTTGATCCAAATCCACTATTTCCAAAACCGTTTGAACCGTATCCTGGACGATTTTGTCCGAAAGAGCTTCCAAATCCACTATCAAAAGGATCACGTCTACCAAAGTTGCTTGATGATCCAAAACCATTTGATCCAAAGCCGCTTGATCCAAAACCGCTTGATCCGAAGCTGTTTGATCCAAAACCGTTCGAGCCGAAGCTACTTCTGCCAAATGCGCTATCAATGTCCGAGCTTCTCTCATATGCGGATTTGCTGTTGTCTTCATCAAATATACTTTTTGGTGTAGTGAGCGCTGGTCTTTCCCTAGTACCGAATGCTTTTCCAAAACCGCCGAATAAATCCCCTGCTGCCTTTACACCAGGGTCTGAACTGATTTCTTTACCGGCTTGATTAAGTGCATCAGACGTTTCTCTTCCAGCTTGACTAAGTCCATCTTTTACTTCTGAAAGAGCACCCGATAGTTCTTTGTTGGCTTCTGACAAGGTAGATCCAAATTCCTTTCCAGTGTTACCGAAGTCATCGAATCCACTCGGATATGCTGTAATTTAAATATAAAAGTTTTTAACTTGAGATACTTTATAACTGCCAAATCATAATATGATGGTACTTAAAATGTACCTTCGTGTTCAAGTCCAATTCGTACTTGGTCGGTTTTTTAGTTACTGTATTTATAAAAGAATTGCGTTAAACTACTACCGGATGAAAGCAGTATTTGTGGATTCATACAGTAAAAACAATATATTTCTTACTTACCGTAGCAGACTACTGCAAGCGATAGCACCAAACACACAATCTGCAAAAAAGTATAATATTGTGATTAGATATTAATAAATACAAAGCTCTTTATCCATTCTGCATTGAGCAATTGGGGCTGACCTCTCCTTAATTGCTGACGATAAACACAACAAAAAAAAAACCTCAGATATTTGGCCAAAAAATTTAATGTTCCTCAGACATTTTGGAAAGAAATTTTAACTTAATTTCTTACTTATTACAAAACAAAGTCGTTATTTTTGTGAGTTTGTCCCTGTGTGAGCTTAGGTATATCTTCAATACTACGCAACGAATTTTGATGCGGTTTTTAATAGATAGAATGGTTCAAGAGCATGTTTTTATGTATAATTTATTAGGGTTTGATTTTTAAATTCCACACGTAGGAAGTTGCGGTAAACTGCTAATATGTAAGATTTTTGTCTTCCCTGGCAACAAAAGAAGCGATTTCTATTCAAAACCGGGTAAGTAATTAAGTATGGAATAAGAAAATGGAGTCCTTACACTGGTTAGTTATACATTTGCCCTTGCTCCACCATAGGCGGTTTAGTCACGTAGCAGGCAGGAGAATCTAGCACCTGTGCCTGTGTGCGACATACGCACTCAGTTTTTAGACATTTAATTTGTAAATACTATATCTTTTTCCAGGAGTCCAGCACTTTTCTTGTACTACAAAGTGCTAGAAAGCAGTATACGTAAAGTGTTTAAATAAATTAATAATTATCTTATAAATAAGTATGAAATGACTACTCACCTTAGACGCCATTTTTCCAATCACAGTGTTGAAGCAATAATCAAATCACCAGAATGTTTTCGTTTATATACAATAACTTATCACTTAGTTTGTCTGACCTTAAGCACCAGGTCTTATTATTATAAAGATAATTCTATTCAAGTGGGTACTTATTTTTTTATAAAACAAGGGTTAAATATATTGAACAACGGCAACTGTTGGTATTTATAAAAGCCGTAATAAGTTGTATGAACTTTATGAAGAAAAAACTTATAATCAGAGTGAAACTTTTAAAAAACATGTAAATAATTATTCTAAAGTTTTTAGAAAAGCCTGTTCTGCCGCAAAGACGATTTACTTAAAAAATAAAATAAAAACTTCTTCAAACAAAATTAAAACTACTTGGGATATTATAAATAGTGAAACTGGTAGGGCTACAGCTCGTAGCCGCGACTTTAATATAAAAATAAATAATGTAAATATAACGGCGGATATGGAAGTAGCGACTGAGTTTGAACATTATTTTTCTAACATTCCTATATTAACAACCAGTTCACTCAAGTCCTCTCCCATCTCAGCCGAAGAGCTCCTCAAACAAAATGTTACAGAATGTGTCACCGAGTTTTCGTTTACTGCAGTTAATGATATAGATATTATAAGTACTTTCAAAACAATTGATAAAAAGAAAACCATAGACCTATGGGGATTGTCTGTTAAAACTGTTGAAAATATTATAGGAATAATTGCCCCTTGCCTGGCTGAAATTTTTAATTGTTGTATTGATTTAGGTGTGTTTCCAGATCTCATGAAACACAGCAAAGTAATACCTTTATTTAAGTCAGGTGATTCTTCGGATCCAACGAATTTCCGACCTGTTTCTATACTTCCTTCTTTAAGTAAAATATTTGAAAAAATTATTCTAAATCAGCTCCTCAAGCACTTTAATGACAATAAATTATTACATAAGAAACAGTTTGGATTCACGAAAGGATGTTCAACTACAGATGCAGGGGTTGAACTGTTAAAAGGTATATTCTCGGCCTGGGAGAACTCGCAAGATTCGTTAGGTGTTTTTTGCGATTTGTCCAAAGCTTTTGACTGTGTACAACATGAAACCTTAGTTAGGAAACTACATCATTATGGTATCAGAAATAAAGCACTCGATCTTTTAAACTCTTATTTAGACAATAGAATTCAGAAAGTTGATGTTAACGGTAAACGATCTCCAGGAGCTGCTGTTACATTGGGCGTCCCACAGGGCTCCATTCTCGGCCCATTCCTTTTCCTTACTTATATTAATGACTTACCGTACTATGTTGGGAACGATCAAGAGATTGTTCTGTTTGCTGATGATACCTCCTTGACTTTTAAAATTAATAGACAAATGCGTGATTATGACGAAGTAAACAGTGCACTCTCAAAACTTGTACAATGGTTTAATGTTAATAACTTATTGTTAAACTCTAAGAAAACAAAAGTAATAAAATTCTCCATGCCAAATGTTACCCAAGTAGAAACCAATGTACATTTGAGTGGTGCGAAATTGGAACCAGTACATTCAACTATATTTTTAGGAATCACTATTGATTCGAAATTACAGTGGGGCCCACAAATTGAAAAAATGTCTGGCAAACTTAGCTCTGCGGCATATGCGGTGAAAACAATTAGACGACTTACGGATGTAGATACGGCTAGAATGGTTTACTTTAGTTATTTTCACAGTGTAATGTGCTATGGAATTCTTCTTTGGGGAAGCTGTGCGGACATTAATCGGATATTTGTGCTCCAGAAACGCGCTGTTAGAGCTATATATAACCTAGGTCCGCGGGATTCTCTAAGGGAGAAATTCAAAGACATAAATATTTTAACGGTCGCTTCACAATATATATATGAAAATTTATTGTATGTTCATAAAAATATTCATAATTTTACAAAAAAAAGCGACCACCATAATGTTAATACAAGGCATAAACACAATCTTGTGATGCATGTAACCCGTCTCCACAAAATATGTAACTCTTTCATGGGTCATTGTATACGATTTTATAATAAACTCCCTATTGATGTAAGAGAATTAAATAATTCTAAATTTAAAAAATTCATTAAAACTAAATTATGTAAAAAGGCGTATTATAAAATTTCTGATTATATTAAAGATGATAAAGCTTGGGAGTAGGTTGCTCTGGAGCAATACATATTCTATATTGTAAAGTTATTAGCATTGTAAGTATAATTGACATTTAATTTAAAAATATTGATTTGATTAAAAGCTCTGCTGAGTTTCTTACGCCGGTTCTTCTCAGCAGATTGCGTCCTGAACCGGTGGTAGGGAAAAAAATTGGACATGTCATAAGCACATAATTTTTCTGAAAAATTGTGTCTACGTGATTAAATGATTTTTCATTTCATTTCATTTTCATTTCATTTCATTTCATTTGAACTCGTTCGTTATACACCAGTTTTAGGGTTCCGTAACCGAAGAGTCATTGGGATATAATGTATTGGACTACTGGATATACAGAGGTTCTTAATTTTTCTATATGTTTTTTTTTATGTTTGTTATTATAGTATATAGTCCAGGATCCACAGTCCGTTTTTCACTTGATTACTGTCAAGTTGAGCTAATTTTCCGTGAGTGGCTTTATTTTGATGAGACGCCCACTAATTTTCTATACCAAAATCTCGGTTGTGGTAGCTAACAGAGGTAGCAAAGATAAAATATGTCAATTTGATGAATCTCAAATATAGATTTTAATAATTATTTTTTATTTAAAAGCGTATGTATGCGATGGTCCCATAGGTGGCAGGTCAGGATTTGATGGTTATCTCCTAAGAAATCTAGAATAACCCTCAAACTTCAAAGGCACGCACATTGTTTTCACGTATTATGTATGTGTATAATCAAATAGTAGACCACTGAAGTGGTTTTTTTTAATACTACCCAATTATGGTAAATAATGGGTTCCGTAGTAATGGTCAGAATACTTATATTTTTTATATATGGCAAATAGTTATTGTACGGATAAGACTGTTGCTGATAAAATTACTTTAAATAAATTTAATATTAGGGTAGGTATATTATCGTTTATATTGAGTTCACGTTTTTGCAAGTCGAGTGAAAAATCTCACGTGTAACCTTATAACCTTTCTACAAAATGGATTAACAAAATGGATGTTAGCAAGTGATATTGCAATGTCATATACTTTGGAGATTTTGGAGAAAAATAAGATGGCAGTCTTTAGTGGCGCTAAAAGTAGTGGTCCGATCTTGAGAGTGCTATAAGGCTATATTATTATGAAAATCAGCGTTTAGGCTGACGAAGTCACGGACAAAATAAAATAAAGGAAGTGTCTATTAATACGATTATCGTATAATTAATTATTTTTTATTAATCCGGTAATCGTGGATGTGACTATTTGTACGGCTTTTTTTTTAATGAGTATATTCATACGGATATTATTATTTTTTTATTATTAAATTTATAACTAAGAATTTTTTTCGTGAAAAAAGTGAAAATCTTTTTCGACACTGTCCACGGAGCAAAAGACTAACTAAGGAGCAGAAGGAAAAAAATGCGGAGTTATTAGATCTCGAAGATAACCGAGTGAAGGTTAGGTTAGGGTTTTTTTTTTCGAAAACCTTATTTTATTTAATTTCTAAAGTTATATGAAACGTAATTAGTACAAATAATAGAGTAGTCGTATAAATAATTATTTTTTATTCATACGATTGTCGTGAGATTATCAACAGCCTAAAATAAATCATAATAAATCTAGAAACAAGAAGTCAAAACTATGTTCATTTTGGCCGTATGTTTAAGCGTATCATACAAAAACTGCCGTGTCTCATTAGATGCGGTATTTCATCCATATATTGCTGGTGATACTAGTTAGTTATTTCACGAGTAAGCCACATAATTTTAACGACTTTAGAACAAGTGGTTAAACCATAAGCATAGATAAACATTTCATCTACAATATAGCGTTAAATTTTTTAAATTCGGTCTTATTTTCACGAAGAAAACAGCGGCGGATAAAAGTCTTTCTTTTTTATAGTAGGTAAAATCTGGCAGATCTTTAGTTGGCCTTTTCGGTGCTCGGGTAAAAGGATAGCAATACCTCACGTAAAAACCTAAATAATGAATTTCATGGCACTAGAGTCCCGTCTTAAGTTACAACAAATTAATAACATCGCTAATCCAAAAATCACCACTCCAAGTCCTGTCAGCCAGCTAAGAGATAATGTACACAGATAACATCCTGTGTGAGAGACGGAAAACTCTAAAATAAACCCTATGCCAATACGCCTGGTCAACGTGGCATAGGAGACCATAATCCCTCCCAAAGTGGGACGTTAATTGGCTTCAGGTAGATAACATTTTTCTCCTTACTAATTTTTAGTTTAGTAATAGTAAAAAATGACACCATATAGGCTTATTCGACGCTAAATGGTAAGTCTCTAGGGCAATGAGCTGTAATCAATATAATCAATAGTAATAGGTTTTCCCTAGCGTAAGTAGAAAATGCTCAGAAGGGCCGTAACTCGGCCATGTCTTCTAAAGGCGTTGATTTAAAGAGTTGATATATTTATTTTTGCAGGAAGGGAGCGCATAGATCTTCATTTGGTATGAGTTTCAAGTTGATACTATCAGCCGCTGATGATTAAAAAAAAGTTTGGCGAACGGACAGACAGACAGACGGACACCGTAGTAAGACTATAAGGGTTTTTTGTATGAAACCTTAAAAAGGTTCAAGTGTGAAAACTTTCAAGATATGAGCTCACGAAGCTTCGGTTATGCATTGATCTTTGGTTAAAATAAAAATTACTTAAATGTAAAAAAATTCAGTAGCTTCAGTATCAATTAAATAAAAATTAAGTACATGAGCTATTACTTACATATAAAAATTAATGAAAAATCTATTACTACTTAACAAATATAAATATTAGATAGGTATGTAGATATTCAATTTTATACTAGAATTAGCACTTATTATTATTTTGTTATCTATTTGGCAAAGTTCATATTTTAAGCATTTTTTATGGAAAATAATAAAACAATTACTCAATTTTATTATCAATAATATGTTTAATTTAATATAAGTAGTGTGGCAGGCACTTTTATGAAATTATGATCGTAGCTACATAGTTGAGATGAATGAGACTGAACTTATCATTGTCAGTCATGATGTCCGTAAAGGAACAATAATTTAAAAATACTAAATAAGAGTGTATTGCTTATTTTTGATGTGCGCAATGTTATTACAATCTTCACCATCTGGAATCGCCAAAACCGTTATATCCACCGAATCCGCCACTTGATCCAAATCCATTATTTCCAAAGCCATTTGATCCGAATCCACTTTGGCCAAAGGAGCTTCCAAATCCACTATCAAAAGGATCACGTCGTCCAAAGCCGCTTGATCCAAAGCCGTTTGATCCAAAGCTGCTTGATCCAAAACCATTCGATCTAAAGGGGTCTGATCCGAAGCTGCTTGAACCAAAGCTACTTCTGCCAAATGCGCTATCAATGTCCGAGCTTCTCTCATATGCGGATTTGCTGTTGTCTTCATCAAATATACTTTTTGGTGTAGTGAGCGCTGGTCTTTCTCTTCGGCTACCACCGCCGAATGCTTTACCAAAACCACCGAATAAATCTGCCGCGTCCTTTACACCAGGGTCTGAACTGATGTCTTTACCGGCTTGATTAAGTGCATCTGAGGTTTCTTTTCCCGCTTGACTAAGTGCATCTTTCGTTTCTGAAAGAGCACCTGAAATACCTTCTTGGGCTTCCGACATAGCAGATCCAAATGCCTTCCCAATGTTACCGAAATCATCAAATCCGCTCGGATAGCCTGCAAAATAAAAAATATGTTATTGTTTTTGTTACAGATGTTTTTTGCATGTCAGCAATTTGTATGAATATATCACTACTGGACAAAAGATTTTCCTATTAAGTATTCCTAAGTAAATACATAAGTATAGGTTGAATGTAACTGCCATGCTTCTTTGCTGTTGTTTGATTTGATTATAATTAATTAAAAATTAAACCAGACATCAAAGAATGGATGAAGTTAAAAGGTTTTTAGGGTTCCGTACCCAAAGGGTAAAAACGGGACCCTATTACTGAGACTTCGCTGTCCGTCCGTCCGTCCGTCCGTCCGTCCGTCCGTCCGTCCGTCCGTCCGTCCGTCCGTCTGTCACCAGGCTGTATCTCAAGAACGGTGATAGCTAGAGAGTTGAAATTTTCACAGATGATGTATTTCTATTGCCGCTATAACAACAAATACTAAAAATAAAATAAAATAAATATTTAAGGGGGGCTCCCATACAACAAACATGATTTTTAGGGTTCCGTACCAAGTATCTCAAGAACGGTGATAGCTAGACAGTTGAAATTTTCACAGATGATGTATTTCTATTGCCGCTATAACAACAAATACTAAAAATAAAATAAAATAAATATTTAAGGGGGGCTCCCATACAACAAACATGATTTTTAGGGTTCCGTACCCAGTATCTCAAGAACGGTGATAGCTAGACAGTTGAAATTTTCACAGATGATGTATTTCTATTGCCGCTATAACAACAAATACTAAAAATAAAATAAAATAAATATTTAAGGGGGGCTCCCATACAACAAACATGATTTTTTTACCGTTTCTTGCTCGATACTAATAACGTTGCCTTATGATGCATAGATAATGGTACGGAACCCTTCGTGCGCGAGTCCGACTCGCACTTGACCAATTATTTTATTTACCACCGGCAATAAAGGAAGGCATTACGATGAGATACAAAGACACACAGGATACAATACTACTCCGCTATAATACTCCTTTGAAAGATGCTACTCGTACTTACCGTAGCCAACTACTGCTAGAGACAGGACCAAGCATGCAATCTGCGAACAATAAAAAAGTTAATCCCTACTAATATTATACATGCGAAATTAGCTCTGTCTGTCTGTCTGTTACGCTTTCCTGCTTAAATCTCTCAACCGATTTTGATGAAATTTGGCACAGACAATCTTTAGACCCTGAGAAAGGACACAGGCTACCTTTTATTGCGAAAAAAGCGATGAAAATTTTCTAAATTATACGCGAACGGAGTCGCGGGCAACAGCTAGTTGTCTATATTTTAGTTCTTAAGTTACTCGTGATTGTAATCGACACATTTATAGACCGTTATAGTAGGTCTGTAATAAAATTCTAGATCTAGTTTTTGTCCACACTCATGGAGTATACATAGACTACAAGTAAGTAATAAGAACTGACCTTATACGCCATGTTTCTGTTGACAGTGCTGTTGAAGCAATAATAACATTAGCAGCTTCATCTAGCTTATATATATACAGGGTGTCCCAAAAGTCAACGTCCAACCGAAAACCTAAGCTAGGCCTAGTTGTGGGGGCTCTCAAAAAAAAAGAAAAAAAAATCTATCTCATGTAGTTTCGAAATGACAGCCATTTTTCTTAAATTGACACCCTGTGACGAGTTTACGACTACTGGGGCTGCAAATGAGCTCTTTTGTAATTTTATTTTTGTGTGGAGTAGTCTTAAGTGATGCTCCTACAAATTCCAATTCATCATTTGCACACAACTTCATTGGAATTTCAGAAAATATCCGTTTTATACCGAACCATGACGTGAAAATGACTACATCACTAAACTTTGACAGTCTGTACTGAAAAAAAAATCTACTATGCAATTTCGGCAAGTGCCCTTAAAAGTTGGCGCATTTAATGGGCTTTCCAAAATGGTATAATACTTACTAAATTATTTCTTAGACGACGAGAAAAAAAAAAAATTAAGAAAGTCGATATTTAGCTTATTATTAGTTAGTCATAAAACTTTCTCAAAATTATTCTAATATCATCTAGGCGTTCTGTAAGGTGTAATTAAAGAAAGAGACGAAGAAAAGTTAGAGCGGGATAGTGACGCTACTAAAAGAAAGAGACGAAGAAATGTTAGAGCGGGACGGAGAGTGACGCTACTTGGTGTCAGTGAATCTTTCTACAATGTGTGAGCGAGACGAAATTGACATTTTGGCTAGTGTGGGTGAAACAGATAGCACGCTAATACAACAGCGTGGTATACGTACAATAATTCAGTACGTTTCGTGCCTTCGTTTACTGCGCATCTTTTTGTATTCGTTTGTATTTATTTCGTGCTTACAACCTTGGCTCTGTTTACTGGACTTGATTGCGTGTGACTTGGATTTGTTTTCGAACCGTTTCTGACGAACTTGGCTTTCTCCTGGACTGTTTTTGTAAGAAAATGCCTTTCTTGTACTCTGCAGAGGAATATGCAAACATGCACCTTATTTATGGGGAATGTAGGTGCAATGCTAGAGCTGCAGCTCGACTCTACCGTGAGAGATATCCGAATGCCGAGCGTCACCCAGATCATCGAGTTTTTGTAAATGTGCACCGTTTATTATCAGAAAATCAACTTCCTACTCGAGCTACTAGAGTGGGAAGAACCGTCGTGCCTTATGAAGAAGATGTCCTAAATGCAATTGCAGAGAACCGGAGTATCTCAGTACGTGGAATCGAGCAAAGTCTGGGGGTACCTAAAAGTACAGCACATCGGATACTGAAGAGAAACGAATTGCATCCGTACCACATGCAACGGGTACAAACTTTGCTACCCCGTGATTATCCTAGCAGGATTTTATTTTGTCAATCAATGCTCGAAAGGCACAGAGCAGATCCAGAATTCTTGCGTAAAATTCTTTGGACTGATGAATCGACCTTCAAAAAAGACGGATACATGAATTTGCATAATTTGCACGAGTGGCACGTCGAAAATCCACATTTGATGCGCGAAGATAGGTCACAGTACCGCTTTAAAATAAACATGTGGACTGGGATCTTAAATGGATCCATTATTGGGCCTTTTGAACTGCCAGAAAACCTCGATGGGGCAGCTTATTTGGACTTTTTACAACATCAGTTACCCAATTTGTTAGAAGACGTGCCACTTAGCATTTATCGAGACATGTGGTTCCAGCAAGATGGCTGTCCGCCACTATGCGCGCCCAGTGAGAGAATTCCTTAATCAAGAATATCCAAATAGGTGGATTGGTCGATCCGGTCAGATCACGTGGCCCCCCCGTTCCCCGGATTTAAATCCTATTGATTTTTTATTGGGGAACGGTCAAAGAAATTGTTTACCAAAAACCAATTGAAAATTTAGAGGAACTGCGTCAGAGAATTCAAGATGCCGCTGATCACATCTATTCCAGACGTTTCGCCCGCCAGATTACACGATCGTTTTTAAGAAGGTGTAGGGCGTGCATACGCGCTGATGGCAAGCAATTTGAACATTTGATATGATTTAAATAAACATTCGATTTTTAATAATTGACTTTTATTTAAACAATCCCAAAAATTCACTGACACCAAGTAGCGTCACTCTCCGTCCCGCTCTAACATTTCTTCGTCTCTTTCTTTTAGTAGCGTCACTATCCCGCTCTAACTTTTCTTCGTCTCTTTCTTTAATTACACCTTACAGAACGCCTAGATGATATTAGAATAATTTTGAGAAAGTTTTATGACTAACTAATAATAAGCTAAATATCGACTTTCTTAATTTTTTTTTTTTCTCGTCGTCTAAGAAATAATTTAGTAAGTATTATACCATTTTGGAAAGCCCATTAAATGCGCCAACTTTTAAGGGCACTTGCCGAAATTGCATAGTAGATTTTTTTTTCAGTACAGACTGTCAAAGTTTAGTGATGTAGTCATTTTCACGTCATGGTTCGGTATAAAACGGATATTTTCTGAAATTCCAATGAAGTTGTGTGCAAATGATGAATTGGAATTTGTAGGAGCATCACTTAAGACTACTCCACACAAAAATAAAATTACAAAAGAGCTCATTTGCAGCCCCAGTAGTCGTAAACTCGTCACAGGGTGTCAATTTAAGAAAAATGGCTGTCATTTCGAAACTACATGAGATAGATTTTTTTTTCTTTTTTTTTGAGAGCCCCCACAACTAGGCCTAGCTTGGGTTTTCGGTTGGACGTTGACTTTTGGGACACCCTGTATAATGAGTTATCACTAAATTTGTGTGACCCTAAAATATAGGTCTTAATAACAAAATGATAATTTTACTTATGTTCTTATTTTTTACAGCTATTGGGCTTTGTTAGTCATAACGCCATTTTTAGGGTTCAGTGTTCTACAATGGAAATTAATATTCTAATTAAAGCTGTTTAAATTCCAAGTCAATATTGGGTGGAAAATAAATTTAATCTTGTGTTCAATTGGGCCTCGATGGCTCGTCTACCACACTCCTGTACTCTTAATGGCAAGTACAACCGTTATGCATAGTGACAAAAATAACGACAACCTGCACAATGCAAAAACTGATTGGATTAATTTCCGATCTTACCTCGAATCATTAGATTCGTTTTTGGATGTACAACTGGCCTTTGATCGGGTATGGCGTAAAGGCTTGCTATGTAAAATTAAGAGTACTCTTCCTTATTCATTTTACCACCGAATAATAATAATAATTTATTTATGTCAAAAGGTTACAGAGACCCATAAAATACAAAAAGTGCACATATATAAAAAAACACATAAACTTATTAACTAATTACTTCTGTAGTTAGTATGCAAACTACTACAGCGCATAATGTAAGGACAGTCCACCCTATCCGCTATCATCCTCAGGACACTGTTGGTGCTACAGCGCACCCTGCGAGCCAGAGACGCACTTCGCTTGCGCATTAATGCTTAATAATTAATTGCAATCAATACGCGCCTCGGCAAACATACCCGACGCCCTACAATGCCGCGGCAGCCACAACAGCGCCCTGAGGGCGTTATTGTATTGGATGCGAAGAGCCTGTAAGCTCTTTGCGTATATGATACCCACAGACTGCTGGTATAGAATGAAGAGCAGTATGCCTTAAATAAAATAACTTTAACTGATTTAGAGCATCGTGTGAATCTGCGGGCGATCATATTAGCCCGAACAGACAGAGCTCTTCGCTCCCGTTCAACATCAGCATCATCTCCGAGACTGGCTGTAACTAGGTGTCCCAAATATTTAAAATTGTCTACTCTGACTAAGGGATCTCCTTGTAGTTTTATAGGTGGCACTGTTACAGGACCCTTATTAGAACCAGCCTCGAAGACCATGAACTGACTTTTCTTAACATTGTAGGTTAAGCCGAGTTTGGCGGCATATAGTTCACATACATTTATGAGTTTACGCAAACCACACACGGAGGCACTCAACAGCACCATATCATCTGCGTAACTTATGTTGTTTACGCAAACGTCGTCAACATAGCAACCAACATGACAACCGCTGAGCTCGACAATCAGTTCATTCACGTACAAGTTAAACAGTACAGGAGAAGTCAGTCCTCCCTGCCTCACCCCGCATTCTAGGCCGTACGGCTCTGATAGTATGCCCGCCCACCTCACACTGTTGACCTGGTTTCTGTACCAATATTTAAGAAGACTTATAAGGTCTTTTGGTACATTTATATCTTCAAGCTTTTGCCACAGGATATCATAAGAAACCAGGTCAAAAGCCCTTGAGAGGTCAAGAAAGCAGGCATACACCGGGGTTTTCCTATCCGTATAGTACCTACTTAACGGTATGCTTGAGGCACAGTATAGCACTCTCAGTCGATAGCTCTGGGCGAAAGCCAAACTGGTTGTCGTGCAGGAGTACGAGATCGCTTAACTGTGCGTCAAGCAAACCGTCAAGTATTTTAGAAATAATAGTCGCCAATGATATCGAAACTCAAGAATGTTCCAAGTCAAGCAAAGAAACGCCAGATCAACTCTTCATATTTGCCACGCAGGAGTACCACAAGGATCAGTACTTGGCCCAGTGTTGTACAACATCTTTACTCACGATTTACCACACGCAAGTAACGTTACTATCGCGGCTTTTGTCGATGACCCAGATGAGGCCAGTAATCTACTCCAAAATCAGCTTAATCTAATAAATGGTTGGTTACACAAATGGAGAGTTAGAGCAAGTGCCTCGAAATCACAACAAATAACATTTACGCTAAGGAGACAGTTGTGCCCCACTGTAAACTTGGGCCCGGACCCACTTCCACAGACCTCATGCGCAAAATACCTGGGATTCTACTTAGACCAACGTATGACATGGAAAAACCACATAAAGCATACGCGTGATACAATGAACTTCCGATTTAAAAACCTTCTATGGCTACTTCGGAAGCAATCAACCCTATCCTTAAGTAATAAGCTGAAGGTACATAACCTAGTCATCAAGCCGATATGGACGTACGGTATCCAGCTGTGGTCCTCAGCAAGCAATTCAAACATCCAATTCCTCCAAAGAGCACAAAATATTATGCTGAGAACCATAAGTGGTGCGGCCTGGTTCACTCGTAACAGTGCAATACACGAGTACCTAGGTTTAAAGACTGTGGTAGAGGAAGCCCAACAGTATAAAGAAAAATACACTGAGGGATTAATGAAACATCCAAATCCCTTAACAAGTACTCTTTTAATAAGGAATCCAGTTAACAGACTAAAAAGAGTCTATGTGCTCCATAACTAAAGGAAGTCAAAGACATTGGTCTTGACTCGTCTGAATGCCATTCACGTTAAACAGATCTGATTAAAGTCCGTGGACTGATTGCAGATATTAGAGAAAAAATAAAAATTTATACTTATTTCTCAGTAGCTTCCACTCAAAAATATGTGATTTGTTAAATTTGAAAAAATGGTTAGTAGGTAATTTAGGTTATGGAAAATAATAAAATAATAATTTAATTTTAGATACTACATTTATTATAATAGTAATAGTTATAGCAGACACGTTATGATGGTATGGTGATGGCTGCAAAACATGAGATTATTGAGACTGAATTAATTTACATAATATCATGGTGATTGGAGCGAATTTAAAATACTAAATTGAAGCAATTTACTTATTTGTGATGTTTACCGAGGTTTTCATCAATCTTTACCATCTGGGACCACCATATCCACCACTTGATCCAAATCCACCACTTGATCCAAATCCACTATTTCCAAAACCATTGGAACCGTATCCACGGTTTTGTCCGAAAGAGCTTCCAAATCCGTTATCAAAAGGATCACGTCGTCCGAAGTTGCTTGATCCGAAGCCGCCTGAGCCAAAGCCGCTTGATCCAAAACCATTTGATCCAAAGCCGTTTGATCCGAAGCTGCTTGAACCAAAGCTACTTCTACCAAATGCACTGTCAATGTCCGAGCTTCTCTCATATGCAGATCTGCTGTTGTCTTCATCAAATATACTTTTTTGTGTAGTGAACGCTGGTCTTTCCCTAGTACCGAATGCTTTTCCGAAACCGCCAAATAATTCCCCTGCTTCCTTTACACCAGGGTCTGAACTGATTTCTTTACCGGCTTGATTAAGTGCATCTGACGCTTCTTTTCCAGCTTGACTAAATGCATCTTTTGTTTCTGAAAGAGCACCTGATATTTCTTTGTTGGCATCTGACAGAGCAGCTCCAAATTCGTTTCCAATGTTACCAAAATCACCAAACCCGCTCGGATAACCTGAAATTCCGTTTCTGTTAAAGTTCACACAATATTATCTTGCAAATATTTATTTAACAGTCTAACCAAATATCCTGCAGTTTTACTTGCTTTTTTAAATGACCCATTATGTGTATAAATATACACCACATCGCGTCGCCATAAACATAGGATTACTTTAACAATATTTTGAGCTTTAAATTTATGTTATACCTAATACGACTTCAAATAGATTTAAAACATCACGCCGTGACCAATAAGAGTGTAGCATTGGTGAAAAATGTTGCAAAGACGGAAAAAAATTCTAAATTCGGCCAATGACTTAGTCATCCCGGGTTTGCACGCATGGTCAAGAATAACTTTTTATAAAACATACACGTCTCCATGTTTTTTGACATTTTTACATACAACCTTCTGGTTTAGAACCTTCCTGAAACCGCTCCATCAATTGGCGAAAATTAAATGAAAATCTGACATATAGACAGACGAACACGGGGAGGTTTTTATTTTATAAATTGTATCTAATGTTTAGTGCGTCGATATTTTGATAGCCGTGACATTAGACTTTTTAACTGATAACTTTAAGAATATATTTCGTATTAGGGTATCTAATCACGTTTCTGTTTCGTTCACGTTTCTACAAATCGTGTGAAAAATTACACGTTTAACCTTTTGACCTCTCATTTGAAAAATTGAAAATTATAAAAAATAGACGCCTAAAAGTGAAGTATATTTTAGATGGATTCTTATAACGTTAAGGGACATCATAAGTAATATTATGCTTTATTAATTTAATAGGTAGGTACACTAGGTACATATGAACAATTGTACATAATATATTGAACATTGATAAAATGATTAGTTAGGATCTATGTATACCTAATGAAAATGTAAAACTTGTAAGTAGTCATAAAGCTAAACTTCTTTGTAATTCTGAACGTCGATGGATGGATTGCTTTGCATGGTTAACATAAATAACAAAAGTAAATAGTGAATAGAGGCATTTCTGTTATCCAAAACAATAAAATCAAAAACCATAGTGTTTGCGAACGTTTAATTATTATTTATTAGACAGACTTATTTAAGTATATTACAATATTTACATAATGTGGATCAGTCCTAAATCTCATAGAAATCTGCCGTCAACCATTTCTATTGAAGAAAAGAAATGGATGTAGATATGTATTTGTCTGAGATAATATGGTATTTTTTCCGGTCACTTAAAACCGTTATTTAATGGTGCAGTACTTTGCCGTAACCTAAGCCATGTCCGTAGCCTCCTGCGTAAACATGTCCACCGAGTCCAATACCACCATATACGCCGAGCCCGAGTGCACTGAGCCCACCAACTACTGCTGGACCAGCTAAAACAGCGCCACCACCTCCAAGTAGAAGAGCACCATCTTGAGCATGTCTAGCAGCAGCATCAGCAACAGCTTGCGCCTGAGCTGCACTGGAGGCTACTGCTGCAGCTTGAGCGCGGGCGGCGTTGGCGATGCGAGCAGCTTCTACTGCGCGAGTGTTGGCAATTGCAATAGCTTGCACACGAGCCGCATTGGCCACACGTTCCGCCTCGGCGGCACGGGCTACTTCAGAGGCACTGGCAGCGGCAGCACGTCTTGCAGCCTCAGCGGCTCTCGCATTTTCCCAAGCAGCCGCTTGAGCGCGCTGAATGTTGGCTACACGAGCAGCATCCAGAGCGGCAGCATTGTTAATGGCGTGGGCTTGACCAGCGCGTGCTGCAGCTTCAGTAACACGGGCACCCTGGATTGCAGCAGCGGCAGAGTTAGCGATCTGAGCGGCCTGTACAGCCTGAGCGTTATGGATAGCACTCAAATGAGCAGCACCAGCTGCCGCAGCGTTGTTAAGGGCTGCTCCAGAACCGATAGCGGGTGCGGCAACGATGGCTGGTCCTGCAATGGCAGCACCGGCGAGACTGGCGCCTGCGAGTCCTCCGCCTAGATATGCACCAATTGGGGCACCGATACCAATACCTCCGTGGTGTCCAGCTGCTATCACCGGTGAGTAGTAACCGGATTGGGCAGTACGAGAATCTGCTACTTTTTCTGCAATTAAGAGAGAAATGACAATTTGGCCATATAAAGCATAGAAATTGTTCAGAGTTATTTACTTAATGAAGGAATTTAAACATTTTTAATTTGTGGTATTGTTTTAAGTAGGTATTTATAATTTTATTTAATGTTTTTTTCTAAAATAATTTTATTTTAAAACTTACCATCTCCCACAACTTCATACGCCGCGGCGATGACAAAGAGAATCTGAAATATGTAACATAGTTGCAATGAAACTCAATTATTTTTTGCATTATCTAATGTTAAAAGTATTAAATTTTCCGTTTAAATTGAACTAACAAAACTTGGACATAACTATTTGAACATCAGCTTATCAGATTAAGTCAAGTAATAATTATATCAATGGAAATCAAACCCATGACAGACTACAAAAATCTCTTGTACACATCAGGTCTATACAATTAATAACCAATTCATATTCATGTTGTTTCCATGACGTGCTATATTCCTTACCGTAAGTGGAGACATCGCTAATTTATTAAAATCGGCTGCTTAGACACCACTGGATTGGACTGTAAAATGTAATTGGTGCCTAATGAAGAATTACGTGCACTTATATACTGCAACAAAAATTATTAACATCAAATTAACAATTCTAAACAGTTAATGCCGGTCTATTTGAATATCATTAGAGCAAAAACTAATCGATGTTCGACGATTGGCACAATAGTGTACTACACAATCGGACCACGGCGTGATATCAGACCATGTCGGTTGACTTCCCAAATAAATACTTAACACATAAACTGCAATGTAATAATATTATTATCAATTAAAATTATATAAATATCTTCGAAAATTAAAAAATATCCATTTTTTTAGATTTGGCTACACCATCTGTATCATAAATAACTTTAATTTATATTATAATAAAAAAAATGGTAGTTAAACGATAAAGCCATCAAGAGAAAAGATGCCTCTTTCTCTCTCCCTCTAGCTCATTAACGCCCCAATGTTGGACACAGGTTTTCTATACTTTGGGAGGGACTATAATCTCCTACGCAGCACTTACAAGGCGAGACATGGAAAACTGGAAAATATGGGCTTATTTTCCAGTTTTCCATGTCTCATAGAGGATGTTATCCGTGTACAACAGCCCTTAGCTGACTTTTACAGCCCCCAGCCGTGGAAATAGGGTGGTGACATTTGTATTCTTAATCCGTCACCACATGGACGGAAAAGATGACTATTTTTCTAATTTTTCATTGTAACATCAGATATTAAATTCCCTAGACTCTCAGGAAATCTCTTCGAATTAAAAACGTACAAATTACAGAGTAGACATTTAATTATCGCTACTCTATCATTTTAAAGTTACGTATTATGATAAGTGTAGTCCTTAATTTATATTAATCGAATGTATTTAAGCGAATTTTCGCCACAACAGTCGCACAAATTAGATACTTAGGATTGCAGTCACATCCTTTAAGTTTCCTGTAGATATTTAGATTGCGAAATCGAACTCTGAAATTTATAATCCTAGTTAATAACACATTTAAAAAGCTTGTATGCTCAATTGACAGTTAGAAAAACTAAAACTCTCTACAGCCTATTGACGTCCCACTGTTCGGCACATGCGTCTTCCACTCAGAAGGGTTTTTGACCTTCCATGCCACGCTGACCAGGCGCGTTGGCACAGGGTGAAGTTTCGAGTTTCTCCTTTTCCATTTGTTCTATTGAGACTCAAGATGTTTTAGTTCAGTAAACAAGCAAAATTGGCACCATTGGGGATTTCAGTTCCGTTTTTGTGAATATCTTATATATAAAATTCACGTGTCACGGTGTATTTTACATGCGTATTCAGTAGGTCTGAGAATCGGCTAACATCTATTTTTCAAACCTTTTTTTTTTTAGTATGGCAAAACAACGTTTGCCGGGACAGATAGTATATAAATAAAATATTCTTTATTCCTGTCCGTAATGGCTTGCAGAACTTACTTTACTTCTAGACTTATCATAGATACAAAGGGCGGTGTTAAATTTGCGAGCTGCATCTCTCATAGACCACCTTAAGGGGCTTAGCCGAGGCTGAATAAATGACCAGTGGCATTTACTCGTTTAACACCAGTATTATGTTGATAAATGTGAAAAATAAGTGAAAATATTAATAGCAAATACAATATAAATATAGCTTACAGCTTTTTGTTTGTTATGTTTTCAGCAGATATGAGTGACTCATAATAAAATTAATCTCACAATTAATCATTGTACGCTACAGTGTAATCAAAAGGTTAAGTGCGTTTGTGTTCTGAGTAATTATATTACTCATCTTTAATTTATGACAAATATTATTTATTTACTTATAATCAAATGTCTACTTATTAATATGAAATAGAATAATCAATTAAATTACGTAGAAAACTATTGTAATTGTAATTTTTTGTAATTTATTTATTTATTTATTTAATATTATTACATGCAAATAGTATAAAGCAAGAACATATTGTTAAATAGTTTACATGAGTTATACGGCAACTATACTAAATTGGCTTTGGTACCCATGGTAAGATTTAACTTGTGTTATGGGTACCAGTACCTCAAACGTAACAATTTAAAAGGTAATATAATATGTATTGTATACTAGTTAAACAGATACAGCATTAAAATATGTCCTGTGTATGTTTACAATAATACTATTTTAGTCAAATTATAGACAAATGTTATAAACCTGGGTGTATTTGATATGAATGAGTGGGGCGTGTGTGTGTGTGTATGTGTGTGTGTGTATGTTTACTGTAATTTATGAATTTAGTTTTATATAGGAGTGATTTTTAATAAAGTTTCAATTTGTTCATAGTCTTGTTCCAGCAGCCACTCTAGGACTTTTGTTTTACATTTATATTTTGTTAGTAAATAAATTCCACAGTATTTATTTATCATATTGTATAAATGACCAGCGATAACAGAATAATGTCGTTTTGCAAGAGAACTTCGGAAGGTATTAGTTGGGCACACGCTATACAATCGACGACCAACCAATACGCTGGAGTCATAGGGTAAGGTGTTGTGTTTACGCAAAACTGTTTGGAGCACAAAGAGCTTGCGAACAGTGAGGACTTTGCAGTCGATATATAGCTGGGTAGTTGGGTACCGAAATGGCTTAAAACTCATCACCTTCAATACAGCCCTCTGCGCCCGTTCTAGTTGTAGGAAAACTGTTTTACCTGCACCACCCCATACAGTGATGCAGTACGAGACAACTGACTGACAGAGCGAGTAGTAAACCATTTTAATTGTATTTTTATCTGCAGAGTATCTTAATTTTTTGAAAATATGTATGAGCTTTCGTACACGGGAGGTGAGATTATTAATCTGAGTTTGCCAGTTTAAGCGATTGTCGATCACAACACCAAGGTATCTGGTGTTACTAGTTCTATCCAATTCTGGACAATTGCATTGTGTAGAGACAGTGGGGTCACAAGAGTGAGCTCTAAGCGTAAATGAGTCTTCAATACCAAATACCTAGGTTAGTTAACGACCTACCTGAGAACATAAAAAAACAAATAAAAGAAACCAATATAAAATACAAGTTAAAAAACTACTTCTTATCTAAATTCATGTAAAAAAAAAAAATAATAATAATAATAATAAAAAAAAATAAAATAAAAAAAAAAAAAAATTATAAATACTTACTAAATAAAATTAGTCATCATAATATTCACCCGTGTGTTTTCACCGTGCGAGCTGCCGCCGTATTCGTATAAGCGGTATTCAGTGAGATAAAAACAATAAGATAACATTGTACCTACCCACAAACTAAACTTGTAACTTACTCGTAGATGTTAATCTTACGTGATGCTAGACAAAGCGGTGATATACATACACTGTTTTGTTTGGCATCATGTGTTATAATACAATATATAAATTTACGTCAAGACGAATACCAGTGTGCGGAAAAACCAATGTTTGGTTTATGCTACACTGTTAATATTAAGTTAGATTTAATAACAACTGTATGTATTTTACTTAAATAAATAAATAAATAAATAAATAAATGAATCAGTATTGGGCTGCGTCACTAAGTTGGGGGAGAAAGTCATATACTGAGTCTTTTTCACATTAAGTGACAGAAGATTATTACGAAGACATATCATGACCCTCCGCAAGGCAGACTCAGCTAAATAGTGCGTCTCGGACCAAGTAGGGCTAGATATTAGGAGAGCGGTGTCATCAGCGTAAGTAAACACAGAGCAGTTTTTTGCAGATATATTGCAGAGGGAATTAATGTACAGCAAAAAGAGCGTCGGGCCAAGAATAGAACCTTGCGGAACACCAAAATCAAGAGGTAGGTCATTACTAATAGCAGATTCTATTTTCACACATTGCGTTCTACCAGTAAGGTAACTTTTAAAGATGTTGAAAGAGTACCCACGAATGCCCATCTTTTCCATCTTGTTAAGCAGGTGGGGGTAGAGACAGTGTCAAAAGCCTTTGCAAGGTCTAGAAAGATTCCAATACATTTTTGTTTATTATCCATCTCATGGACAATTTTATCAATAAATGATGCTACAGCGTCCTCAGTAGATTTGTTATTTCTAAATCCAAACTGATTACAGGCTATGATCTTATGTTTATCTAAGAAGGCATTAAGTCTTTTGTGCAGAATTTTTTCTAAAATTTTAGATAAGCAGGGCAATACCGATATTGGGCGATAATTATTGACACTGTCTCTATTCCCGTCCTTAAAAATAGGATGCACTATTGCTCTTTTAAATACCTTAGGAAAGACACCAGTTTCGATGGATATGTTGCAAATGTGTGTAATAGGGGGAGCTAAGATGTCAGAATAAGACTGAAGCATGGTGGCAGATATGCCGTCCCATCCCACCGCCGAGTCTCTCCGAAGACCAGCTATTATAGTCTTAACCTCATCTTCATCTGTTGGTAGGAGCACTAATGAGTTAGGAAGATTAATTTCTTGTGAGTTCTCATTAAAAGATTGGGGGTTAAATTTATCTGCCAAGACACGACCGATGTTTGCAAAGTAGGAATTTACTTTGTTGACAGAAGCTTGAGAAGTCGAGTCTAATTGTAAAAGTTCCAATGGTGAGTTTTTCTTGGTCTGAGTATTTATTATATTTTTAACAACATTCCAAGTAGCCCTAATATTATTTTTTGCTTTTGAAAATTCGTTTTTCTCATAATCCCTTTTCAGGTTTTTTAACAGTTTATTGCAAAAGTTTCGGTATCTTTGATAGGTAATTTTTAACGTGTAATTTAGATTATCAGTCTTTAGTTTACGGACTAGTCGTTTGCTTTATGAAAATTCGGTATTAGGCAAATGGAGTCGAGACCGTTCGCCTAATTCCAAATTTTCATTATCTTTCTATCTTTCCATTATTCTTTCTATAAAATTCTCGTATCACAATGTTCGTTCCCACACCCCTCAAAACGGCTTGATTTTTATGAAATTTTATATGCATATTCAGTAGGTCTGAGAATCGGCTACTATATATTTTTCATACCCCTGACATTTGTATGGCAAAATAACGTTTGCCGGGTCAGCTAGTGACTATATATAACAGCACCTCGGGAGACGGTACGCTCTCTCTCTCTCTCCAGCTCATTAAAGTGCCCAGCAGTGGAACGCCTCTTTTACTTTGGGAGGGTTTGTGGTCTACGATGCCGCGCTGACTAGGCGTGTTGCATAAGGTTTAGCTTCGAGTGTTCCGTCTCTCACGGTAGTTGTTAACTGCTTGTAAAATCCCCTAGCTGGCAATGCTGGCATAGGACGGTGTCACTTGTGCTTCCTATTAGCTGTGCAATTCTGAAAATTGTTTTTAAAATCGGATCACTACTTTCTTGGACCCATACTGACATTACTTTTTTAATTTTAATATTTTGGATATTTCACACAACGTCCTCTGCTCCCAAAGTAAGCTATATTTCTATGCTTGTGTTATGGGTACCAGAATACGGATATACTACATATACTATTTTTCTTTTTTTGTAAATACATACTTAAAATACATAGAACACACCCAGACGCAGTACAAATATTTGTATGACAATTATAAACATCACACAAATGATTGTCCCGAGCGGGAATCAAACCACTAGACCACAAAGCCCGTCAAAACTTCTTTATAATACTAGTTAAAACATAATGTTTATTGATATAAACAAGGAGTATAATCCGTGTTATATAATATTACTCCACGATGTAATACTTGAAAGACCAGCAGTTATGTCGTTCAAAATCCACATGTCAAACTGCCAAACCACTGTTCAGATTACGTTACGTGCGTTTTAAAATTAGGTATATAAAATACGCGAATAAAGTAAGCAGTTCCCTTGCGTGATAATAGTATTCAGTTAAGTAATATGTAATTACAAATCGATTAATCGGCATGTTACTTAGCTAATAATTAAGTTCTAAACATAAATATTCCACACTTGCTGTGCGGGATATAGTGGACTGTATGAATTTTTATGATAAAACTGGCTGGGATCAAGTAATTAAAAGAAAACTGCCAAATTGGATTAACGTGTAGCTTCTTTAATGTTCGTAGGGCAAGTGAAATAGGTACAGAACAAGTACATCAATTAATAATAATAATAAACCCCTCTGGGCCAGTCGTTACCTCACCATGAGACTAACGCAAAACCTGGAGGCAGATTATAGGCTTTCGAAAATCTTGTGGTATAAACAAAAAATGTATCACAGGACCTAGGGAAAGCCTACAGACCGCAGGGCAGCTTGTGGCGAGCTGAATGTGAGTGGCGACACTGCAGTCCCGAGTGCCCCTGAGAGTCGGTCGTGGCCTCGCCTTCGGCTTGCCTTTGTTGGCTGGGCGAACTGGAAACCGAGAGTGCCTGGACTCTCGCCTCTGTCTTGCCTTCACCGGCCGGACGGAGTGGGGTCGCCAGAGCTATATGCTCGGGGGTGGAAGTGTCAATTTCAAGGGCGTAATTACGGGGAAACCCGCTCCGGGTCTCGGCCCGCGATGGTGAAACCGGTGCCGCACCGCTCTACACCCCAAAATAAATAAATAAATATTCATGGACATTTCACACAACGTCCTCTGGTCCCAAGCTAAGCTTATTATGCTTGTGTTATGGGTACCAGAATACGGATATAATACATAAACTACTTTTCTTTTGTAAATACATACTTATAATACATAGTAAACACCCAGACGCAGTACAAACATTTGTATGACAATTAAAAACATCACACAAATGATTGTTCTGACCGGGAATCGAACCCGAGACCTCATGATCGGCAGTCCGTTATATGAACCACTACACCACGAGGCCCGTCTCGTCCAAGCCGCTCACACCGGTGTTGCTCCCTGCTACCTTGTCTGGCGGCTGTGTGGGGGGCCCATCTAGTGAGTCGACGAGTCACCGTCTGCCACGGTTCAAGAAGTATCAGTATTGAAGGCAGGCGACCGTTATTATTTGCAATAGTTTTATATACAACCAGTGCATCAAACACCTAACACAATAAACCAGTTCGTTTCTCTACATTATTTTGCAATAGATCTACAGCTACCATTGGCATTCCATGACTCCACTTCTATAGTGCAGGTGTGGAGTGTCGGTGGTAGGTGTCCCACCACATTTATTTATTCATTAAAATTCTCAAAGGGCCTCTGCATGTTGGACCCATGTCTCCATGTATGCCTTACAAAGCACCGAGTATTTCTAATAATAGAAATATACCCGTGAATGCAAAATTGAGAAATAATAACAATAATATACCTATATAATAAATATAGATGTATGCGAGGATGTATATTTTTCTGATCATTTACCTATTTATCTTAACTGTAATTTAAAAGTAGTTAAACCTAAATTGACATCTCAAAATATTGTAAGTGACTCTGTGAAGTGGGGCGTGCGTACTAATTCGGAGAAACAAAGCTATTATGACATGTGTAACAATCACCTACAGGACTTAGATTTCTCAAACGAATTCGCTAGTTGTGCTGGTAAGTCTTGTAGCTTGACTGAGCACAAACTTATTATTGACAATATGTATGAACAAATTGTGAGTATCCTACGTGCAGCAGCGAGGAATACTAAAGAGAGTACGGTTAGGGGTCCGAGAAAGGGTAAGCATGTCAGTGGATGGAACGAGCTCGTAAAAGACGCTAACCGCGAGGCCAGGTGCAGCTTTCAGAAGTGGATAAATCTAAACCGCCCTAGTTCTGGTTCTATCCACGTAGAGATGCAATTTAAAAGAAAAATATTTAAAAGTCGACTGAATTTTGTCAAAATAATGCTGAGCAAATAACTATGGACAGATTAGCAGAGCAACGGGCAACCAAAAACTTTGGTGATTTTTGGAAATCCACAAATAAATTGGATGTAAAGCCCGGCTTCGCGGTGAGCGTTGAAGGCTTAAGTGACCATAAGGAGATAGCGAGCGGACATGTTTAAGCAACAGTTCACTATTAAGTCTCCCCTGGGCCCTTTAGTAGGGTTGAGCAATGCTGAGTCCATTGGTCCTTGTAGTAAACCTCTGATACATTTCACAGCGAAGCAAGTAAGTGATACGATCAACAAAATGAAACGAGGCAAATCCCCAGGGTACGATGGACTCAGTATTGAGCACCTGAAGTATGCGGGTGTCCATCTGTCACGGCTCCTGTCTCTGTTCTACACAATGTGTATAGCCCATGCGTACTTGCCTTTGAACCTCATGAAAACCGTTCTCATCCCCATTGTGAAGAACAGAACAGGAAATATCGCGGACAGAAACAACTATCGTCCCATTTCCCTGGCAACCATAATTGCAAAAGTACTATAAAGATCGTAAAACGCCCGTGTACGCCTGTTTTCTTGATCTCTCCAAGGCCTTTGATCTCGTCTCGTATGATGTGCTTTGGAGGCTGGAGGACAGGGGTATACCGGCGGAAGTATCAGAATTGATGCGGTTCTGGTATGGTCACCAAACCAATCACGTAAAGTGGGACGGCACACTGTCTGCACCGTATAGCATGGAATATGGTGTGAGGCAGGGAGGGCTTACGTCTCCCAAGCTGTTTAATGCATACATAGACGGCCTCCTGGTGGAACTCAGCAGAGCTCGTGTCGGGTGCAGTGTTGATGGAGTTAAAATTAACAACATCAGCTATGCAGACGACATGGTACTGCTGGGACCGTCACCGGGAGCTATCAGAAATCTCATAAATATTTGTGAAGCCTACGCTGCTGCACATGGTCTAATATACAATGCGAAAAAGTGTCAATATATGGTCTTTGAGGCCGACGGCAAGTGTCAATGCACAGAAAATAAGTAGGGTCTCCTCTTTTAAATATCTGGGACATATTATCACCGCCGACCTCAAAGATGATGAAGATATTGAGAGGGAGCGCACGGCCTTAGAGGTTCGCAGCAATATGCTGGCCCGCAGATTTGCTCGTTGTACGGGTGAAGTTAAAATCACCCTCTTCAAGGCGTACTGTCAAAATCTGTACACGAGAAATCTGTGGGTCGGTTACTGCAAAAGGACTTTGGATGTCCTGCGCGTCCAGTATAATAATGCTTTTAGGATGCTGTTGAAACTGCCTCGTTTCTGCAGTGCTTCGGGGATGTTTACACTAGCGCGTACGGATGGCTTTCATGCCTTAATTAGAAAAAAGACATCCTCGTTGCTGCGGAGGGTGCGATACAGTCGCAACAGCATCCTAAACACCGTAGCATGGAGTTTTAATTCTCCGATTTTAAAAACATTAATTTTAAGAACACTAGCCATTACTAACATTATGCAATAAGATAATACATGTAATACTAACACATTTACTAACACAAATTGTAATTGAAATTGTAATTGTAATTGAAATTTAATAATTGTTATATGGATCTTTGTTGTCCAAAATAAAAGTTTATTATTATTATAGAGCGCCATCTGCTACGATTTGTTTATTTGGGATTTCGAGCTACTGTGTGTTTATATTACCTCCATTGTACTATTTTATAACGGAAATTTTAATCTTCATAATCTTACATAAACTTTTAGTTGCCCGAGAAAAAAGAAAGAAAAAATTGCTCTTAGAAGTATTATACTTAAGTTTTCATCGCACTAATACGGACCAGGGTAGAATAAATAAATACAGACTCTACATTATAGAAAAACAAAACAAATATTAGATTTCCTAAGCGCATAACTCCTATAAACAATATACTATATGCTCCACATCTTTCGGTTGCTTGCAAATTTTTTCAGAGCCAGAACAGCGATAATAATGATATTTTAAATATATAAATTAAATACACATTATAAGAGTCCGTAAATCTGGTCGAAAAGTTAATACAATGGACGCACTCGTGTGAATAAAAATAAAAAAGAAATCAAACCTTTTAATTTGTTATCTTATAATGAAGTTTATTAAAAACATTAATAAATAGGAAGTGTCTATTAATACGATTATCGTATAATTAATAATTTTTTATTAATCCGACAATCGTGGATGTGACTATTTGTACGGCTTTTTTTTTTTAATGAGTATATTCATACGGATATTATTATTTTTTTATTATTAAATTTATTACTAAGAATTTTTTTCGTGAAAAAAGTGAAAATCTTTTTCGACACTGTCCACGGAGCAGAAGATTAACTAAGGAGCAAAAGGAAAAAATTGCGGAGTTATTAGATCTCGAAGCTAACCGAGTGAGGGTTAAGTTAGGGTTTTTTTTTTCGAAAACCTTATTTTATTTAATTTCTAATGTTATATGAAACGTAATTAGTACAAATAATAAAGTAGTCGTATAAATAATTATTTTTTATTCATACGATTGCCGTGCGATTGTCAACAGCCTAATAAATAATCACAAGAGTGTATCAAACATAATCCATTGACACGAAAATAAATAGTGTCTTTGTTCAACTATCTGAACTGTTTATTCACCTTAAAAATATTAACATTTTTATCTTCGCTAATGGAATTAAAACTGATTATAACCAGATACAAAACATACCTTACAGAGTACTATAAACTTAAAACAACAGAGTTGCCTTTTTTGAAATCGCTAATAATTTATTTTTGTTTTCCTAAACTGGATATCGATCGAGGCATCTGAAGCACTCCATAATTACGCGGTACGTTGACAATTCTGTAAATGAAATTTATTATAATGACTATTAATATACAAGTAAAAAAAGTACAGGGGTAAGGATTTTCTGACTTCCGTAGTGAAGTATCTGTGACATCATGAATTCGATTGACACGCAGGACAGATATTTAGGTTTAGCGATGTTTTATATAATTTGTAACAGCTTTAGAAGAATAAAATTATGTGAATATATACAAAAAATGTAATTAAAACTCTTAAATAGTTATTAGTAAGCATTTAATTTAATTATTGATTACTTATACATAATAGGTAGTTTTTCATTTTCTAAGTAAAAAATATATTAGCCTCTGTTTATGAATTTACCTCTCCGAAGTAAATAAAAATAGCTTTCTCGACAGGACTTAGAGCATTTCAGCTCGTCAGTTCTTTTTCGTAACGGGATTAAGTAGCAATCAACTTGATTGGAATTTGAATTCGCCTTTGTAAACCTTCCTTATTCGGGAAACTAGCTGTGATGTCATAGTTGTAATCAAAACAAGAGTACCTACTTTTTGTGGATATAAAAGCGTATATTTGTTTTAAATTTTAGCCCGACGCTTCGGAGACTTTTTAGTCACCATGCTTACGGGCGGGACTACCATGGTGACTAAAAAGTAAAATGTGGTCTTATTTGAGTAAATGAGTCGTGCAAGTGTTAGAAAATTATACCTATAGTTCCTAATATTTGCCAAATAACTTGATCGGTACGCGTTCACAAAAGCAATTCATTTTTATTCAATCGTCACGCTCGTATTCATTTAGGTGAGAAGGGTCGACTCCTAGATACACTTTACCAGTGAATATATCTAGGAGTGTATTCTATAAGTAAGGCCTACATAAAACAGTGGATGGAAAATTTTCACATCTCGTTATCGAACCGCGCTAATATCTAATCTAATATTATATATTAATAATATACGGCAAAGTAGTTGCCGTAATGCACAGTAAGATCATTATTTTCATCCAGTGCGGTACGGCGAATATCTTGCCATATTACCACCGGAGGGCCCTGATGCGGCAATCAGGAATGGAGCCCCTCGCGGAAGAGATCGTTCGCTGGAGGAGCGAATTGCGCGACGATCTCTTCCAGCGATGGGCTGAGAGGCTGGCGGACCCCACCGCAAGCAGACGGCTCGCTGAGGCGGTCCACCCAGTCCTGAGGTGAGGCATCGGGATGCGACGTATCACCTAACCCAGCTCCTCACAGGTCACGGCTGCTTCGCCAAGTACCTGTGGGAGGTGGTTAGTATCGAGTCAGATCCTGTTTGCCGCAATTGTGGAAGTGGGGCCGTGGATACGGAAGAACATACCCTTGCCGTATGCACGGCCTGGGACGCCCAGCGCGCTGAACTCGTCAGCGTGCTGGGACAGGACTTGTCGCTCTCGGTCGTGGTCTCGTCTATGGCCGAGAGCGAACAGTGTTGGGCCGCCGTCGCCTTCTTCTCTCGGGAGGTGATGGTGGCAAAAAGGGAGGCCCTGCGGGAGCGCGAACGCTCTGGTGGCACCTTGCCCCCCCGCAGGGCCCCGGGCAGGGGTCGTCGCCGCGCAGCAGCCGGCCGCGGACCCTCCCGACGAGGTGGTCGCCATCTCCCACGGGTTATGGTAAAGCTCAAGGCACCATCGTGGCCCGGCAGGGCAGGAGGCGATAAAGAAAAAAAAGACATATGGCACTCGGGGACTGCCGCGGTAAAGCTATTGCATAGCATTTTGTATCAACTTATGCAATTATAATTATTTATTTATTTTATTTATGCAGTATTTCTTTTTCTTTGATATTAATTCAAGTTACACTTTTTGAGCGTGGTGACCGATAGAAAACAAACAAATTTTACAAGTACAGCTATTCACTGTTGTACATAAATACCTATACACCGTCCGTATTCGTCCGATTTCGGAGCAGCTCGTCTCGATTCGTGCGAGCTTCGTAGAGTCGTACAATACGGCTAGTTGCACGCACACAAACACCGTGTCGAAGACTGCCGAAAAGAAACGACGTTAGACAATGCACGGCCTTCACGCCACACCTCCGTGCCCGTCGGAGTGGGGAGCGTGAGGTTTCTTTTTCGTTACGGAATTTCTTGTATTCGGTCCCCGCGCTCAAGGCCCTCGATAGAAGCTTACAATAGCTTAAAAAAAAAAAAATATTTGCCGTATATCCCCAACCCCGCACGACACTGCATTCGTCCTCGCAGGTGTGCAGTTTGGATTAGTGCAGGCCGTAAGCGAGACTATTAAGTGCCCGATATTTTTTTTAATGAATTTCTCACACTTTAGAGAAAATAGAAAAATTTTAAAAGTGTTTTTATTGTTACCACAATCTTAGAAAAGACTTCATCAGCCGTGAGACTGATAGGAAAGTTAAAAGAGTGCGTACATTTTGTCAAGAATGTCAAAATGTGTTTGAATTGCTATAATGATAATACATATTATGTTAATTTTACTACAATATTTGCTGTAAATATCTATTAATTTTTATTAGTTAATTTTGTTATGTCAGAGATAATTCTTGATGCCCAAGATGTCGTGTGTAAAAGTTATTCCGTGTAATAACTACTTACCAAGTTTCATAAAATTACTTTAAGTTTTTTAAATTTATTTTGTCAAATTTAAGTTCCTAATATTTTGAGATCTCATTTTCAAAATGATTCAGAAGTAATTATAATGATCAAGTACATAATTACCCTGATTTATATTACAAAATATAACTTGAATGTTGTATCTAGAATAAAAATATTTTTAAAATATCGATTATGACTTCAGAAGTAAACACCCCATCCCTAGGATTTTATCACTTCTACGCTATACGGCATATAATATATTGCCGCGAATGATTGATTTTGAAAAATCTTTGTATCTTTCAAAATTTCACAAAGAACCCAGGGCTAGGTATATACACGGATGTAATCTATCGATTTGTTGATAAAAATCATGGATATCGGCGGTGCCCGCGTCTGTATGGACCTTGAAAGCCAGGTTCTGGTACGGCAAAATAGAAGCCGTAACGCATATCAGGAAATATAGATACGGCAATATGAGTCTCGTAGGTATCGCACTAGCAGAATGCTGCCGCGGTGAATGTGTTAATAGATAACAATTTAGCACTGATCATTAAAAATATTATATTAACCTTTCCAGGTCATATACTATCTAAACAACACATTAAAACATACGCAAATGTAGGCTTTCGTAATTTTTTTGATAAAGGTACACAAATGATACCTACATACATTATGTATAGGTTCGTTTTTAGGGTTTCATACAAACCCTTATAGCATCGATAAAATACAATAACTATAATTGTATAATTCATTCATGCTTATAGTCTCACTACGGTATCTGTCTGTCCGTCCGTCAAACTTTTTTACTCAGCATCTGCTGAAGGTATCAACTTGAAACTCAAACCAAATGCAGATCTATGCGGTCAATTATAAAATAAAATAAAATACCAACTTAGTTTAATTTACCTCGCTCTTGACAGGTTTATTACCTATAAGAGGCCCTGGGCTCCTTAGGACTCCTATGAGTAGACTATCAGTTATCATTTCATTATGTAAGTAGGTAATGGTATAAATATATAGAGCCATAGCTCTAGCTTCCAACTTGGGAGTCCCAAAGAGTTACTTGATGTGCTGTGCAGAGTAGTGTAATACCTACTTCGTCTTATAGAATTTATGACAAACGACACACAATATTATACCTTTAGTGTCACGATTTTGGAACATACTCGTAGTATCAGTAGCCCTCCTAAGCACTTCAGACAGTATAGAGATGGTAGATTTAACTTCTTCTAAAGCTAAACTTCTGTTGCCAATAATTGAATATACTGACATAACTAGAAATGTGAAAGATGCCACCTGGAAATATACCATTATTATAATTTATTCCTATTTTCAGTTAATATCAGACTAACTACTAATTCACTAAATTTGAATGGAGAATTGCCAAATAGCAGGTTCATGTAGTGACGGATTAAGAATACAAGTCTCACTACCCCATAACTTTCTCAGGTTGCTGTAAGCTAAGGGAAAACTCGAAACTAAATTCAACGCCAACACGCCTAGTCAGCGCCAAAAGCGCACCCGAAGTAGGTAAAGGAGACATGTGCTTAACAGCGGGACTTTAACAGGAATAGAAATAGAAGAAATGGCTGCTCGAGGTTGCTATGCATTTTAGCAATTTTTATCGATAATTCGTTCATTTCTTATTGCTCATAAACTGTTTCATTAAAAAAATATTCTCTCACTATGAACTAGCGAAAAGACTGACGCAAACACAAATGTAATCAGAATTTTAATTAAGTTCCGTTTTGTTTCTAAAAAAACAATAATTACATACAATAAATAACTTAATATTATACTAAAAATCCATTACCACTACATAACATTTAAGTAAATTTAATAGAAGCTTGACTAGTGCCGAATGGACTTTGACTTACATATTAAACTTACCGATAAAATTACAAGGTTTGGTTCCATCTTAGATAAGTATTATTCAAAAACACAAAACTAAACTGTTATTTATTATATTCTTATTGTAATCGTACGTAACTAAAAACGCCTATTTGATACTAATAATACTGTTAAACTATTGCAATATTCATTAACTGTTATTTCTAAATGAATTTCTATCATGAGGATTATTATATACTTAGGTAGGTATTTAAAATTGTATAAACTAGCTAATGAATCCATCGGCTCATTGGAATTTGTATTACATACAGAGCAGTAAGCAGTATTTAATTGTCACATAATTGTGGATACTGGAGGAGTTCGTTTAATTGTAAACTAAACCCCATCCAATCATCCAAGAAAAAGGCAGCAGCTGACGGAATTGATGATTTAAGTTTTCTTTGTGTTTCGTTTTGGGTTACGTGTCACTACCATATTTCCTCCTTAGTGATGTAAGAGCCAGCTAAGGGATAATACAAGCAGATAACGTTCTCTATGAAAGACGGCAAACTCGAACCTAAAACCTTTGCCAACACGCCTGGTAATTGCGGTATAGTAGATCAAACAGCCTCCTAAGGTTCCTATAGGAGACCCGTTCCCAACATTGAGACTTATTAAAGTCTCAAAGTTGGAAACAAAAATTTTTTTCCATAGAAATTCTACAATGTTGTCGAATCTCGCTCTATTGTAATGATGGTTACACACGTTACGATATATCGTACCAATAAATCTGTGTCACAGAATACCCTGGCATTTATAAGACGGGTGCCAACATATTGCTAGTTGTCTAGCAACATAAGTTGTATATCAACTTATTTAGTTCAGTGTCAAGTAAAAGTTTGTAGACAAATAAAAGTATTCTATTTTTATCATCGTATATGTGGCAGTAGCACAGTCATGGAATTTTCAAATAGATGCTAATTCTGTAATGCAACACAATATCACGAGACGAAAAAATGCATAGAGCAGCGCGATGAAGACTTTTTAAATTTTCGCTACGAAATAAATTCTGATTTGCTTGAATGTTTTACTTATTAATATTATATTTTTCGTTACACTTAAGTAATTACTGAGTGACCAATATCTGAAAGGGGCCTTGACGTCAGTGATCGAAGTCAATTTGAACTTATCGTACTTACCTACGCCACACCGTTTAAAACACCGTACTAAATACTTAATTTAGATCAATTAAACTAATGCTAATATATACATAACTAAATTATACATATATTAAATACACGACCATAGTGAAAGTAAGTTGTAATGTCAATGTATGAGAGCGTGACGCTAACGACAATAATGAGATCATTTTAATTTTGTATCACAGTATTAAAGATGCGAAAAATGCGTCTAATGCTGTACTTAAAATATTTAGCACATAGAAATACTAATAAAATATTAATTGTTGACAAGCCTAGTGATCGAGCGGTCATTATAGTACCCACAAGGTCGCGGGTCCTATTCCCGCACAGTATAATTATTAACTTGTGTGATATTTACATTTGTCACGCTAATGTTTGTAGGTGCTGTGTCAGGGTGTTTTCTATGTACTGTCAATACGTCTTTACAATACATCCAAAACACCGATTGTGTGCAATATTAATGAATATAAATATATTTAATATTTGATCGTTTGTTTAAATTGAAGATGCTTTAAAACTACTGGACCTAATTATAAAACCCTTAAACTGTCGAAAAGTACTATGTCCGGTGAACTTAAGTTACTTTTATTTCAATATTTTAACGATACTCTTGCGAAGCTGGATAAACTTGGAAGATTACTAGTAAAATGTGATTTTATTAGATATGATATTAAATTAAGATCATTAGATATGTATTATGTGACGTATATAAATAATATAACTCGTTTATCATTATTGACTTCCTGATATTCAACTATTAACTGATAACCTATATTCAAAATAATATCTATCGTCTAATGCTTCTCCAGTTACATAGGTATTAAAATTGTTTTTACGGATGTTCCTTTACCAACGTAATATTTTGTAACACTTGCGCCACTAGTTTATGTACTTTCGTAAAAAGCCATTCTTTTAAACGTGTATATTTTGTTCCTTTCTTATAACATGAATTCATACACATATTTATTAGCAACAAAAATAATAATACTCGATAATGATAACAAGATACCAATTTGAAATAGTGACCAAATTAAATCTAACGTCTATGGAAAACATGCATGTTTAAATTATAAACAAGTTCCCAGTCCACTCATGACGATAGTGTTATAAAATAATGCATAATTAAGTTTATTTATATAAAAGATATATAGAAGTTATTAAAAAGACATCTTCTGAATTAAATATTATTATGGTATACGAAAATTTTCAAATGTATTTTTTAACGTAAAATACCAATAAAAACATACTAATCACTAATTCATGTACCTACAACCTATTATGTGTATATATTAAGTTTAATAGGGACATTCATTTGTTTTTACATAAACTGGCATTTATGCCATCGAATTGACAGTAATAATCTGACCACGAAATAAAATTTAAACATCCAAGCATTTGTTAAGCTTGACTACTCTATGGGTTTTATTGTGCTAATTTAATTTACCATAAGTGTCAATAGACAGATAAATAAGAAAGTGAAGTTTAGGACAATTTCTCTAAAACATTTCACTTTGCAGTTTCAGTGATAGCTAAGACATACAAGTGTGCTGTGTTCTATTCCGTTTTATAATAAACGTTAAAGTGTTAATATGATGGAGAAATTTAGGCTTTTAATAATAAAGGTATGAGAAATATTCATTTACTAGCAAAATAACATAATTTATAGAATGTTAGCTTCCATAATTCTTAGACAATGCTATGTGTGCTCGATTTTAACTCTTGATCACTTGGTCTAAACCTTAAACTAAAGATTAATATCAAATTCAAGTCTTAAAATGTAGTCTACGTTAGTAAAGTGTTTACGTCAATATAAAGTGAAACTTAATATATTAATATACAATTACCTATCCCTACTTAGATACAGAACCGTTGTAAGAAATAATGCAGACGTGTAAAAAACTTTTTTAAGTTATACTTCTGTCAATACTTTAGGGAAAAATGTTGACGTACATTTTTACGAGGCGAACGATAAGACGAATAGGTAGGTTTAACTCTAAAAAACTTACACTATGAAGTTAGTTTTTAACGTAGGATAACGCGACGGACAAACAGGTATAACTTCTTATTGTAGTAGTACGCACACACACACCTTTTTAATCAGTAAAATACAATAAGTAAGATATACTCTATTGGCTCTGGAGTTTTGTTTCCATAACAACTTATTTAATTGGTGTGATTAACCTAGAGTTACAAACTGGTTTAAAATTACTGAGAGTTACTTTTTATTTCTTACTTTAACAGAAATAGGTAGGTACCGTATTAGTACGTACTACACACATTATTCAGTTTATATTTTGACGCTTCGTTACTAACTTCTGTTAGTATATCGTGCCTCCTTTAATGAAATAAAGATTAATGAATGTTGACACCAAATACATATTTATTCGACGGGTATCGTGATCTAGTGGTTCATGTACCGTCATGGCTGCATGGCTGCCATCTATAAGGTCGCGGGTCCGATTCCCGCACGGGTTAATCATTTGTGTGATATTTATAATTGTCACACAAATGTTTGTTCTGCGTCTGGGTGTTTCTATGTATTATAAGTATGTATTTACAAAAGAAAAATAGTTTATGTAGTATATCCGTATTCTGGTACTCATAACTCAAGCATATTATAATGATATAAGCTTAGCTTAGGACCAGAGGGCGTTGTGTGAAATGTTCATGGATATTTATTTTATTTATTTATATTATCCACAATATTATCCGGCACTCCCTTTGGAATTTTGGACACCATTTTGAATAACTACAGATTAAAAAGACATTTTCAATCAATTTTAACAATGGGAACGTGTCGTCAGATCAGAGTATAGATACTAAATAAAAGTTTAAAGGTGTACTTTCTTTTCAGATCCTACTTTTATTCATCATAGCTGCCATCCTAACACCAAGTGTCGTAAACGCAAAGAAAAGTAAAAAACATTTTTCATCTTTATTATTCCCTGGGGAGGAACTTGAACCAGAAAACTACAAACACCAGAAGAGAAGTGCCCACGGAAGAAGTCTGAAGTGGAACAAACATTACGAAAACAATGGACTTCCACCATACTTGGTATTTAATAGAAAATTGGGAGCATATTATCCATACTTCAAGTATCCAGAGAACAATTTGAGAAGGAATATGAGAAAAATATCTAAGCAGTATTCTACAGTTAATGCATATACTACATTGCCGCGTGAATTAGGCAAACGGAGTGTTGAATGATAATTAAAAGCGCATTGTGCGTATATTTTAACACGCTTATATGAGTTCGGTAGGTATCTATAAATTAAATGTATGTAACGGAATCTTTGAAAGTGATTTTCACCCACTTACAGTAGTCGAATCGATCTGAAATTTTGTATACATGTTATGCACCGATGACATTGCAATAATTTAATATTCATATTCAGGATTTTCAAGCGTATTTTTAGTTTTAGAACTAAGTATAAAAAGGTATTTGAAAGAGCTGTCCACCAAATAAATAAATAAATAATATGTAGAGAACCTGATAAAAAGTGTGTCATCATGTTCTTTACATATTTATTTATTATTAAAAAATTAAAGAGTAAGATTGACTTTATTATTTATTTATTTTTTAGGGTGATAAAGTCGCTAAGCGACAAAGCCCTTTCAATAAAAAAAAGATGAGTTTAATTCTACAACAGGGACAATTCCTAGTTAAATTATTGAAAAAGCTAAAAGCTTACTTTTTGCTTCAATAATTTCACCTAAGTTGTAATTTATTATTAAACGTTTTTTTTTAAATTAGTTGTTTTAATTATTCATTTTTAGAGTATATTTGTGGATTAACATCACTTATCTACTTAACGCTTTTTTGTTAACCTAAAATGTTGGTTAAATATATCTAGTTGATTAGTCCTCCTATGACAGCACGCCTGGGGCTCTATGCTAGTTACAATGTTGTCATTATGGCGCCACAATGGCGTTATTTATACTAGAGTAGACTACCAAACTTGATAAAATTCGCCATTATGCAATCAGTGACTGATCATTATAATAATAATAATAATAAATATTCATGGACGTTTCACACAACGTCCTCTGGTCCCAAGCTAAGCTTATATGCTTGTGTTATGGGTACCAGAATACGGATAGAATACATATACTACTTTTTTTTTGTAAATACATACTTATAATACATAGGAACACCCAGACGCCGTACAAACATTTGTATGACAATTAGAAAAATCACACAAATGATTGTCCCGAGCGGGAATCGAACCCGCGACCTCTTGATCGGCAGTCCGTTACCAGAACCACTACACCACGAGGCCCGTCATTGTGACTAAAGTGTCTGTCGGAGGCTCGTGCTCAACATTTGTAAAGTGTTACAAAGAGTTGGTTGACAGTCATATATTTGCACATAAATAGTTCCATCCGTGGTAAACGCGAGCACTATCCGTTAAGAAATCTGAACTCCTTATATCTTTTCCTATCTTCTTTCCTTTTCATATTCCATGTTTTTTTCATATTCATTTCCTTTTCATATCCTCCTCCTCTATCTTCAAACCAAAGCTTTTGGTCTATTTTTTATTATAGAAAATAAACTAACATAACTTAACTAAAATGGAAACAACTATGGTGTGTTTTCATTAATTGATAATTTTGTTGTACATATTACTTTTAGATCATAAATTCACAATTTTATTATAAGTGTATGTGCCAATTCTACCTGGACAACTAAACTTAACTTTAAAAAATGAAATCAATTACCTATTGCTGTATTTTGACTATTTGGCTGTTTTGTTGTGCACATTTATATTAATTAAAATCTTTAGTCTATAATAAACAGTTTTTATAACAAGAAAGTGCAGTTAACATTGCCGAATTGTGTTATCAACATTATAAATTCATTTTTAGTTAAGTTTAGTTTATTTGTGCTGGTAGAATCAGTACCAATGTAAATTTTTATTGAGTCCTCAAGTTAAAGATGGACTTTATCCAAGTTTTAACCCCTATAACACTTTCACTTGATACGGGATTCGAACTCATATCATCCATATTCCAATTTAACAATTGTATCACGCAGAATATTTTTAATACAGTATATACAAGTAGTTACACCATTTTAAAACCAGTTTAATTAAAAATGTGGGTGTGAATTTTATGATTCATAATAAAATACAAAAAGTTCAAATTGTGGTAAAAACATAAAAAAATACCTAAGGAATTGACAAATTACAGATTTTTTTTCTTCAACAGTTTTGTTGTTAGTTCGAAAATAGGGTCCATTTACATTATCAAGAACTTAATTATTAACTGCCTAATATGCGATGTTTCTTCTTTACTTATTTTAAAACAAAGTCGTTATTTCTGTATGTCCGTATGTGAGCTTATTTCTTTAAAACTACGCAACGAATTTTGATGCTATTTGTAGCAGATATGAGTGGTTCAAAAGGATAGTTTGTAAGTATAATTTGCTATAGTTTGGTGTCGATATTCCACACGTACGTAGTCACAGGGTAAAGCTAGTTAATTAATAAACCATAGTTAGTTTTGTGACAGATTAAGTGCCTATCTAATAGTTTTAGTACTGATATCATTTAACATCAACAGATGACATCCTTACTTACTTATTACAAAACTAGCTGTTGCCCTCGACTCCGTCCACGTAGAATTTAGGAAATTTTCCCCGTTTTTGCAACATTTTTAACTACTGCTTGAGTGAGAGTATTATAAACGTAAGAATGAACGAAGTGCTAAGCTATCAGGAGTTACACGTGTTATTGTGAGTCAACCATAAAATATGGCTATATGTGCTGTTTGGGATATTTTTTAGACAATTTTATGTAGAATATTTCCGTCATATATGATTTCTATGTAACTTTAACCATTAAGGCTGCACACGCGACGGAAGCTTAAAAAATGGAGCACCTTTTCCCGTTTTATACATTTCCCTTCACTACTCTGCTCCTATCCTATTGATTGTAGCGTGATGAAAAGTATACTATAACCTGCCCAGGAGTGTGAAGAATAATTGTACCAAGTTTCGTTAAAATCCGTCGAGTAGTTTTTGTTTCTATAAGGAACATACAGACGGACAGACAGACAGACAAAAATTTTACTGATTGCATTTTTGGCATCAGTATCGATCACTAATCACCCCCTGATAATAATTAAAATGAAAATATATTTCATGTACCGAATTAACCTCTCTACAGATTTATTATAAGTATAGATAAAGTCGCTATTTTAGTATATATGTCCCTATGTGAGCTTATATCTTTAAAACTACGCAACGGATTTTGATGCGGTTTTTTAATGGGTAGAGTGGTTAAATAAACTAAATTGAGAAGATTGTAGTGGAAAATTTGGTAAACATGTGCAGGAACCATGATAGCTCAGATGGGAGAGCAACGGAACGGTGTTCCGAGGTCGTGGGTTAAAGTCCTGCTCATGGTTATCATTTTTTCCGATATAATTTAGTTTACTTAGTATAAATTAAGGGTAGAGTAGTTCGTAAAGATGGATTTTTTGTATAATTTGTTAAGGTTAAGTTCCTAAATTGCACGCGTACGAAGTTGCGGGCACAGCTAGTATTCAATAATTAACGTATTGGCCTGAGTCTACTTCTCTTAGATTAGTAAATATTTCGTCGAGTATTCTCGTTAGGCTAATCTGCACTAACAAGGCTATACTAAATTATAAAATTGTGAGGTCAATATCAGCCAACATACACTTCCCTACACCTACTGCGGAACCAAAATTACTACTTATAATGGAAAAATTTAATTTCAATAAATAGGAACAACAATAAACTAATAAGAATAACGTTTATGTTTTCCTCCATCGTTAATATAAAAACCAGTATTTTGTTGAAACATCGTTATTTTTTTATTAATTTGCATAACCAGGCTGGAGGATTGACTGTATTGTGTAGCGGTAATAAAAGTTTTAGGATTTTACAAAAACGTCTAAATTTTGAAGCAATTTATGATGGTATCATATTTTGAGAATAGGAAAGTATTATAATCATTATTATAATTATAATTTAGTCAGGCAATGTACGGCTTGCCTGGAACTTGCATGATTTTTAAAAAGCTCATATTACGCCCGCTGGCCAATGATAAATCTCATAATAAATTATGGAAAAGTTAGTTAAAAAGTGTTGGTACAACGTACAGATTAATGTTGCTACATTAACCCGTACGTTGTCCTGCTGGATGCAATTTTCTGAGACGCCTTAAGGCATAAACGATTATAAAAATCATCATCATCATCATGTCAACCTATTGCAGTCCGCTGCTGGACATAGGTCTCTCCCAATTCATGCCACAATATACGGTCCTCTGTCTTCCGCATCCAGTCCCTCCCCGTGACCTTCTTCAGGTCGTCGGTCCACCTGGCAGAGGGGCGGCCGAATGATTATTATCAAAATATTTTCACAAAAATATGTCACGAAAAGATATACCAAGCAGCTTTTGTCATTAAATGTGATGTGACGACAAAAAGAGACTACTAGTTTTTATATTGAAGATATATAAATATACTATAGTTACCACGCCGAATGATGATCCCTATGACGTTTCAACTGACAGTTGTATTAGTTATGCGAAACAATTTCGATAAAATACTGTTTTTTAGGCAAATGTCATGTCATTCAGCCAGGTCATTCAACATAATCTTATATATAAAAATCAATTGCTGTTCGTTAGTCTCGCTAAAACTCGAGAACGGCTGGGCCGATTTTGGTGATTTTGGTCTTGAAATATTCATGAAACTCTAGGCAAGGTTTAAACGGTGACAAAATATATGGGAATCTAAAATTCCACGCGTACGGAGTAGCGGGCATCAGCTAGTAAGCAATATTTACAAACTCAAAGCATTTGTTTTATTTTTCCAACAAATTATCGATGTGTCCCTTCTTAGTCCATAACAGCTTGACGACGTAACTTTTGCAGCACGTACCATGTACATTTGCATTGAGTTTTTTTCTATTATTTCTGAACATTACGTAATAATTTCTTAATATTCATTTTTATAATTTACAATTGTACACAATTATGATATTTTCGACTTTTTAATGGACCTCTAAAGGATTTGATGTGATAGGACGTCAGTACAATGTTAAGCGCTAACGAACTGTCATAGGGATCATCATTCGGCGTGCGGAGTATAGCTGACCCGGCAAACGTTGTTTTGCCATACAAAAAAAATAAAAGGTTTTTAAAATAGATGTTGGCCGATTCTCAGACCTACTGAATATGTATGTAAAATTTAAGAAGAATCGGTCAAGCCGTTTCGGAGGAGTACGGTAACTAACACTGTGACACGTAAATTTTATAGTTACCTACATCGCTTACAAAAACACTGCTGTAACAGCATTAGATCAAATTATAATACTACGTAATAACATTGAATGGCATCATGCAACCAGACTTCTGTGTCAATCTGGATTAAAAATGCTACCATCATTAATCTACTTATAATTGGGAACTATGATTAAATTCTTATTTGTTACATACCTGCAACATATCATCAACAGGATTATCAATAAGATGTAATTACGGGGGTCATCAAGAATAGCTTGTAGCCATCCTGCGTGTAAGCTTTACCAGTATATAAACAAAAGTCAAGCGAACAAGGGCGCAGTGTTTGTGAAACTGGGGGCGTATTCTAGTGGTACCTACAATATAACTTGATTTTTACCCAGCTGTTAAGGAAGGGTTTCATCATGAATAAGCTTATTGTAAGTACTGACGCAAATAGTTTGAGTTATAGGTGCATTTTAACGTTAACGTTTGTACTTAATAAATTGAATTATGGTAGAAAAAGTGAAGTTCAAGTCCAAGTCCCGCTTGCGGTAATCACTTTTTCCACCATAATTCAATTTATTATGTAAAAGCATAGCATGTCAATTGCAAAAGTAATAAATTACTTTAGTTAACGTTTGTGTTTCGTGGTAGAATTAATATTGTATGGTAGTCTTTAAGTGCGCAGTCAAATAGGCAGATGTTTTGGCTGTTTTTGAAATCAGATTATTATTCTGGCTACGCTTATAAGAGCATTAATTAAATTTTTTTACTTTTGTTACTGCCTATATAAGTATACTAGCTGTTGCAGGCGACTCCATCCGCGTTTATTTAAAAAAAAATCCCGTTTTCGCAACATTTTTCACTACTGCTCCGCTTCTACTAGTCGTAGCGTGATGTTATATAGCCTAAAGCCTTCCTCGATAAATGCCCTATCTAATACTGAAAGAATTTTTCAAGTCGGCCCAGCGGTTCCTGAGATTAGCGCGTTTAAACAAACAAACAAACTCTTTCGCTTTATAATAATAATTAGTATATTTAAACTTTACGTGGTGGTTACTTGTTGGACCCTAAGCGGCAACTAGTTCTGTGAATTCGTCTCATCATGACGAGACGAAAAAAGACTTACTTAAATAAAATTAGCAACTAAAAAAAAAATGTCGTCTGAAAAGTGCTAATATCCGCTATCAAATCCTATTTGGGCCTTAACAACATCCTGTGCCTTACTTTCTGAAGAAAAACAGCCCGTTAGTGTCGTGATGATGTTAACCTTAGCTTATCATAAATGCTCAATTAATACTTTGTGTTAATTAAGCAAACTACGTCCGCATAGTCTGTTGATTATAACCGCTCTTTGATTTCTGCGTGATATTTGACTAACTTTAACTTAATTTGAGGCCATAGAGTTAAGTATTTGTTTATTTATTCCCTTAAACTGTGGATTTAATGTTTGTACAAGACAATTCTGATCTTATTTGTACTTTTCAACCAGTTAACCGACGGTCTGCTAAAGGTCTTCTTTGATCTTAGAATCTAGCACACCCTTATCGAAATAATACTTCTCTTCGTTAGGGAAAAATGATGAGTGTAAAATTAGGCTAGGTACTTTGGCCACATATTTAGATTCCTGCCACAGTTTAAGAAGGTTTTGATTAGATTTTGCCTAAACATGTTTTATTTGTTAATAAAAATAAAATTGTTTTGAGTATTCTTCTAATTCCCTTTTTGTCCGTTTTCAGCTTATAACGTTGGCACTAGTTGCAGTAATGGCGGCTCCAGGTAAGTTCCATTTAAATAAATAAAACCATTTTATTGAACTCTTTAAGTCTGTGTATAATCTGTGATGGATAAAAATAAAAATGTGGGTGCCCAGGGTGCTGTAAGAGCCAACAATTCCTTTTGTTGCCAGAAAGTTTAAACTAACATGCGCCGTGAAAAAAGGAAATCTTGATTCTTAACCCTGTGTCAATACAACGAGTCAAGTGGCACAGTGGACCAAATACCCTCTCAATTTAATTGGCTTTCACATAAGCACATAGTAAAGAAAATGCAAAATTATCAAATTGTAATGTTTTTTTTTTGCTGGCCAGACGGCCAGTTGATGCAATTTTGCGTGTAGAAGCAAACTATAGTTACTTAACTTTACTTTCAGTTAGAAAAGATAACCCTAAATGCATGTTAATACTAGTACAAGTAAACAAGAAGAATCTTGATAATACTGACATATCTTTGCAGGTTTCAGCTACAGCACTCATCGCAACCATGGTCACGAGGGATATGGAGATCATAAGAGTGACAAGCATGGTAGTGAACACCACGATCATCACGACGGACATGATCATGATGATGATGACGATGACGATGATGATGATGATGATGACAGTGATGAACACGATGATTATCACCATGGACATGAACACAAAGATTATAAAGGACATGACCACAAAGATTATAAAGGCCATGAACACAAGCAGGAACATCAACAAAAACATGAGCCAATTCATAACGAGAAACAAAAGGCAAATGAGGATTTGATCAAGCAAGTATTTGGTCAACAAACCCAATCTCAAGGCCAATCTGCAATCAGCGGTCAAAAAGATCAAGGAGACTTCGGAGAAGTTGGTCAAGCTAGATTTGGTAGTGGGCAAAATAGTGGTAGCTATGGCCATGACAATGGGCACAAGCAAGAAAGGGGTCATGGACACGAAGGAAGCCACGGGCATGATGATCACAAACAGGATTGGAATCATGGTCACGGTGGCAGCCACGGACATGATGATGGACACAAGCAGCAATGGGGTCATGGACACGATGATGGGCACAAACAAGACTGGGGTCATGGACACGATGATGGGCACAAACAAGACTGGGGTCACGGACATAATGATGGGCACAAACAAGATTGGGGTCACGGACACGAAGATAGCCACGGTCACGGACATGATGATGGACACAAACAATGGGGCCATGAAGGCAGTCATGGACATGAAGGTAGCTACCAGCATGGTGGCCATAAGGGCGGATATGGCCATTATTAAGAGAATAGAATAGAACATAATACGTAGAATTAGAAATAAAACATTATTTATAAACCTTAGTCAATAAATTATTACAACAGGACTTTTTTTTACTATTTATCCTACGCTGTCCTATCTTTTAGACCAATAAATTATACAGTAGGTAGTGCCTAAGATTGCTTCTTATTTCGATCGACCTAAGAACAGTGTATCATTAGTCGGATTTGAATATTTTGAAAATAACCAACTAAAAGAACCGTAATATTAATTATGCCATCAGCTAACAGACGCAATACCAATATATTAACTTGAACGAACATCTGAAAGTTTTAGATGGTTTTAGTATAAGCGAATAATAAATGTCCCAAGTTGGAACCGATCCTACGTCAATACCTACTTTGTTATTTAGGTTATTCTAATATTCAACTATTCAAACTTCTTACGAAAAAAGTGCGATCTAAGAAATAGATGAATTCAAAATTTGAATTTTAAATCCTTTGCTAAAGATTTGAAAATCATTCTGACTCATTATTCAGTCAAAATTCACGAGAAAAAGAAGTCTAGTTTAAAAATCAAAAAATCAAAAAAATCTTAAAAATATTATACGTACAATATTTTACAAAAATACTTATAAGCCTAAATCAGTGTTACTTCGCTTAGTAGTGTTTTTATTTTATAACTTTATTATCTCTTGCACAACACAAGATGTTCGGCTTCGGAGGACCAGGTAAGCTTATTTTTTTCCATTAACTTACTCTACAGTAAAAGGAGATTAAGGCTCTCTACGTTTGGACTCAATAAGGTTGTTCTAAGCCTCCACGTATATACACATTTGAGACTACCTCAGCATGACGCTGGTACAGAATGACGTACGTGCTGCGCGGGCACCACATTTTACATGACTGCCTGAGACGAGTATACCAAGGAGCTGTCATTAGCTGGTTATGGTTCACAGAACCTTCTTAGTGTGATTCTAGTACACAAACACTACAATAAGAAAAATCCCACATGGTTCGCTCCCATCGGTTTTCGTTATTAACACTTGTATTAGCTTGCGTTAGCGCAATGGATTCTTATCGTGACATCATGGGCGGCGCCTTGTGCACGCTATCTACGGTAATGAGATCGAACTCTTATTTGTAAGCATATTGCAAGTCTCATTTAATCACATAACTTATATTGATAGATACATATTGTTTAAGACTTGTTTTTCGGACTGGAGTAAGAGCGTAATAATATTATTATGTTGCATTTACAGGTTGTGGTGGCGGATTTGGTGGCAGTTCGGGATGTGGCGGCCAAAGCTTTGGTGGCAACTTCGGCGGAGGCTTTGGTAATTTCGGCGGCTCTGGATTCGGTCAAGGAATGCAAATAAGCCAAGGTGGATTTGGTGGTGGCCAAGCTGGATTTAGCGGCGGTCAAGGTGGATTTAGTCAAGGTTATCAAGGAAGTCAAGGCGGTTACGGCCAGCAAAGCCAGGCTCAAAGTGGATATAGTCAGGGAGGTCAACAAGGCAGCTACGGTGGTTACCAACAAGGATATGGACAATGACCGCAACCAATAAATTTAATGTAATGTAGCGTCCTGTGAAATATAGAAAGTGCTTCGTGATTAGATTGTCTGAATAAACTAAATTATTAAATCTTTATACAAGTTTCATTTTAGTATCTACACCTTTCCAATGACTGAACTGTTGTCACAATAGTGTCTCGTTAGGGAATGGGTTAACATCAATCTGTCACGAAATGGGCATACCTGTCTTATTAGGTCTTATTATACCATAATATATAGGTTCATAAAAAACCTTAAAACCGTTTTTTATGAACCTATATATTATGGTATAATAGTATCGATTATTTTGGACTATCGATAGTTTAACAACATGCAATAGTATTAAGGTGAGTATAGACTACAACATTTAGGTACTTGTACCAGAACAACGAGCCGCTCTATGATATGCTTGTAACAAAGAGGGCGAGCGTGCTTGACGTTTAGTTCGTAAAAGTTAATACACTAGAACTAGTATTGGTTATGTTTTAATAGTAGGGGAGCCCACGATGCTAAATGGGGATTCAACCCGACAAATGTAATGCAAAATTATTATAAATTTTATATTTTTATTATTACGCAAGGAAAACTGTTTGATATTATTTATTCCTATATCCTCATAGTTGATCGTGATTGACTATTATATTTGAAAATTGTAAATAATACTATTGTAAATTTTTAAAAAATCGATAGTCCAAAACAATCGATACTATCGATAGTTTGTTATTAACGAACTGCAATACTATCGATAGTATCGATAGTTTGTTATTGAGGAACTGCAATACTATCGATAGTATTGTACCCATTCGATAGTATTGCCTTATTCTCTGCTATCGATACTATCGATAGACCGATCGATAGTCTTACGATTGGTTGGCTATCGATAGACTATCAATTAATCATCGATAGTCGACTATCGGTCGGCAACACTAGCAACAGCTAGTTTCCATTAAAAGACTCTTATATCATAAAACAATATTTATTTTTCATTGTAATACGTGTTATCTATTTGCATTTGTCATAATTTTCGAACTGAACAAATGATGTTCAACTAAAGCTAACTGAAAATGAAGCACAAAATCTCATTATACAAATCTATCACATATGAGAAAATCTACTTTCATTTATTAGAAAAATACACGTCCTCAGTGCTTTAACAACCTAAGTATGACTAAACACCGCTAATTCAAAGGAAGGCGTAATTATTACACTAAATATGTGCCATATTTAACTCTATTCATCTATAAGCTACAAAATATAATTACTGCGTTAGTATTGTTTTTTAATTACGCCCTTCTCCAAAATGGCGGTAACATTTTATAATTTCATCATTACTCTGTGCATGTTATTTAATCTATGATGTGATATTCTTTCTTTTTATTACATAACAAATGCACCTTATTATTATACTATTACATAATATATATTTATTTATTTATATTCACTATAATTTTAAAGTTATTTCTTTTCAAAATAAATAAAAACGCAATCATCTATAAATTGTATTTTCTAATATTTACATAATACTAACGACTATATACACAGATCAATAATTTATATTGTAATAATAAAACGAAAAAGCATTTTTTATCTTTATTTTGACTAATGTTAAAGCATTATTAGAAGGCGAATAAACGAACACTATATTGTATTAAATTTATAATTTTGAGATATTCTCAACAACATGGCTCATTATAAATACATTTTGTTAACAAATATTAGAGTTATATAACATTTCTTTTTTATCAGTAGCAGAGACAAAATGTAACATAGACAGGTACCACTGTAATACAATAAAAAAAACTAGCAGTCATCAATTATCGATACCATTGCGCTATAAAGAAACTAATCTATTAAATTAGCAAATTTCAGTATTAAGATATGGTTAAGACTAAAATTTTTAGGCCAACTTAATTGCGATGATAAAAGACATTAAAAGTGCCATTAATTTAAAAAAATAAATCTTATTTTTTTTTGTCGTCACACACACACTATTGTCAATCGCAATGTTCTTTCTTAGCTACCTTGATAGCTACCTATTCTGCTGTTGTCAGGTATGAAATTCGAAAGGTAGCTTTAGGTTTTGTAACGCTACGGCTCCATCCGCATCATTAGTAGCAGTAAGAGTAGCTACATTGCGAAATTCAAATAATTTTAGTACGTATATTCCACAGGTATATTCGTCTCGTACGCGCTTCAACGTCCACGGTGCCGATAACATACGTGTTTGCACGCTAATGAAGCCGTATCATTACAAACCTACAGTGAAAATATAGCACGGCCGCGTCTATATTTAACTTTTACACAAGCTGTTTTTGTCATACGAAAATAAATAATAGATCAAAATCCGAGATGTGAAACCTTTTACTCATTTCTCAGTGCTGAAATGTATTGAATAAGTTAGTCTTTGTATGTACTAACGTTGTAAAAATACCCTCCTATCTATCTCTTCAGCCATTTTCCAGTAATCTGATTCTAAAGTCTGGTAAAAATAGTAATTTACCTAAACGTAGAAAATACCTACTCTCGGATCTGGGTCTATAATAAGCAATCAAAATTTCTAACATATAAACTTAATATACATAATATGAATACACACACACATTATAGTTACCCTGTTGTCAAGCGATAGAATCAAAATAATTTAATAATAAATCTAAATTTTTAAGTGTATTAGATACATTTGTCAATTGGTATTATTATTATGAGCAATAACAAAATTATTGTAGCGACGAAATAAGCACTTATATTGAAAAAAAAATCATTACTTAAAACCAAATACCAACTATAACTTCTATAATTATATTTTGCGCTTTCACAACGCAGCAAGTGCGCTTTCACAACGCAGCAAGTGCGCTTTCACAACGCAGCAAGTGCGCTTTCACAACGCAGCAAGTGCGCTTTCACAACGCAGCAAGTGCGCGTTCACAACGCAGCAAGTCAACTTCCACACTCAAAATTTTAATAATATAACCGCTTATTTCGTAGCCACATTTATAACAGATTTTAATAACACACGCACACATTTAGAATTACCTCAACACGGAATAATGTTACTATAACATCAATTTATATGTTTAATTAATTAACCAATTAAGGAACTCTCGGGAATTTTATAAAATATATAAATAGGTACATCAATTTAAACATAGAAAAATTACCATCAATAAAATAAAAAATACACAAGATATAATAAAAATCATTAGCTGCAAGGGCTGTATACAAAAACTTTGTATTGTGCCATTTTTGTTAAATATAATCATTAAATAATATTTGAATATAATTAAAGTTATTACACGAGTTTAGTTATCCAAGTTTAGTGATGTCATAGTGTGACGTCTTAGTCTATATATAGGTGGGACAATGGTCTAGGCTTGTGCCACAAGCGTCACATATTTTAGCGTCTCGTTCGTTAACTAAGGTGCAAGCTGGACATTCGCGACCACCAGATCTTAAAGGTTGTATTTCAGGACCACGTTTAGACTTACCACACATTTCACATGCAGCTAAACCGTTTTTATTTAAATACGTGCATGTGGAACATTCCCATTTGTCTCGTTTAATATCACTGCAAGCAGGATCCGATCTCATTCTTTCAGTCGAATGTTGGCTGGGTGGTCTACTAACAGGCCTCTCGTCAAATTGTCTAGGCGGCGATCGTCTAACGTGATCAGTTTCATCCAATGATACAATTAGTTGCGCTTTCAAATCGTATCCAGATGGATGAGCATTGGTAGCTGAAAAAACAAGTCGTTTTAGCTTACCTATTATGTTTGAAACACACATTGACTATATATCGAATGTTCTAATTAAGTATTCAAAGATTGTAGTCAATAAAGTTCCAAAACCGATAATGGTAAGTAAAAAAAAGCATTTCGTACCTACATGCAAAGGCACAACTTACGCGCGGACTAAGAAATTATTGCGTTTCAACATGAAGTATTTCTAACAGATCTTATTTTCCATTTATATTTATAAACTAGCTAACCCAGCAAACGCATAACAATGCCATACAAATGTCAGGGTTGGACAACCCTTAACGGAGGTATCACTTAGGGATATTAAAAATAGATAGTAGTCGATTCTCAAACCTACTGAATATGAATATAAAATTTCATAAAAATCGGTCAAGCCGTTTCGGAGGAGTATGGTAACTAACACTATGACACGAGAATTTTATATATTAGAAGAAGAAGATATACATTGTATACTTACATGGATTACTTTTAGAACTATGTCCTATATTATTAACGCCATTCTCAATAGGTTTACTTTTAGATTTGTCCACCTCAACGGCTACTAGTTTAGCTGGTTTTTTCACCTTCTTAACCTCTGCTGCATTCGATACAGACCCATTCATTGAACTTTGTTGTTTTATCACATCTTTTCTATCGCGAACATCCTTTTTAGTAAGCAACTTTACCTTATCGGGAGCCACTTTATTCGTTACTAATGCATCCGCCTTGGGGTTACCAATCGGTTCTGAAACATGTTTCCTAGGTTTCCTTTCATCGACCTGCTTTTTAGCTAAACTTTTCGCTCTCTTTACTTCTTGTTCTTGCTTCATTCGAACTAATTCATTCACTTTAGCTGTTCGATATACTTCTTCGTCATAAGATCTGTCAAGATTCAGAGCCTGTAGACCATCTTCTAAGTCTAATGTTGTAGGTTGATATTTCGCTCTTCTTTCCTCCCTATCAAACCTATCGAGTGTTCTGGAATCTCTGTCTAAAGAGGGAGAGTACCGACTTCTTAGTTCAGGCTCCTGTTCTTTACTAGATAAATTTCTAAATACATAATCCCAACTTTCGTAAGTACCCATACCATCTTCTCTTGCTTTACTAAGCGCGGGTTGCGTATCAGATCGGGGTAAACTTGGTAGTGAGACATCACTAAACCCTGACTTAGATGTACTATTCCTTCTAGAAGATTCCGCTCTACTTTTCTTGTGATTCCTATCGTCGTTTTTATACCTCTCAAACTTTCCATTTTCATAAACTGATGGGGTTTCTAATAATTCTATTAGTTGTGCTGTTGGTACCGAGGGGTACCTGTATTGAGGCATAGGAGGGTAACCATTTATGGGGACTGTGGCTGCGTGTTTAATGGGAGCATAAACTGGTGTAGGGATCATGTATGGGGATTGCACGGGGTAATAATAAGGGACACCGTAAGGAGTCATCATGGGAACTGTGGAGCAATGTGGCACGGTTACAGGAACTTCAGGATGTACATGGGGGTACATGACTTGGGGCATTAAATAAGGGTTCATTGGAGGCATGGATTCCTCAAGTGGTGAATCTTCGCATATATGATTGCAGTGCGGTTGAATATTGTTATATCTTGGGTCTATCTGTCTGTTTCGATATAAATCTGTTGGAATCGTTGTAGGTATGTTCGAGTATATTTCACTGTCTGGAAAGTAAAACAAGAAGGTTCAGATATCTACACAATACATATAAAGATGAAAGCTGACTACCTAGACTAAAATATTTATTGACGTACATCCGAAATTAATAAAGTTAGGAACCTGAATGTTTGCGTTCTTTATATTATAGGTACACTGTAGGGAGAACCGGGACTAAAAGTTTGTATTTAAGGTCATCATTCTTTTATATAGTTTAGAATGTGAAATACTAACCATCGTATCCATGTTTACTCCTATCCCCATGTGAGGTGGCGGCTAGTCTAGCGACTGCGTGTGTGGCCGGCGACGCGCGGGACACTCGTTCAGTACATACGTCCCTCCACGTGGCTCTACCACCACCACTCCAAACACCCTCCCAGATTTGACACATTATCTGTACAAACGTACAAAAAGAATACAATTAAACTATACAGATAATATGTAAACAATTGTGTGCAATCTGTTGATCAGCACCTCTCCTGGTCCTTTGAGCCGGATATGGACCTGTGGATACGACTCGAAGGACTAAAATATGTAGGAAGTCGAAGGAATAATATATTTCTGACCACCTGCTTCTCTACAAAATGACGTTGACAATAAAATATTAAGAACCGTGACAGTTCTTTTTACAGCCGAGACAAAGGATAACGTATTTAGTCCATATTCTGTTATAATTCCTTACCTGACATTCACACTGTGCAATAAGTGCATCCCTCGACACTGCCGCGACCATATCTGGACAAATGGGTGCTTCTAGCTCTAATCGTCCATTGCCGATCGACTTGTAACCCATTGAATGTAATAATAGTTCCGCGCCGACCATGTTAGCTTCGATTTCGTGTTTATAGTAACCGCAATATAACTGAAATCGACATTACAAATAATCATTAATCGATATAACTATGTTTTCAATACATTATTATCGACACTCAGAAATCTATCTATACTAATAACATAAAGCTACGCAACAACGTTCACAGTTACAGTTAACAGCAACGTTCGGTTCGAATTAAACACTTTTTTTGTGGTAGATAGTCCATTTATTGAGGAAGGGTAAAGGTTATACAACATAACGCTGCGACCAAAAGGAGCGAAGCATTAGTGAAAAATGTTGCAGAAACGGGAAAAAAAATCTCAATTTCACGCGTACGTAGTCTCAAGCAACCACTAGTGTATTATATTTTATTATAGTATCAGAAAATATCATAAATACAAATTAACGCTTACTCGTATAGTTCTATACTCCTTTCTCCAAGGTTGTGCTAGCAGGTTAGCAGCATACCTGGCCAATGCAGCCCAACCTAGGCCAGCTTTATATGCACTGAAATCTGGCAACTCGTTGACAGTCCTCTGAAAAACTTTACCAGTCTCTGACAAACCAAACTTGCATTCATGAGGTACTAATGACAAATATTCTATGATATAATCTGCAACAAACAAACAAACAATGTATTTAAACAAAAAATACTTTACCATATATTTTGTTTGTAAATAATGACATTAATTTCATCAATAATACAAGTCTGAATGTAAACCAAGTACATCATTCAGTAAAGAGCCACTCGTGACAGATATAGTATGTAAATTAATAGGTTAGATTCTAAAAAGTGTTTGCAAACAAAGCTGTACCAAATAAGGTAGTCATTTCTTAACTCATACTTATTTTATCCTCAATTCTATATTATGAACTAAATTGTACGATACGAGTTGTATATTTTAACTAGGCCAAAATCGGCCGAAACTTTTGCCAAAACCGAAACTTGTGTCGCAGTTCAAGCACACTCACGCTCGCCTAACTTCGTTTCCCGCGGCAACGCTTTGAGGTACGCTGTCGGCCCTGTTCGGGAATTATAATAACATAATTTTAAAAATTAATAACAATGTCATTAATATTTTTTTAAATTAATATAGTAAATAAATGATCCCAACAAACTTAATATACTGTGTCTCCATTTCATGCCCTAATTAATGCAAAATAATAGGTAAAATGCACCAAATTTCAAGAACTATAAGAAATTTTACACTTGACCACGTGAGTTTCGGTTTCGGTTTCTGCCGAAACTGAAGCCACAGCTGAACATTCGGTTTCGGTTTCGGCCGGAAAACCAGTTTCGGTCAGATACTAATTTTAACCAAAGCAGAATAATCTGCTTATTCACTTTATTCGTACAACTATCGAAAACTAAAACTGGTAATAAAGGGGTACAGAGTCACAGAGAACTACCGAAGTCTGATTAAAATAATAAAAAGCCTATAAAAAGATACCTTCTAACTTCTTCTTCTGTAGTAATTTCTCTGGGCTGTCATCGGTCTCCAGATAGCTGTAATGTGCATCCTCTATGCGGCGCCATAACGCCGGCAAACGATCACGTAGCACCACATCACCCATGCCAGTGTAAGACATCACCATCACCACAACATAAGCCTCAAGGGTCAACTGGAAAGATACAAATAATTTGTAAGTAATAATGATACAGTATATGGGAATATGAGATGACTTGACGTGAAACGTTAGATATAGTACAGTGTCCCAGTAGCACTGGAAAGTTCCAATTATAGGGGTAAAGTTCGACAAAATGTAAGAAATCGGGTCTCATTTACAATGGTTTAAAACTTCTCAATACTTTGATATCTGTATATTATTGGGAAATATAAAACCTTAGTAAATTAGGACTCGATTCAATTTTATAGCGTCAGAACCTCGATGTAAAAATCAATACCTAACTAACAGAAGTTTCTAAATAGAGGCTGTCAGAAATCTCATATCCAGGTTTAAGCATAAATAGTTATCTGAGAATGTATGTCAAAATCGCGAATATATTTTTAGATGTATTAACATGTTTACTTTAAGCTATAGTCTCCAGCTTCAATTTAGGTATTTGCAGTCAATGTGTGAAAAATTCGTTGCTCTAGAGGCAATATCTACGAAGAAAACAGCGGAGTACAAATTCCATATTTCTCGTATGGAGCATTTTTTGGTGTCGTGCCCTCTTAATAAAAATTAAATAGCAGGCGTGTGCAGGAGCATGTGCTTCTTTTTTACATTTGTAAAGAATAACAATAATGTTATCCTTAGCGTGGTGAAAGTCTACCATTATTGTAGCAAACGATTATTAACAGTAGGCTAATTGGTCTCTTAAAACTCTTAATGACGACATTAGCAGAAGCGGTAGATAGATTCGTTGAGATGCAATATTTAATATTCGTGTTACCACAAAGTGGGTCACGTCAATTATAGAACAAATAAATACGGACGCGTCCAAAGATCTATAAATTCTTGGCAAACTTTCACTAACACAAATATTGTTACGGTTACTGTTAAGCACTAATAGTTGCTCGATAGTTAAAACAAATGTTCATTTAAGTTAGTTTTCAGAACTCAAAAATGTTTAGCCCGATATTTTGATACCATTTGGGAATTTTGTTTGGTTTAAGGATAGGTTACTACGGTATTTGTATGCCCCAAGACCATTACGATGTAGCATCTTCAGAATTATTTTATTTTAATCTACTATATAAAAATAATTCGGGTTTTCCTCCAGAACGCACGAACCGATTTCCACGGTTTTGCATTCGTTGGAAAGGTCTCGGGCTCCGTGAGGTTTATAGTTCTTTTTTTGTAAATATTTTTTTTAACTTTTTTTGTTATGGCAAAACAACGTTTGCCGGGCCAGCTAGTTAGATATAGTAATTACAAAAATACCTTCCTGCATCCCAAAATTTTTAACCCCTGAACAGCATCCCCCATTTTTAAGTCGCGGTTCTCCCAAGAATGTACGTTTGCTGGATTAATTACTTGCTATTTAAGTACAAGTTGAATGACTACACGAATTATGAATACATGACAGACGTATCAACAAACAGACGAAAGTACGGGAGCTAGGAATCTAAAAGATTGCGTTTAAACCGGACGGGCATTAAGAAAGGATTTTTGCAAATTTAACAACGTAAAAGGCTAGTTCTGTCAATTACTTTGTATATACAATGACTCTTTGTACAAATAAAACTGTGAACATGGCATTAGCATGTGACGTCATTAAACGAACGATAAAAACATGTGGAGAGAAAGTAAACAAACATAATATCATTACTGCAATACATAATTTGTATGATAATGTGAGTAACGTTTATTTATTATTAGCAAAATTTTACCCGCGACTTTGTCTACGCCGATTTCCATAAAACTGTATATCGAAAGACCCTAATATACGAGAAGCTCGCAAACGAAGGGGTCCGTACCAGTATCATCATATTAATTGATATTAATATATTTGTCATCATAACATCATGATACATGTCGCAATAATTATAAGCAAATTATAAAGACACACATAAAATGTAAGTACGATACTCTTTTGTTTTGGTTTCTATTAGTGGTTTTTAGAGCGACAACAATTCATCAGATACAGGAGTGACCGGCGGACGGATGGACAGCAGAGTCTCAGAGAGCAGTCCTTAAAATCGGGCCCTAGTATAAGCCACGCAAATTGGTAATGCGCTGGAACCTTGTCAAATTAACGCCCTTATGACGTCATCAGCAAAGAAAAAGTAGAGCTAACAAAATGTAATATTCTCATCTATACGTCACTATGACGTCACCAACATGGCCGCCAGGCGCATTACCAATTTGTGTGGCTTATAGGGTCTCGTTTTACCGGGAAAAAAACTCGGCTCTTTAAGACTAAAGTAATAAACTGCTAAAGTAGCACTAAAACTGGTTTGGATTTAATTATCTAACACTATGTAAAAGACTAGAACATAGAATAGAGCGTGTTCGTGCGTAAATAGGTAAGTACATGATTTGTACTTTAAGCACATAACATGTCGAGTTTTTGTATCGGTTGTTTATAAATAAAATCTGTGGTATGTGTCATACCAATTTGATTGGAATATAATACCTACGTCGATTAGTCATAACAACATTATTGTACAGTAACCTTGTTAATAATTTCATCCATAACAATACTGATAGATATTATTGTATCAAATACAGTCAAAGACACCGCCGCTTGACCACCTTAAACTCGATTGTCAATAACATTTGCAATAAATATAAATAGACATTGTTTTAAAATTGGTAGCGCGTTGATGACCACCAAAAAGTTCTCCAAGCAGTTCCCTCAAAAAACATCAAAACCACCTGGGCTCGCACCGTTACTTACAACGACTCCCTGCGTCAATCTTTCCTACTAACAACGATCTACCTAGTAGTGGACAGCCCCACGCATTATCATTCTGTACGTGGCCACCATTAGAAGACCTTAGTCATAGACACAGTACTAATAAAGATTATCAATTCCCATACTTTGGCATGTTCGCCATAAAATGCACGCTAAATCTAGGTGGCGCTGTTCACTAGCGTAACAACTTGTATAAAACGGACGTTGCAATAAGATACGTTTAGACAGAAAAAAATTAACTTAAATTAAAAGTCTAATACATATTTAATATGTTACATTCAACGAAAAAATACAATAATAATTATTTTCCACTGATTAGTACATGCAAATAACCTCTTACGATAAAATAACCTCTTGCGATAGATGGCAGATGATTTGCTTCAATGATCGCTTTGTTATTTTTAACACAGTTTTTAACTAGATGGCATTTTAATATATTTAAATCATTGATTGGTGTTACAAAAACTATTATTATTATTTTAGGGTATTAAATATTAGTAAGTTTTAAGAACAATAATATATTTATAGTTTTATAAAAAAAACAAAAAAAGGTTGAAAAGATAAAAAGTTACAAACTAAATTATCTCATAAAAATCATCAAATTGGTTTATTAAAAAACAGGTAGTATTTATTTGGGTTCAAGGTCAAGCTTGTTAAAACAAATAGTGATGCGCCACTTGATTTCGACGTTTTTAGGGTTCCGTACCCAAAGGGTAAAAACGGGACCCTATTACTGAGACTTCGCTGTCCGTCCGTCAAACAAATTGGTCAAGTGCGAGTCGGACTCGCGCACGAAGGGTTCCGTACCATTATCTATGCAACATAAGGCAACGTTATTAGTATCGAGCAAGAAACGGTAAAAAAATCATGTTTGTTGTATGGGAGCCCCCCTTAAATATTTATTTTATTTTATTTTTAGTATTTGTTGTTATAGCGGCAATAGAAATACATCATCTGTGAAAATTAAAACTCTCTAGCTATCACCGTTCTTGAGATACAGCCTGGTGACAGACGGACGGACGGACGGACGGACGGACGGACAGCGAAGTCTCAGTAATAGGGTCCCGTTTTTACCCTTTGGGTACGGAACCCTAAAAACGATGTTGCTTGTTATGACGTTCAAATAGCGAGTGTATTCTTAGAAATTACATTTGTCGTGTGTGTGTGCGTGTGTGTGTGTATGTGTCTGTGTGTGCGTGTGCGCAAATAGTATATTAGCTTTGGGCGATGTATGTATGTAAAAAAATTGGTCAAGTGCGAGTCGGACTCGCGCACGAAGGGTTCCGTACCATTATCTATGCAACATTAGGCACGTTATAGAACCAAATATTCTGTGAATAGTTAAAGCGTCTACCTGTCAACGTTATTATTATTGAGCAAGAAACGGTAAAAAAATCATGTTTGTTGTATGGGAGCCCCCCTTAAATATTTATATTATTTTATTTTTAGTATTTGTTGCTAGAGCGGCAATAGAAATACATCATCTGTGAAAATTTCAACTGTCTAGCTATCACCGTTCTTGAGATACAACCTGGTGACAGACGGAGGACGGACGGACGGACGGACAGCGAAGTCTCAGTAATAGGGTCCCGTTTTTACCCTTTGGGTACGGAACCCTAATGAACTGTCTCTTTCAGCACATCCTCAATGTATAGGTCGTCATCGTACCTACTGAAAATATTTAACAAAGCCTACCGCTTTGTTAAATATTTTCAGTATCATGTAACAAGTAAGCGTAATAATTGAATGAGATATTTTGTTGTGATGAAAAGTAAAAAGGATTATTGACGTCACTCACAATATCAAAAGAAACAAAGTACTTTAATATTTATTAACAGGTTGTTATATTATGATACTAAATTTATTATAAAATAAGTTTTATTCTATTATCAGCTCGGTGAAGGTCGATTTAGGTTCGGATCTTAGACTATAAAGTATGTTGTTATGGTTGATATATGATATCGTCGAGGCCTTTGACACAAGCCGCCTTCGCGGTGATCGGTGTTTTTGAGAATGTTAACAAACAGAATGAAAGCAACCTTATGCCTCAATAAAGAAAGTATATTTTTAAATGTTGTTGTTCCGTTCGACGTTCATAGCAAAAGCAGCTTTGCGTGTTTTATTGTTTCGTCTTCAATCGTCTTTAAGAGGGTACTGTACTCCTCATTTAGGTATTTGCCTTAGGTATTGCTATCCCTATTTCCGAGCGCCGCCGCGCTGAAAGGGACAAATATAGATGAAGCGGATTTTACCTACAAATTCTTTGAAAAAAGACGTTTCGTACTTCCGTTTTTTTTTCGCGAAAGTTAAACCGATTTTAATAGTTTTTGCGTCATATTATAGATAAAGAATATATCTATGCTTCTATCACTTTCTTTTGTGGTAAAACTTTACCAAATTTGTGTGATAGACGCTGCAATTTTATCTAAAGAAAACCGAAAAAAAAAGTTTTCCGGATCGTCATATTTCTTTTAGTTATTATGTTTTGAAAAAAAGAAAGTGAAACGTATTTTTAGGTGTGGTACCTTGGGTATATTTAGAAGTAAGAGATATTGCGTGTTCACGTAAACACTGTTTATTCACGACTAAGACCAAACTAAGACTAACATATGTCTAATCTTACATTCTGCAGGAAAGGTAACGATCCCGTTATGTTCAAGGGACGCGCTACTTGAAGTTGTCAAACCTATGTCATTAACAGCAATAAATTCTTAACTAATATCGATACAAGTGTGAGAGCGAAATGTTAGGCAAAAACAAAATGTTAAAATGTCTACCATGAGTTGATCTATAAGTGGCTGGGCATACATAAAAATAATATATAATGGTACCAATTCTACATGCACAAGTAAACTAAACTTAACTAAAAAATAAATATTGATTATTTCAATAACACAATTCCGCAATTCGGTACTGTTAACTACACTTTCTTATTATAAAAACGGTGTATTATACAGGGTGTCCCAGAACGTAACGTAGCTGGGAAGGGGGGTGATAGGGGGGGTCACAAGGGTCACCAGAAAAATAAAATAAAAATTCCCCTCTGGCTATTTAAAAAATAAATGGCATTTTTTTAAAAACTAAAAATTTTACACCTTGTGGGGCTATTTTGCTAACTGTACCTACAAATATAGCTGTTTAAAAAAAAAAAAGATGTTATGTAATCCTCAATAACCCTTCATCAAATTGAATTAAAAAAATAATACATATCCAACCAAGATTTTAAAGAAAATTAAGTTCTTTTCCAGTCAAGGACTTAGTAATTACAATTTCACTCAACTTTCTCCAAGTGTACTGAAAAAAAAATGTACTATGCAGCTCCGGCGTGTAACTTAAAAAGATAGGTAATTTTATTGCAATTCCAAAATGGTATAACACTTATTTGAAAAAATCATACTTAGACATTTAAAAATAATTTTCGGGAACAATACCCCTGCAAAACAAAACATATCAATAAAACAATAGTCTCAAATTCCTAAGAAAATACATTTTTAAATGTCTCTTCTGTTCCTCTAATGTTACTGCCCGTTAATACTCAAGATTGGAGTACTGTACATACCTCAAACACTCAAGTACAGTCTAGGCCAGATAAAGCTTTACCATATTTTATGACAAGGAATTTAAATGAAACTCGGAAATAAAACATAATTCTAATTATTTATTCAAATAAAGTGCTCCAAATGTGCACCACCAACATAAATAGTCTCAAATTCCTAAGCAAATATTCCTGTTCCTTGTACAGGCAGGTAGGCAGGTAGGCAGGTACCCCTCTCGTACCGTTAGCCATGCGCGAGAACAATGAAACAAAACAAGTTCAGGGAGTGAAAGAGACAGGTAGATACGTTAAAGGAAGAGAAAAAGTAGGGGTGCTGTCTCTGGTTAGCCAAATAGTCGGGCAGTACATTAAGCTCTCTCGTTTACTGCACATCTTTGTATTCGTTTGTGTTCATTTAGTACTAACAACTTTGCTTCGCTTTCTGGACTTGATTATTTCTTTGTGATTTTGGACATTGTTTGTGATTTCTTCCAACGACTTGGCTTTCTCAAGGACTAAAGTGTGTGATACAGTGCCACCATGCCACCCACGTACACTCCACATGAATATGCGAACATGCATCTCATTTACGGCGAATGTAGATGTAATGCCGGTGCTGCAGCAAGACTGTACCGAGAAAGATATCCGAACGCCCCACGTCACCCGGATAGCCGTGTTTTTGTCAATGTCCACCGACTATTGTCTGAGGGTCGACTTCCACATCAAATGGTTAATGAACGCAGATCTCGGTTCGATGTCCAAGATGTAGTGCTTCAAACCGTCGCAGACAACCCGAGTACTTCAGTTCGGACAATTGAAGCAAATACAGGTGTATCAAAAAGTACTGCTCATCGCATATTACAATCAGAAAAGTTCCACCCGTACCACGTGCAACGCGTACAGAGTCTGATACCACGCGATTTTCCTGCGAGACTTGCATTTTGTAGTAGGATGCTGCGCATGCATAGGGAGGACCCTCAATTTTTTAATAAAATATTGTGGTCCGACGAGTCTACTTTTAAAAAGGACGGCTACATGAACCTACATAATTTACACGAGTGGCACGTAGAAAATCCCCACCTTATTAGAGAAGATCGATCCCAATATCGTTTTAAAGTGAACATGTGGACCGGAATACTGAACGGTAAAATAATCGGACCCTTTGAGTTACCTGAGGCACTGACTGGCGAGGCGTACTTGCACTTTTTACAAAACGAATTACCCAATTTATTGGAAGATGTGCCGCTGGAAACATTAAGGAATATGTGGTTCCAGCATGATGGGTGCCCAGCACATTATGCACGCCCAGTAAGAGATTTCCTAAACAACGAATATCCTGGTAGGTGGATGGGAAGGGCCGGTGTTATAGCGTGGCCAGCTCGTTCACCGGATTTAAACCCGTTGGACTTCTTTTACTGGGGTGCTATAAAAGAAAAAGTTTATGGGAAACCCATCAGGGACTTGGGTGACTTGAAGGCGAGGATCACAGAGGCCGCGGAATCAATCAATAATAGAAGATTTGCTCGGCACATTTCCCGCTCATTTTTAAAACGATGTAGGGCGTGCATTTATGTTGGTGGTGCACATTTCGAGCACTTAATTTGAATAAATAATTACAATTTTGTTTTATTTTCGAGTTTCATTTAAATTCCCTGTCATAAAATATGGTAAAGCTTTATCTGGCCTAGACTGTACTTGAGTGTTTGAGGTATGTACAGTACTCCAATCTTGAGTATTAACGGGCAGTAACATTAGAGGAACAGAAGAGACATTTAAAAATGTATTTTCTTAGGAATTTGAGACTATTGTTTTATTGATATGTTTTGTTTTGCAGGGGTATTGTTCCCGAAAATTATTTTTAAATGTCTAAGTATGATTTTTTCAAATAAGTGTTATACCATTTTGGAATTGCAATAAAATTACCTATCTTTTTAAGTTACACGCCGGAGCTGCATAGTACATTTTTTTTTCAGTACACTTGGAGAAAGTTGAGTGAAATTGTAATTACTAAGTCCTTGACTGGAAAAGAACTTAATTTTCTTTAAAATCTTGGTTGGATATGTATTATTTTTTTAATTCACTTTGATGAAGGGTTATTGAGGATTACATAACATCTTTTTTTTTTTTAAACAGCTATATTTGTAGGTACAGTTAGCAAAATAGCCCCACAAGGTGTAAAATTTTTAGTTTTTAAAAAAATGCCATTTATTTTTTAAATAGCCAGAGGGGAATTTTTATTTTATTTTTCTGGTGACCCTTGTGACCCCCCCTATCACCCCCCTTCCCAGCTACGTTACGTTCTGGGACACCCTGTATAATAACAATTTAAGTTACTGTGAATGTGTATAAGAAAATAGTCAATTAATCAAAATACAGCATAGTTGCTTTTTTATTTTTGGTTAAGTTTAGTTGTGCATATAGAATTGGTACCAATATCTGCTTGACCGAGCGTAACTCTCGATGGATTTTTGTGAAATTATTCTTAATAAGGTAAGTCTCAGTAATAGGGTTCCATTTTACCTTTTGGTACGGTCAAGTACGTGTTGGACATGCACGCGAACGGTTCCGTGCGGTTATTATGATGATATATTCGTGACACCAACCACAAATAACACCATATAGCGGACCCCCAAACAATGGGATAAGGGCAGGATGATGATGATGGTGAGTCTGAGTAGGTATTTGTGGTTGTAGTATCATCTGATCTAAGCAAACTGAAAATTTCAGCTCTCTAGCTAAATAGAAAATTTTCATAGTACGAAAACACCGACAAAAAGAAATTTTATAAGTATACATAAATCCAAAATCCCATTTATTTAAACACAGGTATTTAATATACGTTATACATATAAAGTAAAATCACGAAACATGTAAAATATTACAAGCCGCATAGGTATGTACGATGTATCGTGCTGTCGCTAGTCGCGATGGCGATACTACAATCAACTACAAATGTAGGTACAAGAACCTCACGATGCGATAGGCTGAATTGAATGAAACACAACGCGGTAACGTAACGCGCAACGTTGCCAGTTTGACAAACTTGGTAGGTAAGTACCTACTTGATAAGAAGCTTAAAAAAATGAAGTTTGTAGTTTGCGAAAGATATAAATGTATTTACTAATTAACTAAGATATAAATCTATATACTGTAGTAACTAAATTGCCTTTATTTATGTGTTTAAAAATACAAAAAGTGAAACCGCATTATCAAAAATCCACTTTAATTTGAACGCCAGACCTATTAACATTCGTGGCCCTGCTATATATATGCTTTACCCGATACGCCACGGCACTCTTAAAAAATCGTTCGAAATTTATATGTGTATTCTAAGCCGCAAAAGCGTATCTTTACTTTTTATGATAAAAAAATTGTAAATTCTAAGATAAACATATTAAACTATTCTATGATAAACAAAATTGTGTTCATTTCAATTTTTCAGATTATCTGAGGTAAATTTAAAACTAGTTACGTAATTGATTTATCAAGATTATGAAATAGTGCCATCTGCCATTTTTTTTTAGTACTACCGCTATACAACGTGACGTAGTAAGATTATGAATGATTATTGATTACGATAAATTATGTGATTTGATACGCTTAGTGCCATCTGTAGATTCAGAGTGTAATGATAATTGAGTTTCACAATTTGTTGGGAGGTTATATGTCTTTATTATACTGTGTCTATGCCTTAGTTCCCCGACGATGTCTTTTTACCGGACCGTTTGGACTGACTAGTGACTATTGCCACTATAGCCTACAACCTCTTCGTCCTCTTCGGGGAATTCTATTCTACACACAAAGCATAAATCTATCCAATACGTGCTACCTCTAGTGAGATCTAACCTCCTTCAAATAATTAACTATACGGTTACAAAAACATTGACATCTGCCGCGTAAAATAATACAAGATCTGATCGTACGAAATAAAAAATGACCTGAAAATTTAATCTTCAAAGAATACCAAAGCACTACATAATAATCATTATCAAGGCTGCTACTACAATAAACCTAATTGACTGTATCCTGTATAATAATATACTAGGTCGTTAACAATTACGACAAATGCATGACATCGAAAGAAATCCATATGGTATAAGCACTAAGTGTAACCAGGCACAGACGACTATAGTTATACTAAAAATCTGATATCGTCACGTTTCTTTTAGCGGCACTCAGAAAAAATCTCGCATAACTGCAGTTCGTCTCGGTAAGTATGCATCAACATCGAATACGGTACAATACAATGACGTTCATAAATGCACATAATAAAATGTGTTCCACCTTCAATTAACAGTCAATAATTTACGCTTTTTTTATTGAAATGTCAATTTATTCCTTTTACATGTCCTACTCTGCCGTCATAAGGAAAAGGGGCGCATCTAAAATTTTTGTCAAAATTGAGGTATTTACATATTCGGATTCAGGATGAAAAGAGGCATCTACCAATATTTTATTTTCCTAAGCCTGCTAGAACCTTGATTTTCTGACTGATAAATAATACGCTTCTACCGAAAACTGTAATATACACTACAGCAAAAAGACATATCTAACAAAAACTAGGTAGAAAAGACGGTTCTACTTGTAAGAAGTAAGATTAAATTATTGTTGATGTTAAGTCCCAGTAGAGCTTGACGTGGTAGTTTTACTGTGTCCAGATCTCGCTTATAATACAGCAACCTCTGTTTGATGGGGCTATGTTTGAGAGTGAAAAGAGAGAGAAATTAGTGACTTCAGTTTTATAACATTAGTATAGGTAAAACAAACTCATTACTTTTATTTGTAAAATCTTGTGAGCTTACATCTTCAAAACTACACAATGGATATCTCATGGTTTTATTTAATAGATAGAGTGGTTTAAGAGGATTGTTCTTTGCATAATTTATTAGAGCTTCGTTTTTAAATTCCATGCTTACGAATTTACGGGCAACAGCTAGAATAAAATAATGTCAATGGATGTCTACAAATAATAATTGGTCAAGTGCGAGTCGGACTCGCGCACGAAGGGTTCCGTACCATTATCTATGCAACATAAGGCAACGTTATTAGTATCGAGCAAGAAACGGTAAAAAAATCATGTTTGTTGTATGGGAGCCCCCCTTAAATATTTATTTTATTTTATTTTTAGTATTTGTTGTTATAGCGGCAATAGAAATACATCATCTGTGAAAATTTCAACTGTCTAGCTATCACCGTTCTTGAGATACTGGGTACGGAACCCTAAAAATCATGTTTGTTGTATGGGAGCCCCCCTTAAATATTTATTTTATTTTATTTTTAGTATTTGTTGTTATAGCGGCAATAGAAATACATCATCTGTGAAAATTTCAACTCTCTAGCTATCACCGTTCTTGAGATACAGCCTGGTGACAGACGGACGGACGGACGGACGGACGGACGGACGGACGGACAGCGAAGTCTCAGTAATAGGGTCCCGTTTTTACCCTTTGGGTACGGAACCCTAAAAAGCTAAAATAAAATACTATACAGAGATAAAATAATAATACAAAAGTTGATAATAAAAGAGAAGTCAATTTGTTAGAATTATTTGTAATTGAGTGATAAGATAACAGATAAGAGTGATATCAAAGTTGATATCAAACATGAGTCACGTATTATAACAAGAATCGTTATAATATTTCTGTTTTTATAATTTTATTTATAATAGCTCATACGCAGTACAAACATTTGTATTTCATTTCAATTATAAACATCACACAAATGATTGTCCAGACCGGGAATCGAACCTGAGACCTCGTGAACAGCAGTCCGTTATATGAACCACTAGAACACGAGGCCCATCCTGAGGCCATAATATAAATATTCAGGGACATTTCACACAACATTCTCTGGTCCCAAGCTAAGCCTTTATGCTTTTATCATGAGTACCAGAATATAGTTATACTACATATACTATTTTTTTTTATATTAGCTTAGTATTTTACATATGTATCTATTTATTAATATTATGGTGATAGATTTAGAATACAAGTTTCACCGCCCCTATTTCTTGTCAAGGGTGCTGTAAGATTCATCTAAGGGATATTATAAATTTATGATAAGAATAAAATATGTAAACATTTCAAGGAGTTGCTGCAAAATAAAAAACTGCATGGCAGCATATCTGGCTCCATATTTTAGTTACATTTGACATTATGTTACAATCTTATCCCCTAATAAATTAAAAACAAAATCACAACATTGTGCTTGCATATTTTTTTATCAAATATGTCTCTTGTCAATGCCGTTCTCTACCGTTCTGCCAATATTGAATGTGATTTTCAATAGAAGCAGAACTCGTGATTGGAGGGCAATAACTAAGTCTACTAATTCTACTATACCATGTTCACTAGTTAGTTCTTGTTCTTGTTTGATGGCTTCTTTAGAAGCGACTTATCGTAGTGTTTAAGTCGCGACTCTGCCAGTATCCTTAGTGATAGTGTCACAAACTAAAGGGGTTGTGGTGTTTGTCTACCAACGTGTAGATCGGTTGAAATTTTAGGAGATTCCGACAACCAAGGTAATTTAATTAGAAATTTAAACTATATACAGAGACCAATACTGAGTCAGGAGGATAGTATACTTATCTACAATAAATTACATAGTTCACTAGTTAGATTTATGTTTTTCACCTGTCACAGTAATATATACAAAATATGTAGGTATATCAAACTCCTTAGTTAACTCTTACCTAGATGTGAAAATGTAAAACAACAGCTGATCCATCACAATGTTAATTTAGAACTTAATTTGTTAACAAATAAGTAAAGCCAGACAAAATATTGTCACAGTAAATCTATAGTCGCAGTTAAAATCTAAATTTAAAAAATATTTGTTATGGTAGTAGAGCTTAGCCTTGAACCTTTTGTTTTCCTTTAGTACTAAGCAAGTATCAACAAACGCAACTGATAAATATAATAAAAGATGTTCCAAGTTATATTTTTCTGCAAAGATGATAATTATATCATTATCATTTCTAACTACATACTGAAGAAGCTACGCAGAAATAAATAATATGCAAATGATCATACTCCCACACGTTTAAAAGCAACTGAAACATTTCTTACATGATTGTATCTTACCAGCTGTTAATTTTACGATTTGCTAAGGTTTATCGAACTCACCGAACAGGAAGAGCATTCTTTTCCTGGATGTCAAATTATATCCACCAAATGTAGAGCGGACAAAAATAGTTCACCCCAATTATCTAAGTACTGCTTGCAAACTGTTAACGTTCCTCCAAAAACTAATAATACAGGCATTTCATTTTCACAACTGTTTTTAATTTAAAACAAATCCAGTAAGGATTCACAACAATAATTAACAAGAAATAGAAAAATAGGTAGCGGAACAAAATTTTTGTACTTTGTTTTGACAGTTTTGACGTTGACTTTTTCCAAATACAGATAAAAGAGTTGTATTTTATTTGCTGCATAAAAGTAGACCATCCACCATCCGACCGATATCAACATTATCAGTCCTATACCCAATCACGTCAAGCCCTGGGCTGAGCTTACTTGTCATAATAAAATTTCAAGAAATAAAATTTAAATTTCTATTGGAACTATGATTGGAAGTGGAAATGAATTATAGTCCTCAAAATACTTAATATTATTTTTAAGGTATATTTTTCTTTAATGACCTAAAAGCCCTTAAGTGACTATTTTTAAAGAGGAAAAATCAAAATCTATTTACGAAAAGTTGTTACATGTTGTCAAGAAATGTCATGAAAATTGCATGAGAAGTCAATGAAAACGACTTGGTGATGGTGACGACTTGCTATAATTTACAGTAACGATTGGTTTAATATGGTTAAATTTAATTTATTTTCAGACTCACTAAGGCAAGAAGAAATAGAAACGTTTTATAATGTTAGTTGTTTCTTTAATTCAATAACTTGCTTAAGCAGTGATTTTTATCGACTTCAAAAGAAGGAGGCTGTTCAAATTTAATACTTAGTATATTAGGAAATACATAACCAGCCAGTCTATAACTTAGATTAGTTATAAAATAATATTTCTTTCTGACGGGGAGACAAACATGTTTTATTCCAAAGAGGATGCGCAAAATTAAAGCTTTAGTTTAGTAATGAATGTTACTAATGTTAGATTCATTGATAGTTTTTTACTTATTTGAATATAAAAATGTTAACTATTCACAGATTTGTCAAAAACATCGGGACTATTACAGAGGATATTCTAAAAGCCGCCATCCTTTAAAATATTTTACAGAACCAAATTTAGTATTCCAATGTCCAACTGAAATGTCTCAGTAAGTATACCATCTTGTCTTTTGTTGTAACTATCTATCCAGTTTAAATTAAAATTTATTCGACCAATAACCGTTGTTCTATTTCAGAGTATATTTAAGTTACCCACCATATCACGTGAAATATAAACAACCAGTGGCATTGCCTCCAACAGTGGAAAGGACCTCACACTTACCTCAACTACCAGAAAGATGTTTAAAAGGACGTTATGGTCAAACTGCTAAAGCTTATATTCGATAACTATAAAAAATTTATGTCCATTAAAACATTTTTTTGCTATTATATGTTATTATTATATTTCTAGTATGATTGTTGGTTTTTATGCTATATTTATAGTTAATGAAAATAGCAATGTGTAATGTTTTTTTTACAAATCGTTTAAGAACCTGCTGGCACAACAGCGAATGGTATAATTTAAATCATGTTTGACATACGGAAAGAGAACGTGTTACCGAGCATGGTCTAGGATATGTCTATGGTATAACGGTAGTCTTGTTTTCACTATGGTATGGTTTAGAAAAAAATAGCGCGTAAACAAATTTTTAGGTAAGATTTGCATTTTAAATTTAATTTTAAATCATCGTAATGGAAAATATATTGTTTGTCGACAACGGTAGGCAAGATGAAATTGAAACATTTTACGAAGTAAGTACAATTAACTGTAATCAAACGGTGGCGGATATTAATTTCATTGTTACTTGGCTATTTAATTTACAGGCTGCTCAGCGAAATCGTGATTACTATAGAGGATATGCAAAATCTAATCATCCTTTATTATATTTTAAAAATGCAGAATATGCATACCAGTGTCCAGCTGAAATGACCGAGTAAGTAGAAACGACGATTAAAAATTTTTTTTGGTCAAAATCATGTCAAAATACACAATAATAGTACATAAGTATCTGACCTGAACCCCAGCAATGGAATGCTCATACATTCAAAATGCCAGGTGAGCGCGGTCTCCTCGCTTTAAGCCCCTGGGTATACTCCATTATTTTGTCTCATCATCATAATATCACGCCTTTTTCTCATGGGGGCAAGCAGAGACTATAGAGCGTCATCTACTATCATTTAATCTCGGACCTGTCAACCACCCAGGCCTCAGGCTTTCTGCTCAGTCCGACCCCACAGAGCACAAATATAGTCGACGTCGCCACTCGCAACAAATGGTAACATTTAGAGTAAAGCGAGCGTAGAACTTTTTCTACCTAACACGTATACTTACTTTAATTCGATTACAGTACTTATCTGAGTTACCCAAGCTACTACGTGAAATATAAACAACCAATGGTACTACCCAGTAGCGTGGGTCGTACAATACCTATACCCGCTATGCCTGGACGTACTCTTGGCGGAAGATTTAATAAAGCTGCCTGCAAAGCATTCGTCAGATAGACGGATGGTAAATAAAAATTCTTTATTATTATTTATATAAACTTTATTGTACACCATTACATTCAATTTAATATAATTATATCTTTACTATCTATACCTACTAATATTAAAAGGCTGAAAAGTCTGTTCGTTTATTTGAACGCGCTAATCTTAGGAACCGTTCTAGTCTGATGTAAAAAAATCTGTAATTTTTTGATAGTATATTTATCGAGGAAGACTATATAAGATCACGCTGAAAAATGTTGCAAAAACAGGGGAGATTTTCTAAATTTCATGCGTACGAAGTCACAGGTTGCCTGTGACTTCGTACGCGTAGCAAGTATTATATAATTATTTCCTACTCATTTTTTGTTTATGTCCGCAGATATATTATTCCAGAAACCCAGAAGTAAATAAACATCTAACGATTTGTTTTAAAATTTATATTAAGAATACATTAAAACATGTTATAATCTAAAGTAGAATGACGAAGAAAATTCAGGTATTCTCGACATGATAAGTTTGAATTCATTCAGTCCAATTCCACCGCTATTGTCTAAATTAATCTCTTCTAATATCTGCAAATAATAAAACGCATTTCATTATTACATATTGAGTTTTATTTTGTTGTATATTTTTAACTCTCTCTCTCTCTCTCTCCAGCCCGCTAACGTCCGACGACAAAAACATTTTAAACTTATGCCTTCATAAAATGCTTCCATTCATAAATATTAATCAAGTTAGATTCACTTAAGCTGAGTAATAGTGAACTACAATACGACTTGCCTTCGGTCTTAGCCTTCGGTCAAAAACTGCGGCAATCGATAGCCTAGCTTCTAGCTAATTTAGAAATGAGACTGCACATAATTATACAATTATTTGCTTAATTCAAAAACTAAAAAACACGCTTAAAAATCCTGAATATTTTTATAAATGTTTGCTATGTCATCAGTCCTGAAGAAGCATGCAAAATTTCAGATCAATCTGATTACTGCAAGTGGGTGAAAATAACTTTCAAAGATTCCGTTACATAAATTAATACTTTGATAGATACATACCGAACTAATATAAGCGTGTTAAAAAAGCCATCTTCTTGAACCACTCTATCTATTAAAAAAACCGTATCAAAGTCCGTTGCGTAGTTTTGGAGATATAGGTGCCGATTCTGAGCGCACAACTAAACTTAACTAAAAAATTAAAAGTGATAGCGTCATTATCACAATTCGGCAATGTTTACTGAAGTTTCTTATTATTAAAACTGTGTATTATAGACTAACGATTTTAATTAATATAAATGTGTACAACGAAGTAGCAGGTAATAGCTATATTGACACTACCAATTTTAATTTTTTAGTTAAGTTAAGTTTAGTTGTGTACTCAGTATTGGTACCATAAGCTCACATAGGGACATACATACAAAAATAATGACTTTGTTTTATAATAAGTAAAGATTTCTATCCCATATACGTAAAAGAAAACGAGTCTGCTAACAGTGGTATCTATATGAAGATAAATACTTACAACTTTAGCAATCGTCTGTTTTGATTCTCTGTCAATGTATTGATTACGATTATATGGAGACCAAGTAAGTCGGTCTACTATTTTACTGATGTCGCTTGATGTTATTTGATTGTCACCATCAATATCTGAAAATCGTATACAAAAAGAAAATTGTATCAAATTGGTCTCTTTGTCATAATTAGGTAATTATGAACCTTGATGTAACCACCCAGGCGCCTGTAGGAGCTAGCTAAAAAATAAGCAATTTAAGCAGAAAATGTCTTCTGTGAGAGACGGAAAATACGAAGCTACACACTATTGCCCAGTCACCTGGGCAGTGTGGCAGGAATATGCAAAATATCCTCACAAAGTGGAAGAGACCTGAGGTTGGCTCGGCCACGCCCTTTATGTGACATTATTGGGCTGAAAAAAGCATAAACATGAACTAAATAACTCATTATTCCTACAATAGCAAAATCTCCTTCGCGCAGATAAAAGCGTGATTAGCGTGAGCATTGTGCAGTACTATAGCTATTTATTTTAATAAAATAAAGTCTAAAACTGCCTACTAATTCGGAATACCTACCATAAATTTTAAATGCCCACGCGGCTTTCACCTCTGGAGGACATTCTGAACTCATGGCAGAACATAGATCTAGTAGATCTTCAAATGAGAAACAGTCATCATTCCTAGAGGAAAACACGTCAAATAGACGATCTTGAAAGGGATTATTCTGAAAGAACATTAACATTAATTAATCAATGCATTTCAAAGTGGTGGTGAAATTACTGTTTTTTCAGTGAAACTAAATTCCTTGCTCGGGGATATAGGTTCGATTTCCACCCGACATTAATATTTTTTGTTTACACGTATAAAAAGTAATTTAATACATTTATGATACGTATATCCGTAACCTATAGCCTAAGCAAAATAAGCTTTACTTAGGGACAGGGGATGTTACTTCTTCATACAATCTTTTATCAACTCTGGAGTCAATGAATCTGTATGGTCTTAGACGTCCAAGTTGTTGAGTGATCTCAGCGGGCGTATTATGAGCTTTTTAAAAATTATGCAAGTTCCAGGCAGGCCGTACACTGCCTGACTAAATTATGTATTATGGTAAACATAAAACATTTAGTTGACGAGCCTCGTGGTGAGTGGTTTATGTAACGGACTGCCGATCAAGAGGTCGCGGGTTCGATTCCCGCTCGGGACAATCATTTGTGTGATTTTTCTAATTGTCATACAAATATTTGTACCGCGTCTGGGTGTTTCTATATATTATAAGTATGTATTTACAAAAGAAAAGTAGTATGTATATGTATTCTATCCGTATTCTGGTACCCATAACACAAGCATATAAGCTTAGCTTGGGACCAGAGGACGTTGTGTGAAATGTCCATGAATATTAAGAATATTATATTTAGTTGAAAAATTTTAGTTAGTACTTAAACTTTTAGTTGTACCTTCTCTATAAACATATTAATCTAAGACTGTTTTAGCGAACTGGATGGCTGGGAGTTATGTTCATATTACGAATTTGCCGGGCAGTTCCATTCACGGCGTAAACGGCCTGGGAATAAGAGCTCATAATACGGCCGCTGAAGTCCTGTGCTGAAGTCCAAGATTGTATGCGCGTTGAGTGAGTCGCATACACCACACACCTTGTATTGAATGTTGTTCTGTTACGTGAGCACCGCTGAGTGAATGGTACAAGGGTTTGTAAAATAATAACACTGTAATATAGCCTGGCTGAAAGATGCTGTTTATTTAACTATATTAATCTGATGGTTATTATTGATGTGTGAGTACTGCTAACAGTGTTAACTGTGTACGACGACTATGAGTGTTGTTCGCGTATGATTGCAACGACTGCTAACTGAGTACTGAAGTGTAACTGTATTGTGTGAAAAATGTAATATAAATGTGCTGATGTGCAGTTTAATGGTAACGACGGGTCTCGTGGTGTAGTGGTTCACATAACGGACTGCCGATCACGAGGTCTCGGGTTCGATTCCCGGTCAGGACAATCATTTGTGTGATGTTTTTAATTGTCATACAAATGTTTGTACTGCGTCTGGGTGTTTACTATGTATAATAAGTATGTATTTACAAAAGAAAAGTAGTATATGTATTCTATCCGTATTCTGGTACCCATAACACAAGCATATAAGCTTAGCTTAGGACCAGAGGACGTTGTGTGAAATGTCCATGAATATTTATTTATTTATTTATGGTTTAATCCATGTGTGTGCTGTTGGCTCATACAGAATCCACGAAACATACCTACTAAACGAATTATCTACAAATACACTAAATCCATAAAAACTCTTGACAAAAAAGATTATAATCGACCTTCAGCTGCGCGTGTTATCAATTCACCGCTAATATTTGATTGGTTTTTACCTTAAGCACCGGAAATTTGTCGGTTATTTCCGTTTTATTGAATCTGTGTTCGTAGTTGTTGTTTATCTTTTCTGGATCGATTGAATAGAATTTCTTCATCAGGCTGTTAACACAATGTTAATGTTTTTATATTAAAGTTAACAGTATTGGGGAAGCAAGGCAGTATGTTTGGATCGTAGCAGATGGTAGTCTCTGCCTACACCCATGGGAAAAAGGCGTAATGTTATGATGATGATATTGGGTCTAAATTGTAGAGATTAGAATTGACTGAATTCTTTCTAATAAAGAGAGAATTTACTGAATTATTAATATGAAATTAAATCAATCCTACTAATATTATATGTGAAAGTTTGGGAATATGAATGTTTGTTATTCTTTCACGCAAAAAGATTTTAATGAAACTTTACAATTATGTAGCGTATACTTATACATCAGAATAACACATAGGCTACTTTTTATTCCGAAAGAATGCAAAGTTCCCGTGGGATAAGAAGCGGTGTCCTAAAAGCACCTATTACTGCCTGACTTTTTATCATTTTTACCGCGAGTAACACCGCAGGCCACAACTAGTATTTTATAATTATAGGTCAAGGCACCACATCGGTTTAACAGAACAAAGCAATTAATTTCTTTGTAGTCTAAACATAATTATGATGAACTCTTGCTATATTTGTGAACTGATTTAGTATTTTTATCTAAACAAAGCTTTTCTAACGATTTTCTTACTCATCAAAATCGGTTTAGCTATTCACATAATGTCAATTTATCTTTATTTAATATAATAAAAACGTAAGAATATCCAGTCCGTCGTTTTAACACCGTAACTACTGAAAGTGAAAGTAAAAGCCAGCTAAGGGACACACAGATGATATCCTCTGTAAGAGACGGAAACCTCGAAAATAAGCCCAGCGCCAACACGCCCGGTCAGTGCGGCATAGTAGACCGCAATCCTTTCCAAAGTGGAGAAGGCCCGTGACCAGCAATGGGACGTCAATGGGCTATAGAGAGAGGACAAAGGTAATTTTTGATGCAAAAAATGGGTAGTTATTTAATTTTCATTTGTATTAAGCAAAGCTATTATAAAATAAAAAGTAACTTACTGTAAAATTTCTCCTTTATTTAAATAAGTCAAACTTGCATAGTCTTCTATAACATCTTCGGTCAATCCTGGATATGATTGTTGACAACCCATTCTATCTTTGTTTTTACTAATGACTATTTTCACAGTTTACTAATAAAAAAATACGGCATCGAATTATCTTATCATTATAAACGATTATTATCGATAATGGGTTAAACACGTCATTAATAAAAGTAATCGACTGATCAAATAAAAAACACTTTTATTGACACAAATAATTTATTCACAAACACACAAAGAGATCGCACTCAGCAATTACAACAAATACAATATATTTATAGCGTACAGGGAAATAGTCATTATAATTATACAGACATGCGCTATATTAGGTTTATAGGGTCACTCCTAAAACACTAATGACCTCAGAGGGCTAGGTAGGTAACAACATAGCTTTGATTGAGAGGGCACGACACCAAACTATGCTCCATACAAAATATGGGCATCTTAGTCCCCTGTACTCTTCATGGATATTGCCTCCAGAGGAAAGATTTTTTTTCAGTATCTATGTCTTTTATATCTATGCTTCTATCACTTTCTTTTTTTTTTAAACATAATGACTATCCAAAAATACGTTTTTTTTCGGTTTTCTTTAGATAAAGTTGCAGCGTCTATTACACAAATTTAGTAAGGTTTTACTAAAAATAAAGTAATAGAAGCATATTTATACTCTTCATCTATAATATGGCGGAAAAAATTAAATCGCTTTAAATTTCGCGAAGAAAAAATGGAACTACAAAACGTCTTTTTTTGAAGAATTTGTAGGTATGATCTGCCTCAACTATATTTGTCCCTTTCAGCGCGGCGCTCGGGAATAGGGATAGCACTACCTAAAGCAAATACCTAAATTCGGATTAAAATCCCCACTTAATTTAAAGTAAAATTTCAATGTTCCCTTTGAATTTTCTTCACTCTATCCGCATCGCAAATATTGGCACGCGTGGTGTCATCCTTGCTAGTATGAACGAAACAGACATAACAGGCAATAAAAACTTAAACAATCATTTCTAATATATTGAGTGTTCTATATGACGTAATTTAGACAGCCTGTCGAGGTCAATAGTGTTTTTGAGATAATCATGGTAGGTACCTAATTTTTGCTAGAACACTTTGAAGGCATAAATAGTGCACACATCTACATATAAGAGTCAAATCTAAAATACAGTTATGTTATAATAGCGACATTTATTCCCAGTTCTTCTAACAATAGCATTACAAGCACGGACATATCAAAATATTTTTAAGGGGTTTAAATTCATGAAAATAAAATAGCGGTTTACAGTAATATAATAATAAAAACTCTAATAATTTCGCAATATCCTCCACCACGAACAGATTTTCACGTAGTTTTTACCTATAAATGAATATGAATAGTTCATGATGAATGCTTAGTATATTTTATAAAGGTTTTTTATAAACTGCTCGAGTTATAAAGAGTAACAATATCGTATTTAAATACAGAATTCGAATAACAGCGACAGGGCCCTAAGTCCGGTAAATGAATTGTGTCACAATAATAGCTCAATGGCACATGATAACCTCAAAAATTAACAATAGACTACCAAACCTACGGGCTTCGTGGTGGAGTGGTTTATGTAATGGACTGCCGATCACGAGATCGCGAGTTCGATTCCCGGTTGGGACAATCATTTTTTGTGTGATATCCATAAATGTCATACAAATGTTTGTACTACGTCTGGGTGTTTTCTATGTATTATAAGTATGTATTTACAAAAGAAAAATAGTATATGTAAGTCTATCCGTATCTGGTTCCCATAATACAAGCATAGAAATATAGCTTACTTTGGGACCAGAGGACGTTGTGTGAAATGTCCTGAATATTTATAAACTTGATAAAATTCGCCACTAAGCAATCAGTTATTTAGTGTTATTGCAAACAAATGCAATAACTGATTGCTTAGTGGCGAATTTTATAAAGTTTGTTAGTCTATTGTTAATTTTTTGAGGTTATAATGTGCCATTGAGCTACCATTGTGACACAATTCATTTACCGGACTTAGGCACCAGGTCCTTAGCATTTCTTACAACACTAGAGTGGGTTGCTAGTTGTTTAATAGTTTTAGATTTATTTAAAAATAAGAATATACTTGTGACCACCTTATTTCGTTTCGCAGGTGTTGCCTGTTAATTACTAATAAATAATATAGAAAAAAACAGAAACCTCAATAATTTGCTCAGTTTAAACTAGTTCACAGACAAAAACACGCTTGAAAATCATAAATATTTTTTGTATGCAAAATTTCTAGACCGCCTGATGCAACTGAGTGAAAATTATTTTCAAAGATTCCTTTACATAGATACGTCCGAAGCTAATAAAAACGTGTTAAAATATATATTAGACCAAATACCCTACCTTTATTAAGGAGATCTATGGCCAGCAGTGATTAGTTAATCAGCTAAGAAAATTAAATAACATTTGTTGTTGTATTTGCAATGCTATCATTAAAAATTCATTTACATATATAACAAATTAACCTAGTTTTAGTCAGATTTTTATTAAAAATAATTATGATATAAATTATTCTATTCATCTTTTAGGAAAGTCAACATTATCGAAACTAATTTGTCGTCTCGCTCGCATTTTCGCCGCTTCTTCGAACGACGGCATCGAATTGGACTTAAATATGCCTAGAGTGGACTTATCAATCATGCTTAGGCCACTGCTACTGTTTGAATTACTATCTATGTTCACCAATTTGTCTTGTAGTATATTTTTTGAATTACTTTTAGGTTGTTCCTGTTTTATTCCTTTATTAAATGTATTCTCCTTTATTTGTGATGTAAAAGTACTGGTTGCGTTTTGTCTAGCACAGATCTGTTGATATGCATTTGCCGATATGTAGCCAGTTATTTTGTGACTACCCTCATTTGCTAATCGTGATTGTTCTTCTTGGAAACATTCGTCTACGGTGCGCCCTTGAATGATTGCAAACACGTATAGGCGAGCCAACCTGGAAACAAAAATATATATATTTTCTTATCAAGAAGAGAGTGGAGATCAGCAATATAATTAGTACATAAACGTTAAACGCAGATGTGGCCAACATTAACTAACATATATTATACTGAAGCTGTATTCTACAGCATTTCCTGCAACAATTATCGCTATTGAAACGCAAGTAGAGCTTGGAACTGAATGCCAGGCTCCACTTCAAGAATTTATGAAGATGCATTATCGAAATTTACTCTCAAAATTTTCGTTATAATTTTAAAAGAAGTATAAGAATAAATATGTAACTTACTTGAGCATAGTATCAGACGTAGACAAACTGGTTGTAGCGAAGTTAGCGGCGTGTTGCGGTAACGTTAACAGTCTACGAGTGAGCCTGGCCAGACTTGTCGCCTTCTCACGGAACCCAGGGGACGACATGCGCCATCCGTGAGCTCGGAGAGCTTCCGATACTGCCCATAGTAGCTTCTGTTAAAATAAACAAACGTTATTATTTTGCAATTTTTTCTCTTCAATAAATAATGTTAATGCTTGCAACAGAGCGCGTAAATCCATCCATCCATCCATCCATCAGTCTTTTTAGATTCCATAGAATGCCAAAATGTTCGTTTTTGCGTATAGCGGTTTTGGATCTTATCGTTGACCGCCCTATGCGATATCCTGTGGCACGTGGTTTCTACTCTAGGACCTGCCTTCTTCAAAAACAATCAGTCTTTCGAACGTTGTTGCCTGCTCGATAATTGGTAAATACTAGCTACCACGATAGCTGTTTCTCAGACCACTAGATAGTATTCTTACTTTCCGAGGACACCAGTTCAAATACCAAATTAATTCAGACCTTTTCCTGTCTTTTATATTGGGTAACACAATTGAGAGTTTAACAAAACGAGAATCACAACCAAATAAAAGAGAAAATTTATAAAAAGGAGTATATCCTGTATATCTATTACCTATATTATTATTAGTGTCCAATCGAAAGTTTGGTTTCGGGTTTCAGCAAAAATCAAGTTACGGTGGCAGTTTCGGTTTCGCAAAAGTTACGGCCGAAACTTTTGTCGAAACCGAAACTTGTGTCGCAGTTCACGCACACTCACACTCGCCTAACTACGTTTCCCGCGGCAACGCTTGAACTTTAATACTTGACCACGTCAGTTTCGGTTTCGGAAACTGAAGCCACGACCGAACATTCGGTTTCAGTTTCGGCCGGAAAACCAGTTTCGGTTGGACACTAATTATTATGAACTAAAATATAAAACAAAATTACCTTTTTATGGTGTTCATTCAATTCAGTAGAATTCTTAATAGACAATGCTTCTGATCTGCGACGAGCAAACTCAAAGGAATTAGTACCACCAATTGAATCACCGCCGAATGAAAGACTTCTTGCTATTTTACTTCTATTCCCATTCGGTTCACTATCAAACATATCACGTTTCCTCTTTAAGAACACATCACTTTGAGTGCCGTCCATACTTTTTGTTTCAGCCGTTCTTATTGGTGATCCAAACAAAGCCCTTTTGGACTTCATAGCTTGAACAGGTACTGAAGATGAAGGTGCATTAGGAATAGGTTTTCTATGCTCAGGGCTGATGAACAAAGCCCTTCTTAAAGTCTCCCTCGTAGGCTGTGATCTTGTGATATTGTCGGTATCTAGAAGCAATCTTCGCATGGCTTTCTTCTTACTTGAGCCACCGCTTCTTGTTTTTGGGGTTTTGGCTGGAGTCTTCTTGCCAGGAGTCTTGCGAGTTGGAGTTTTCTTGCCAGGAGTCCGACGAGTGCGAGGGCTTTTTCTTTCCGATGAATTGATGAATTTTCTGTGTGGGAAGAAACTGAAAAATTTGTCATTAGTATACTGAATAAGAAATACCTTAAAATCTACATGAATATTTAAAATATTTCAACATAATAACTTTGTTGTGTGGTAAAGTACCAAAAATAAATATTTTTATACAGCTCACATATTTGTTTAGGCATGTACTATGTAATGATTACACAATTTATTTCGTCAGTTTTATTACAACAGTATTATAAATAAATAAATACTTACTTCTTATCAATGAGCACCATTTTGGTGTTGGACTGCGCCTTCTCTCCTATAGTGGCAGCACTTGCAAACGCTTGTCTACGACGTGCCAAGTGTGAGAGACGACGTCCAGGGGACTTGGCTTGGGCCATCCTAACAATAAAAAATATTCTTTAGAATAGGCTTTATTGCATCTTTCTGATTGTCATGTGTGGTTATCAAACCACGAAACCCGCTAAAATAAGATGAAAAATAAAACAGTGTCTGTCTGTGTGTGTACGCATATAAGAACTTATTTATATTTTGTAAACTGATGATTTGTTGTAACCGAGTCCCATGTTTGTAATTAAGGCCAGGGGTAGGTTTTTCGTGCCATAAATTTACTCCCATCATATTTCTTTAATGTGGCAAAAGCTAAAATAACTTGACTAAAAACATAATATTTTCTAACACTTGCGCAACTCATTTGTTTTAAAAAAACTACATTTTACGGATTTAGACGCGTATATTTGTTTTAAATTTTAAACAGCTCAGTCTCACCCGTGACCATGGTGACTGCAAAGTCTCCGAAACGTCGGGCCAAAATTTAAAACAAATATACGCGTCTAAATCCGTTAAAAGTAGTTTTATTTAAATTGACTAAAAACGTTACTCACTTGAGTCTCAAAGCTTTCCTTTTGTTAGCACTAGTGGGTGACTGCATGCCTCCCGAGTATATGTTAACACTAGTATCAGTCTCAGCTCCAACATATCTCTCTCTGTAGCGTAAGGCTAGCAGTTCTAATTTCTCAGAGTATTTCGTTACATTGTAACTGGAAACAAAATTAATTATTACACTCTAATCTATAAAAAAAAATCGTATGAATCGTATTGGAGAAACATAAAAGTAGCAGTAAAAACTTCAAACTAATTTAAATTGAACTATTTAATATTAGCAAATAGACTCTGAAACATGGGTTTTTAGAACTCAACATAAGGGGTCTCCAGGGTCAAGATCGCAAGGAGCTGCTTGGCTTCAGCCAACGCAAGGCCCCGTGATTTTGTTTTATGAATAAAAGCAGAATGTAGAAAGTTTTATAGCATATTGCCGACTAGACTACAGAAATGAGACATCTCGCTTTCTTTCTCCAACCCATTATTGTCCCACTATTGAGCATGGACCTACTCCACTTTGGGAGTGACTATAGTCTACTGTGCCGGGCTAAGCAGGCGTGTCGGCACAGTTTATTTTCGAGTTTTCCGTCTCTCCCAGTCGATGTTATCTGGGTGTTTTAATCCTTCACCATGTGGATAGAAATGAGACATGAAATTAGTTTAGCTATGTAAAAGTACTTACTACACATCATAATATCTGCATTTTAACAGTTCAGGCCATGGATTCTCAGTAGCTTCGAGTTCAGTATTCATCTTTAAATGTACACTTTTGTCATTGACACTTGTATCTTGCTCTGAAACATCATTGGAACTCCTTGGTCTTTCAACAACAAAACCACTAGAACCTTCCGTATCTTTTGTGACCGGTATTTCAACAAACGAAACTCGTTTTGTGGGTGTTTTGTTCACTTCTGTCGGTTCTGTTTTGGTTTGTCCATTAAATAGGGGTAAATATTTGTAATAATTCTTAAGCATTTCTGTGACATCTGTTTTTATGATGGTCACTGAGGGCGGTGGGAGGACACCTTGAAGAGTTTCCTGTAAAGATAACAAAAATAGGTAAATAAATTATTTTCAAATAATTTATTCTCAAAGTGGGCATTAGACAAAATAAGTTTAGGAACCCCTGATCTAATACCACGAGACTAAATTTTAAACGTAATTACATAATCATTAGTCACTTTTACAGAAAACATTAAACTTAAGCCATAAATAAAATTGGTCAAGTGCGAGTCGGACTCGCGCACGAAGGGTTCCGTACCATTATCTATGCAACATAAGGCAACGTTATTAGTATCGAGCAAGAAACGGTAAAAAAATCATGTTTGTTGTATGGGAGCCCCCCTTAAATATTTATTTTATTTTATTTTTAGTATTTGTTGTTATAGCGGCAATAGAAATACATCATCTGTGAAAAGTTCAACCCTCTAGCTATCACCGTTCTTGAAATACAGCCTGGTGACAGACGGACGGACGGACGGACGGACGGACGGGCAGCGAAGTCTCAGTAATAGGGTCCCGTTTTTACCCTTTGGGTACGGAACCCTAAAAATATAATTATGTATAAGTAACAAAGAGAGATGGTATGAGTGTGGATGAAGCCAAGGAAGTATGTTTGGATCGTAGCAGATGCCGCTCTATAGTCTCTGCCTACCTCCATGGGAAAAAGGCGTGATGTTATGACGATGAAGTAACAAAGAGTATTTGGTATACATACGTTATACATAGTCATATTGGTCTGCCTTTTTGATGTTTTGAATTGATTTTGTAAGCAGCATGTAATAGTACTACACAAAGCGCTCCATAAAGGCAGAAAAGCACTGCTTTACTTGCCATTCACAGATATTTTAATAAAACGTTCGTATGTTTTAGATGACTTTATTCATTTATTTACTATTAATTAAACAAAATATTATAACTTAAAAACGCCTAATAATTCATAAATAGCACCAATATGTGCTTGCAAATTGGTGCTTTTTGCCAGGCGTTTGGCGAAGGAATAATATTGGTCAGACTGACGAAAGTAAGCTCGACACCGCCCGCCTGCCATGAGCTCATATGTGTGTAGAAATTTTGGTGTCCGTGCACAGTTTACAAACGCACACAGGCTTGCATATTGAAGACGCCGTGTACCGTAACTCCTGCGGCATGCTTTGGCAATCGGATGTTTCCGCGAGTATTCGGCGTTCGTTCGTTACCTATAATCCGAATAAATATAATAGTCGGAAGTCTAATAAATCACGTGTGCAGACTATGCATTTTTAGTTTTATCTATTTAAATAGCAGAAATATTTTGGTTCGACGGAGGCCATTTTTTTCTCATGTGATTCATTGAACTGTTTAATATTGAGTTTCTATAATTTAATAATTGTATGGATTTTCGTTTGTTGATTTTAAAATGTTATTTGATTGTGAAATGTGTGTTGATAGTGTGTGTTTGTTAAAAATTAAAAATAAAAAGTTCTCACAATTGTCATTCAGTGAAAAGATTCAAATTGTGAGAGGACAACTAAGACAGCAAAAAGGTAGGTAATGTAACTCGAAAATTTCATGTTAAAAGTTATGAAACGTATGTACATACGTACATGTACGTATGTATGTACGTACGTAGTTATTGTTTAGTAATTCTAGTACAGTGTGGACTGATTCGGGATATTCAGATTTAAATTTGTTCTGTTGGCATGGTTTCCGACTTAGAGATCCGTCGCGTGGCTATGCTAAAAATCTATAAAAGAAAAAGTTTTTGTGACTGAGTACTACGACGCATACCCAGCGTCATATTCCTGTGCACGCCACTGGTGGTGACACTTGTATTCTAAATCCGTAATAACTTATATTTATAAAAATTAATATTGATAGTGTCAATAATACAATTGCCAAAGTTAACTGATCCTTATAATATTAAAAACAAATTATGTGTTATAAACTAAGAATTTTAATTAAGGTCCTACATCAATATTATCGTCGACATGTACATATTAACACAGCTAGTAGGTATAGAAAATGAAGAATTAGGGATATTTTTTTTGTTTACTCAAAATCTACTAAATATATTTTAATTCTGATTTACGTGTTTCTGTATATAATAGTTACTTATGTTTTTAAAGTTATTTCATTAGTTAATACGCGATAATAGGCAGACAAATGAAAAAAATAAAAAATGAGAGAGGTTGTTTCGCTAAGATTTTCTATCGAGAAAAATTTTTTCAATCGCGTTTCTGAGTTTATGCGATCCTAGATCATATATTGAAAAAACGTATACTTAAAAATTAGAGCTCTAGCCATTCAATCTAAAGAAACAATGAAAACATCGTACGTAGAAAAATGCACGAAGCTATTTTGGTATCCTCTTAATATAAATGTGTAACTAAATGAAATAGCCGATAAATAAAATACGCAATGGTAGTTTTCATTTAAGTTAAGAGTTTTTGACGCATGAGAATTGGCACAATAGTTTTATTAGATCAGTTAGTACACACATTAATGTTATGTTATAATGAACAATGTATAATGACAGTCACCCAACTTCACTGTGCAATATTTTTTATCTTTAATAAGGAGCTTATTCAGTACAATGCAATTCAACTAAGAATGAAAATAAATAAGTAAGGGAAGTAAATACTAAACTCCTTTGATCAGACATTTGTTAAAATTACTGTGGCCCCACAATCACATTACATTACATGTCTACATACCATTACATGACTGTAATTGAGTGATATTGTAGTTGAATCAAGCATAAATATTAGAGCTATAAATTATATAGACAGACTAGCTAAAATCCATCCAATAGTTTTTGAGTTTATTTAATACAAACATACAATGCTTCCTCTTTATAATATTATTAAAGATATAGATTTGAAATAGATCAAATCTATAGAAGTTTCAGGTTTTGTTCTAGTTCACAATTTTGTTCTAGTTTATCTTAAACCTACATGTAGATTTGGTTATTAATTTTTTCATTCTTTCCTATTAATTACCGAGTTATAACCTAAATTATTTGTAATAATAATCGAATAGCCATTAAATAGGCTGGTTAGTAAAATAGGACAGCAATTATAGCTTTACCATTAAAAGCTAATTATCTATCTGTGAACTCAGTTTACTTGCTTATTGGTTAACCTTGGCATAATTTTTATGCACCAAATCTGTTTAATGTAAATGTGTGTAGCTTAAATTTTATTAATAAATGGTTGAAATTTGTAAAATAGGCAGACAAGAAGTAAATACTCCGCTTATTTAACAAATTGCAGACAGTGTGTGGACAAAAACCTTTGTATCAAATAATAACCAAATCTTTTCTGGAAAAACAAGATGTTTTCAAGCTTACTTGTTTGTCATGAAACCAGAGCACTGTACTTAGCATAGTATTGATCTTAAAAAGGACAAGTATTTTGTAGGTAGTTAATTTTAGAAAGACTGTTTGCACAAATGTCTACTTGACTAATATTGTGAACTAAGGTAGTATGTGCAAGTAAATTTAGATGTGCATGTAGAATTGGTACCAATGGCTTTGTTCTACACAGACTATTTATTACTACATTAATTAACTTTATTTCTACATTAATGTTTGCAATTAACTTGCTGTGCTTATAATTTGATTTATAAAGATTGATTTTAAAAATGCAGTGTTATTACCACATACATCATTATTTGGATATATATATTTGAAGAACATCAAAGTAGCTGATCTCTATATTGCAAACCGTATTCAGACAATCTAGCCTACCCATGTGAAGCATTGTTTACATTTATAAACATCTAGATTATACAATAAATTAAAGATCATCATACTATTTTATTATCAAGAACATAGGTTACAACACATTAGGTAAATAAGGTTATATGCAGATTAGAAAGCATGCACATATGTGCATTAGAGCAGAACTCACCTCAATTTTCCTTAATTTTCTTTTATCACATGTTTCATAATCTTTGATGAAATTCCAAAAAGGTTCTGGCTCCGGTGTAGTGTCTTCATCAACATCAGAGAACATGTCAGGTGATCTTAATCCACTGTCAAAAGACTCTTCAAGAGATGAATAACTTTGTTCTAAATTCCATTTAAGGTTACTACTATCTTCATTAACTAATTGTTCTTTTTTCCTATCTCCGCAGTGAGAGTCACCAGTACTCTCTGATACCTTGTCCATTTTGTCACATTCCTCAGAGGTATCACTTATTCTGTGGTCATTATTACTATTACATGTCATACTGCTACTGTTACTACTACATGCAAATGTTCCATTATATTCATCCCCTAATTTCTCATCTAAACTCACTAACCCAGTACTCGAACTAAGTGCTGTAATAGGATCCACTATAGGTTTCATCTTCTGCACCTGCTTCAGTGTACCATTAAAAGATAATTCACTAATAGGTAACTTAAACACAGTGTCCGTAGGTCTAATTTGACGGAACATTGGCACACTATCCACAGCATTGTTGCTATTTTCCATAGTAGATGTTATAAACACAGGATCTTTCACAGATTCTACTCTTGTTTCTTCAGAAGAGACTTGCACATCTGCGTTTAATATGTTGTGCTCGACTGTAGCCGAAGAGTTCTCCAGCAGTGACGATCCAAGGGGTGTACAAGGAGAATGTATCTTGACACAATCAGTATCTAAACTTGAACCTTTGTCGCTATTGATATCACGAACAATCTGATTCAACAAACCGTGGTCTTTTTCAGCTGTTTCGCTATGTTTATTTATCACATTAGATGTTACGATGGCTAACTCAATATTACCACGAGTGTGCAAACTCCCAGAATTAGACCGACTTACGCTTGCATATTCATTTTGTACACATTCCTCGTCTTGTTTTACAGGATCCACAACACTAAAACTCCTTAAATAGCGTTCATACAAAGAAAAACTATCGCTCATAGAGTGACAATTTGAGTCTTCGAAGGATTCCATCACCACAGCAATACATGCCTAATATTTAAGCAGTATCTTATACAGCATTATTCAAATATAGATCGACATTCAAATTACAAACTCTCACCACACGTTAACCAAACTAAAATTGATTTCTCTAAAATTTTTCTACATAAAGTCAATGAAATGCACAGCTTTTAAACTTACTTTGCGCCATTTTGTTTTGTGTTTTCGACCACAGATTAGATATGGCTTAGATAGACATTCGCACAGACTACAAGTATTTTATTTTAATCGCAGCTGAGTCGCAGATCACTGGTGTGGTTTTCTAATTACAGAGCATAATGCGACTCAGTGGCGCACAATGCTGAACTATGCTGACGCTTAATTGGAACGTGAATTAGTTTTCAAATGGACCAGCAGAGTGTGCTAAGTTCAGTGTTGAAAAAAAAAATACTAAAATAAAATTGTATTCACATTATAAGTGTGGAATTTAAAAAAATAATTATTGTTTGTACCCATAGACTTAGGATTTAGATCTAGACGTAACACTCGGTACAACGAATCCGGCCTGCTGCTTTTTTTAGTTGAACACATTAAGAAAAATAAATTATTTAGTAGCCCTTCTAACTCTTTCTTTTTAAGCTGGAGTAAAAGAGAAAGCAAGGCTACTATTTACTATTTTACTTTTAAACCATAAACTGCCCCTGCCTTGAAACAAATCTATGTTCCCGAGTTGTTACTCCCTATTTATAACCTTCTTGTTTGTACCTTCATCCTTAATCAGTGGTGGATTTACACTAAGGGCAGTCGGGGCTAGTGCCCAGGGCGGCAAATTTTCTAGGGCGGCAAATTTGGAAAATGGGAAAAAAATTCTATACAATATATAATTAATTAATTCTTTTATAAACACATTTTGTCTTTCAAGAAATATAATTTAAGTATTATGTTTAAAATAAAATTTTGTAAATTATAATATAGGAAATTTAAGTAAAAACTATTCGAATAGTTTAATTAATTTATTTCCATAAAGGTTTGAAAAAATTAAAGTTGATATTTTTATTTTCTGGAATTATATAATATAAATGTAGTTTTTTTGAAGAATTAAAAATATTTTCAAATTATGTATGTCTTTTTGATAACAGAAACTTTTATTGATTAATGAATTTTGCTAAAATTGGAGAATTATCCAATAACACTAATTAATTTTAATTTAAAAGAACAATTTTATATTTTTGAATCAAATTAACTGTCAACTATACATGCTGCCACTTTACAGTCAGTATACAAATGTAACTAGGTTTCTGCAATATAAGTGCCGATTCTGTGTCCAACGACTTAACAAAATTTTAGTTTATTCCTTTCAAACGTCACTTTCTTATTCTACAAGACACCAACTAAACTTAATTTAAGTTTGACAGCGCTAATATAAGTCAATCCATACAATTTAGTGAAAATGCTATTCTGGTGTATAAGTCACGCAAATTGGTAATGCGCTGGAACCTTGTCAAATTAATGCCCTTGTGACGTCATCAGCAAAGAAAAAGTACAGCTAACAAAATGTAATATTCTCATCTATTAATAAAAGTTTATAAAGGTAATTTGATGTTTTTTTAATTAAAACGGGAAATGATACTGATTCTGACGAGACATCAGACTCGGATACCAATTCTGAGTCTGATGTAGAATAAATGAGTGGTGTTGAAGAGTTAAGTTAAGATTTTCAAAAATGTTTGAATAATGTTTAACTTTTAATCATCATCATCATTCATCACATTTTTGAAAATCTTAACTTAACTCTTCAACACCACTCATTTATTCTACATCAGACTCAGAATTGGTATCCGAGTCTGATGTCTCGTCAGAATCAGTATCATTTCCCGTGTTAATAACAAAAAAAAAATAACATAAAAACAACAATAAAAACGATCGTGGTAGGTATTAAAGCTCACAACTCGATACGCGTACGCGTCGGGCAACGTTGCTAACGGTACTGACGTCACCAACATGGCCGCCAGGCGCATTACCAATTTGTGTGGCTTATACATCTTAAATGTCAAATTTTCACTTAATTTAGTGAATACTATACTTATTTAGTATTGTCGACTTAATAGTTTGGAACATTGAAACTAGTGATAAAAATGTGTGTTTGTATCTAAAGTTATGTAAATATCATTAAATAGTAGAAATAAGGCGGCATTTTCTTCATAGGGCGATATTTTCTTCAGTGCCCCAGGGCGGCACAAATTTAAATCCGGCCCTGTCCATACTTTTATTTATTTTTTTAGCACAGCTTGAATTAACTTTTATTATTTCGAGAAAACTCCGACGAAACGAAAGCCTTAAAATATTTTTTAACAATAAATAATATTACTAACGATAATATATAAATAAAATTTCAATCAATGACAACTTAAAGAAAAAACACTTGTTAATTTTCTGTCACTGAAGTTGGTATCGATTGCATGCATCACTTTTGTTTGAGAGTGCTCGTTTGTGCGAAGCGTTGCTGTAGTTGGAACACTCAACGTTAAGCATTATGCGGCATAATGCGCTCTTGTGCTGTAATTGGAAAACAGGCTCGGTCTGTGACTCACACGTGGATATAATTTTATTACATAAAAACCTAAAGTATTTATTACAATAATATATATACAAAACATAAAATAGGGAAGAGTACCAAAAAATTTTTAATTGAAAAAAAAGAACCTAATTATATTTTAGGCATCAAAAAACTCCTCCGCATCGATGTCCATGGTCCATGGGCAACGTGCCCAGAAGGCTGGCCGCATTACCACGCTGGATAGCAATAGCTATCCGTTGTGCCAAGAACAGACCAGCCTTTTGGTCACGTGTGCGGTCGCTTATTTTCTAGAAATCTCTACATAAAGAGAATTAGCACTCGGACCCCATGAACCGAGCGTCTCGATCCCAAACGGCTCAAAAACATAATCTCCAACAAGATTATGATATTTACGCCGTTTATGCGTCTCTGCTTCTGCAGCAGCAGCGCCAGCGCATACAGACATGCTTGGAACATGACATGGCGCGATGGTATCGACGCAGGCAGGTGGCGTCCTAAACAAAGGCTGAGGAGACCGTAGATATTTGAGCGAGCATCATTAATCTATGCTAGGAAGTTCTATTTTGTGTCAGGTGTCTGTCAAATTGTGAAATAATGTGTCAAATCTGTCAAACTCAATCTGTCGGCGTTTCTGTTTTTTAATTTTTGTTTTTCTCATAAATTAATAAAAATAAAGCTACCATAATTAGATAACATTGATTTTAGGAACAAGACGCTGGCTACAAATCCATTTAAGGTAATAATTTTATCAGTTATCATGAATTTTTTTAGAAACGTATCTAGAAGCGGTATGCGGCTTTTATCAAATAGTTGCTCTAAAAGAATTACTATGTTTCCAATCCTTTTAGTCACAGCTTGTAGTACGAAATTATGTTTATTAAAAGACATCTTCATAGCTACGCTAACCTACACATAAAATACCTTTTTGCCGTGAAATACGAGAAGCGTAATAAGCAATGAGTTTCAAATAAGAATTGTATTGCAATTAAGGTCCTTGAACTTTAGCTAGTTCTATTCTATTTCAATAATAGTGTTATCAAACTGCATAGTTTGACTAGCTTTGCGCTGCTTTGTTAGGATTTAGGTATAGATAAAATTATAAGAAGTAATGTGCTGTAAAAACATGCATTCTAAAGGTACATCTGTGTATACACAACAGCAATTTTAGTACAACTAAGGCAAAAATATTGTTTTTTAATCTTATAAAATGTTTGCACTCTGTTTTCGTATTATACAAAGACCGGATTCACATCATGGTTGATACAAATTAATTGAGATGGTATGATTACATAGTAATTTAGATAATGTATAAAAAGATACTGCAAATATGGTCTGGTCATGGTATAACCTTAATTATATTATTTTAGTGTAATAATCTATCCAGTCCCTCAAATGAAACAGTATTTAATTATGTGTTAGTGTCTATAGAATGTGATCTAAAATATATTGTGAGATGAGATTCATATTCCTGTTTATATATTTCCTTCGACTGTAAAGAGGAAAGTATATTTAATATAAATATTTAACATGTTAATATTAATAATTATTTAGCATCAATGTTGATGTAATGATTGGGTAGTTTTTACAATATACAGATATTAGAAGTAACTACTTTATTAACATAGTATCAAAAAGAAAAGATCATATTTTTTAAATGATTGCATTGTCATCAATACTCAATTCTATGTTACCTACTTACAAAACGTTGACAGTTTATGTTGTCAAAGACATAAGTTTCTGTTGTCATAATAATATGTTGTCACAATCGTAGTAAACAATTATGATATTTTTACCTGATTCTATAAACAAAGCGTTTTTATGTGAAATTATCTAATTGTATATGAAAGGCATACCCAGAAACACAATAATCTTGGTGAGTCTACTCATATACAATTAAACTATTATGTATATAATTAAAAATACAAGTGTGGTCATAGTGATACTTCAACATGCTATTCTAGTAATTCTGATCAAGGAATTGGAATTATTCTTTTAAATTATTGCATTGTCATCGGTCCTTGCTAGGTGTGCAGATCAATCCGTCTACTGCAAGTGGCTGAAAATCGCTTTCAAAGATTCCGTTACACAGGTTAATACATTGATAGATACATACCAAACTTATAAAAGCATGTTAATAAAATCAACCAGTGTTGTGGATTAGTCTGAAGTTTTATTATGATTATATTGTAGTGATGCCATCTGAACTAATCTAAATGTAGATATGCAAATTTAACCAAATGCAGCACCGCAATGGCCATCGAACCTAGTACTGCATCGCTACGCCGCAAGCTGAGCCACTTTCTGGCTGGATAATCATTTCCAAGGTTAAATTAAAACTTGAACTGTTTAAATTAAAATTTGAAGAGCTATTTCGGCCTGTACACATGTCTACACCATGTCGCTGTTCGGTCCATATCGGGCACTGTTAAACAACGCAGTCAACTGCCAGGACGATACCACTCTTTATCGTGATGACAGCTACAAAATAAATTGCAAAAAACGAAGATTGTCTTTCTTTTTTCCATTTATATACAAATTCATTGATGTCATTTATGAAAATTAGGGCCATTTGGCATTGTGATAGTATTGTTAAGATAACGATGATGGAATTTGTCGAATATTGTTGTTTATTTTCAGATCTCACGCAGGATACATTCAAACTTTTATGTTTTTGTCGCGTGGGACCAGGCCGAGACTAGCCGTCGTTATCATCAACGGCTTAAACGTCCTTCGCTTCATTTGTACTCGTGAATCTGGTCTTACATGCATGACAGCTGTACTTGCACTTGCAAGTGCTAGGCACCCTTGAATACAACCTGTTTACGTCTACCTTAAATTAGTCCTTTTGAGGGACATTATTAATAAGATCAGAGTATATCTTACTCCACCTAGCTCTGCCATGAATATACCTTTCGTTATTGCCAATCATATACGCATACTCTTTCTATTTTGTAAATACATCTTACTTTTCAATGTTTCGAAACATAAAACATTAATTTAAAATTTACACACATGAAAGAAGGCGTGAATGTTTGTAAGTACATGTAATAAACACGTAAACATAGAAATATCTTTAATAACTCTTATAAACGGTAGAATCCAATAAAGTATTACGACATAAACTGTAGCAGACGAAGTCGTATAAAACAGCTAGTAATTAGTTATATTGGGTATTTGTCTCACTGGCCTCACGGTATCTGACTATGATTGCACTGACCTCTGCTCTGCACTATCTATAAGGTATAAAGAAGTCAAATTGATGTATTCACTCAGGGTTCTGCACTCGATACCCCTGTGCCTCGTTAACAATTAAAAAGATAACAGTGCATAGCTTTTTTATTTTAAGGACTCTCGACTGCTCATAATCATTGATTTTTGTGTTTCGTGATTTATTCGGCTATCATTTGAAAGGAATTTGTGAAGGTAATTTTTTTTATTTATTTAAAAATTGGGAAGTAGCAAGGGAATACAGTCATTGACCTTTTATGGTTTCGTGTTTATAGGAATGGACAAAATATTTAAATTATTTTAGTGAATGCAATCTAACTAAATGCTATCTCTTCGCGTTTGCCTTTTCTAGAACCGTAAAAACGCGTAAGAGATAATGTGTATCGCTAAAATGCATTTTAGTGATTACATAATGGTTACTGTTTATTAATGTGTTTTATGAGAGTATAGTGTTTAATTTGATGTCTTTTACTTTTATTCGCTTTGATATTTGTGCTTTAGTTACCGTTTATATTCTTCGAGTTCCCTGAGCACTACATCCCATCCCACATATTTTGCATTCCCCGTTTAGACAAATTGAAAGACATTTTAATATTTCGTTAAATTAGGCTAGACCTAAACGTGATTCCAGTTTGTAATTTCCTGTACTAGTTCTGATTCTATACGCACTTCCGGCCGGAGCCGCTGTGGTTTGGATGCCCCGTATCAGGGATGGGGCTGATACGACGGTAATTGAAAACTGTTTAATATTCTCATATTGGACTCTGGAGCTATAATTCCTATAATTATATAAAGCTGTTTCTATCCGGTATGTCTATAAATGTATGTGTTGATCTTGTTTACATATCAATATTTATTGATAACTAGTTACCGGCTGCGATTTAATACCGGTTGCGATCCAGACGCTTTTTGATTGTACAACGTGCAAACAATAAATAACATCATCAATAAAGAAAAAATAAAAAAAACCTATGATGACAATACGAGTATAATATGGTGTTTTGGAACCACCATCAATAAAAATACCGATTTGGACATTTTGGTATTCAAATTGTGGTTTATAGACGACGATGGCTTATTTAGAAGCAAAAGGAACAAATGACTATTTTAAACTTGACTTTGTTCTACATCCGATAGAACACGTCTTTTCTTATCTAATTGACTATCTGAGCTCAATTTATGTAAAGGGATTTCAGCCAATTTAATTGTACAATAGACCTTTTAAGTCTTTTATATGCATCTTCCAAAATCATTCGTATATTCCCTCAACGGAAAGTGTCCCAGCAAATTGAGAAGATAATCCTGTATTAATAAAATCACAGTATTTTTTTTTGCTTTATTCTTAACATATTTTTACAGGCTAACTGAATACGATACTAAAATCATGCATGTGTCACGTAGTGTATTATCTATCACATCACATGTTATAATTAGCGGTATTATTAGGCTAATTATTTTTATCGCAGGAAATAAGTTTTGCCAGACAGTTAATAAAATAAACAAACAAACAATAAAAGCTGTTTTGCTTACCTAACTTGCCTTTCTTTGTTTTTGTATTCGTTTTCCTTTCGCAATCTTCGAAATATTAGAGGTGGGCTTCCTGATTAGGTTCGTATACACGCCAAACAAGGTCACACTTGAGTACAAGACTTTGAGAATCTGATCTTTATCCTCATCTCATTCTGTCTCTTGTTACCGTTTGTTACAGACATGGAGTTAATATCGCTGGTTAAGGAGGCGTTGCAAACAGTAGCAGAACACGCAGCGAGTTACCGCCTCGGGCAAACAGCACTGCGGTATTTAGACCGCACTCTGTGGGTGGTTGAGAAGTGCGCAAGATGGGCTGTTCCACCACCATGTAAATATCTTTTACTTACTTGACTATAATTATTAATACAGATATTTAACGTTAGAATGAATGCTGGATGCAAATGGTACAAGTCCGCGGGGACTTCTTTTGGGGAAGTCTGTGTCGACCGTGGATGAAGAATGACTGTTGGATGGACAGAAAATATTTCACAAAGCGATGCTATATCCGTTAGCGCAAGAGCAAAAAGAAATATATTCTCTTCAAATTACAGCTATGACAGTTTTTAATGACAGCTAGGCCGCATGCCTATGACCGGATCTATGCGTAGGTATAAATGAAGCCAAGGAAGCATGTAAAGTTTTTAGCAGATTTGGTCTATAGTCTCTATATTTCTCTTTTTCACGACAAACCTATTTAACCAATTTGTATTAAATTTGGTACACATAATAATATAATCCTAGAAAAAGCCTAAACGACTTTTGAAAAAAAAGTGATACCCATTTCCGCGCGTAAGAATTATCAGACAACAGCCAGACTTGTCTAGTTTGAAGCTACAATAAACATTTTTTTTCTTTTTCTAGTGGATCAAGATGATCGTCCTCAACCAGAGCTGGTGCGTCCATTGCCGTGGGTGTTCTTCCTCATAATGCTCATCACGCTGCGAATCACTAGAGAGTCCATATCACTCGTCAACCTTGTCATGGGGAAACCACCGCTGAGATCTGCTGATGTTGTAAGAATTTTACACAATTTTATTTATTTACTAGTTGTTGCCTGCGACTTCGTACGCGTGAAATTTATAAATAAATAAATAAAATAAATAAATATTCAAGACATTTCACACAACGTCCTCTGGTCCCAAAGTAACCTATATTTCTATGCTTGTATTATGGGTACCAGATACGGATAGACTACATATTATACTACTTTTCTTTTGTAAATACATACTTATAATACATAGAAACCCCAAAATATAAAAATCTAACCTTAACAAACAGAAGTTTACAATAACACTTGACAGATGGCGTTATACCGTTTTTTAAATCGCGCTATAATTTCGTTACACACATTAACACTTAAGCTCATCAAAATTTTTATTGTGTCATCATTTATAAATTAGTATGTATTTATTTCACTCTATTGTACACTAGCGATGAGCATTGAATTAACGAACTAGTTGATCAACTAGTTGACCTCTCGTCAACGTTTCAATGGTTAACCGTTTCGGAATCAACTAGTTGAATTTAATGATGTCATTGAATTCAATGTTCAGTTTTTTTCAATGTTCGTTTTTTTCAATGTTTATGAGTTAAACATTGATTTCAATGTTCAGTTTTTTTCAATGTTTAATTTTTTTCAATGGTCGTTTCTTTTAATGTTTGAGAGTTAAACATTGAATTCAATGTTCAGTTTTTTTCAATTTTTAATTTTTTTCAATGTTCGTTTCTTTCTAATTAAATCAAAGAAATTATACTTCTTAAAACGAAAGATCGTAAGCGACTGTTATGATATAGATACAATAGTGAACTTTAAAATTACTGAGATAAGAGATATTTTCCTAAATAATAATGTTATGAATCACTGTTCCTCCGTGTGAGATTACAAGTGTCACCACCCCATTTCTCCCAAGGATGCTGTAAAAGTTAGCTAAGGAATATTGCACACAGATAACATCTTCTGTGAAAGGTGAAAGACGGAAAACTCAAAAACGAGACAGTCCTGACAGCCCTCCGTGTGGTGACGGATTAAGAATACTGGTGTCACCACCCCATTTCCTTCCCAGGGTTTTGTAAAAACCAGCTAAGGAATATTTTACACAGATAACATCAACTGTGAAAAACGGAAAACTCGAAATACTGGAATTCTGGTGTCACCACCCCATTTCCTCATCAGGGTTTTGTAAAAACCAGCTAAGGAATATTGTACCTACACAGATAACATCAACTGTGAAAGACGGAAAACTCGAAATACTGGAATACTGGTGTCACCACCCCATTTCCTTACCAGGGTTTTGTAAAAACCAGCTGAGAAATATTGTACCTACACAGATAACATCAACTGTGAAAGACGGAAAACTCGAAATACTGGTGTCACCACCCCATTTCCTTCCCAGGGTTTAGTAAAAACCAGCTAAGGAATATTGTACACAGATAACATCAACTGTGAAAAACGGAAAACTCGAAATACTGGAATTCTGGTGTCACCACCCCATTTCCTCACCAGGGTTTTGTAAAAACCAGCTAAGGAATATTGTACCTACACAGATAACATCAACTGTGAAAGACGGAAATCTCGAAATACTGGAAGACTGGTGTCACCACCCCATTTCCTCACCAGGGTTTTGTAAAAACCAGCTAAGGAATATTGTACCTACACAGATAACATCAACTGTGAAAGACGGAAAACTCGAAATACTGGAATGCTAGTGTCACCACCCCATTTCCTTAAAACCAGGTAAGGAAAAACAAACCCGGTGCCAACATGTCTGGTCAGCGTGGCATGGTACATAGTAATAATTCTTTTTCAATTTTTTTTTTTTTTTTTTTTTTTTTTTTTTTTTTTTTTTTTTTTTTTTTACGCGTAAATTTGTTGATGAAATTAACTAGTTCGTCAACTAGTTGACGAACTCAAATTAACGTTAACGTTTCGTTAACGGAAAATCTGTTAACGACCCACCCCTATTGTACACACAAGGTCATAGTACATACACAGCACTCAATTACATAGACAAGGCTTTTAGTATTAACCTGACTTGAATCTATCCATTTTATGTGTGTGATAATTTCTAAAGTAGGTAATTTCCGTAACACAAAATCACACACACATACAGTTTACACCACACTTATCTTATGTGTGGTGTAGTGCATGGGCGTGCGCTCTATACAAACAGAAAAGCATTGCTTTACTTGCCATTCACAGATATTTTAATAAAACGTTCGTATGTTTTAGATGACTTTATTCATTTATTTACTATTAATTAAACAAAATATTATAACTTAAAAACGCCTAATAATTCATAAATAGCACCAATATGTGCTTGCAAATTGCTTTTTGCCAGGCGTTTGGCGAAGGAATAATATTAGCGTAGCTAGCAAGCTCCACGCCGCCCGCCTGCCATGAGTTCATATGTGTGTAGAAATTTTGGTGTCCGTGCACAGTTCGCAAACGCACACAGGCTTGCATATTGAAGACGCCTTGTACTGCATGTCATGTCGCATGCTTTGGCGATCTGAAGTTTCCGCGAGTATTCGGCGTTCGTTCGTTACCTATTATAATCCGAATAAATATAATAGTCGGAAGTCTAATAAATCACGTATGCATTTTTGTTTAGTAAGGTTTTATTTATTTAAATAGCAGAAATATTTTGGTTCGACGGAGGCCATTTTATTTTTTCGTGTGATTCATTGAACTGTTTAATATTGAGTTTCTTTAATTTAATAATTGTATGGATTTTCGTTTGTTGATTTTAAAATGTTATTTGATTGTGAAATGTGTGTTGATAGTGTGTGTTTGTTAAAAATTAAAAATAACAAGTTCAACAACTAAGCCAGCAAAAAGGTAGGTAATGGTGCCTATTCTATGTGCAGAACTAAACTTAACCATTCACACGTTCAAGGATACTTTGATATCCAAAAAAAAGGGCAATTTACGTCCAAGGATACTTTTATATCCATAGCGACATATTTTATAAAACCGACATCTATGGACAAAATGCGTTATTTTTTGCGTCTATAAGTTGTGTAATAGATAGCTGATGAATTACTTCACAATCCATAATCACTAGATGGCAGTTTTTATCTTCAGTCCACTTTACGCTTTGTGTTTAGTAAACAAGTGGTTTTGAAGTTCCAGCGGATTGTCGTAAGTAGTTTAGTTTTATTTATGAGTTCATAGATTATTAATATTATTATACATCAAGATAAACTAGATGATTTGTGCTTTATAATTAAGTATACATATAGCATACATATCACAGTTTTAAGAGTAAAATCGACTTATATTTTGAATTGTTATGTTTTCTCCTCTGTCCTCTTCTGTTCTCATTTTTAATACTTTAAAATAAATTTTCAGATCTTAAAAAATAGATAGATTTCATCTGTAGTCTTCTAGTAATTTTTCGTAGTATTTGTCTTCACTCTAGGTATTATAGATAAGAAGCTATAAAGGTTTTTTGTTACAACATGCGAGCACGGTACCGATCGAATCAGCGCCACGCGTAGCTGGACGGACAGCGGTATAATAGGTATTTAGGTCGGGACGTGGGAATGGTTATCTTAACTAAAAAATGAAAACAGCTATTGCTGTATCTTAAATGTTTCGCTATTTTTTTGCACACATTTATATTAATTAAAATCGTTAGTCTATAATAAACAGTTTTTATATAAAAAAGTTCTGTTAACATTGCCGAATTGTGTTATTGACGCTATCAATTTTCATTTTTTAGTTAAGTTTAGGTCTGCACATAGAATAGGCACCAATGTAACTCGAAAATTTCATGTTAAAAGTTATGAAACGTATGTACATACGTACAATACGTACATGTACGTATGTATGTACGTACGTAGTTATTGTTTAGTAATTCTAGTACAGTGTGGACTGATTCGGGATATTCAGATTTAAATTTGTTCTGTTGGCATGGTTTCCGACTTAGAGATCCGTCGCGTGGCTATGCTAAAAATCTATAAAAGAAAAAGTTTTTGTGACTGCCTACCCTAAGTTAAATACCAGTGCACGCCGCTGGTGTAGTGAACTGTTTATGATATTACTTCTCTCTCTCTCTCTCCAGCCCATTTACGTCCCACTGTTGGGCACGGGCCTCCTCCACTTTGGGAGGGATTATGGTCTACTGTGCCGCGCTGACCAGGCGTGTTGGCACAGGGTTTATTTTCGAGTTTTCCGTCTCTCACAGAAGATGTTATCTGTATGCAATTTCCATTAGCTGACTTTTACAGCACCCTTGGGAGGAGATGGGGTGGTGACACTTGTATTCTTAGTCCGTCACCACACGGAGCGATATTACTTAGCTGGCTCTTATAGCACCCTGTTAAAACCTTTTAGGCGTACTCTTATATCTTAATTCATCACCATCAGATAATATAATATCAAGGATTTTCAAGTGGTTTTTAGTTTTTTAAAGTAAGCAGTGTTGAGTCTGCCAATAAACAATATTTTTGGTGTGCAAATAGCTTAGGCTTAGAGTATTATACTACCAGAAGTAGTTATATGTGCTGTTTTCTTTAAAAAATATACTGACGCGTTGGTTGTGGCGGGTTGCCAAGGTAACGAACATAACCACTATAACATAATTTTATTGGTCGCTTCGCAAGCACCGCCCAAAATCGCCTCACACACACACTAAGAGACGAGAGTACTGTCTGTACACAATGAGTTTGAGCATTGCTCTCGTAGTCTTTTTAGCATGGGTCGTCTTATATCAAGACCTAATGGATTAATGCTTTGCAATTCTAGCAAAATATTAAGTCTGCCATTAGGTATATTTTTTACTTACCCGCCAATTTTTTTTATGTGCAAATACGTAGTTACCAAATGAATGCGGGACGACGACGGGATGACGGGCTTCGTGGTCTAGTGGTTTATGTAATGGACTGCCGTTCACGAGGTCGCGGGTTCGATTCCTACACTAGACAATTATTTGTGTGATGTTTATAATTGTCATACAAATTTTTGTTCTTCGTCTGGGTATTTCTATTTATAATAAGTATGTATTTACAAAAGAAAAGTAGTATCTGTATTCTGGTACCCATATCACAAATATTTATTTTAAATAATTTTATTTTACGCAGGTAATGTACATACAAAGTAAGCGTCGTTACCTACGTACCCTCAAATATCAAGGTAACCGTGTGCTCCGTGCTAGAAGTAGTGGCACTCAACATAGTCAGTCTTGGTCGCAGGCTTTTCACTCATTGTTTGAGTTCACTATGTGTTTCCGTCGACAATCAAATCACTATGGAAATAATAATACTACGAGTGTTAGCAACAATGATGAAGTGTTGGTAAGTATTGATCTTTGTCATAGATGTACATACCTAAATGATTATTTTGAACACTTGTGCATGCTATTTGGTTCAATAAATATAAAGCTTCCTTGTTTTAAATTTTGTCGATTTGTTTCGGATACTTATATAAAAACTTTACACGAAAAATTTAGCTTTTCAGGCGGTCCATATGGTAGTAGACGGAATTTCAGGTGTTTAGGGCCATAGGGGCCATGGCCCGGGGCGGCCAGCCTGAGAAGGGCGGCGAAAGCCTTTTAAGTTTAAAATTTAACTCTATCTCTATTAATTTATAGGGCGGCTAAATTAACTGGCCCGGGGCGTCAAATCAAATGGCCCGGGGCGTCAAATCAAATAGCCCGGGGCGCTAACTTTCAAAATACGTCTCTGCCTTCATCTCTCTCCAGCCCATTAATACAGAGGCGTATTTTGAAAATCCGCCGCCCTTCTCATGCTGCCCGCTCCTGCCATGGCCCCTATGGCCCTAGGGTAAATACGCCTCTGGATGTACCACTGTTGGGCGCTCCGTCACCATGCGGACAATACCCCTTTCCCCTAAATTCCGAAAATTGTATTAATAACAAAAGTTGACAATATTCAACCTAATTTAGTGCTTTTGGCCCCAAGGAGATTCCATGAAACTAAATGCATTGATTTGTCTCGTAATACATAATGTGATCGCAAACCACCTGATACAAAGAAAAAGAAAAAAAAAATGTTTTGCTACGGGTTGTTATAATCTGAAATCTGCTTGATTCAATGCAAAAATGTTTGTTAGGTTGTAAAGCGAAGTAAGCGCGGTAGAGAACATTCAAGTCCGGCGGCGTCTACCAGCGAGACAACAATGGAACGTCTTATTGAGAAGATGTTGGTGGATCTTGATGCTGATTCTGACGATGATGCCAGTTTTACAGTATGTTTATTTCTTTTTGATATATTTTAACTTGCAATGTATGTTGATTGGGGGAAACTTCACACCTTCAATCAAGATAAAATTTTCATTCTATTGTTTTGCCATAATACTAGTATTAAAAGCTCGCTAATTAGTCTAAAAGTTATCACACATGCCAAGGCTTGAATAAATTACAATAATATAAAATAAAATGTTCCGTTCACATTCACAGAGTTAACTTTGTGATCAGGAAAAAAAGAAATGTCTTTTGTAATTAAAACTACATAGATCTATTAATGGAATGGAAAAGAAAAAAAAGAAGAAAGAAAGAAGCGACACTATCTTGTTTTTTTATCGGCAAACGTTGTTTTGCCATACTAATGTTAGGGGTAGACAAATAATTTGCAATAAAATAATATTGCGACTATAAATTGATATGTAAGCTATCCTATCTTTCAATTTGGGTCGAATTGCACACGCTGTGCAAATGAAATTTAAAATCGGTTCAGTAGTTTAGGAGTCCATCGCGGACAAACATCGTGACAGGAGATTTATATATATGTACGTGATGTTACATATCCTAAAGCCTGCCTAGATTTTACTATGCAACACTAAAAGAATGTTTGCAATCGGACCAATGGTTTCTGAGATTAACGCGTTTATTTATTTATTTAATTAAGGACCGCCATTGATTACATCAACAATAAAATAATTAAGTAACCTAAGTACTGAATTACCGTTTATTCCTTTTCAGTTAACGAACGTAACGAGTGTACGAAGTGATCGATCAGATTTCACAATAGATTCGGATCAAGATGTACCCAGTCACAATAACACATCTGATAGAAATGATATCGATTCAAACGAACATAACAACGAAAACGTACCAAACAATGAAAATACAGAAAACACACCAAATAAAGAAAATACTAAAAACACAAATAAATCTGTGACACAAACAAACGATGCTAAATCAAATACAACAAAAAACCAACATGCAACTAAAAATACAACAAATACACCAGTAAAACAACGTAGTGAAAATGCAATAAATTCTCCAAAAATACACTCGTTAAATACACCGCAAAGACAAACCACAAATACACTTATTACAGTGGATTACGATTGTAATACATCTAAGATGTCTAATACATCATGTGATCAGAATGTTAACAATACATTTTTATCACATGAAATTTCACATACAGAGAGTACACATATTATATCAGACAATTCGTACGATCTTAATACAAATTCTACACTAGAGAAAAGTAGATTGGCTATTTTCTTAGCCAATGAAAATACACCGGAAGCACCAAAAGAAGAAATGAAAAAATCATCCGAGACTTCGCCCTCGAAGATACCAAGAACACCAGTTGTGGAACAGAAAATTGGTACGAAATTAAAGATTTGGTCTAATAAATTGAAAGAGAGATTGTCCAAAAACAAATATGTCGTTGGTACGTTTGATTTTTATATATTTTTCTTTATTTTACAGCAAATGGGCGGGCTAAGGGAGCGCCCAGCAAAAAGAAAGGTATTCATTCGATTGTTTTGAATGATTGCTTTTATCATTGCATTTTTAATCTTTACTTAATTTCATCTATTCTCTATCCATTATACGAAGAAATAGCTGCTTCATCTATCTTTTATTTTGCAATTTACACTTAAAATGATGAGTGAATGTTAAATTAAAAAGACTAATCATTGCATGTTTTTGATACAAATCTCATGAGCTTAGAAATATTCCATCCGTTGCTTATATAGTAGAAAAATTGACAGCATTCTCATATTTCGGAATCTAATTCGATTGTACTTCGGATGAATCGTTGATTTGCCGAAGTACAATTGTCACTTTAAAATACAAACTTCCGATAGCACATTTACAATAGCATGATATTATCTATTACAAAAACCATATATTTAATCACCGCTCATAGATACCACGCTTTAATAACATAAAGGTAGGCAGAGACTATAGACGGCAATCTGCTACGATCTAAATCTAAATAGTTCCTTGGCTTCATCATCATCTTAATCTACGTCCGGTCATAATTATTAAATAATATTATGCTAAATTATACAGGGTCTAAAAACATAGAGAAGGATAAGCAAAGCTCTGAAGTGCACGAAAATATGGGTGGAAATAGCACATGGTAATTGAAAGTAAAGGTAAAAGAATATTATTTAGTTTTCATTAATAACTTCCGACAAATTCAGTCCTTTTTGTCTCGAAACAGAAAGTTGTTTTAGTAGTGTTTTGATGAATCTGTATTTAATAATCACTAGGTCACTACTATCTTTCGCACTTTCCGCCTGAATTTATGATCTATTTTCGATAATAAAATCAGTAATTTATTTCTGAACAATTCCTTGATTACCTAGATATAGCATATTTATTAATATATTATTTGTTTTCAGATAAATCTCACAAAGCGAATCCCTGAACTTAGATGTGCCGTACTACATTGTAAGATCAAGCCCAGAAAAAATAATATTATTATATGTGGTAATATAATCTCATAGTCATATCGGTGACACAATTCATAAATGAAAAAATTGATTCCACATACCTAATTGAAATTGTTTCAAATCTCAAATTATGAATCTAAATATAAATATAAGAATTATTTTAAGATTAGAATAATAATGATTGTTCCTTTTTTGAATATTTAATTATTATTCTTTTTTACTTTTTATTTTCGTCAATGGTAATTTTTTTAATTATTTTTACGGCTATAGATATAAGTCCTGGAGTCTAATTCAGCCTACAGTGGTTTGCCATAACAATTCATGATCTGTAACATAATAATTTTGTACATGGTAACTCAATCAAAACAACACTTATAGTTGTAAAAATACAATTTTTAGTTTTTAGGTATAAGAATTGTAATAGAAATATTATTGCATGAATTATTATTGATATTGCATTTTTTTATGTTTAATGAAAAATTGATGAAAAATTTTATTTTTCATCTGTAAGAATAATATAATTTATATATTTAATCGGGTGCTAAAAGAAAAGCAAATAAGGCTAAGCTAAAGTTAGATGAGCTATAACTTATTTTCAAAGGGCTATTTAGGTGAAACAAATTTATTGAATGTTGTTTTTGATGGTGGATACCCAAAACTACGTTAATACTTGTTAGAATATCGTACATACTGTAAAGCCTTTTTCATATAGGGTAAAGGTAACGTTCCGTTCCTCGTGACGCTCGACCAGAAGTGAAGTCAATATTCACGTTGCTAAAAAGACAAGAACATATTATTTATGTTTTATACGGGCTTCGTGGTGTAGTGGTTTATATTGCGGACTGCCGATCACGAGGTCGCGGTTTCGATTCCCGCCTCGGACAGTCATTTGTGTGATGTTTATAAATGTCATACAAAATGTTTGTCCTGCGTCTGGGTGTTTCTATGTACTATAAGTATGTATTTACAAAAGAAAAGTAGTTTATGTATTATATCCGTATTCTACCATAACACAAGCATAATAAGCTTAGCTTGGGACCAGAGAACGTTGTGTGAAATGTCTGAATATTTATATGTCGTGGTCTAGTGGTTTATGTAGCAGACTGCAGTTCACAAGATCGCAAGTTCGATTCTCGCACGGGAAATAGAAAATTTAAAACTATTAATAAAGTCTGTACGTTGTTAAGAGGACACGACACCAAACTATGCTCCATACAACAATATAGGCATCGTTTCCCCTGTTTTCTTCGTGGATACTGCCTCCAGAGGAACGTTATTTTTCACAGTATCTGGGGCTTATATATACATCTATGCTTCTATCACTTTTTTTATTTTAAAACATAATAACTAAAAGAAATATGAACATCAAAAAATTCCGTTTTTCGTATTTCTTTAGATAAAATAAATTTGTATGATAAGTCTATCATATCGCTGCAGTCTATCATACAAATTTGGTAATTTTTTACTAAAAAAGAAAGTAATAGGAGCATAGATATACTCTTCATCTATAATAATAATATGGCGTAAAAAAAGTTATCGAGAAGAAAAAAGGAGACTACGAAACGTCTTTTTTAAGCAATTGTACGAGTAGGTAAAATCTGCCTCAACTATATTTTCCCTTTTTGCGCGGCGCTCGGGGATAGGAATAGCGATGCCTAAAGCTAAATACCTAAAATAGGACTGTAGTCCCCTCTTAAAAACAACGTACAGACTTTATTGATCGTTTTACATTTTATTTAAACAGAATTTTTAAAATGAGGTGTTAACGATATGGTAAGGTGTATATAGGTTTTTTTAAAGTAAAGTATTGTTTTATCCTTTAATACTCAAGTTTAGTACAATTATTATAGTCACTTGCTCATTTTAAGTATAAAAGGAGTATCGTTATGGTAGGCACTAAGCCAATACTAAGATCTAATCTGAACAAACAATCTATACACATAATAAAATTTTAACTAACAAATGTTTAAAGTAATTTTTTAATTTTTGCATTTGATATGCTATGCTTTTACTTAATAAATCAAATTATGGTGGAAAAAGTGAAATGCCGCAAGTGGGACTTGAACCTACGACCTCGGAATACCGTTCCGAAGCTCTTCCGACTTGCAATAAGCTCAGTTAGTTCAAGTCCCACTTGCGGCATTTCACTTTTTCCACCATAATTTATGATTAACAAATGTTTGTTCGCGCTTATCTCAGGAACTAGTGGTTGGATTTGAAAAATTCTTTGTGTGTTGTATAGTCTGTTTATCGAGTAAGATACACCTATAGAGGTGATTAACTGATTAAGCATCACACTACAACAAATAGGGAGCGGAGCAAAAAGGGAGTAAAGGCTAGAATCACTATTCAACACGATGTGGCGGGCCCATACATATGGCAATAAATAGCAATGCACACAAAAATATTTGTGTTCATTGTTACTGGCAATTACTAGAGTATAATAAATAATGTATTTATAATAATGTAATACATATTTCCAAAGATTTGGCTGTGTACATATTATATCAAATAATAGAAAAGACTGAAGAAATTTGAACAAAGACAATAATATTATTATGAATTATGTACGTTTTCTAAATTATTACATTATATATTTTGTATGAATTTAATTATTTTTCTAATTTTTTATTGTAATGTTATTAAATAAGTGGATTTAATAATAACATGTGTATTATTTTACTCTGTGGGTAATTCCTTAATTTTAGGGATTTTACAGGGTTAAGAATGAAAAGCTTACTGATCCTGATTGTTATGCCAAAAATTATGCTTAATTTTGGCGCTTAAGAAATTTAGGTCGATTCATAGCTAACTAGAAATAGCTTGTAGATGATTTCAGTAGAACAAAGTTATCAGGAAGGGGCTCAGATGTATATTTACATCGATATCGATCAATACACCCAATTGTTAGTTAATTTAGTTATTTTTGCTCTTGACCGCATTTATTTACATCATTAATCGATAGTCGTGGAGTAATGCTGCAATTATATTGCAACAAACTAATAACCTTGATTTAGTGATGCCATAACCAATTGCAATGTAAAAAAGTAAACATGCTACAAAAAGCACTGTTTCCGCCCGGGATCGAACCGGGGACCTTGTGCGTGTGAAGCACACGTGATAACCGCTACACTACGGAAACTTGAATCGTAATTGCGAAAATAAGGACTTTAATATACAACCGATGCGATTAAAGTAAAAAGAATAAATCATATTTTTTATTTGATACACTGTTTATCGTTAATATTAAAAATCTAAACATCTTGGTTAGACCGCTGACCGAAATCATGAAATTCGTTTTTAGTCATAATAGCAAGCGGCGGGCAATTTCGGTGTTCCTTCCTCCCTCCCTCCCAGTCTCGCGGCTACTTTGCCCGCGATCGGTCGCGGTTACGCGTCGTCCTCTTATCACCATATTGTCGGTGTTTAGTTGTTTAATTAATTGACTGTAAAATCGTGGAATAAATAAAACATATCAACATGGATCCCGAGGCATTCTTGGACCTGGCTAACCAGGTCATAAAACTAAAAATGTACCCGTATTTTGACATAGCACATTCTCTATTATGCGCTCTTGCAGTCAGAGAGGATTTAGGGGCTGGTGAGTGTATTTTATTTTTAAACAAAACCCGCCAAAACCACGTGTTTGATAAACACATTTCCGGATCCTATGCGCTCGTCCAGGGACTGTACTAAATTAAAAGACATCTATGTGTTTAAAAATAGATTGTTCCCGCAGTATATCGTAAGGTCGAATGCTCTACAATAACAGGTAACGTTAGCTAAATCAGTGTTATAAAGACTAGTGTTTTTGTGCATTTATGTAATATTAATACTTAGAATTAATTATAGGTACCTAACGCGATTGTAAATACTACAATTTTTTCTGGCTTTTGTCTACAGATTAAATTGTCGTTTGTGATAGATAAGATATCACTGTCTAGTTGCAATCGCTGACGTGGATAATAATAATTCGCCAGTTACAATGTTATTTTCAGCTGAAGGATACCTAAGCTAAATCCTCAAATCTTCTAATTTGGTGAGGGGTAGATGAACTTTAACAACCAAAGACAAGCTGCTAAGTTTCTAGTTGTCACTGTTACCTATAGATGGCGTTATTTAAAAAAAAACATATTGCCCCTTTAAGAGAGAAATGTAGCGTTGTGAACAGACAATGAACGTTTCGAAGCCGTGTACTAAATAATGATCGTTCAAAAATCAATACCCACTGGGCTCGTCCGGGATTTGAACCCGGGACCTCTCGCACCCGAAGCGAGAATCATACCCCTAGACCAACGAGCCACGTTGGCAAATCTTGAAATTACATAAAGCAAGCCTAAACAATATCACCCACACAAAATTACGCCACTTGATTTTTTATCCTTTTTAAAATTACATAATGTACAAAATGTATTCCCAAAAATCCTTTTGATATTAAAATAATATATATCCTTAATATAATAACTTTGTCATGACAACTAAAACTTTCTGTGCAACTAAATCTGTTGCAAATTTATTTTCCCAATTTTTGGTGTCTCTACCGACACTATCGTTAATGAATGTGTTTCAAATCCATGAGTGATACCTGTGTGGTGTGCCTAACACCGCACAGGTATCACTCATGGATTTAAAGAGCTATATATATATAAATAGCTGTATTAGTTTTGGTGATTAATCAAATTCGCCACGTGGACGAAGACAACAATAAGCACATTGCATTTATTTTAACAGTGGCTGAAAAATATCACGTGAAAGTACCACTGAACGTACGACGTACATGTGCTTTAACGTGGTATTTTTCGAAAAATATAAAATTCACGTTAAGTATTATGGGTAACTAAGGTTATCAACGTATATTAAGAAAATTATGCTTATAACGCGTTGAGCATAATTCCTAATTTAAAGTTTTTAATAACTTGGTATGTAACCTCTATGTGAAAATCTCTATACCAAATTTCAATTGGTAATATGTGCCTGAATATTTTGTAAAAGTATTTTTATTATATTAGCTACCAAGGGGAAGTAAACAAGCATACGGCACGCCTGATGGTGAGCAGTTACCGTAGCATATGGACGTTTGCAACACCAGAAATTTCGCTTTTGCGTAGTCGAGCCTATTTACTATTTAGTATCTATAGACATAACAGATCAATGTAGTCGGATAAGATTCTAAACTTACTAACTTAAAATACTATTAGCCCGGCCGTAGAGACTATAAGCGCATTAACCAGGTAGCTTGCATGTAGCAAATGCGGCGGGGATCTCTGGCCAAACGTTTTTATTAACCCCGAACTCCAACGTTTTGATAATAGAATCGAGTATTTTAATAGTACCTATAAAAAATCTATAGTGTCTATGGCTTCGTCCATGATAACGTAATCAAGGGGCCTCTACATTGAATTTACTAAAAACTCAGCAGGGACTTAACACGACTCTGGTAGAGACATCGATTTAATACTTTTTGTAACACTTTCTTCTTGCACTAACAAATAAAATGAAAGTTACTAGTTTTTTGAAACAAATATAAAAAGATTTTTTTTTTAAAGTTAGTACAAGTTGTTGGCAGTTAGTAAAATAAAATAATTTTAGCTGCTCAATTTCAGCTGTCTTCTAATAAGTATACATTTAAGTAACATTTCTTCATTCATTCTCCTTCTCTTCTTAATTAAAAAGGCGCAAGCGTATACATTATGGAACGCAATACATAAACTAAACTAAACTAGTAGTAGTCTGTAGTAGTTTAAATACTTATGCCGTCATAAACCTGTAGGTTTTAAATGTGGTGTGATTTTATTTATTTACGTTTAAGTAATAAACTTCTGTATTAGATTTATATTTGGACTTCGTAAATATGATCATGTATCCGAGTTTCGAACTATGCTCAAGTGGTTGCCCATACGACTTCGACGGAATACTCACATTCTTAGTCTTCTTTACAATATTCTTTTCAATCCAAACACTCCCAACTACCTCAAAAAACGGTTTACGTTTCTCCATGACACACATACGAAGAGTCTAAGATCATCGGAAAACCTTACGTTGACTGTAGTATCACATTCCACGAGATTCTTTAGTAAATCTTTTACAGTAGAAGCGGCCCGGTTATGGAATGCCTTACCGTTGACGATACGAAACGCTCAAACCATATCAACGTTTAAAAAACTTGTTATGGACCACTACTTAACCGATTAACTGATCTACTTTAATATGAATCTTACTAAGTATTAGTATTTATGTATTTGCTATAAATATGTGTGTATTGTATATGTATGTATATATATGTATATGTATGTATATGTTTTTAAATGTATAAAAGTAGAATTGTGTTTGTACTGTATGTATTTATATTGTATTAGCTATTAGTACTTTCGCTTATTTTTGGCATATAATTACCATAATATTAGTACACCACAAGTTACCTATTCAGTCTCGGTCAAGTCCATTCTAAGGTTGTCTGGAAGAGATCGCAGCTCGCGATAAGACCGCCCTTTGTACCTATTATTAAGTCTAGTAAGTAAGTTCTGTAAATTAATATGGTGTGCAATAAAGAGTATTTTATTTTATTTTATTTTATTAAACATTATTTTCATGAATAAAAACTAGACATCTGGTTCAGAATAAAATGTGAAATTGTCGCAGATTTGTGGCTTAATGCCAACAATTTCATAGCCGCCACCCAGCTAGATGTCTATCATGATTAGCATAATTTAGAACGAGGATTTGAAAAAAAACTGCTAAGAATTTCATTATCACTTATTGCTCTACTACCATTAGTGGAAATGTTTTAGTATAGTTTTAGATACAGATACATGGAAGTAAAAATAATATGCAAAAAATCATATTCTGTAACTGAATGCCTGCAAATAAATTGCAACAAATCTTATTATCATTATAACTAATTACTAGACGTTTAAGATTAATGTTCCTCTTAGCCAAATCATATTTTTTCTATTTATTTAAAGTGTACCTATTTTGTTGAATGGGCATTGTTCATATTTTTTTTAAACTCTTAATTCGAAAACCATTTCGACCATTTTCTTCGGCTTCGGGCTTCGTGGTCTAGTGGTTCATGTAACGGACTGCCGTTCACGAGGTCGCGGGTTCGATTCCCGCCCGGGACAATCATTTGTGTGATGTTTATAATTGTCATACAAATGTTTGTCCTGCGTCTGGGTGTGTTCTATGTATTATAAGTATGTATTTACAAAAGAAAAGTAGTATATGTATTATATCCGTATTCTGGTACCCATAACACAAGCATAGAAATATAGCTTACTTTGGGACCAGAGGACGTTGTGTGAAATGTCCAAAAATATTTATATTTATTTATATTATTTCGGGGAATAGAGTTTCTGATCATGATCCATTAGTTTTTTTCGGAAAATTTGCTATAATAATGATTATTTTTCCAAAAAAGCAAATGATCTCTATTTGCCCTTGAAATGAAGGACTTAAAATATGAAGGCGTTTTAGGGATATACTACTCTGAAGTGGAATTGAAATTGGTCTATTATATCAACTAGTCAACTTTGAAAAGATAAAGGTGCAATCTGTATTAAGTCTATCAAGAAAAGTTTATACACAGATTGCATAAAACGATGACGTCACAACATTTAAAGTAATATCTTCAAGAATTTTTAAAAAATTCTGTATATTGAATATTTCAATAATATTGAAATTAGTTGCTTATAATAGTCTATATTTTCTGAAAAGAATATAAAAACAGTAGGTTAAAAATTATGAACAATCCCAATTGTGATTTATCACTATTTTGCTTGTAACTAGCATTTCTTTGCCTACTTTAAATTATTGACCGATAACAAATCCCAACTGTTTTGATTTCTGTCCCCACATTTCCCCACCTTCATTTATATCAATGTAAGACTCGAAAGACTTATTGGCGGGTTTCGGGTTTACTTGGATTTTGTATAAGAACAATCATAATTATACTTACACTAGCGGCCCGTCCCGGCTTCGCACGGGTATATATAGCCTATGTTACTCAGTGATAATGTAGCTTTCTAATGAAAAAAGAATTATTAAAATCGGTACAGTACTTTTTGAGTTTGTTCGTTACATACAAAAATACAAATCTTTCCTCTTTATAATATTAGTGTAGAAGACGTAGTGTAGAATACGTAGGAAGTGCTTTTGACTTAGGACTTTTACAGGCATAGCATATATTATCTGTGGTATCTGTTATTAGTTTGTTAGTGCATAAATATTTATCTATTAGTTTATTATAACATAATATTACTTATGTAGTTAATTTTATATAAGAAACAAAGAGCAAGGCAACAGTAAAAAAATACATAGTTATTCAATTACATATAACATAGAGGCTTAACGCACCGATTAACGAAGAACATTTTTTGTCTAATTGATTCTAATTCGGTTATGAACGAACCGAATTAGAATCAATTAGACAAAAAATCTATTAGGTACCATTCACATTTTGCTGCCGGGTGTCAGTCTTGTTTACTTACGTAATATTATGGATGATGGATAAAAATAACTTGTCCCTTACACACCAGTACATAGTAGAAATTAGAACACTCGATAGTTGTTCTACATTGCAAGAAAATATTTAAGATGAATCATTATTGTAATTACGATGTTTGTTAGGTCTATACCTACCTACCTATGTAGGTAGTTTAAAGTAGTGTAAAGTATTAAAAATTGGTCAAGTGCGAGTCGGACTCGCGCATGAAGGGTTCCGTACCATTATCTATGCAACATAAGGCAACGTTATTAGTATCGAGCAAGAAACGGTAAAAAAATCATGTTTGTTGTATGGGGCTCCCCTTAAATATTTATTTTATTTTATTTTTAGTATTTGTTGTTATAGCGGCAATAGAAATACATCATCTGTGAAAATTTCAACTGTCTAGCTATCACCGTTCTTGAGACACAGCCTGGTGACAGACGGACGGACGGACTTACCGACGAACGGACGGACGGACAGCGAAGTCTCAGTAATAGGGTCCCGTTTTTACCCTTTGGGTACGGAACCCTAAAAACGGACGTAAATCGTATGCAAAATAATAATAACAATTAATGTTCTATTGTTGCATGAATGTTAGCGCTCCGCAAGTAGCTTGCTACCGTAAACGTACATAGAATCTCTTCCCATGTGTATGATGTGTACAGACACGTATGCACATGGCTAAACACCAAAGGATTAACGATTAACTAAACAGTGCTTTGTGCTAGCAAATTCAATTATCATGTATTTGTCGGTTCATAAACCTTATTGCATTCATTAAGCCTTTTCCAAACGAAGATAAAAAAAACTTGCATCCAACGACACTTCCTTATTCTTAAATAGACTTTCCCGCTAAAGACTTTCTGACATATTCAAAAGCCTAGTTCAGTTTGCGGTTCGAGAACCTCGGTTTTACGTAGTTAAATACTTTCCATCAGTCTTTATTTAGTTGAGATTTGAAGGACTCTATCCTAGTTACGCACCACTGTAGAAACTGTTGTCTAGGTAATAAGATATGCTATCTTTCATTATACTTATCATTGAAGAAATATTTGCACTAACGGATAGGTCGATAGTATCATGTACATACTTATATGTATATACTTTGTTAGTGCAATTATTTCTTCTGACGCCTGATAGGTACAATAATACTTTATAATACTTTTTAAACACCGGCGTCGTTGGTTTGCCCATGCATAAATAGCTCATATTACAGAGAAACTGTCCTATTTTGTACTTTCTGCGATCCTAATATCACTCTTGGTGGCTCTTCATTGTAGAAAACTATCTTATGCGGCCACATATCACTATCATCAGGTTCGGGTTTCTCACAGAATAATTAAAAAATAAATTTTATTTTTAGTAACTTTTTCGTAAGTACTTTCTAGGAATTCTAAAATCCTTAAAATTCAATCTCTGTTTTGGATCGTCTCTACAGTTAGAATACCTAATAGGAATTCTTTAATTCTTCGTTTAAATATTTATTAAATGATTTAATTTAATGTGATATTTTAGGTGCACAAGCGTTCTCCCGCAAGCACCCGCTATCATGCTGGCTATCCACAATGCTGGTGATCTTCGCTGGTGGTATGGTAGCAAATGGGTTACTAGGGGAGCCGATGTTAGCACCACTCAAAAACACGCCGCAGCTTGTCATTGGAACTATTTGCTGGTAAGAAATTACGAATTAGAATAACAGTTTATGTATCATCTATATTAATATTAAAAAGCTGTAGAGTTTGTTTGTTTGTTTGAACGCGCTAATGTCAGCAACTACTGCTCCGTTTAGAAAAATTCTTTCAGTGTATCAAACATTGAAAGAATTTTTCAAAACATACATACATTAATCGAGGAAGTCTATAGGCTATATAAGTATATAACATCACGCCGCAGCTAATAGGAGCGAAGCATAGGTGAAAAATGTTGCAAAAATAGGGAAAATTTTCTAAATTCCACGCGTATGGAGTCGCGGGCAACTGCTAGTAAAAGTATATAATAGTTCCTAGTTTGTTAAGAAATCTATTAACGCGTTCAATGCTGAATAATTTGCGAATTTATAGCCAATGCTAAAAAAAGAGTAATTCGCCCAGTGCTGAGAACGCGTATGTGCGTTCAAAAAATTTTTCGCGTAGTGCTAAGAACGCTTATGTGCGTTCATAGAAAACTCGCGTAGTGCGGCTGGACGCTATAGCGCGTTGTCTTTTACCTTCCCGCAGTGCGGCCGACGCTTATGTGCGTTCGGTAACTTTCGAGTTTTATGACTGTCATATAACAATTACGGGTCATATAAATGTGTTGGATGGATAAAGGTGCTTCCACACTAGTGTTTATTTGTAAGAGATTTTGTGAAGTTTACGCCATAATATATCTTCGTTCGGTTTTGTTAAAATAGTAAGTTATACCATAGACCTTAGTAAAACAGTAATAGTAAAGGTACCTTCTCCCGAAAGCCCTTTTATTCTTAATTTTTTTTAATTTACGACTTTTCGCCCGCCTCGTAATAGACTCGCTCTTTTAACTAAACTAATAGGTAGTTTTAGTCTATTTATAAATGGATAAATAGACTAAAACTACCTATTAGTTTAGTTAAAAGAGCGAGTCATAATAAAATTATTTCAATAATCTATTGTACTAAATTAGGTTATTGTTGTAGTCGCCGCCGCCCCCCCCCCCCTGCAAGATTCGTAGCAGAAACCTGACTAGTGTGTAGTCTCCTTTACAATTCCACATTTTACGACCGCTTCGAAACAATAGACACCCAGAATACACGCTATAAACGCACAGGTGCGGCGCACCCCGCTTGCCTACAGTTTTTTTTTGTATGGACGCGTATACGCGTCGGCCCGCACTTGGTGAAGATCAGAAAAACGCGCATAAGCGTTAGCCGCACTGAACGTATTATAAGATGGCTTACTTACCTTTTTACTGCAATAGGACTTACAATATAACTAATTATATTATTATATAACTAATATAAAATAACAAAATTTACATGTTAATGTGCTAACATTAACATGTAAATTTTGTTTTGTTGGTGCGTGTGGTGACAGATTAAGAATACAAGTGTCACTACCCTTTTCCTTCCCAGGGTTATTTAAAAGTCATCTAAGGAAGTTATACATAAATAACATAATCTGTGAGAGATGGAAAACTCGGCAGTAAACCCTGTGACAACATCTCTGGTCAACACGGCGCATTAGACCATCCCTCCCAAAGTGAGGTTGTCCCTCCCTGTTAAACACAGGCCGTGTTTAACAGTGGGACGTTAAGGAGCTGAAGAGAGGACGAGACTAAATAAAGAAATAATGCACCTCAAATAAAAAATTACTTTATCGAGTTTCTTTAGCATTACCAATTAATGATATTTGCTAATGTTATTTTAAATTTTGTAAATGGTGCTAGTTAACATAAGTAACGTCACATCGTTTCCGCCTTTGTGTTAGTAATATAGGGACACGTGATAAATGTTTATAGAAAAATAGAAAATACAACGTGTGTAACAAATTATGTTGACGTTCTATTCATAATAAAGTCGATAAGAGTCCACGGGTAGCATTTTATCATACCTATTTATTATATGTATTTACCAATGGTATTGTTTACCTATCATCATCATCATCATCATAACATCACGCCTTTTTCCCATGGGGGTAGGCAGAGACTATAGAGCGCCATCTGCCACGATCGAAGCACACTTCCTTGGCTTCATCCACACTCATACATCTGGTCATACATGCCCGACGGTTGTAAGTGCTACGCACTTGCCCCTTTTGGAGTATCCCAGCGATGACATCGGAGTATATTTTTCTCGGGCGTCCTCTCCCAGCATTTCCACTTACTTTCGCCGTGTATATGCCTTTCGTTAAGCGTCTCTCATCCATCCTCTCCACATGACCAAACCACCTAAGCATACTTTTCTCCACCTTAGTCACTACATCCTCTTTCAGACCACAACGTTCTCTTATAACTTCATTTCTTAATCTCTCTTTCAAAGTCAAACATTGGGTATTTATTTAAGTTTATTTATTTCACAAAGAAGTTTGCTGAGTGTGAGTGTGGAAGAAGCCAAGGAAGTATGTTTGGATCGTAGCAGATAGCGCTCTATAGTCTCTGCCTACCCCATGGGAAAAAGGCGTGATGTTATGATGATGATGATGACAAAATTTTTTAACAGGTTTATATAGGATCCACGTAGACTAAATACAAAATAAAAACAGAGGAAAAAATAGGAATCGGAAGGCATTGAAGCATAGATACACGAAAACGCCGAGTACTGTCCACATTTCTAAAGACGTATTGTATGACGTAGACGTAGACCATACTTAGTTACAAACGAGAAGATATTGTGTGATGCTCAGTATGTTCACTAATATTTCAAGAGATTTTTACGTCTAGTTTTTAAGTTCTTACTTACTTCTTCTGTCTTCAAACCACATGTGAAGTTTGTAACTCTTGTTTTTTCAGGTATCTAGTCTTCTACACGCCGTTTGACATTGGATATAAGGTGGGAAAATTCCTACCTGTGAAAGTGGTTGCATCTGCAATGAAAGAGATTTACCGAGCCAAGAAAGTGTACGACGGAGTCAGCCATGCTGCCAAATTGTATCCCAACGCTTATGTTATCATGATTATTGTAGGTAAGTAGAGTCTATAAGTATATTTTAAAAGAATTACTGCGCATCTTCAGCTGGAGGGTTGCATTGCTGGCATGTTACCTCCTAATTTGAAGATTGAATCAGCTCGATATCCAAATATTCAACTAATTGCACTGGAATTTCGTATTGAGTACTTTTAACTAGAGACTAGAGAGTGGCTTTATTATGGAGAAACATTTGTTCTGCTTATCCATCTTAAAAAAAGACAAGATAACAACAAGTTATAAAAGACAAGGTATCGTAGGTATTGTCTTATAGAACTTTAGTAAACCTATTAGAGTCGGAAAAATTTATATATGCGTTAAACATAATAAAAATATAGTTTACATTTCAGTATTTGGTTATTGACCTAAAATTTTATATGCGACTGTTTTTAACTAGATAGATAGATATATAGAAAACTCTTTATTTGTACACCACAATAATACATTTTACTTACATAATAATTTCTTAAAGTAAGGTATTGTACAAAGGGCGGCCTTATCACTAGTGTGATTTCTCCCAGGCAACCTTAGGATGGATAAAAGTATCTAGGTTAGATAGTTTGTGGTGTGTGCTACATACTAGCGTAAACTAAAACATAAAATACTTAGTTATCTAGAATACTATACATACAATACATAATAAATAAATACATACAATATATACCTAAATCTAAAAACATACATCTAGATACCTTGTATAAATTTTTGATAAGTAGTTAACTACTACTAGTTCAAAGGACTAGTTCAAAATATAGTTCACTATCGTAATAATAGGAAATATTATTAATCTATGTTCGTTTCTGTTGTTTTCAGGTACGCTGAAAGGCAACGGAGCAGGTTTCACTAAGTTAGTAGAGAGGCTAATAAGAGGTGCTTGGACACCAACTGCCATGGAGACTATGCAGCCTAGCTTGTAAGTGTATTTTTAGATATTATTTATATAGAATATTTCCTCGCCTCGAAAGCCGCAAAGGACGAAGGACGCACTCCGACGAGGTTGGCAACAGTCGTCCGGAGTGGTAGAGCCTAATAAATAAATTAATTAATTAATATTCATGGACATTTCACACAGCGTCCTCTGGTCCCAAGCTAAGCTTATATGCTTGTGTTATGGGTACCAGAATACGGATATACTACATATACTACTTTTCGTTTATAAATACATACATATAATACATAGTAAACACCCAGACCTAGTACAAACATTTGCATGACATTTATAAATACATATCACACAAATGATTGTCCCAAGCGGGAATCGTACCCGCGACCTCTTGATCGGCAGTCCGTTACATGATAACTCCACCACGAAGCTCGTCGATAATAATGGGAGAGAAACCGACGAAATATTATATATATACATATTATCTAATAAGACTGCTTTCTGCATCCGAGTCATCACCTTACTCTTGACGCCGAGCCTCTCGAGGTGTCGTGAGAAGCTCATAATGTTAGTTAAGATTATATGTAGCTCTTCGACCAAAATGTCTTAATGTATATGTTTACTAAACACTATGTTTTTTTTAAAAGAATATTTGTTTTATTTCCAGCTACACAAAGGCGTCACTTGTTGCGTCCATTATCTTCGTGCTTGACAAGAAGACTGATCTAATTTCCGCTCCACATGCCTTAGTGTACTTCGGTATCGTCATATTCTTTGTCTACTTCAAGGTAAATACGTTTATTATGACTACTTTCAGTTTTATTATCAATAGAATGATAAATGGTTTAAAAAATTACGGATTTAACACTACAATAACAATTTTTATACCATCTCCTATTCCGCGCGTTGCACTTTGTGGCGTTTTATGGAGAAGGCCTAAGTCTAGCAGTGGACGGAGAAAGGCTGATTTTGTTCTGCGTCTGAGTGTTTCTATGTATTATAAGTATGTATTTACAAAAAAAAAAGTAGTAAGTATATGTATTCTATCCGTATTCTGGTACCCATAACACAAGCTTAGCTTGGGACCAGAGGACGTTGTGTGAAATTTCCGTGAATATAAAAAATATATAAAAATTATATCTTACAATTTATATAGTTTTAAATTCATCAAATAACTAATATTTATATTCAATTACGAATCACACGTACATACGAAATTAACACAATACGTACCGACATAGACCGTGTGGTGACTTTTCCTACCCAAGGTGCTATAGAGAGACGAAAACCTCGAGAACAAACCCTGTGCCAACACGCCTTGTAGAAGTAATCCCAAAGTTGAGGAGGCCCGTGCCCAACACTGGGACGTTATTGGGCTACAGAGAGGAAGATATCTATCTACATATTTTGTACTAGCAGTTGCCCGTGACTACGAACGCGTGGAATTTAGAAAATTTTCCCAATTTTTGCAATACTTGATAAATGGACTATGTAATACAAAAATAATTTTTCGATTAAAACCAGTATATTTTTCTGAGATTAGCGAGTTCAAAGAAACAAACTTTTCAACTTAATAAAGTTAGTATACCTAGATTATTCCAGTTTTCTTTCCTCTCAGTCCATCCAAAGGTTGTCTGGATGAGTTCGCATCTTGCGATAAGACCGCCTATTGTACTTATCTAGATAAATTCTAAAATTGTATAATATTAATTACCTACTGTAGTATTGTTAAGATGTACAATAAAGAGTATTCTATTCTATTCTAAAGAGTATTCTATTCTATTTTTCTTTTTTTCAGCTCTCATCAATTTTGTTGGGTATCCATGATCCATTCGTGCCGTTTGAAAACTTATTCTGTGCCTTGTTCATGGGAGGTATCTGGGACTCACTCGCCAAACTGCTCGGCAAGGGAACACCCAAGGAGGAGACTAAAGATACTAAGAAAACTAATTAGATAAATCAATAAACAGGTAAATAATACAAAAGTTTCAGTTTCATTTTATTAGATTAGTCCCTCGATAAATGTACTATACAACACTGAAAGAATTTTTCAAATCGGACCAGTGGTTCCTGAGATTAGTGCGTTCAAACAGAAAACAAACTCTTCTGCTTTATTATATCAGTATTGATGGGAAATTTAATGTTAGACCACCTCTTTGGCAATATTTTTGTTATCTCAGCCTATGAATGTGAATGTTAGAGCCGTCGGGCCCTCTCGAAGAGGTGGTCGCGCGCGGCGGGTTGGTATTCAGAGACCCGCGGCGGCGAATGTGGCACTCGGCCACGCGACGGGGGGACCTATTGTTCCCCCCGCAGAGTCGGGCCCCGGTTAGTGGGGCCACCCCTCGCCGGGTCATGGTAAAGCTCAAGGCACCATCATGGCCCGGCAGGTCAGGGAGGAGAGAAAAAAAAAGCCTATGAATGTGCCACTATTGGGCACGGGCCTCTTCCACTTTAAGAGGTTATGGTCTTATGCCACTAGAGTTTTCCTTCTTAAAACTTACAATAAAATCACGAGACAATACATTTTTTCTTTTCGTTTTTGCAGGTCGCGTTATTCAAGTAACATGCGCAACGTAATCAACTGACACCGACAATACAAAAATGCGACCGCTTTATTGTTATGCAACTTTATAAAAAGAAAAATAAAAAAAAATAGTAAAACCTTAAATCGTAAAAAAAATGGCACAACGACCAAAGTATTGATTTCATTAGCTTTAAGATTGTTTTAATGTTTTTTTTTTATTGTACCGTTAAGAGTTACCGAGTGTTTTTTTTTGTTATAGTGATAACAAGGGCGTAGTTTGATGGGTATTTCAATTAAATAGTTCCTAGATACCAAAATTGCGATTATTTAATCGCCTTAATATCAAATAATTGTAACTTGCCATAATTCATGTTATAATTTTAGCGTAGGTAATTTATTCTTTTTCAGTATTTTATTAACTAAAGACAAGTGTTGCCCTGAGTGTAAAAAAACTATCGAGCAGTGTAATTATATTTTTTTATTTTAATTACTTAGTAATCGAAACGAAAATCGACTAAGCCGACTTCCTTTTACAATAACCATACATATTTTATTACAAAACAAAACAACAAACTCGAATTTTCAAATTTCGAATCTTTTAAATTCCATAAAAAAAAGTTAGTGCTCATTTTTCACTTGAAGAACGTTTATGAAAGTACTGGCTGAATCGCTTTAAAATACTTTTTATGCGTAGGTAGCGACTTACTTATTAATTTCTGACATATAAATATACTTTCCTAATATATACAGAATCAAAGCATTCAGAACACTAATTTCAAATAGTTAAATGTACTTACGTTATAATTGCTTTGCATTTTATGAAAAGTCTTACCGAATCGCAGGGTGCAGCGGTGAGGATAACATTTTTCGTAAAAAATATTCGACATGATTTTATTGATTGATGACGTGGATATGTTAAAGGAAGTAATAAAATTGTTTTTATTTAAGATTGAAGTTTTATTTACCTAAATAAACCTCTTCTTTATTTCCTTTTTTTAATTCTCATGCCTAATATTGTAACTCACTATTGGGAGCTTAGAACCAATTTCTAGCTGGATTATTATACTATACAAGAAAGGGAAGAGCTAATTATACACATTATACACACATGAGTACATAGGTACCCGTCAAACCGATAATCTGTCTTTGTCGCAGTTAACAAGTAGGTACGGACTATTGAAAGGTAAGCAGACTTGATTACAAGATACCCGCTCCTCTCCGGCCAATTAACGTCCTTCAGCTGGTCTACTGAGCCGCTCTGACCAGGCGTGTTTGCACAGGGTTTAGTTTCGGGATTTCCGTTCCTCACAGTAGACATTAACTGCTTATATTGTCCCTTAGCTGTCTCTTACAGCGCCCTAGAAAAGTAATGGGGTGGTGACACTTGTATTCTTAATCCATCACCACACGGGCCAAGATTTACAAGCTTTCAAAACCTCCTCCGTTTTACGAATTGTTACCTTATGTTACCTGTTAATCAATCAGTGTTTAGTGACCGTAATTTAAAACAACAAACAGATACATGTCCCGATGCTCGATAATGTTATCCTACTTTATGATTATCTACTAGATTATATTTATTTCGTATAAAATCACAGAAATATCTAGATTAGTGTTGACAACGATAATGTGACGTAATAAGAAAATACAAACAACAAAAACCCGACGAACGTATCAAGGAGAATAGGGCTGCCATTACAGAATATCATTAACATTTTGGTGAAATACCGTAATTTTTCAGTAGAAATCTCAGAAAAAGTGCTTTTGCAACCAAAATCAAAACTTCGTTACCCATAACACAAGCATATAAGCTTAGCTTGGGACCAGAGGACGTTGTGTGAAATGTCTATGAATATTTATTATTTTTTATCGTTGTAATTTTAATTTTTCCTTCCTGACAACAGAACTAACCCATGGCCTCTCTAGCCCTAGGTTTATATCGGGTCTAGTATAATAGGTCAGCTATTTTTATAAAGCTGTTTTTTCTATCACTTTGTTGTCTATACCAAATTTTATGTCACCAAGCGTTAATTTTTATAACGCGTTATTACAATTTTGTGCTTATGATCTCATTATTATGTAAAACAAAAAATCTAACGTAATAAGGTGCATTATAAAATATCTATGTACACAAATGTATTTTAATTAATTAATTATCGCTCAACATAATCATTATGGTTAATTATTAAAAAATGCTAACAAAAGCCGATAGCGCAGTTTTTAACCTCTTTATCTGGATTCAAACGTATCATCATCATCATAACATCACGCCGTTTTCCCATGGGGGTAGGCAGAGACTATAGAGCGCTATCTACTAAAACAAATTCAAATCCAAACGCATGTATTTGGATTTAAATATAGCCCGTATTTACGAAATCTTAAAACTCCCTATACATACTCGTATACCAGGACTAGGTATGTAAATAGTCACTCGTCTAAATTTCATACAGAAATGTTTTTATTCAAAGTTCGCAACGGATTTTGATGCGATTTTTTAATAGATAGAGGGGTTCAAGATAGAGCTTTTTTGTAGGTAATTTGTTGGAGTTTGATTTTAAAATACCACTTCTCTCTCTTCTCAGATTTTAAAATCCACACATTCTATGCTAATTCATATTTTATTTATTCAAAAAAAGAAATACTCATTACTAGCACATGCGTATTAAATAAGATGCTGTTAATTCATGCAAAAAAAATTAAAATAATGCAGTTAAATATACCAAAATCCGAGGTGATTCATATACAGATATAAAACAGCAGTTATAAGGGCAGTGTAAAAAATAACGGAATGACATTTCCGATTAAGAATCGAAAGATAGCTGGTTTTTAGATAAGTTACGGTATTTTATGTTATTAGCATAGATTGTACGTATAGGAGGACCGGACGTTATGAGGTCACTGTCGCTGGCTAGCTGTTCTCATTTACACCACACACGAATGTTATTGACTTACCAATATAAATAAAAATGCGTTATTCTAATAGTACTAGTCTTTAAATTATAATGAAATATTATAGTTATATAATAACCAGAATAGAACCCAAAGGATATAAAACAAAGGATTTACAATTTTATTGATGATCGAATTAAACATGGAATGAATCTGGTATAACCCTAAAACTCCTTGACGTCGTCGTCGTACTCGTCGTTAGCAATTTTTCTATTCAAGGATTAATATTTAGCCAGAGACTTAAAGAAAATGTTTAATTTTCTTTAAGACTAAAATTATAACTAAGTTTTATAGTCAATTTGGAATAGGTATACCTAATATTACAAACAGATCAAGCAAATATTACCTACTGAATAGATTGTGTTGAGAGTGCAAGAGATTAATCGACGCGACATAATAATTTACAGCTTTACAGCTCTAACATTGATAGTTTATACATGCTCTAAGACAGGAGTTATTGATATGACATTCGGCTGAATGAATCGGTGTGATTGCAGTCATGCATGTTGCAAACTATGACGTTGTTGGAGAGTCTACCGCGAGACAGCGAATACCGCGGTAGGCCTTCGCCTTCAGATGCGCGTGCGCTCAGCTCGGTACTGAACGCGCCGCGAATTTAATTTAATTATTATTTAATTTATTATTAACGTAACTTAGTGTATTATTAGTGTACATAACCTGAATGGGAATTATAATATAAAGGTTAGTAATCTATTAATCTATAATTTTAACGGTTTAAGAAAGTTAACGGGTTTTTTAGAAAACAGATTTCATTTCGGCTTTTGCACTCAAGTTTATTGAATGCAAGCGACAGCCAGTTGAAGACAGAAGTTGATGCATCTGCTGAGTTATTTTATACATTTTAGGAATTAAAAGACTTCAAGAATAATACTACTTTAATGTTAGTCGTCATTAACTAGTCAATAAAAATATTACCGCTCTTCGCGTAAGGTGATTGACATTGTATTTCCCTTACACAAGCAACTGCATTGGTAATACATTCTTATTTTCTTCTTGAACTTACTTTGTAAATAAACTGTATATTTCTGAGTACAATATGTCTAAACGTTTTCCAATTTGTATTAATAAAAATATGATCGTCAATTTGATTAAGATTAGATAGTTATAAAAATGTTTATCCATAACCCGTTTGCGACCCTGTTTCGAATAATTATGTGTAGCATTCTCGTTCGTATTTAATTACAGTCCCGGATCTAGGGGAGAATAGAAGAAGGATATTCCGGGGGAAATAAAGGGAGCGTACAGTTAATATTAGCTAGATAACTAATATTATAATTATATATCCTATATGCAGATAGGTACTTGACCACTATTTATGATTTACGCATCTATTTTTATGTGGTATAACAATGGGCATTGTTCATATTTTTTTTAAACTCTTAATTCGAAAACCATTTCGGGGAATAGAGTTCCTGATCATGATCCATTTGTTTTTTTCGGAATATTTGCTATATTAACGATTATTTTTCCAAAAAAGCAAATGATCTCTATTTGCCCTTGAAATGAAGGACTTAAAATATTAAAGCGTTCTTAAGGATATACTACTCAATGGCGAGTCAAAATTGGTCTATTAAATCAACTCGGCAACTTTGAAAATATGTATTGCAATCTGTCTTATGTCTATCAGGAAAAGGCAATACACAGATTGCGTACAACGATGACGTCACAACATTTAAAAGAAGATCTTTAAGTATTTTTTAAAAATTCTTTATGGTGAATATTTTAAAAATATTGAAATTAGTTGCCTAAAATAGTCTATATTAAAAAAAAAATATAAAAACAGAAGGTCAAAAATTATGAACAATCCCAATTGACAACTAAATATAATTATGTTATGACTGTTGTTTTTCTCTTCTAAATATTATTCAGTTAAAATAAATAAATTAATAACTAAATAAATATGTATGCACTAACAAACTAATAAATAACTTATATACCTGCTAACATTGCTATGCCTGCAAAAGGCCTAAGTTTAAAGCACTTTCTATATATTGTACCATCATGTAGCATTAAATATTTGAATTTGAATTAGAATAAGTAATTTAAAAAAGTCAAGATTCACTAAATATATATGACGTTTGGTTAATAAATTCATTTCGACATCATTGCGGAAATAACAGTAAAACTTTTACTTTATATATACTATACTAATATACTAATACAGAAATTAACATGAGTTCTATTATAAAATGTGTTATTTTTATAATTTAGCTATGATTTTTATTAATTAAGAAACCTACGCAGCTTTCAAGCTTCCTGTCCAACAAAAGATGTCTTAAATAGGAAAATTAACTGAATATGTAATCTTTACTTATTATAAAATATTTTTTATCAAAGTAATTTATTAATTTTGCAATTAAATAAATAAATAAATAAATATTCATGGACATTTCACACGTCCTCTGGTCCCAAGCTAAGCTTATATGCTTGTGTTATGGGTACCAGAATACGGATATAATACATATACTACTTTTCTTTTGTAAATACATACTTATAATACATAGAAAACACCCAGACGCAGTACAAACATTTGTATGACATTTATGGATATCACACAAATGATTGTCACAAATGACAGTGACTTCTGTACAGTCAAAATATTTCCTAATATTAATAATCTCAAACGAACGGATGGACGGTAACATGTGTACTGAATTATTCATGTGTGCTAAACAGCTCATTGAGATATTTAAAGAAAAGTAGTTTATGTATTATATCCGTATTCTGGTACCCATAACACAAGCATATAAGCTTAGCTTGGGACCAGAGGACGTTGTGTGAAATGTCCATGAATATTTATTTATTTATTTATTTCTGAGAAGGGCACTTAGACTGTACTGTTCATTAATTGGTGCCATAGGTATCTACCAAATCAAATGTCTAGCAGAAACTATAGCAGTGTGACGCCAAAAACGTATTTTAACACTTACACAGCCAAGCCAACTTACGGCCAAGAAGTTTTAGAGGAAACTAGGATAAAATAGAATCTTATAAATAACAAAACTATGGTCGTTTAGATGTAAGCATCTTTGTTCTACTACTATCTTTGAACTACTCAATGGTGTTTAATGTATCTTTGCACTTACATAAACACAGTAAGTAATTAACGCAGATTCTGATATAACTGCGGACAGAAGCTAGTTGTAAATAAAAAAATAAAATGTTTTCTCTATATCTTTCTATATCTTTTCTCTTTAGATTTTTTGTAAAATCTTCGTCAATTATGTACTTATGGCTTCATGTTATTCTATTATCCAGCGTTCATGAATTGTATAAGGTTGTAGCCACAATAAATACCTACGTAAACTAACGTTTTTTGTTATTTAACAAAAGGTATTAAAGCGATGATGGTTCATTTGCATGAAAATAAAGAAATACACTAATAATAATTTGAAGTTATGTAAATTGATGCATTACCATAAGAATCCTTTACATTCGTCTCGTTGTTAGTACAATAAAGTATGTGTACTTACTTATTCTAATCTAGCTTTTGGGATGAGTAGCAGGTGCGATATGTTATTTTAATAAAACATTAAGTTATATCTGATTTATCTCAACAAAAAACATAGAATAACTTTAATAACCAAGCTTTGCAAATTACTGTGAATATTGTAATTGCAACTGCAACTGTCAATTTGTGTGTATACGTTTCAGTTGCTATATCAATTCGTACATAAGGGCATGACACATTTAGTGTTATGGAGCATTGCCCGCATCATAAGCAGGGCCCTGAGTCGGGTATTTCAACGGTGTCACAACTGTACCATTATTGTACCATTATGGTGCAATAGTAAAGTTTTTGGTTGTCTACTAATAATGTGTCGTCATAACGACTTCATCATTGTCTTACAATTGTCAAAGTGACATAAATTGCTAGTCTCGTACACAACTGCTTCACAATTGCAATTCAATGACTGAAATGTTTCGGTAGTCTGCTATTTTGAATTTGACAGTAATATTTTTAAATTGTCCTGTGTCGACAGATTGCCATAAATAAAAAATAGATAGATAGAAATATTAGAAATTGTTCTTTGTAATTTATTGCAATTTACTAATCTCCTAAACTTCACATTGCTTTTTATACTAATAAATAGTATGTACAAATATATTTAAACGAAATCTAGCATGATTAAATGTTTAAATTTATTAGTAGTTTTTCGAACATCACTTCAACTAACGCATTTTTTAAAAACGGCAACACATACATACCATTCTAACACAATCCATAGATAAAAGAGACCGAAAATTCAATGCATAGATAAAAGAGATCGACAATTCTATTACCATTGAAAGACCGTTATGACGGCATATAGCAGACTACGGATATTTGACTTCAATTGCAACGGTATCGTGCCGGTATTGTGCCGGTATGACAATTGTTCCAAAATAGTGGACTTGAGCACCAGAAGGAAAATGAACGAATGAATGAATCCTTTATTTGGCGAAAATAGGTCATACAAGTCTGAGTTACATTAGTTCTACCCATTAGGCATGCAAAAAACACATGTAACAGTTTGTTAATATCAGTCATACAATACTATAATATAAAATGATATAATGCAAATGTCTAATCATAAGTTATAATAAGAAGAAGAATAAGTTGATGTTTTCACGTACAAATTTATATAAATATAATGGAGCAAATCGCCACTGTCCATGTGGGGATGGATTAAATATATACGTGTCACCCCATTTCCTTCCAAGTTTGCTGTTAAAGCCTCAAGTTAAAGCCTAGCTGAGAGATATAATACACAGATGAGAGTTATCTCTGTGAGAGACTGAAAACTCTAAAACAAGCCCTATGCCAGCACGTCCAGACAGCGCGGCAAAGCATAGTAAGTAGGTAGAGTAGTAAACCATATGACTATATGGTTAATTGGGACTGTTGGGCATGGGCCACCTCCACTTTAGGAGGAGGCCCATACCCAACAGTGGGACGATAACGGGTGGGAGAGAGAGAGAAAGGGAGAATGGAAAAATTATTACTCAGTTACATAAATATTATAATTTAACAGTTTTTAAACTAATAACAGTACCAGTACTTTAAATATTTTATCACACTAATATTTATGTGCAAATATAGATGATGTTACATGAAACTTCGGGGTGTTTGAACTCAATTATGCAGCAGGATGTTGTAAAAATATCCGAGCAATAATACCCTGGCTCCTTGTGGTAAACACGTCAGGCATAATTACAGATGGACGTGCGGCGCTAATCGTTCAGTTTTCTTGAATACCGTGTATAATAACTTCATTTAAATTCAAAAAAATGACGTAAGTACTCACTATTCTTCGTAGTAATCGATTACCAAGAACATGCATAGAAGTATTTCTGTATAAAGAAAAAGAATTAGTTATCTCTCTGACAAACCGCATGAAAGATTTTTATATGTAAAGTTAATATCAGAAGTAGCTACGCGTTTTATATTAAACGCATAGCTACTTCTGATATTAACTAGGTTTTATTTATAGCGCAGGCTTAAAATAGTTATGTGTTAATATAGAGATAATTTAATAGGCAAGTAAACATGTATATGAAAACAAAAATACGGCGATCAATCAATCAAATACAGTTATATTTTCTTGAAGTGGTACCTACTGTACGTTGATTTTTTTTTTCAGAATCTATTTCGATGACTCAATTATCACAATCACATATTAATTAGTGATTACCTGTACCTGTCAGTATTGATATTATCAATAACTTAAAAATGTTAAAGCAATTTAACATATTAAAAAATAGCCATCTCCCGTTGTCTAGTGAATCACCGAGGTACGTAATCTATTAAAAGTACATACCCTGTACGGAAACTACGTAGTCAATATGTTAGTAAGCAAATTAATAGATTATGATGGGCATATACACAAGCGCAGGCTTTGGGCCATAAAGCTTACTACCTATGTAGTTCTATGGCATAAAGCGTTTTCCTCCAGATAACTGCAAAGCAGGAGCTAATTAGAATAATAACCAAGCTAAACACAAAATTTACTAAAATGGAATTGAATTTACTAAAATGGAATTATTGTTATATGATGAGTCTTGGTAAAGAAACCTTAACTGTAGGTATCATAGTCAGATGTCGACAGATCTCGTAGCGTAGTAGTTAATAATTAGTTTCATGTTGCTAAATGATCATCAAGGAGGAATTGCAACACTGCGCAAGTGATGGTTTAGATGCCTTACGCGATCATTGGCAGTTTGCATCTTGTCCTATTCTTTTTCATGATGAACGATAATTTTGTGGTTTGTTTTTCTTACAATTTGTTTGAACTTTGTACAACAATACAATATGTATGTGTTGTCATTGTTTTTGCAAAAAAGCCAATAGCTTGGCTCGTCTCCATCGGTTTCGATAAACGTAGATATTATGTCAAAAACATCACTATTTATCAAAATTTTGTATAAAACCGCCAACTTCACTGAACACTCAAAAAATCGTGATAAAATCAATGCCATTAAAATAAACGTTAAGTAATTATTTATCAGGAACAGCGATCGATCACCGCATTGCCTACTGATCGTACATAATTATCGGAAATCGACGAGTCCAACTATTAATCGATTATGACTTATTTATTATCACAATATTGGTGTAAAGATTAATCTACAGTAGGTGTACACCTTTCCGGTATGACGTCCTTGTTCAATTATTTAATTAAAAAATAATAAAATAATTGTTTCCTATGAGCAGCACATGTGCAATGCATCATAGTTTATTAGTCTCCTAACAAGTGTTTACAAATGAAGCCGTAAGTCCTATCAATGAGTGACCACAGAGGCTGAAAAGTATCCAAAACGTTAGCCTTGACGCTTCGAAATCCATAAAAAGTAGTTCATTTGATTAGATGAGTTGCGATTAGACAATACGATGATAAAAACAAAACTTAGACCGAAATAAAATTCTTGAAATGAAGTTATACCTAGGTAGGTACTTACTTAATGTTTATTCGGACTTTCTTTTAATGTCTAGTCGGCTCTACAAAATGCTTGATTGACGGTCACAATCTTGTATAAGATTGTGACCGTCAATTAAGTATTTATTGTTATACTCTATAAGAAAACAATGCCTACGATCATCTAAAAAAAACTAGCTCACACTAAGTTTTCTGTATTTTCAAATATTAAAGCACTCGGTTTTTAGTTATTTGAAGTGAAACTAAATAGTTACGATATTAGTTTCAGTAAATGATACCAAAAGGTAAAGCAATTCGCCTCGTGTTGTATAAGAAGGATCTTTTGCTATTAGAAAAGAACTCTCTGTTTTTCTTTTGCAGTACATAAGACACAGACAAAATGCCGCGTTTCAAGACAATATTGGTAACTGGAGGAGCTGGTTACATTGGTAGCCATTGCGTGGTAGATCTGTTAGTTGCTGGACATGAAGTCATCGCTATCGACAACTTCGCTAACGCAGTTGGAGACGAAGAAGGATCACCTGCTCTACAAAGGGCGGAACAAATTACTGGCAAAACAATTACTTTCTATAAAGTAGATCTTCTCGACAAACTAGCTATTAACGATATATTTGATAAGGTAATTAAATTTATTTAATAACAACACATTGCAAATGGGGATTTGGTGGATCAACACCAACTAAAAATGCTGAAACTAATGCCAAATAAAAAGTTTTATACTGTTTCCGACAAATTTAGTGCTTTTTGGCTCAAATGACATTTACCTTCATTTACCTTTAATTTCCGTTCCTTAAATTTGATTTTAACAATATTTTAAATGCCAGTAGCAAAACCGAATACGTAGAATTAGAAATTGCCCATTGCAATTTACATGTGTACATATAAAATAGATAAATAATAAATAATAAAATATTTCCAAACAGCACCAAATTGACTGCGTGATCCACTTTGCCGCACTGAAAGCTGTCGGAGAATCAATGCAACAACCACTACTGTACTACCAGAACAACCTTCTTGGCATGCTGAATTTACTGGAGGTAATTATAATCAATTAACCCGCGGTAAAAAGAATAAAAAATAAGTTCGTTTTCTATTCCCTTTTCCATTTCAAAGTTTCATGAAAACCCATCCAGTAAACATCCTTACATTATCCAAACATTGAAGACCGAGGAAACGTTCGCGTTGCTCAGCCAACACTTTAAGTATTTTATTTTATAGCGCGTAATTCTTTTTTCGTCATATCACCTAAGATATTCATTTAAATTGCATGCTGTAAAGAGCAGTTATAATGTATATTAATTGCATGCTAACTAAGCTATTTAATTTGATAAAAAATATTACTTTATACACATAAATAGCTTTTGAAAACAACCTATTGAATTTGATAATTTTTTTGGCATTATTATGGGTACAGCGGGTTTCCCTTAAAAGATAGACATATGCGCTCGCGGACTTTAACTTGAACTATAGGTAACAAACAATTCCTTCATACATTAGTTTGTTCCTCACATAGATAAAGCAGCGTTTTCATTTATAGCTCGCGTGCGTCCGAATTTCTCGGCAAATTTAATCATATCTCATCCAATATACAGCAAACTCCAACAAATTATGCAAAAAAGCCAACCTCTTAAACCATTATATCTATTAAAAAAACCGCATCAAAATCCGTTGCGTATTTTTGAAGATATAAGCTCACATAACATACATACATACAAAAATTACGACTTTGTTTTATAAGAAGTAAAGAAGATGCTCTTCATCTGTAGCATATTGACCAGAAAGTATAGAATAGTTTAGTTATCATCTATTTTTAGCAGCAATCATTTTAAGTTAAGTAAATACTTGTGGTAAAATATTGAAAACGTCTGTAAATAAACATCCGTTTTCTTTATGTGTCCATCAGATTAGGTGTTAGTAAAACCTTTAGATCTAAGATCAAACTTATCTATATTGTTCTTACAAAATGCTTACGTAAGTATATAAGTATTTATTTATCAATTAGCTACTGCGATTCTTTATCAGAGATTAATTGACTTATAGTGGTTTTCTCTGTAAGCGTTAATTATAAGCGGCAGATCTAGCTTATATTGTTATGATAATTTCATGCTACTTATCTTTCCTAAATACTTTCTATCCATATAACAACAAATCTACAAATAAAGTAAATAGATATAGATATGTATTGCGATATGATAATTTAATGTTAATGACATTTAAAAAACTAACTTGCTTTAAAAAAATATTGGATCAATTGAAAATCATTCTAAAAAGTTTGCTATTCGATTCGAAAGTTGAACAAAAAATATAAAGGCATTTTAAGGGTCCATAAAAGAAAGCTAAAATGAAACCTCATTACTGAGATTTCCCTGATACAGTTTCAGAGAGAGCTGAAAATTTCAGTTTATGTATATGCTATATTATTATTCATAATTCATTTATTCGCAAATAAACTCTTTAGCTCTAATATTAGTACCTATAGATAATAACGGTAAGGGACCCTTTGTGTGCAAGTCTAAGCTGAGATTTTGTTTGTGAAATTGATAAAAGATACTCGTAACTTTTACTTGACAATTAGCGCTACGCGGAAAGTAACTACTCATCGGGTTACTTGTACCTAGATCGTGAAAGTGGCCCTAACTGTCCAACTCGTACTTGAACGGTTTTTATTTAACATGTGACTTGTAATATTTTTACTATGCTCAACGTAGCTACTGAGCTATATCTAGTAGTTTCTCGTCATAATATTACGTTGAACATGACCTAAAGATTGTGCGTAAAGCGTGTAGTTTTAAAAGAGAGAGTAAGTATCGCTGTAAATATGTAAGAAGAACGCTCCGTTCATTTCATTATAAACAAAACATAACTGTATTGTGGTATTCAAGTATAGTAGTTAGTTAAATACTTTAAAAATTAAAGATTTCTTTTGATCATAGTATTTACAAAAGTATATTAGTTGCAATTTGAGTAATAACGATCATATTAATATAAGTAAACTGTATTTGTTTTTAGACTGATAGATGGGCCTACATCAATATTATCGTATATCATCGCCGACACGTACATATTAACACAGCCAGTAGGCACAGAAAATGAAGAATTAGGGATACTTTTCCTATTTACTCAAAATCTACTAAATATATTTTAATTCTGATTTACGTGTTTCTATATATAATAGTTACTTATGTTTTTAAAGTTATTTCATTAGTTAATACGCGATAATAGACCGACAAATGAAAAAAATTAAAAATTAGAGAGGTTGTTTCGCTAAGATTTTCTATCGAGAAAACTTTTTTCAATCGCGTTTCTGAGTTGATGCGATCCTAGATCATATATTGAAAAAACATATACTTAAAAATTAGAGCTCTAGCCATTCAATCTAAAGAAACAATGAAAACTTCGTACATAGAAAAATGCACGAAGCTATTTTGGTATCGTCTTAAACACAATAAATAGGTATTGATATACAGAAATTAGAATTACGGTTCGGATTTCTTTGCAGTCTCAATTTTTACCACAAGGCCACTACTTTATACCTACATAAGAGAATGTAATAATAGAAAATTAAAAATACAGATGTAGAGTTTTGTGCAACTGTTTTTATTATTTTTTGACGTACAAATTCTTTGATACTTATGCCGCCTACACACGTTACGATAAACCATATCGAAAAAACTGCGCAGTTTTATCGAACGATTTTTATGGACGACCGCGGTCGTCAGTTCTCCTCACAAGCTCGTGCAAGTAGCATGTCGTCAACAGTTACAGACGATAAATTATAATATTAAATAAACAAATGTCACAAGAAGTTTTTATCCGCCTCGATAGATGGCGTTGTGCCGTTTCGCTACATCACGCTATTATTTCGTTTAACGCATTTACCTATAACCTTGACAAAATATTTGCTCAGTATCATATCACATAATATGTACACATAAGTGAATAAACTACATTCAAATAAAAATTTTATGTACATTTCACACAATTCACACATTGTCCTCAGTCCTCAGGTCCCAAGCTAAGCTTATATGCTTGAGTCCTTGTGATATGGGTTATCTGGTATGGAGTTGTGGTATGGATGGAGTTACTAGAATAGTTTATGGAACCGTAATTGGCGGTTACACCAGGCTGAGTGGCGCCATGTGATACATTGTTGTAAACATTTGTGAAATATGACCAACTCTAAACAGCTGGTACTGACATCTGTTGTTTTTCTAGTGTAGTATTTCATACGGTATCAAGTTATATTCTTCAAGCGTTCAAATAGTAATGCATTTTTGCGGGAGATGGCATTATTCACAACGTTTTTTACAACTTTTCGTGTGGCACCGAGGGTTGCCGGGGCGCCATCTAGTTTAATTATAAAACATCAATCACTTAACAACATCCTTGAAACTGCGCGGCTGTCCAAAATCAAAACCTAGCAAGTGACGTTTTTTTAATTCGTTTTCTAAACCAATTATTTCCCAATTTTCTTACTGCGTCTGATATAAAAACAACTGTATTTCTATCTTACATAGAATCACAGATACAAGCATGTATAAACCTAGCAACCAGCACTTCATACTTGTTGATTACAAAATGAAAAAGCATCTGCTGAAAAATTTACTCAAATGTAACTTGCTAGGTTTGGGTTTTGGACAGCCGTGCGGCGGCGAACACACCGCCAACAGCGTCACGTCATTGCTGCGTGTTTCACACGGAAGCAAGAAACAAACGGACGTGAACGGTGTCCGCGCACGACAACTACACCAGCAGCCAAACCCAAGTGACCTTTGTCGCTACGGTAGACAGTGCGCCCAACTCATTGGTGGCGGCGGCAAACGCAGCCGGCGCCAATGCAGCCTCCCCTAAAAGGAAGAGAAGAAGAAAATGCCGCCGCAGCGAAAATCGAGTCTGCACCATCCCGTCAGAAGGCGCCCAAACAAGCCGCACCGCCAGTAACGGCGCCCACTGAGCAGTCCGCAGCGCCCGCCGTGTCCACCGCGGCGCTTGCCGCGAAACAGGCGCCCGCCGCTCCAGCCGTGGCGCCTGCCGCTCCTAAACCCCCTATCCATAGAATGGACGCTGAGACTGCCAAACTCGTCATCGAGTCATCCGCCGAAATAAACTAAGTTTGACCGGCACCCCCAGGTCCCTTGCAGGCCCTTGAGACGACCCAATTTCTCAGGACATAACCATCATGACGGGCCTCGTGGTCTAGTGGTTCTTAAAACGGACTGCCGCTCGCGAGGTCTCGGGTTTGATTCCCGGTCTGGACAATCACTTGTGTGATGTTTTTAATTGTCATACAAATGTTTGCACTGCGTCTGGGTGTTTACTATGTATTATAAGTATGTATTTACAAAAGAAAAGTAGTTTATGTATTATATCCGTATTCTGGTACCCATAACACAAGCATATAAGCTTAGCTTGGGACCAGAGGACGTTGTGTGAAATGTCCATGAATATTATTATTATATTATTATGTTTCTCTGTTTGCGATTCACGGGCTATTTCCATTTTTTTTTGGGAAAAACCCGGTCCTTTATTTGGCTTGCGTGGGGACATGGGTCCAACACGTAGAGGCCCTTTGAGAATTTTAATGAATTTAATAATGAGATGGGACACCTACCAGGGACATTCCACACCTGTACTATAGAAGTACAGTCATGGAATGCCAGTGGTACGAGTAAATCTATTGCAAATGATAATACGAAAAACGAGCAGGTCTATTGAGTTGGGTGTTTAGTGGACTGGTTAGATTTAAAACTATTGACTAAAATACGAACGTCTGCCTTCAATACTTCTATTAAGATTGAACCGTGGCAGATGGTGACTCGCCGACTCACTAGATGGGCCCCCCACACAGCCGCCAGACAAGGCAGCAGGGAGCAACACCGGTGTGAGCGGCTTGGGGTGTAGAGCGGTGCGGCACCGGTTTCACCATCGCGGGCCAAGACCCGGAGCGGATTTCCCCGTAATTACGCCCTTGAAATTGACACTTCCACCCCCGAGCATGTAGCTCTGGCGACCCCCTCTGACCGGCCGGTGAAGGCAAGACAGAGGCGAGAGTCCAGGCACTCTCGGTTTCTTTATATTATTATTATTATTATCAGATCCTGACCTGGTGCCAATGGGACCACACGGAATCAGCAGATTTGTAAAAAAATAATCATTATAATCGCTTTGCCCAGTTAAGGGCCTACATCAATATTATCGTATATCATCGCCGACACGTACATATTAACACAGCCAGTAGGCACAGAAAATGAAGAATTAGGGATACTTTTCCTATTTACTCATAATCTACTAAATATATTTTAATTCTGATTTACGTGTTTCTATATATAATAGTTACTTATGTTTTTAAAGTTATTTCATTAGTTAATACGCGATAATAGACCGACAAATGAAAAACATAAGAAATGAGAGAGGTTGTTTCGCTAAGATTTTCTATCGAGAAAACTTTTTTCAATCGCGTTTCTGAGTTTATGCGATCCTAGATTATATATTGAAAAAACATATACTTAAAAATTAGAGCTCTAGCCATTCAATCTAAAGAAACAATGAAAACTTCGTACCTAGAAAAATGCACGAAGCTATTTTGGTATCCTCTTAAAAGTTATGAGGTAACAAACATAAATAAAAAGAAAACATACAAACGATTTGAAAACCTCCTCTTTTTTTTAAGTCGGTCAAAACTACCCAGACGCAGTACTTACTATTTATAAAAATTAATTGGCTGTCCCGCGCAGGAATCGAACCCCTTGACCTTTTGAACGGCCGCAGTAGTCAAATACATGAACCACTAGACCACGAGGACCGTCGATCAAGCGGTCAGAAAATCGAAACGATTTTAAGAAATAAAAAATGTATCTTCCTTCGACGAACGATAATTCACAGCAAATGTCCTACAAACGAACGAAAAATCGAAGATCAAGAGATCGCACAGTTTTATCGTACGATAATTTAGTGCGCGCTAAACAACGCACATTTGACGAACGATTCGATTTGCAGCGATTTTACATACATTTTTTAAAAAAAGAATACCCAAATTGAACTGCACAGTTTTGTCGGCCGACTTTTCGTTCGATAAATCGTAAGGTGTGTAGGGGCCTTTAATTGTCCCCGACTGAAGTGACGTTCCGCCTTTGCTATTTTATAGTCCGAGATGATATAACAATAAAATTAAAACAAAAATATTATGCGCGAGTTTTATTTTCAGCTTAATTAATACTCACAAATTATAGATACCTACCTAATATTATCAGAAAACGCAGAAGTGGTTCATGTGGTTTGTGATGTGTTTAACCAGCTGAAATTCTTTGAATTTTGTGTATTCCGTATTTAGATGCAGCACAGCAATTATTGGTATCTGCTACAACAGATAATATAACACAGTTGGAGTCCGGGTATTAAAGACTTTAACGACCCAGAGGAAGATCAGCACTGGTTTTAACCAGCAATATGCTGAGCTGCAGTCGTTTTAATTCACACATTTTGTTTTGTTTTCTTCTTGTTTCTTTTTACATCTAATCTAATATATAAAATTCACGTGTCACAGTGTTAGTTACCGTACTCCTCCGAAACGGCTTGACCGATTTTTATGAAATTTTACATGCATGTTCAGTAGGTCTGAGAATCTGACAACATCTATTTTTCAAACCTTTTTTTTTAGTATGGAAAAACAACGTTTGCCGGGACAGCTAGTTTTTTATAAAATTACTTATTAAGCAAATCAATTTGTGTGATTATCCACGCAAATAAACGTATATTCTTTCTAGTTATAAATAACTATTATTTTTATCATTTCAGATAATGCGATCCCACGACTGCTACCAAATGGTATTCTCATCTTCATGCACAGTGTACGGAGAGCCTGAATATTTGCCGATCACTGAAACACATCCAACTGGTAGTATTACCAATGTCTATGGCAGAACTAAATATTTTATTGAAGAGATGCTTAAGGATCTTAGCGCGGCTGATAAGGTAGCTTACCGAATGATGCTATTCTAATAAGCTATGAAATGCCATTTTATATGTTACATAGTAGAACGGTAGCTAGCTCAAAAACTTTAGAGATTATGAAAAAATCCGTTCTGTAAAGTTAAAGTAAAACGAACTAAATTTTTCTTTATAAAGTATAGCTTTCAATAAAGCTATTTTACCATCTTCATTTATAAAGAGGTGTGACTGTTCTTACTTTCAGACTTAGGTACTGTTATTAGCGATAATACGGTTAAAATTAAAAATAAAAGATGCACCCATTCTCACGTAAAAATGTTATAAACGTGGTCCGGTCGAGTGCCTATTACCGGTTCTGCCGGCACAGATTCACGAATGTCAAGGTCTATGGACCATGAGATAATTATGTCAGTAGGTATATCTGTATATGACTACTCTCTACCTCTCTGCTAAGTAGCAGGTAGCAGGTATACCGTTTGAATTAATTATGTAAGATGCTAGATTAAAATGCTTTTGTTGTGAAGTTTTCTCAGTTAACTGCCTCGAAATAATGAATGGGCAATTTGTGAGTCACGTAATAAAATAGAATAAGAAGTTCACACGTGGATAACCCCATTGACCTAATAAATACATAATTTACTAGGCGGTAGGCCAGTCGATAGTCGTGTGATCGCGAATTAAGACCATCATGACATTCATCACCCTATTGCCTACCAAGAGTACCAACCGTAAGACCACGAGACGGGAAAGGCGTTAAATACATATTATCTAGAATTACTGAGATGTCTGCCTTTAGCATACAAAAATTTTTGGAACTAAAATATAGTTTTTTAAACATAGAAAACATCTCAATTTATTACAGAGTCGTAGTATTTACCACATAAACATTTAATCTATAATATTTTGTACAGAAATGGAACATAATATCGCTACGCTACTTCAACCCGGTGGGTGCTCATCCATCCGGTTTGATCGGCGAGGATCCTACCAAGGAGTTCACCAACTTGATGCCGTTTATGGCCCAGGTGGCACTCGGCAAGAAACCTGTACTCACTGTATTTGGCAATGACTACAACACCCCTGATGGAACCGGTATGTTATATTATAAGTTTACTACATGTCTATCTGTTAATCCGTCTAATGCCTCAAGCTTCTTTGCCTGTATTTCGAAGCCAAATATCAAAACAGTGCCGGTTTAAGCCATCGTAAGGCCTGTAGTAAATTCAAAGAGGGGTTCCTTGATTTGGTTTCCATAGATGTTTTACAGTATGAATCATCAAGAATATCTCGTTAGTAAGAAAGTATCAGCGCATTTTTAGGTGACGGGTCCTTTAAAAAAACTGGGTTTGTAGCATTCACTACTCCCGCTACGATAAAATATCATAAGTAACCAGACCTAGTCCAGTTGCAGGTCGTTAATGGACTGATACTTAGGGCACATAACAAATTAATCGTTATTTCGTTCGGGTACGACCCTCATTACGATTGAATAAGGTGTAAAATCACTAAAAATTTCAGGTTCCGTGTCCTTCAGACAGTTAGAACTAATAATCACTAACAAAATATTAATTGAACATACAGGTATTCGAGATTACATTCATGTGATGGACCTCGCCAGTGGACATGTCGCAGCGCTTAACTTGCTCAGCAACAACCACGTCGGTCTCAAGGTAAGTATCACCTCAGTTGCTTTAATGTTACGCCAAGTACGTATCAGAGCGGATAAGACAACATACATCCTAATAGTTATGAAACATCGTTAGCATTTCCATTGAAAGTGTAACCAAATTAGACTAAGATAACGTTTTCTTCGGAGAATCTAAAAAAACCTATTCTCTTTGTTACAGAAAACTGGAAAAAACGCATACCTAGCAAAACGCCTATGTAACTTGTAATAGTAGAAAAATAAAATTTCTTTTATAAAAATCTATTGTTTTCGCAGGTATACAACCTAGGCACCGGTCGAGGCGTGTCAGTCAAAGAACTGGTAGATGTATTTGAACGTGTGACTGACACTAAGATACCACTAAAGTATGTAGACAGAAGATTAGGTGATATTACAGCGATGTGGGCTGATGCAACACTCGCTAAGGAAGAGTTGGGATGGAGTACAAGATTTACAATTGAAGAGATGTGTAAGTATTTAGTTATTGCGACATTTGCTATACGTAATATTTTGGAAAAATATTAGTATATTTATGACGCTATCAGCAAAGATTAATATGAAATTATCTCTGTTACCAGGCACAGACTTCTGGCGATGGCAGACCATGAATCCAGACGGCTACCCGAAGAAAAGCAAGAAGACCAGTGTCATTTTGAACGGAAACAGTTAATGCATTTTTAATTAAAATACTTATTTATAGCCACTACATAAATATATTTTATTTATAGTGTTGTATTTTATTCATAAACTAGCGACCCGTTCTGGTTTCGCATGCTTATCATCTATACTGATACTATGAAGCTGAAGAGTTTGTTTTTTGTTTGTTTGAACGCACTAATCTCAGGAGCTATTGATCCGATTTGTTATGTTGCAAAAATGGGTAATTTTTAGGCTTTTAGGACAAAACACCACTTGAAAATCTGGTGAGTAGATAATCTTTAAGTTAATAAAGAATAGAACAGCCACACTGACATAAGCAAACAAAGCGAGGGACTTTGTCTTATGTATGTCTTGACTTTAGCGATTTCGCCAAATAACTTTTTGATATAAAAATAAACCTTGTCCGCCTTATTACAAAACGTGGACTAAGTTTAAGCCACAGTTTAAGCCTGGCTTTTTAAACACTTCAATTGCGCATTTCAAGCAGTTTTTCTCAAATCCTAGATCTAACAACGTCTAAGACTAAGGTTCTTAAACCGATGCCAAACTAGTGTCAGAGCGGGTCTAACTATCCAATTCCTCGTAAATAAATTTTGTTAAACCTGGATTTAACTTTGAGCCGCGTTTTGTAATAAGGGGGTATATGTTTTTCCAATATAGTATCAGTAGATGTAACTCACATGGGGAACGAATAAAAGTTAGTTTCTTTCTTCTTAAATAAAAGATTCTGTGTTGATTATATTTTTTATTCATGTAACTTCTTCAAATACTGAAATATGTTGCCACTTCAAAGGTTCGTACCCAACACTAGTGGTACTTGGAAGTAAATACCTCGCAAATAATTCCAGAATTTGTAGTCTTTCTGTCTTTACGAACTGCGATAAAATATCTGAAATAAATTGGTTAATTTTAAAGTCTATGATTAACTCAATTACTTATGCTGTAATTATAAACAATTTTTCTATAAAGTACTAACTTTTGTTTATAATATCTTTGTCCATTATTTATTTGTGTATATTTATTTCAAGTAGAAATTTAATTTAACGCGTTCAATGCTGAATAATTTGCGAATTTATAGCCAATGCTAATAAAAGAGTCATTCGCCCAGTGCTGAAAACGCGTATGTGCGTTCAAAAAATTTTTCGCGTAGTGCTAAGAACGCTTATGTGCGTTCATAGAAAACTCGCGTAGTGCGGCTGGACGCTATAGCGCGTTGTCTTTTACCTTCCCGCAGTGCGGCCGACGCTTATGTGCGTTCGGTAACTTTCGAGTTTTATGACTGTCATATAACAATTACGGGTCATATAAAGGTGTTGGATGGATAAAGGTGCTTCCACACTAGTGTTTATTTGTAAGAGATTTTGTGAAGTTTACGCCATAATATATCTTCGTTCGGTTTTGTTAAAATAGTAAGTTATACCTTAATAAAACAGTAATAGTAAAGGTACCTTCCCCCGAAAGCCCTTTTATTCTTAATTTTTTTTAATTTACGTCTCTTCGCCCGCCTCGTAATAGACACCATTTATAAATAGACTAAAACTACCTATTACTTTAGATAAAAGAGCGAGTCATAATAAAATTATTTCAATAATTCAAATCTACTGTACTAAATTTGGTTATTGTTGTCGTCGCCGCCGCCCAGCGCCCCCCCCCCCCCGCAAGATTCGTAGCAGAAACCTGACTAGTGTGTAGTCTCCTTTACAATTCCACATTTTACGACCGCTTCGAAACAATAGACACCCAGAATACACGGTATAAACACACAGGTGCGGCGCACCCCGCTTGCCTACAGATTTTTTTTTGTATGGACGCGTATACGCGTCGGCCCGCACTTGGTGAAGATCAGAAAAACGCGCATAAGCGTTAGCCGCACTGAACGTATTAAAACCATGGCAATACCCCACTTCCTGTCTAGTGGGGAAGATTAAAGTAGCCTATTTTTTTTTTTTTATATTCATGGACATTTCACACAACGTCCTCTGGTCCCAAGCTAAGCTTATATGCTTGTGTTATGGGTACCAGAATACGGATCTACTACATAAACTACTTTTCTTTCGTAAATACATACTTATACATAGAAAACACCCAGACGCAGTACAAACATTTGTATAACGTTTATGGATATCACACAAATGATTGTCCCAAGCGGGAATCGAACCCACGACCTCGTGATCGGCAGTCCATTACATAAACCACTCCACCACGAAGCCCGTCTAAATATAAATAAGTATTTAGTTCTAGCCAGTTAATTTTTCAGACAAATATAGAGTTCCAAGAGGGAAGACGGACATGCCTATAACCATAGATTAACCTGATAGTGGGTACGTGTTTGATCTTGAAGACACGTAAAAGTTTCGCTAGATCATATTTCACAGACTAATGTTTCATATGTCAAATGACTGAATCATACGCACACATATATACATAATTCACGCACACATAAATATTTGAGTGTTTAAGCCGCGCGTGTGATATAGCTATAGACAGTCTATCGGGTAAATCCCTGCCCATAATCTCATGCACAACAGTGGTAAAAGACTAAGCCATGAGCATTTTTTTGATTTTTTTAAGCCCAATTTATTTAATCTCATACTTTCCTGTCATCTATCTACTTACTTACCTAGCAAAGGTGGTTTATGTGAGTGTAAAGCACTAGGCACACTAACACACAACTGGCTATCTGGTACATCATTCACATCACCAACTTTCCCTATAATAATCCTCTCATATGGCTGCTTCTTAAGCCCCGAAGCAAAGTCACACAGAGGCTTCAACTCTACAGTAACTTTTAACCAATACCATGTAGCTAAATACTGAACTCCCCATTTTGGGAAAATTATATTTTTTACAGCGGCAACATTGCTTGGAGCATTTGTACACCACACAGCAACTAAACAATTATCCGAAAATAGTTCCTTTACTGGTATTGATGCAATATCTTCATTGTACATCATTGAATAACTGGAATAAAGAATCCCTACTAATATTATAAATGCGAAAGTAACTCTGTCTGTCTGTCTGTTACGCTTTCCCACTTAAACCTCTCAACAGATTTTGATGAAATTTGGCACAGACGATCTATAGACCCTGAGAAAGGAGATAGGCTGCCTTTTATTGCGAAAAAAAAGGGAAGAAAAGTTTTCTGAATTTCACGCGGACGGAGTCGCGGGCATCAGCTAGTAATCTATAATCTAATATATAAAATTCACGTGTCACAGTGTTAGTTACCGTACTCCTCTGAAACGGCTTGACTGATTCTTCTCAAATTTTGCATACATATTCAGTAGGTCTGAGAATCGGCTAACATCTATTTTTCAAACTTTTTTTTAATATGGCAAAACAATGTTTGCCGGGTCAGCGAGTTAAATATAAAATCTAAAATAATTTTATGTACTGCTAAATTCATTACCTATATAAAAAAATTAGCTAATAAGTAAGCAAAACCAGATGTATGAATATAATGTATTGATGTTATGATGATGATAATGATATAAACTATGCTGAAGAGTAAAGTACAAATATTATTTTTGTTTAGTCACCCAAAATAATAAATAATTTACCTTAAAGTTTCATTGGCAGTCTTCAATCTTCGAATATATTTGTTCCACCAAGGAGGGTCTGCAATCACTATATCAAATTTATTTCCTTTTAATTTTTCACATTGTTCGTGTACATTGCCACAGTAAAATCTAAAAATATATTTACTTTCACATTTGTTTTTTCGTTTTACGAACACACACAAAGATAGAAGTTTTATATAGATACGAAGATCAAGTGTTGAACCAGTTTCCTAAATAATAACTTACTACATAGAATTGGACCACTAGATATAATGTAACAAATATATATCTGGAAAAATACCATCAAGCAATCAAGATAACTAAGAATTGCTAGCAAAAGTAAATAGAAAAAAAATTAAGTATATAGAAAAAAAATAAAGACAAAGTTACAATTTCTAAACCAACCACCAGCCAATTTTAGGATCCTAAGACTTCAAGAGTCCAAAATTAAAAGATAAAAATGTTTAATATTACCTTGAATGTGGTGGCAATAACATATCATTATTCTTAACTTTGCATTTCATTGGGACGTCAGAATTATTACCACCAATACAATCACCAACATTTGTAACTGTCCTTTCCAACATTTGCTTTGCCAAGTCTCTTACAAGTGATGTTTCAAGAAGATTATATTTAGAAATATATCTCTCCTTATATAGTGGAGGCAATTCTTTCAAAAATCTTGTGTACATTTCTTTTACCATGTCAGTCTAAAATGTAATAATACTTTAATTTATGAATTTTTGCAATTGACTTGCTATTGCTTTTACTAAATAAACTAAATTATAGTGGAAAAAATGATAACCATGAGCGGGACTTGAACCCACGACCTCGGAATACCGTTCCGTTGCTCTCCCATCTGAGCTATCATGGTTCCCGCATATGTTTACCATATCTTCCACTGCAACCTTCTCAATGTGAGTTAAACATCGTGCGATGTTTTTGTGTACAACGCCATCTATTGAGCGGTTTGCACCAACTCGATCAATCGATCACTTAGTTTTCTTTACAGAACACAATTGGACCGAAATAATGACTGTACATGTATTTCTACATTAATTTATGAATTTTTGCAATTGACTTGCTATTGCTTTTACTAAATAAACTAAATTATAGTGGAAAAAATGATAACCATGAGCGGGACTTGAACCCACGACCTCGGAATACCGTTCCGTTGCTCTCCCATCTGAGCTATCATGGTTCCCGCATATGTTTACCAAATCTTCCACTGCAACCTTCTCAATGTGAGTTAAACATCGTGCGAACTGCGAGCGAGTTGGTGCAAACCGCTCAATAGATGGCGTTGTACACAAAAACATCGCACGATGTTTAACTCACATTGAGAAGGTTGCAGTGGAAGATTTGGTAAACATATGCGGGAACCATGATAGCTCAGATGGGAGAGCAACGGAACGGTATTCCGAGGTCGTGGGTTCAAGTCCCGCTCATGGTTATCATTTTTTCCACTATAATTTAGTTTATTTAGTAAAAGCAATAGCAAGTCAATTGCAAAAATTCATAAATTAATGTAGAAATACATGTACAGTCATTATTTCGGTCCAATTGTGTTCTGTAAAGAACACTAAGTGATCGATTGATCGAGTTGGTGCAAACCGCTCAATAGATGGCGTTGTACACAAAAACATCGCACGATGTTTAACTCACATTGAGAAGGTTGCAGTGGAAGATTTGGTAAACATATGCGGGAACCATGATAGCTCAGATGGGAGAGCAACGGAACGGTATTCCGAGGTCGTGGGTTCAAGTCCCGCTCATGGTTATCATTTTTTCCACTATAATTTAGTTTATTTAGTAAAAGCAATAGCAAGTCAATTGCAAAAATTCATAAATTAATGTAGAAATACATGTACAGTCATTATTTCGGTCCAATTGTGTTCTGTAAAGAACACTAAGTGATCGATTGATCGAGTTGGTGCAAACCGCTCAATAGATGGCGTTGTACACAAAAACATCGCACGATGTTTAACTCACATTGAGAAGGTTGCAGTGGAAGATTTGGTAAACATATGCGGGAACCATGATAGCTCAGATGGGAGAGCAACGGAACGGTATTCCGAGGTCGTGGGTTCAAGTCCCGCTCATGGTTATCATTTTTTCCACTATAATGTAATAATACTTATTAAGAGGATACCAAAATAGCTTCATGCATTTTTCTATGTACGAAGTTTTCATTGTTTCTTTAGATTGAATGGCTAGAGCTCTAATTTTTAAGTATATGTTTTTTCAATATATGATCTAGGATCGCATAAACTCAGAAACGCGATACAAAAAAGTAAAAGTTAAAATATATTTAGTAGATTTTGAGTAAATAGGAAAAGTATCCCTAATTCTTCATTTTCTGTGCCTACTGGCTGTGTTAATATGTACGTGTCGGCGATGATATACGATAATATTGATGTAGGCCCTTAATGAACAAAATATTGTATGTAATGTTCATACTTTGTTTCAAATTTCAACATTATGTTTTATTATTCCACCTTCAACCTTGTGTTTTTCTACAGCCAGCCACTTACTTCAGAGTTTAAATTATCAGAGATGCTCCTTTTTCTACTGCTTATTTTTTTATCAACAACAGAAAACAACTTAGCTGTAATAGTGTACGATGTTTTCGTTACTTCATCCACGGTAACATTTTTGTACAGTTGTTTTAAATATTCTCTGTGGTCTATTAAATACCAGTCACTGTTTTTGTAAATTATAGCCATTTTACTTCGTGTTTATTATAAGAATTTATTGAAAAACAATGTTAAAAACGATTAATGAAGCTTTGAAACACGCATGAAAAATAAATAAACAAAAAACACTGAGTAGTTCACGACATTTTTTAAAATTATCTGAAATTATACATCAAAAATACAGAGTACCTTACGGTTTTGTGTTACTAAAATTCATGGAGGTTGCTTTCCAATTAATACAAAAAGTGACGCAGTGTAACGCAGTGCTCGATAAAGAGCTTTCCATCAACGACACTGTGGAACACAGCCGTACACTGTTCGACACTCGAAAAAGTGGTGTTTGACAGATGCTTAGCAAGAATTACCAACAAATAAGAGAAGAATTCTTTTCTCCACTTATGAGTTTTAATTATTTAGATTAGTAGATTCGATTCGATTTACGGTAGATTCTAGTAGTATTATTTGAGATTATTAAATTGAGCTTGTCTGTTACTGCTAATTAAAATTTAATAAAAATGTTCAAATGTAAATATTGCACTATTGAAGTGAGCCCTGATAATGTGGCGAAACATGGTTGCTTTATAAATAAAAGTGAGATATTCATAGATGATGGTAACAATTTCTTCTACGACGGTAATAATAAGTTTTTTAAGTCTAAAAGCAGAATTTTATTGTGAATTGTATGTTTATAAATTATTGAGCCAAGACTTTGTCAAGGAACTTGCATTTAGGTAAAAAAACGCCCATAATTTTGCCATATTGATGCACTCTAGTGTTATTTTGAGACAACTAGCTGTTTCATTTAAACTTTTACACAGTGTTTGGCAGTGTATCAGAATGTAACGCAGAGTCCCTCTGTGTTAACTAAATGGAAAGCAACCGGAGACTAGAAGAAAGGAGGAATATCTTGTATGGGGGATCAGTCCAAAAAGTGTCCACTTGTAAACAGCAAATAACACTCACCGAAATAGCGCTAGTGTAGCAAGATGAATGATATAAATGTAGCAGTTATAAGCAGAGTGAAGTGTGCTACTGTTGCGGTAATTTCTTTAGTACTATTTTCTATTTGCTATTTACAAATATTTGGGGTACTTAAAAACACCGTATAGTAATAATTAATAAAAAATTAATTTCATAGTCATGTTTGTCTATTTAATATAATAATTTAAAAAACTGCGCTGTAACAAAGCGGAAGTTTTTCTTTCCTTTCTAATAATATGTGGCGCTCTTTTTAAAATTCTTCCACTTGCTACTATGGCGCTACCTTAGTTTGCTGCCTTTCAGCGGATACTTTTTATACTTAGATATTCCTCCTTTCTTCTAGTCTCCATGCTAAAATTAAAACCAAATATTACCTTATTATTACACTATGAAACTACCATTGATACCACGGAACAGAAATCAAGTGGAACTGCAATGTAACAAAATTACTATAGAAACCAGTGTCGCCAAACGCACACAATTATACCGATAATCTTATAATGTACTACATATAAACAAATCGTTTGATTGGTCGTTTACATTTTATACTAAACTAGCATAAGCCATGTAACCTACATCTGAAAATGAACCTTCTTATTCTGGAATAGGGTTCAATTCGCTGTAGTTGGAAAAGTATTTAACACCTTTTGTAATCTAAAGTCAAACTAAAATTGATTGACGAGTAAATTCCGCTACTTGACGATAGATGGCGCATTTACCAGTGGTCGCAAATAGAAACACAATTTCGTTAAGAGTAAAGGTGACAATCGTGTGCACTAACGTGTCATTGCTGCTATTCCATCAAGGCCGTACCAACCCGAATCACATTACCGATATCGATATATGTCATCATCCTCCTGCCCTTATCCCATTATTTGGGGTCGGCGCAACATGTCTTTTTCTTCCATAATCTTCTATTAGCCGTCATGTCTGTGTCAACTCCTCTTTCTTTCATCTCCTCTTTCACACAGTCCATCCATCTTTTCTTAGGTTTACTGATTATTACCGATATCAATATATACCTACCCATTTCTTATTTTTTTTTGTTTTTAGTTTCTCTATAAGAACATAACATCATGTCTAGTTTCCTCAAAGCGTAGGTACCTTTTTAACTACTGAAATATTGGTGTACAAGAGGGAGAAAGAGTGTCGTTGTTTTATGTGATAAAAATATACACATTTATGCCCGGTTATGCAGCCGACTTACGATCACGAGGTCGCGGGTTCGATTCCCACACAGGACAAATATTGGTGTAATGAACACAGATAGCTGTATTACGTCTGGGTGTTTTCTATCTAGTCAATGTATGTACAGTAGAACTTCGTTAAGTTAAAGTCCAAGGGAAACACAAAATATTTTCAGTTAAAGATTGAGGTTTTAAGTTATCAAGGGTCTATGTCAGAGATACCCTTGTTCCTAGTTTTAATCGAATGCGTCAGATGAATTGGTTCAATAAAATACAGAAATTAAAATAATCATAATATTTAATAATTCACATTGCACATTGCAGGTTTAGTCTACTTAAAAAAGTCTGTGATTTCCTTTTGTTTTAAACGCTTCACAGTTTCTAAATCAATTATATCGAATCGAGAATAAATTATCTTTTATGTTGTTACGTTGCTCTATAAATGATCATACAGTTGTTAAAGCTCTTTGCTTCGTTGAGTGATACGCTTGTAGATGGCGTTTGTGGCTCGTCGTTAAAATCATATTTTTTATCACTTTCAATGCAGTTCAGACCGCCTTACATATTGTAAAGTTACTTAGTAAAATAAATAGTAAATTACAAATTTTCTATCGGCATTTATCGATAAACTGAAATCTGACCTAAGTACATCACTAATTGAGTAGCGAAGAACTATTAAGAACGAAATAATGAATATAATCAATGTAAAATAAACTTTAATTAAACGACATAAGGTTGATTTTAGCGAGACGTTGCAATAAATTATTAGTAAATTGGAATTAACTAAAATTTTATTAGAATCAAATGATATTGTACTTACCGATGGTACGAAATACCTCCATTTTTAAGATTTCTTCTCCTACTATTATTCTTGCACTCCAAAACTGAACAATACGGCATATCTACGGCGAAATGAGCTTGTCGCGATACTAACAAAACGAGTTAACGTTAGAACAGTCTGAATACGACTAAGTAAGTACTTGTGCGACTGGAGATCAAATAAGCGCAACAGTGCTTAATTGTGACACGCGTGCCACGCCTACTTCACACTTCCATTGATCTCTATTCCGTGATTGATACCAATGTGGGTTGTGATTTGTGCAATGCTACCATAGAAAATCAACGTATAATTAAAATATTACAATGATATCTGTTTTGACAATAAACAATACAAATTAAAAATATGAGAAATCTCGAGATTTTGGAGAATAGGACCAAAAAACGGTAGTTTATGGATTAAAATGTCTGGTAATACTAGTGCCGTCACTTCAAATGTCAACTAACTGTCAAACACGTTCGTTTGTCATTTTTGTCAAATATGTCAGACAGAAACTTGTCAGAAACTCAGGAACGTGAATAGCCAGAATTTACAACTTTTATAGTTTTCGAAGTAAATCAAACATTCGAACGACTTGCTATTACTTACAACACAAGTGCTAGTAATTAATAATAACTATATGTAAATAAATTGAAAATGGACAAAATAAATATGAAAGTATTCTTAAGCTGAAAGTGTAACCGTTCTATACAAATAAGCTCTAATTTTGTTTTTTATTTTAATTAAAATTGGCGCTGGTTCACTCAAATTAGTATAATTTAACCTAAGGATCCTACTATAATATTATGGCTGTCGTTGAAGGTAATTTTTAAATATTTGGTTACTTATTAGTCCTTCCAATTTTTTTTTTATTATTTAAACCTGAGTTTTGTCTTTCTACAAAGGTAGTTCAGGTTGTTTGTTATTTTTTTGTCAATTATTAAAAAGTTCTACACTATAAATTTGCTTACAGAATTCCAAATTAAAGGTATTTTAAGTAAAATAATAATTCAATTGATACTACAAGCTACTTCTAGTTTAAAAAATTAAATTAATAAATAATTTTATGAACCTAACGTATTTCCAACTTCTTAAATGCACTGAAGATTGAAAATTTTACTAAACAGTGTTTGAAATAGCAGTAGAGTACAGTATTTATGTACAATAGAAACTACCAGTTGTTGTGTAAATATGCAAATTAGGTACCATTTTTCTTTCTTTGAGAAGTAGTAAGTTAGATTACCAAATACCTCTTTCTTACCCCTTGTACAAAATTTTTAGGGTTCCGTACCCAAAGGGTAAAAACGGGACCCTATTACTGAGACTTCGCTGTCCGTCCGTCCGTCCGTCCGTCCGTCCGTCCGTTCCGTCTGTCACCAGGCTGTATCTCAAGAACGGTGATAGCTAGAGAGTTGAAATTTTCACAGATGATGTATTTCTATTGCCGCTATAACAACAAATACTAAAAATAAAATAAAATAAATATTTAAGGGGGGCTCCCATACAACAAACATGATTTTTAGGGTTCCGTACCCAGTATTTCAAGAACGGTGATAGCTAGACAGTTGAAATTTTCACAGATGATGTATTTCTATTGCCGCTATAACAACAAATACTAAAAATAAAATAAAATAAATATTTAAGGGGGGCTCCCATACAACAAACATAATTTTTAGGGTTCCGTACCCAGTATCTCAAGAACGGTGATAGCTAGACAGTTGAAATTTTCACAGATGATGTATTTCTATTGCCGCTATAACAACAAATCCTAAAAATAAAATAAAATAAATATTTAAGGGGGGCTCCCATACAACAAACATGATTTTTTTACTGTTTCTTGCTCGATACTAATAACGTTGCCTTATGTTGCATAGATAATGGTACGGAACCCTTCGTGCGCGAGTCCGACTCGCACTTGACCAATTATTTTATTTCAGGGCTAATTAAAAAAAAAACTATTTCAAAATAACTTATTTCATCTTTTTTAAGAATTAGAAAATAGTGCATAATAAATTTACTTTCATTTATTTTATATTTATTTTTTATGTAAATTAAATTACCACTAGAATTAAATAAAACATTTTGCTTTTTATCTATAAAGTAAAAACAAACATATTTATTATAGTTGTATTATTATGATCTCGAATAGAAGACAGACTAACAACATTAAAACTAGTCTCAATTGCTGTATATTTAATTTATTCTCATTATAGTACCTTATGATGCATTCACTGTAATTATTTTTTAATATACTGTGTGAAGATCATTGTTTATGTACATTGTAAAAATAAAATTGTCTAGCTAAAAGAAAGTTATACTTTCACAAAACATTTCTGAGTAGATTTGAATCTTATTTTTACTAGCCTGCTGTCCTCGTGTCTGGATTGCACATCGTGGAGTGTAGTCATTTGTCAACCCTAGCTATGAAAAAAAATATTTGTAGTAAGAATGAGACACTGATACTGAAAAAAATGCATTAAAAACCTTGTAAAAAGGCACGAATATATAAAACTATTTCTGTATAAATAAAACTACTTTTTACGGATTTAGACGCGTATATTTGTTTTAAATATACGCGTCGTTTCGGAGACTTTGCAGTCACCATGGTCACGGGTGAGACTCTCCCGTCTCACCCGTGACCATGGTGACTGCAGTCTCCGAAACGTCGGGCCAAAATTTAAAACAAATATACGCGTCTAAATCCGTAAAAAGTAGTTTTATTTAAACAGATGAGTCGCGCAAGTGTTAGAAAATATTATATTTCTGTATATATTACATTAACATTATCCTTGATAAGTAGACAGTTTGTATAGCCAAGATAAAAAAGCATACAATATTTTCCTTCAGTCCATTATTAAATGCTTATTTTAACCACATATGTACATATTTTATCACAAATTTCATTTATATTCTTATACTATCTTATCAGTAGATAACAGCTTAAATTATCTGGTACATGGCAACTGCAAATATTTCACATTTTCTAAACTGATTTGTAACAAATAATAAAACAAGCTGAAAACATAAATTTGCTAGTTAGAAAAAACGACGACTTTCAGAATATTTTCGAATCATGAATAGTGCCATCTTTCCGAGATATGTCGAAAAAAGGTCGCATAAATATTAAACAAGTCAGAACACAGATTATTTAGACACAGTTTCATTGAGAGTGCCATAAAAGTTGTACGAAGTGTAGCTCGGGAGCGAATATTGATTATGGTGTCATTTGAAAAGCAAGGGGTCGAATAAGTTGCGCGCGCTACCCCAATGCGTGCGGCCCGAGCCCATATGGCCAGTGTTTCGGGCCGATCTTTTCATTATTATTACGCTAAGGAACCTATTCCGAAATTAAAATAATAAATAATAATACGTTTCTTTAATATGTCGCGTTTTATTCACGTGTATCTATTTAATTTGACGTCCGAACGCAAAGTCGCGGGATACGAATTACGACATAATAAAAATCAATAAATCTCTTGAAATGGAAGTTACACTTTTGACTGTGCCTGTTATGTAGCCGGCTATTCTTGTGGAGTGTTCCAATTGTGTATTTGTATTTCAGTGAATATATAAAAAAGTACCGATGTTCAATCACAAGTTACCGACTGACTTTCCAATGCAAACCCTCCGTAAGAAAACCAGCCCATGTAAATGTGAGTCTCCAACGTGTCTAGTTACCAATAAGCTTTGATCATCACGTTATTTTCTATTATTGTTGTGATCGTAATGCGGTGTCCTTAGATAGTATTAATTATTTCACACGAAATCAGTATTCGCATATTCGCATTTGTTATATTTTGCAATTTATGTTGTAACATGCATGGAACGGTTGGGAGTCTCACCTACTAACCGGCGGTGGACTCAATTCCGTAGTATATCATCACATGCTAGACCCATATTGAGTGACTCCCGTGGTGTTTTGGACAGAGGGTGAGTTGTGGGCCCGCGCCGAATCTGGAGCTTGCTGCGCAGAGAAAATTAACATCGTAACTTGCTATTAGTCGGTTTGTACTGGAAATTATGCAGGTGTGTCATTTCCAGCATCTTTTGCGGCAGTTCGGTGAGTACATCTGCCCTAAGATATATTACATTATTGTGTGCGCATTCATCATCGCATGTAGTGGCTCTTCAACCATAACTAGTGCTTCGTTTATTATTCAACTCATGTTTTTGTTTATTTTTATACGCTCTTCTCTAGCACTAGGAAGATTCAATTTTAAAGATAATTTCGCCTGCATAATTTAGTGTACGTATAAAATATAAGATGTATGATATATTTAATATTATGTACATATAAAACTAACTAAATGAAATAAATTAATTAAAATTTACTTACTAATCATTATTATGCCTGTTCAAAACAGAGTTTTCTTACTTTTAGAATGCGTTTGTCTATTAATTAAATAGATAGCAATCTACTAATAACATTCTTAACACGTGACTACTAATGTTAAATTCTTTTAACTTACTCTATTAGTTATGGACGAGTATGCGTATTTGCTTGTTAAGCTATATTATTATTACTTATAACAATATAATACGATGATACGTTTAATAATCTTTCATCTTTGCACAGTAAAGCCCGGTTTCCACTGCGAAAGGGTAATGTGCGGAAAATGGTTAGGCGGAACGGACTCCTTTTTAATTAAATAGGTTTGAGTTTCCACCAACGAAGAGTTGGTGCTCCCTAGAACTGAGCGAGCTCATTTCTACTCTTTCTACACGCTCGGCTCTTTCCGTCCGACTATTTGTTGGTGGAAATACAAGTATGCAGTTTGCGTTTGCGAGTTTAACGAAGTCATTAATGGGTCCGTTCCGCTCGCGGTGGAAACCGGGCTTAAAGGCATGACGTTTCGTAAATAAATAACAGGCTTACTAACTACGTTTGTAATGATTACGCAGTATGTTTAATACTTTCATGAAACATCTTTGTTACTTCATTAACAATGGTGAATTAAAAATATATATCAGTGCAAAAGAGGTCGTATCATCGCAGGTACAAGCAGGACAAACGAGGATCATTATATAAACAGGATGTTCAATTAAAGTGAACATGATGCATCTAAACAGGGGCCGAAATAGAACGCTACTCACTTTTATATTGCGTTGATATCACCGTGTGCTATTTGCTCCGAATTCGTGTAAAAATAAAAACAATGACGCTGAAAAAAGTTGAAATGAAAAGTCTATTATCCAAAGGTGATTCGGTCGTGTATTTGTTTTAATATGTAAAGACTAACGCATCTATTTAGATAGTGCTTGGTATATAGTATTTTAATCAGTTATATTTATGTGACCTTAGGTATCAGGAAGTTGAATTAATATTGTAAAGAACCCTTTGTGTGAAACAATACCGTTCATCGACACAAAACGGCATTGACATTGAAGTTCAAGAATGTACGAGTTGGAAGACCCTAGAGAATATATTTACGAGTGTATGTTATGTTGTTTAGATAAGAACGAGCCGGGCCGTTTCCTTGGCGAGGGTGTGTCCTTCCGCGCGAAACTAATCGGTGTGCTAGAAGTGCCAGAAGCGAGAGGAGACAGAATGTGTCAAGAAGCTCTTGCTGATTTAAAGATGGCCATTCGTGCGGCTGGGGAACATAAACAGCGCATCCAAGTTCACGTTGCCATAGATGGTCTCCGGCTAAGGGATGACAAAACTGGGGTATGTGATACACCTTTGATTTTACATGTTTCTGTTGGATTCATAAGATTGTCAAAAGATATAATTACGATTTACTGATTTATTTAGGTGGCACAAGGCTTAGATAGTCTATTTAAATTTTAGGTCTTTATTCCTGTAGTTTATCCACATAGGTACATATTTATCAGACTGCCGACTAGGCTGGACCTAGGCGGCCTAGGCCTGGCCTTAAAAAGCACATAACGCGCATTGATATACCGCTTTCATTTAGCGAGTCCCTGTGGCCCTAATGTCAGCAGTTTTTATAACCCAACGTGAGCATTTTCGGTCGAATGCACAAGTGTCCAATACACCAGCACCAATTTTGTAAACAGTAGTATTTTGGTTAAATCTTCAAAAGACAACTACATAAACACTGCAAGGGCGTGCTTTCAACGATAAACTGATAAAATTACTTGACTGTGTCCGTACAGATCGTGGGCGTCAATCATAACGGATTTATTATGTATTCCCTGGTGGACCTTAAATACATATATACTTGAATATATTTATTTAGCATTACTGTGTATTTATTTCGAAAATATTTTTATGTTATGTGTAGAAACTTTGGAAATAACGTTTTGAACACAGATTGTGAGTAATGACAAGTGATAGTGGTTGGTAGTGGCGTTAGTTTAAATTTTATATAAGTCTGCTTAGATACATCTGAGATATTGCTGCGATTATGTTAAAAATTCCAAAGACTTTTCAACGGTATAGATAAGACCGATTTTTTTTCTCGATATAAATAAGTACTGATATACCGAAATGTACATAACTAATAACACAGACCAAAAATGTTTTTTGTCTAACCTAACGATTGATTTCCAGACCTTGACGTTACAAGGTTGGTTATTTACACTAATTTATTTGTGACGCGACAGAAAGGTCAAAGATAGACAACTATCGATTTCCAATCTTAACTCTTACGAAAAGGTAACAAAATAGTTACAAGTATTTTTAAAGTTTTTGTCTAGAACAGTGTGACATCATTATGAGGTTTATATTACATCTCCCACAGATTAGATCAGCCTACTTTTCCCCTTTAGTCTCTCTTGCAGCACTCATAAGAAGAAATGGGGTGGTGGGAATTTTATACTTTATCAGTCCCAGCCTATTAACGGCTCTGTACAAGATATAGCCACTTACACTTCGGAAGGAGTCTAGGTGGTATGCAGTTTAACTTCGATATGAAAATGTTATCTACTAATTATATCCCTGGGCTGACTTTTATATCACCCTCGGAAGGAAATGTGGTGGTGACAGTTAATCCGTTACCAGACATCGACATTAAAAACTAAAGGAAAAATATTCCGTTGTTCGATTTGTCGGTCAGTAACTTCTAAGAAATCGGTCAAACAAAACAAAAAAGTCCTTGTTCAGTTGCATTGTATTGTTACAATAACAGTCATGATGATTTTCAATGTTAATTAATATTTGTGTTAATGGTCGTACCAAGGATAAATTAACAACCCGACCGCGACAATAAGGCGACAAAATTTAATGCTACGGCTCCACCGACGTTTTCAGTGGTGATAACTGCTACGATTTAACTAGTTAAAACATTGACCAGGGGGCCACCTCTGCGTTTGATGTCCACGGTACCTATCTAATATATAAAATTCACGTGTCACAGTGTTAGTTACCGTACTCCTCCGAAACGGCTTGACCGATTTTTATGAAATTTTACATACATATTCAGTAGGTCTGAGAATCGGCCAACATCTATTTTTCAAACCTTTTTTTTTTGTTTTTTAGTGTGGCAAAACAACGTTTGCCGGGTCAGCTAGTATTAATATATAAGCGTTAAGCTAATGAAACCTGGACATAAAAACAGTCTTGCTTTCTTTTCCTAGGTCCGCACTTTATTAATGACAGCTCGTAAATAATCCTTGTGCAAGGCATGCGAAACCGTTTTACAGTCACCCGAATGCTTTTATAGAAATACATAGTCAGGGGAAGTTTTTGGGTTCTATAAATCTTCTAATAAATAAAACAATATTACCGTTGGAAATGTGACTACGTTTGGCATTTCTCCAGACTTTTTCTGGCTAAGAATCGTATGTATTTGTTACATACCATATACCATTTAGACGACACACTAGGCACTGAGTAGGTACCTACGCAATCGATTTGTTATCCTTTCTGCAAACTTATAAGTAAAACCCCGACCTATATTAGTAGTCTCCTAGGGCTAGACGGTAATAAGGTTTGAGGTCACATAAATTTATTTTTAATTGTTGCATCACAGATATTTTTAGCTATTATAGAATTCTTTGCGTTCAGAATCTTCTTTGAAATGTTTTTGATTAAGAGGATACCAAAATAGCTTCGTGCATTTTTCTACGTACGAAGTTTTCATTGTTTCTTTAGATTGAATGGCTAGAGCTCTAATTTTTAAGTATATGTTTTTTCAATATATGATCTAGGATCGCATAAACTCAGAAACGCGATTGAAAAAAGTTTTCTCGATAGAAAATCTTAGCGAAACAACTTCTCTAATTTTTTAATTTTTTTTATTTGTCGGTCTATTATCGCGTATTAACTAATGAAATAACTTTAAAAACATAAGTAAGTAACTATTATATATAGAAACACGTAAATCAGAATTAAAATATATTTAGTAGATTTTGAGTAAACAAAAAAAAAATATCCCTAATTCTTCATTTTCTATACCTACTAGCTGTGTTAATATGTACATGTAGACGATAATATTGATGTAGGCCCTTAAGTCCTGCAGTTGGTAACAGAAAATAATTCTATGTGAATAATTTGAGGATGTCATCAGTGAGGCATTTCACAGCTTTTGCCGTATTGGAATAATAATAGTTTTATTTCTCCAGGATTCCTTATACCACCATCCCGTGCACAAGATCTCGTTCATAGCCCAAGATATGACGGACTCCAGAGCATTCGGTTATATATTTGGATCTCCAGACACCGGTCACCGGTTCTTCGGTATCAAGACTGATAAAGCTGCTAGTCAAGTGAGATACTATGTTTTTGCCTTAGATAATTGCTAGCCCATGGCTTCGTACGTGTAGAATTTGGAAACCTATATGTATGATTTGTTAAGGTTTCTTAACAAATCATACATATAAAATTATAAACCACTCTATCTATTAAAAACCACATCAAAATCTATAGCGTTTTCAAGGATCTCGCATAGGCACATTTAAAAATAACGACTTTGTTTTATAATAAGTAAACGTACTAATTTTGTACGGAATGCTATTTTTATACCAGACGAGGTAGGCTAAATTAGACGTACCTACTATATTTATGGACCATAAATTCATTCAGTCTGCAGTTATTTCGTGGGAAGTGTTGCCAATATTTTCAAGAACTTTAAAGAACCTACCACTCAGCACAAATAACCAAAAAAGTAGAAATAAGAACTCCTAAAACCAAAAGTTAGGACAGTTTTACAACAAACCCTATACAAGACTACTATTTGTTGCCCGCAATTTCTTACGCGTGGACTTTAGGAACCAAATCTTGATAATTATACAAAAAGCTATCCTCTTGAACCATTCTATCTATTAAAAAACCCGCACCAAATTCCTTATAGATGTATCCGTCAATGCCCCAAGCTATCCTATCTCTCAAGTTGGACCAGACTGCTCACGGTGTGCCAATTTAATTTAAAATCGGTTAAGTAGTTTAGGAATCCATCGCGTACAAACATAAGCTCGCCTATACATTGAATTACATTGTTGCTGTCGTCTACATATAATATACCTAATCCTATTGTATTATAACGTGCCTGTCATTATTATGTATGTCTATAAATACAACTGCCATTCAAAATAGGACAGCACTGTTTATGTTGCAATATAGAATAATTTTTTTAAACTAACCCTCGCTCCGGTGGACAATATATATCTTTGGGTGACATTTTAACTCCCAAAAACGGCTGAAACCGAACATGACTGGAAATGCGACCGGTCAACACGGTATAAAGACCAATAGCGGAATACATAACTCGTATAAAAGGCTCATGCCCAATAGTAGGAAGATTTGCAGTAAGCACTTATATTAATTGTACTTTTATAATAGGTAGTTATAGCGATGAGAGACTTATTTCAAGTGGTGTTTGAGCTTAAGAAAAAAGAAGTTGAAATGGCGAAACAACAGCTAGAAGGGAAGACAGTTACAAGCAGTCTAGTGAGGCATGCGACAACTAACACCACCGATACTAAAACTAAGGTAAATAATTTTATCTATCTTACTATAGTTACCATCAACAGACAATAAAACATCAATATTATCATTCTCTGCCTTGTCCGTAATTCTTGAGTGATTTTTACGACCGGCCGCCTGTCTAATGTCAACACTCTTTAGGTATGTGCGCAGGTGTCATGCGACGTGATTCCCTCGGTCAGTTCTTAAGACCCAGCGGTCAAGACATGGGGAGGTGACACTTAAATTCTTTTTGTCTGTTACCTCACTGGCAGACAATATAACATATCAATCCAAATTTTCAGTGAAGCTATAGTATTTCGGTCGTTGTCGTCGATGCAATGGCGTATTTACTCTTGAACCATTGGGGCCATGGCACGGGTAGGCACCTTTCGAGGGGTGGTACCAGCATTTATTTTTAATTGAAAAAGGAGTAAGAAAGAGCATAACATTAATAAACAATTAGGACGAAAAAGAAAGAAAGAAAGAGAAGTATTGAACTTCACAGTATAGTATGCTTACCTACTCCGCATATTTGGCACTCTCTGGATATGTCCAATCACTTTTATTATATTAGCCAGTGTACATTACATTACTGTTTGATTTAATTGATTGTTGTCAAAACATCAAATATCTTTGATTCACAACAACAAACAATGCAACAGTATAGCGCGTCACAGTATTCAGTAGTTCAGTAGCTACTTGAGTAGTTCAGTACCTAGGTACTTGAGTTTCTTTGAAATTGTGATCTTATAAGATGTGGTTGTTTCCCCCGGAGTTCGCCGCCAACATTATGAAAAGAGTTAAGTTTTCTCTGAATCAATACTGAACTAAACTGAGTTTATGTCGGGCAAAATAGTCTCTAGGGCGTTTATTATTACGTTTCTTTCTGCTAAACAGTATTATTAACTCTTTCGCATAACTTTTTAATTTTTGTATTGTTCGAAATTTGAAATCGGTTTTCGTAATCTAGTTTTATTTATTACAGCTATTTTATTCTTAAGTTATGTGCTTATGCCAATCAAAAAGTTATATATTTGGCCGTTCATTCATACATATTTTATCAAACCATAAATCAGAAGCAACTCTCATAATTTACCCAAAAATCACAGGAAAAATATGTTGATTATGTTATTTATAATTAATAGTTAATTTCATAAGGCAGTACATTGAATCGCGTGCATTAAAGTTGTTAAAACAAGTCTTTGTTTTGCAAAATGGGGTTAAGAATGTATCGATCGAAATTTAAAAATTTAGTTCTCTTTGTTTTTTTTTATTTAGTCGATCACACAAAGTCATCTAGTCTTAAACGAAGTCGGATCCAAATTTTTTCTATAGGTATTATGTTAATTTTACTTTTCAAACTTCGTCTTTTTTACCCTTATTCAATATTGTTTGGGGTTGATGCCTTATGTTTACAATAACATTTACTTTTATTTCTTACTACCTTCTATCTCTCACATTTCTGTCTTTTTTTAATCTTTCACTTTGATCTTCCTCTAATTTTCCGGCCATCTACATTTATCACCATGTATTTCATCCTTCCTCATTACGTGCCAGTATAATTCCTTTCATTCCCTTTCAACTGTTCTCTTACGGACGCCACCTCCAAACATCTAGCAGTTATATTCAACTTAAAACTCGAAATATTATGAAAATATCAAAAGTGCAATTACTTAGCGACAAGTTCATTCCGTTACGTCATACATAATTATTTGTTTTATCAATTTGCCGTGACATTGAAATCAATGTCCGTATAAAATTTTTGTTGAATATTACATTAATTGCCTAATCTGCAACATAAGTCTATAAGTATTATGCAACAGATGACTCTGATACCATCCTAGAAGAAAATAAAAAGTTACCTCTACCGACTTTTGAGTCGAATTGCGATTATGATTTTGGGGATTTTTCGACCAACAGCAAATTCTCCACTTTTAGATGTATAGAGATTTTACGTTGAAGACCCCTCCTATTATGAAGAACTTTTTTTACTGCCTTGTGCAATGCTATGAGCAGCTGAGTTACATGGGCTAGCCAGCCAGAATGTTCTCCCCTGAGATGACTTCTTGTAGTTCGCTAGTAACTGTACTACACTGCCATAGTATCCTATCTTTTTAGAATCTTGTTGTAACTGAAATTGGAAGCAAAATTAATTTAATTTCTTCAGTGACGAAACAAAAATCAGCTACGTATTATTTGTCTTACAAATATGATGAGATGAGTCGCAAGGGCCGTGAATAAAACCGGTTGTGTATTTGCATTCTTGAACACCTTGAGATATACAAAGATATATCTTAGAACACGACGCTGTATTTTGAACCGACTCAAAATAACGACATATTTTATTCTATTATATTCCAAGTACGTTTTTATAAATTCTCGCCAATACGGGTTTATATTTTGTAGATTTTAAGAAAAACATAACAAAACGTAAACTAATATTCATAATCTTATAATGCTAAACAATCTATAGAGACCAATATTTTTTCTACGTTTTATATTCGGTACAAAAACAAAGACTTTTTGAATCAATAAGTGACATAATGTATTGTCATAATAATTAATAACTTTTTATCGTTGGGTTAATATCCGATATTGTACCTTGCTTTTGTAGTTCATGGTCAAGGCTGCAAGCATTGATATACACTTATACGATAAAACATTACAGGACATTGCACTTTAATGTTATTAATACTTATTCGTGAGATCGAATCATTTCAGGTTTTAATACAAGATCTACTTAAGTTTGAAAATCCAAATAAACGCATTTGAATAGAAATAAACAAATTTCTTAATCAATCCAAAAAACTTTTTTTTTTATTTCTAACTATTGTATTGCCTTCGATCGGTGCTTTACTTATATTAAAATATTACTGAACGACCATTAAAACGGAAATCAGAATCCCGAAAGTTAAAACTTTCTTTATCTACTAACATTTTCAAATCTGCGTGATAAAAGAAGTGTTAGATATTACGGACGTGTATAATTTTATTTTAAATTTATCCCGACATTTTGAAAGCCTGAAAATAGTTTTATTTGAATAAATGAGTCGTTACAGTATTAGGGAACATTAAAGTCCTTCTCTTTCAGGGTATAACATCAACGAGTGACATCACTGTTACCTCGAAGAGTGTAGAATCGAATACTGAAGGCGGTGTTGCGGAGCTGGTGGACCTCGAGCAAGAGCTCAGCTCCTTGCGTAGAGGCCTCACGCAAGTTGAAGGTCTTACACCTTCGACAGATCCCTTTGGGGATTCATTCACTACATTACCATCGACACAGGTATACATAATATATCATGTATATCTTGTATAATAAGAAGAATATAAAAATACTAGCTGATGCGGCTAACGTTGTTTTGTCATGTAAATGTTAGGGGTGAGCAACCCTTATCATTTAGGGGTCTGAAAAATAGATAGTAGCCGATTCTCAGACCTACTGAATGTGCATATAAAATTTCACAGGAATCGGTCAAGCCGTTTCGGAGGAGTATGGGAACGACACGAGAATTTTATATATTAAATCTATCGGGTATAAAAGGGATGGTAAAACCGTGATAGTGTGTTGAAAAATGTAGTATAAGAAAACATGTTCAGGATATGGTAGAATAAAGAAAGCAGCGTAGGAAAGTAATAATCTATACTCTGAAAACGACTCAATTTACCAATAAAATTTTATTTATTACATGTTACGTTGAATAATTGATTACATTTTCTGTACGCGAAAGAAAACTCGAAACTATACACAATGCGTGTTACGCATAGTCAGCGTGATATAAATAATAGATCGGATGCCATTCCAAAGTTGTGTGAAATGTCCATAAATAAAAAAAAAGAGATATCCTCCCGAAGTCCTGTGTCCAATAGTGGAACTTTAATGTTCTAGGAAAACAATTGGGTATTTAAAAAGAATAGTTGAACCAACTTCATGTGCCTTTATAATTTGAGGGTGGTCCTCGATTTCTTAGGATATAACCATCAGATCCTGACCTGATGGCAATGGGACCACACGGGAAGCACCAGCTTTCAAATAAAAAAGAATCATTTCAATCGCTTCGCCCAGTTATAATGTAACAAACATAAAAAAACATACATACGAATTGAGAACCTCCTGCTTTTTTGAAGTCAGTTAAAAATATATTATTATGTGTATTATCAGGGCACCAAAATGTTAATTACAGAAGGGTCTTCTACCTCCACCTCCTTCCGGATCCTCAACAAGAGGACGAAGTACTCCGGCCACATCAGCACCACGTTCATTATTCCCAAGTCCGGGCAAGGCTTCGCCAGCATTACCCTTTGACTTGGCAAATGTTACGTCCGAATTTGAACCGACACCAACCTTGGTGGATAATCTGACAGACACAGCGGTCAGTATAGATGTACGTATCGTGTTGTGTTTAGCATTTATATAGAATAAACTTTATATATCTGTGAATTTTCGTTGTATATTCTTTTTGGGATTCGCTTATTATTTGAAATTTGTCACTTATGCCGCATGCAGTACCACAACTCAAAATCTATACAGTTAATCCAAAATTTTTTAATCGAGATTATGTACTGCCTACCTGATATTTTTTATCTTGTATATAGTGTGTAAACTAAATAAACTCACAGTATTTCTCTTGAAACAATAAGTGATATCGAAACAGAACAGCGCCCCGGAAAACTGTTTTGACCCCCATACTATGAGATTCTATCTGACTTATCGGGTGGAAGCAGTTCTCCTCTTTATGTGATTTCTTATTTTATATCCATGTTCATCAAATCAGCCTACTGTAGTCCACTGCTGGACACACAAAACACTAATGGTCTTATTCATAATGACTTATCGGAGGTTTAAACGGAGATTTTATCGAAGAGATAATAAACGTTTTAGCGTAATAAGACTTATGAATAACAAGTTTTAACAATTTTCGCGAACTGATTTTAGCGAACTTTTAAACCTCCGATAAGTCATTATGAATAAGACCATATGTAGATATATCTACATATGGTCTTATTCGTAATGACTTAGTAAAACGCATGTGGAATAACCAACTGCGTTTTACATATCAAAACCATCGGAGCATTACTTATCGCATATAAACTAGTTAAAGATCAAAGAAAGTTAATGTTAGCGTTGTGTTATTATCTTGTCTACCCACACTTTCAACAGACTACAAAACAATTAGTATATTAATAATAAAATAACAAATTCACAGATATATAATGTTTATTTGTAAACAGATATGTGTTAAACTGATGTCCATGGAGTTAGTAGTACCTATCTACCCGCTTATTGTAGTGTCGAATCTGTGGAAGTCAACTATGAATGTAGAGTGTAATATGCATGTTAAATTATTTAGCACTATGCGGTTCAAATGAGAATAGGATTGACCCCACGCCATGTTGTGACGTCAGAGATGTCAATTCCAACAATTTTGATAGGGTCAGCAAAACAAGATATTTTTTAATATAATTTATTTATCACTTTATCGTCATCCTTTACTCATTTTCGAGCAGTTAGTGAGATAAATACAATTAAAAACTGTAACAAATATAGAAAAATACAAAATAAATACACTGAAAAACAAAAACTGCGACAATAACAACAAATTAATTTTTTTTAACGGGAAGCAACCTGATAGCTAACAGCATTAAAAATAAAACTTAAGCACGCTACATACAAGACACGAACAACAACATAATGGCGGTTAGTACTAAACAGAAAATCATTGTTTCCAACGACGAAATAATAAAATAAAATAATTATTCTTTTTAATAATATTCAACAAATATTTATAGACGTTTTTTCACTTGGAATAACTGAGATTAGATAAAACATAAAAAATACTTTATTAATTCGCAAATAAAGTTTCGTTGCTGACATTACTTTTGAAATCACTTTTGACAGATGGAGGTCATTGCCAAACCTATTCTCAATTGACACGTGTAGTATCTTAAAAAAAATCTTAAATAAATGTAATCGTTTGGAGTTTACTTCGATATGTGGTTTTGGGAAAAAGGAAAATTGTTAAAAATATATTTCTTGAATATAGATAAAAATAAAATCTTCTTTGAGATAGTGGAAGAGTGGGATTGATCATCGAAAATAACAACAATGATGTTAAAATATTTATTAAAAGATTATAGAAGACGAGAAATATGTAGATAGTTTCGAAAATTTATTTCAGTTTAGTTTTAATTTAGTTCAGAATGATTAGTACATTCCACAATTCTTGATCTCAAAACCATAGTATAGAAAAACGAAAAAGTCTAAAAATCAAATTTCGTTAATCGAGAATCACTGAAAATCAGGCAGCTAGACACCTGTTAGAAGAGTACGAACGGGCTTTAGACTGAAATTAGCCCTTATGTCATTTTTAGAAAATTTACATGTAAAACAAGAATATGGGAGGGCTGTCGATTCATCCTATTTCTAGTCCTGATACAAACTTATAGCAGTTTTTCTTTTTTTCGAGATATTAAAATTGTGGATTTAGTTTGCCGACGTCCAATCGGGCACTGTGTTGCATTTAAAATCGCCCAAGATCTTGCATTTTGATGGGAATCGAGCTCCGAAAGTGACCCTCGAATTCACTCGAAAACACTGTATTATTATTTGAATTATCGCTGCGGACTTTTGTACTAACGTATAAATTATTATTACTCTTAAGTTCTATATATGTTATGTAAGTGAACGACTGTTTAGTATTATATAGTGCATGAACCCATTTTGGCATGGAATGTTATTGCGAACAAATGAAAAAATTTTAGGTAGAAAGAGTGTTTTGCTTCATGTGTTTATGGCAGTATATAATCATACAGAATACAGCTAACAGACGATACACCAAATAATTAGACATAATTTTCTAAATAAATTATTACGTTACCGTGATGTTTCATTGCTCAACTTCGTTATTCTAAAGTTAGTAATAGTTTTGACCCATATAGTTTTGATATTTCTTGCTCGTTTGAATGTAACGTAAAAGTAACCACAGTATTAGTTCCATAATATCATTAGAGCTTACATTATAACTCATAATTTCAGTTTTTTTATTCTACTTCAAGAGTTTGACTCCTTTGATGTCAAGATTTAGTGGCATTTTTCTAATATTAATATTTGACAAATCGTGGTTGTGTTCTCGAATCATGAGATCCGTTTATTGGGATACCTATGATATGTTTTGCAATAATGTTCCCTGCAGTAGTTCCTTGTCTGTGACGTCTGGCCTCTTTTGCTATAAGACTGAATATTTATGTGGACGTGACGCTTAATATATTATTTCAATAATGATCTTAATTGTACCGTAAGCATGTTGCTAATTATATGTCGCAGTGTGGCTGATGTAACTTAAAAAAATATTAAAGTTATTCTTTTCTTCTGGGATTCTCCTAACGATTGATATGCACAAACAATAAGCACCAAGTGGTTTTTGTGTTTAGAAGCACGCTTTTAACATGTAGTAAAATCCACGGTGTACTTACATTACAAATGTATTTTGTAAGCTTTGTTGTGTGCGATGTTAGGGTATCACGTCTACAAATATTGGTCTTATGGTGCGTGCCTGTGTTACAGGTGAGCCAGCCAAGTTCGTCCACGACGCAGTCGCTCAGTTACGACGTATTCACGGAACTAGACCCCCTCGGCACCGGCCGGAGTAAACCTTACGTTGACAAAAAACTCTTCTTTCAGGAGCTCAAAAATCCACCAAAGAAAGTGCTCAAAGACCTGGTGTCGACACATAGTCTTATATCAGACATAATGCCGGTCACTGATAGTAAGATAGAGCAGTATGGGCCGGCGACGACGATGACGTCACTCTCACGACATTCCGGCGGCTCAGTTGCAATCGTCAAACCGCCGCAGAGCGCGCTCTTCTCTGCCAATTTTTTCTCGTCGGACCCATTCGCTGAAACAGATCCTTTCGATAACACAGATCCATTCTCGGATTCGTTTAAAGACGATCCGTTTACGAGCATACAGCAGGATTTTCCGAAGTCGAGTGTACTGCGCGTGGATGAATTGAAGAGTAAACTGAACCGGGATACAGCACCTGATGAACTGAAGCCTCTGGAAAATGGAAAAAACGTATATAATGGTCCACTGCAAGTGACACTGCCACCTGAACCTGCACCAAAGTCTCCGAGACTACAAAGACAGGTAACTATCTGTGTAAAACTACACAACCACCATGGCTGCAGATGTCATTTTAGGAGGTCACTGCTCTAGAAACTTACTCCCTCATATAACCATCGATTATAACCCCTATCATTGCCATTTAATTTCTTACAGAAATTGTTTTTGTTTGTAGGTATACTGACATTTGTTTCTTTATGTTTTAATTTTGTTATATTTATATACGATAGTAGCTATTTCATTGTCCACTTTACTTGTAGAACACAGACAGTACGACAGTCCGTCAGCGTCCAGTAGTCAGTAGCAAGGTGTTAGACAGTGCTTCACCACCACCGCCGCTGCCGCCCAAGAAGGAGACCCTCACACGACCTCCTCCCAGACCTCCGCAGGAACTTGAAGATGATGCTCCTCCGTTACCCAAGCCAGCTATGAGGAGGGAACCTACTGTATGTGTTTAATTTAATACTGTTTATCATTTGTTTTTGAGGGGGTTTAGGACTAGTTTAGTTCTTTTAGGGTGTCATACAAAAAGAAACCCATAATTATGTGAAATAACTACCTTTTACTATTTTTAGGGCTCTTATTCTCTAACGCTAACGTTAATTAACTAATAACGTTATAACACCATACAACGTGTTTCTTAACGTGTCTCTTACGAAATATCAATATGGCTTTAGTTTTGTCAGTATATATCTAGGGTTATTTTTTTATAATTTAAGTTACGTTATTGTTTTAATTATGAGATTTCGGTACTACTTTTGACGTTTAAGAGGCAAGGATTTAAATTCCAAAGTCCTATTTATACCTATGAATATTACAATCCTCAGGCGGATAGAACTGTAAAGCCGAGGTTATCTTCAGCGGCGACGAACAGTAGTGAAGACGAATATTTGACACCAGCACCGCCACCATTACCGACAGCGAGACGGTTCGATATTACACTGAGCCAACTATTAACTTGCACCATGGATGAACTTGCTAATAGGTATGTATTTGTACTAGCCTTTACCTAAGACATCCTTATATCTATCCATTAGCCTTTTTCCATACTTTTGCTAAACAGGACTCGTCATAGAACGGTACAACGTGCGATCCAGCGCAACTTCGACTTTCTTCGAAAATCTTTAAAAAATCAGTCAAGTACGAGTCGGACTCGCACACGAAGGGTTTCGTACCGTTATTGTCATCGAATAACGATATCATCAAATAACGGGGAAAAGGGCAATGAACTGATATACATAAACAGTGAAATTTTCAGCTCTCTAGCTATCACCATTCCAGAGATACAGCCTGTTGACAGACGGACGGAAGGAGAGCGATATTTCAGTAATAGTGACCGATTTTTTCATTTTACTCTCTCTCCAGCCCATTTACGACCCACTGCTGGGCACGGGCCTCCTTCACTTTTAGAGGGATTATGGTCTACTGTGTCGCGCTGACCAGGCGTACTGGCACAGGGTTTTCAGTTTTCCATCTCTCACAGAGGATGTTATCTGTGTGCAATATCCCTTAGCTGACTTTTACAGCACCCTTGGGAGGAGATGGGGTGGTGACACTTGTATTCTTAATCCGTCACCACACGGAGAACTCATTAAACGGATCATTTAACTAATCAGCACTAATGAGTATGAATGAAAAGTGTTATAAATAATGTATGTAATACTTTTCCAGACTGCGAGTACCAGCGACAACATTGTCTTCTATGACTCTACCGCAACTGACTGAATACCTCAGATCGTATTTAGCTGCGGATAATGATAGAGCGGTAAGTTGTACACTTCATTTTATATTTCCTAGTATTTTATATTATACTAACTCGTTGCAATATCAACCCCACACAAATTAAATATTTTATAATGAAATGGGTGCTAAAGTTTCAATTTAGTTTGTGGTTTGTCTTTTGCAGAGTCAAAGATATTAAGATTTAGGAAATAGAATATTTGTAATACCGTCGTACATTTCATTCAATTTATAGCTGTTTCGTAAGTACCTGTTGCCCCCTTCATCATAATAAATCATACAAAAATGCCATCCTCATAATTCACTCTATCTATTGAAAAAAAAAATCGCATAACAATCCGTTGTGTAATTTTGAAGATATAAGCTTACATACATACAAAAATAACAACTTCGGTTTATCATTAGTAAAGACATAGTTTATAATTTTAAACATATTTAATTTATTTGCTTGTCAGCATATCCACGTAGAATCAACAACACGAACAGAAAAAGAGAAATCATTAACATCTCTATCCGGTCTGTCGACACCGAACGCAACTTTAGAAAAATCAATTCCACCCCCAGCAGCTGTTATTGTCAATGACTTTAAAACTCAATTTGAAGATAATTTTGCTCCAACTAGTGAAATCAGTGATACATTTGTAGCCAATTTCGAAGATTTTGACAAAAAAGCGAATCCTTCTTACGATAGATACGCTGCGTTCAGAGAAATACAAGACGAAGAACTTAAAGCTAAATCTATATTAGATCCTATGGATGCTTTAGAGACTGAACCAAAACAAGACTCGGATGAAAAAGAATTGGCTGCTATCGATAACTTTGTTAGATCGAATCAGGATCGAGAATCGGAAACAAAAGATTTAGCTCGAAGTCCGTTGAAAACATTAGATGAATTGACTTTAGATTCGTTTAATATGTTTAGGAAGTCTGTTAGTCCGAAACCGACACATATAGATGCCAAGATAGAAGATATAAAATCTGTGATGAAGACTTTACAGATTGAGAAAGCTAGACGAAGTGTTTCACCAAGAGATAATGGACATGTCGACGTTAAACTAGAAGACACTAATGATCGGTGAGTGTTATATAAACTAATTACCTACCTACCTTATTTACATGGTAGATTTAAGAACGGCTTCCAGTTTTGTTCTGACCTTATTGCGAAATATTTAAGATTGATCAAATCCAATAATTTGCGAGAGAAATTCTCTACAGTAAATTGGATTTGCTTGACTGTCATTGATGGTGGATTTTAGGGACTTATGTATTCTTTACTATAAATTGTTCCTTATTGTAATAGGACTATTTTTTCATTAGATATGCAGCTCTCAGAGAAATCACAATCACAGAACCACCAGACGAATTTGAATCTCTACCACCAGATGTACCTAAAGAGCGGAAAAAATCAGATGAGAAGTCAGACGGATTCGACAATTCCGATTTCTTCGATTGCATCGATAATAGTTCGCTCTCTTTTACGCATGTAGAGGATGCGTTCAGAAAAAGTCCAATTGTGAAAGAGAGGGAAGATGAAAAGAAATTTCCTTGTCATATTCCTGTTCAGGAGAAGAAGGAATCTCCTATGGAATTAAAGCCTGTACCATCAAGAGACTTACAACCTCCACCTGCAAGGTTATCTACGGGGTCTATCAGTGACGTTGTGAGTGGCTCGTCGCCGGATACCAAAGGTAAGTTGAGCTGGACTTCTTCATACATTATGTATATTCGCCTCACAATGTTATATGATGCTATAGAGCTGATCTGATGACGGAACTGTCTCGTTGGAGTTTGAAGCTGTAAAAGTCTGTTAAGGGACAGTATCTATAAGTCGATAAAACATCTGTCAGAGAAGGGAAATTTAAAACTAAACACTATGCCCCACCTTATAACCAGACTAAAGACTATCTCAAAGTAGAACTGGTTTGTTTCAATGGGATGAGGCGAACGACTTTTCACTAGTTTCTCGATTAGGGCGTATTGGTAATCTGTATAACAAGTTAATACCTAGTGCAGTTATCAGACCCTCACAGGGGCTTGTTATTTGTTTTAGGTCTTTTTTGTGGAAGAATAAAATAAATTTATTGTTATTTAATAAATCAAATTGTGGTGGAAAAAAAGATCACCGCAAGCGGGACTTGAACCCACGACCTCTGAATACCGTCCCATAGCTCTACCAACTGAGCTTTTTCCACCACAATTTGATTTATTAGGTAAAGGCATAGCAAGTCAATTGCAAAATTAATAAATTACTTTACTAATAAAAGTCGCGTCATTATTTTTAGCCCAATTGTATTCTGTAAAGAATACCAGGTGGCTGGTCGAGATTGTTGTAAAACATTATCGATAGATGGCGTTGTACGTTAAAATGCGATGTAAACTCAATCGACTGACGATTGTGGTGGTCTAATTGGTTACTGTTAGCACGACCGCAATAAGCTCAGTTGGCAGAGCTACGGAACGGTATTCCGAGGTTGTGGGTTCAAGTCACACACAAGATCACGTTTTCCACCACAATTTGATTTATTAAGTAAAAGCATAGCAAGTCAATTGCAAAATTAATAAATTACTTTATTGTTATTGTTTATGTTAATAGAGAAATGCGTAGGTGTGACGTCAGTAGTAGGCGGGTCAGCTCGGTGGGCGGTGCTGGGCGGGGCGGCCGCCTCGGGGGGGTCGTCTGACTCGCGCGACTCTGAGCCACGCCCACGACCTAGACGTGCCAGACATCATGACGCACATACACGTCCACCTATTGGTGTGTTCACTTATTTTAAATATGTAATACCAAATATAGATATTACCATAATATTATACATATCTTAACAGAAGATTTTAAAAATAGATGACTTACAGTACTATCCGTGTGGTGACGGATTAAAAATACAAACGTCTTCACACCCATTTCCTCTCCAGGATGCTGTAAAAACCAGCTTAGGAATATTGTACACAGATTATACAGTGAGAGACAGAAACCTCAAAAATAAACCCTGTGCCAACACACCTGGTCAACGCGACATCGTAGACCATATTCCCTCCCAAAATGAAGGAGGCCCGTGCCCAGCAGTGGGACGTTTGTGCTAGAGAGGAAGAGGACAGTATAAGCGTAGACAAGATTTATTTTTAGAAAAGCTTTATTGGGTTTTAAAAAGTAGGTATATTATCGAAAATATACTCTATATACGATCAATTTTAAAAACTCGTTTAAATATTCAAATAGTGGGTAGATCCATAAACTTACAATCACTTCTATAATAATCATATTAATTTATAATGTACTGTTATATTCAGTCCAAACATCATCGTCGTCTCGTGACGTATCACCGTGGGATGAAGAGTTGCCTCCAGTCACACGACTACAGCGACCATCATCACATCGAGATAGAGAATCTAGGTAAGATCAAAGTTGTTAACCAACATTTTTTTATTATTTATATGCTAAGTTCAAAGCTCTTGTGTAAACTTTTGTATAGTTAACAGCAAACAAACATAATTATTAGGTATGTGATGTGTACATTCATAATTTGTAAAAATGACTATAATCTCTTACAATACTTGCAATAAAAAAATAGAAATCGCGTAATTTTAAAATAATATATTTTTTCTAATCATAACAGCAGGCACAACTCATCTGGATCAAGAGAATGCCTTGACAGCGGCAGTGGAAGGGAGAAAGAGAAGTTAAGAGATAAAAGAGATATGCGTGACAGAGACAGAGATATAAGCAGAGATGGACGGGATTCAGCACGTGATAGAAGAGATTCAGGCAGTGGGAAGGATCGTCGGGATGTTAGTAAGGAAAAAGACCACAGGGACCATAGAGATAGAAGAGATAGGAGAAGTAGAGATAGAGAGAATGATTCATGGGATAGAGACAGGAATTATAGCAGAGAGAGAGATTACAGGGACTCGCGGAGTAGAGAAAGACTGCCGAAGGACTACAGGGACAAAGATAGAGATAGACATAGAAAATTAAGACATTCATACGATGAAGAGGAAGAGTAAGTACATACTATTACCTACTTATGAGGGCACAACATCAAACTATGCCCTGTACAAAAATATGGGCATCGTAGTCCCCTGTTTTCTTTGTGGATAGGCAATATCCACGGAATATTCAGCGGAACGATATTTATTGTATTACTTAAAGTCATGAATATATGTATGTTAACTAGCCTAGCTGTCTGACGCGACTTCACATGTTTAGAACATATTGTTTGATGATCAGTACTGTATATGAGTTATGAGCACAAGATAGTAGGTTCTTTCCCTTAGCTCGACCGCGGGTGTAAGCAGCCAGTCGGAAAAGATAGCAATAAGGTCGGGCATATTTTAAAATGAAAATACACACTTGCAAATCCTTAAAAAGTTATTGTAATTACTATTTTTTCTTTAACAGTTACAGCGATGGTTGTGGTTCTGGTCGATCATCGCCCAGAGAACGTTGGCCGGAACAAAGATGGAGACGAGACGGTAAGGAAACTATATACTTATTCTACTTTGCCATTACAAAGTTAGTAAAAAGAACTGCGCAATCTATTTGGGGTGATCTGTGATGTGAATATATATGGCTCTTAATGTAAATATATTATTATCATTATAATTTATATTAAAGTCAAACTCTCTCGCTCTCCAGCTCATTTACGTCCCACTGTTGGGCACGGGCCTCCTCCACTTTGGGAGGGATTATGGTCTACTGTGCCGCGCTGACGAGGCGTATTGGCAAAGGGTTTATTTTCGAGATTTCCGTCTCTCACAGAGGATGTTATTTGTGTGTAATATCCCTTAGCTGATTTTTACAGCACCCTTGCGAGGAGATGGGGTGGTGACACTTGTATTCTTAATCCGTCACCACACGGAGAGTCAAAAGTCGATCAACCCTCACCAATCGTATGCGTTATTCTCGCATAGGTAATTTATGAGAACTCTGCCTGTAATTTTGTTACAACCGATGAAAGTGCATTATTCTATACCCCGCAAACCGCGCTCTCTTACAACGTTGGTGTGTTTTGTCATGAACTAAAAATCTCTTAATGCTATTTTAAGTGTATATGTCGTGTGTCGTCGGTTAGAGGATAAAATGAAATACGTCCGGACTTGAATGGCGTTTATTTGCTACTCAATATATTTGATATAGTAATAGCTTATATAGGTGACGAGAACAATCGTTTCTATATATTCCTAAAACTGCTGACACGCATAGTGTTGCATACAATGAATCCATACATAATATATTTGTATATAATAAATTAAGCAGCGAGCAAACAATAGGACCATACATACTGTAATAAATATATTTGTATTTAATAACTTAGGTGCGAGCACAATGGTCTTTATGCATTCGTAGACCTGTTGACATACGTCTACTTGCAAACAATGAAATCAGTATATTACAAAGTATAGTACAAAGAATACAGTGCCTACACTATCCATTAAAGATTATAATTATCTGTGTTTGTGATAGACTACTGTTATCTTAATTTTGTTAGTGGTTAGCATATTGTGAATTAATTGTATGAATATTATTTGCAGAAAGAAATTATGGTTCGTTGGGTTGGCGGGAGACGAGACGTAGAGCTGAACTTAGACAAAATGAAGATAACAGTGAGAGGAGGTATCTTTTGTAGTTTGTTTATGTATAGAAGACTATCATAAGTATTACAGAAATATTCTTTAATTGCCTCATTTGTGAGATATTCATAACTGTCATACAAACGTTCGTACTACGTCTGGGTGTTTTCTATGTATTAAAAGTATGTATTTACAAAAGAAAAGTAGTTTATGTAGTATATCCGTTTTCTGGTACCCATAACACAAGCGTATAAGCTTAGGTTAGGACCAGAGGACGTTGTGTGAAATGACCATGAATATTTATATTTATAATAAACGCTATGTTTGTATAGAGTATTTAATAGGATTAAAAATACGATAGACTTTCCCTTTCTAAATGTTTGCTGATTCGTGAACCCTATTCAAAGTGCACTTAGTGCAGTAAAATCTTATAAATAAGATTATTTCCGTCTGTGATTAAAGATACAGTTTTAACACAGATACGGGTCAACCCTAGGCTGGTCAACTAGACGAGCGAACACCACAACACGTCGCGACACGTCCAGGGAACGTGACCGGGACGTGACACGAGACGTGACGCGGGACGCGAGACGTAGACAGAGACGAGAAGAACCGCGCAGACCTCGCGACTATCGGTTCTCTAACGACTTCTCCCCGAGGGAGAGGGAACATACGTCACCATTCGATAATGACTTCCATGATACTCCCACACCTACTGCTAAGAAAAGGACTACATACTCTAGTTTAGAAGGATCAAGGTAGATAATTAAATATTCCAAGTGTGTTTTCCAACCCTTAGCTCCCTAAACCCCTTGTTTATATTACAACAACTTACTTACTTAGCCCGCAACTTCGTACGCGTGGAATTTAGAAAATAAATCAAGTTATACATATAAATCTTTCTCTTACCACTATCTATAAAAAAACTGCGTTAAAATCCATTGTAGAGTTTACTCACATAATCAGAGATAAACCACTAATCAAAGTTCGAAGTACCTCGTGCACTCGTTAGATGGCGTAAATATCACAATAACTCAGTGGTTAATGCAATGGATTGGTATTTTAAATTTGCTAGGTTCAAATCTCAGTCGTGGTATCCACTTTTTGTGCTTTATTTGTTGTGTCCTCCGATTTTCAAGTCTAGCCTCAGCATTCTACCTTCTTAAATCGTTTGTCCACATAACAGAAAGACGTTCGTACTCTTGCTAAGTTATCTTTAGTTAATAACTGCTCCATCGACCATCAGTTCTTCGGCATATATGCCCAGCAGAGATTTAGGTGTAAAAAGTAATTTATTGTTTTGTAGGTTTGCCTTCGAACCAGAAGAAGTGACAGCATCACCAGCTTCAGCCGCTAGCAGTGCTCGAGAGGGTTCTAGTGCAAGGTTCAGGTTCGATTCAGAATCTATGTCTCCGCGCTCTATGTTCGAAGATGACTTCAGTAATTCAGCACCTCCAAGACCTCGAACCGCCTCTATTGCTGAAGAAGAAGAGGGGGAAATACCCCCCTTAAGGACTCGAGCACCAATAACAACGAACTCGCGTGATATAAGAAAATCGGATTCTGTCAATATATTTACAAGAGAATCGGACCCTTTTGAAGGAGATGCGTTTTTTGCCTGTACGGGATCAGATCGAGCTGCGAGAAGAGATAACTGGCCGGGAGATTTTCAAGGATTCGATAACGCGTGAGTTTAATATTTTACGCATTTTTATAATAATAGAACTGTTTCCAAACTTTTTTCAGGCCAGACTGTAATAAGACTGACAGTTCTTATAAGTATTGCCATATGTGTAGAGGAAAAATGTATTCCAATAGTCTTCGGGCTTTACAGATCTCTTTAGTGTTGCCAGATTGGTTCAAATATAATTTATGTATTATACTTTTATAGTCTTATTCATAATGACTTATTTGTCAAAATTTTTTATTCATAATAGTCTTTTTACGCTAAAACGTTTATTATCTCTCCGATAAAATCTCCGTTTAAACTCTCGATAAGTCATTATGAATAAGACCATTAATATGTACCATAAATAAATATTTCACAGTCTGGCAAATGCCATAATTAAGTCACGCTTAAATTAATAAAGTTCCTACTTTATTGCTGGACTTTATTTATAGTATTATTCTTGCATTGTTTTAAGTAGGGAGTTTGTAAAATGGCTATAAAACATTACGAAGTAGCACCATCCTGTAGACGCGCACGATAAATATAATTGTGTATATTAAAGTGTATAATAACTTAAAATGAAGAATAAAAAATAAAATTACTTTAAATCAGTGTATTATGATCAAAATAGGTGGCGCTCTATAATGTCTACTTACCCTCATAGGGAAAAGCAATAGTGTATTTAAAATTAAATGGTTGCTAAGGTCAGACAGGCACAAACATTACGAATTAAAAGTTGTACTATAGCTACCTACAAAATATTCTACCATATAAAATTTCCATGTCACAGTGTAGTTACCGTACTCCTCCGAAACGGCTTTTCCGATTTTTACCAAATTTTATATGCGTATTCAGTAGGTCTGAGAATCGGCTATTATCTATTTTTCATACCCCTAAGTGATAAGCATTAACATTTGTATTGCAAAACAACGTTTCCCGGGTCAGCTAGTTACTTATTTTAAAAGTACCCGTTAGGTAAAAAATTGCCTAGTAACTATGGGTTATACACAAAATTGTATGAAGTTATCTGCATAAAGATTTTAAGAAAAATAAGAAGGGGCCTATTAAGGCGCTATATTATGTGTAGATTGAATTGAAACAACTATGAATTTAGCATCTATTGAACAGCTTAATGCAGGTAGATTGGAACCTTATCGATTCAAAATGAGCAAGATATCCTAACGTTTAAAAAGTAAAAGACTAAATTGGTATTGTTCATAATTTTTGAACTGATGTTTTTATATATTTTTTAGAAAATATAGACTATTTTAAGCAACTAATTTCAATATTAATGAAATTTTCAATGTATAGAATTTTTTAGAAATACTTAAAGCTATTATTTTAAATGTTGTGACATCATCGTTGTACGCAATCTCTGTATTGACTTTTCCTGATAGACTTAAGACCGATTGCAATACATCTTTTCAAAGTTGCTAAGTTGATATAATAGACCAATTTCAACTCCTCCACGGACTAGTATATCCCTCAGAACGCCTTAATATTTTAAGTCCTTCATTTCAAGGGCAAATATAGATCATTAGCTTTTTTGGAAAAATAATAAATATAGTAAATTTTCCGTAAAAAACTAATGGTTCATGATCAGAAACTCTATTCCCCGAAATGGTTTTAGAATTAAGAGTTTAAAAAAAATTGAACAATGCCATGTATGTGATTTTTGTTTCCAAATGGGCATAATATTACCACTTAATACCACGAAAGAGCAGCGATCCCCACCCCCATTCAAATGTATAGAAAAAAATATTTGGTCATGATACGCCGCCGACGCAAGTGGTTTCTTCTTCTTCTTATTTTATGGCTTTGTAAAGTTCGTCTAATATATACGTATTTTTAATTACCTAATTGTATATTGAGGTATACAGATGTTTACAGTTTTTAAATTAACTTTCACGTCTCTGTATATCTTTTTAAACATAACCTGTGATATTTTATAAGCCACATCTGTATTATATTTTTTATAGTTTTTATTTCTATTTTTTTTGCCGTAATGGGAACACCTATGTAATCAATTTGTATTAAAAATGAATTATTATTATGCAATGACGTAATTAAAAATAATGTAATTATCTTGAATATTTAATATTTAAATCTATAGCTACTATTTAAAAAATACTTTGAAGTAACAATAAGTATTGGATCGTTTAACTCTTTCTTGTATTTGAATTATTTTTAATCAAATAAAAAAAACAACAAAGCACTTAAATTACGCAATAGTTTAATAATTTAATCTGTCTTTTTGTATGTGCTTGGTGTATTATTGATTATTAATAATACAATCTATTAAGAGTCTAATCTAACTGTGAAATAAATGTCTACTTCGATTTATATTAAAAATATTTTAAGTCTCATATTATTAGAAATATGTTTATTAATGTCAAATGTGAACAAGTTCACGTCTCGCAACTGTTTTCTTGTAGTTTTGTGATAAAAAGAAAATAATCTCCAATAAAAACAGCCTATTTAATGAAATTGCTTTCTATCCTCTTTAAAAGTAATGTTCTTTAAATAAACTGTAAATCCTTGAATATCTACCCTTGCCAGCCATGTAATGCCCAATTTTGATGATCTCTATAGTGTCTTAAATAGATAAGATATGTACATTTACTTATGATATTACTAAGATATGTACACTTACTAATAAGGTGTCATTCAGATTTTTGCGACAACAGTTGCGCGGTCCGATCTGATTTTGTACTGGAAACCATTCGATTCATAAACGCATGTGCCGCGCAACTGAGATCCTGACTGGGTTATATGAAAAGGGGCGCGTGTCTAAAGTGCAAGTTGAAAAGTGGGCGTAACTAAAGTGCAAGTTAAAAAGTGGGCGTGGCTAAAGTGCAAGTTAAAAAGTGGTCGCGACATTGGCACTGCTCACGAAGCAATAGTGACGCGCGACCTACAGAGTTACGCATTTTAACATTTTGTATGACCGACATAATATTCTTCTTTCTTATTTAAGGTCTTTAGATAACGTTAAAATTAATTTATTAGAGGGGTCGCGCGACCGGCATCCCTAGAGTCCAGATGGCACATTTAGACTAGATAGTTGCACTAAGAATTTAGAATAATATTTGGACAGTTATAAAGTTTTTTCATAGTTAACTTTTTTGATTTGTTTTTTTGAATGATTAAATTTTGGGCACAAAATGTATAGACTATGATCATGTAAGGATTGTAAATATATTGCTACTGTTTGCGGCCTGCCAATTAGCGTCAGTCGAAATAGATTTTTATATTGTATATTTGAGTCATTAAAACATAATTTAAGTTTGTGTACAAACAAAAGTAGCTACGTTTCTACTGTTTTTTTTTCCTTGCCTGTAATTCCCCCGTTTTAAACATAAATCTAGTTGTATAGGAAACCACAATTATAATGGAAACTATTAACGGAGAAATAACTATGCAAAAATTATAAAATAAGTAATTTAACATTTTGACTTATGAATGTCCACTAACCTTAGAGCATTAAACCAATAGGAGTTGTTGTGTCAATCGCATCAATTGTTCTAACATAATAAAATCATAAGAAAAATATTGTGATAGTATTTATTTGTAATCATATGAATCGACTGTAATTTTATTTTTAGGTTTAATATGCGTATTTTTAGTTTGATACTGTTACTGTGATAAATTATTTTATTGTGATGCATTTTTGGTTATTTTTATTGTTTAAATTAAATTTATTTAATTACATTTATTGTAAATTAATAAATTAACAAACAAACAGACATCTATATGCATTTATGAGGTACACCCAATAGTTACCCACGTTAGGCTGAATACACACGTAAAAAGATTTACCGATTATACCGAAAGGTTATAAACAGTGGTGGATCTACCCTAAGGCCCGGCGGGCCCAGGCCTAGGGCGGCCAGATTTAGGGGCGGTGATTTACAAAAAAGCTTCTTATTTACAACAAAATAAAATTTTCTTGTGAAATAAAACTGAATTTTTCTCCTAAATTTCTAAATCTATTTAGATAAAAGTTGGCAATGAAGCAATTCCATTATGTAGTCTATATGGTGGATGCTGAGAAAGGGGCGGCTAATGGCTTGGGGCCTAGGGTGGCCGTGACTGCAAATCCGCCACTAGCTATAAATATAAACATACTGTGTTCCGATAAATTAAGCGGTTCATAAACTCATTATATAAATGTTTGAACCTGTAATTGTGGCCACTGTAGCGTTTAATATTTTTGACTGAAATTGCAAACCAGTACGATACTTTGTACCTACTGCTAAATAACGCCACCTATCGAATGCGTGTAGTACATTGCACATTACATCAATGTCGAAAGTACCTAATTATGTTAAAGCAGAGTAATTGGTTAATACGAGTAAAATATCACGATAGCTCAGTGTAAGCTCGGTGGTTACCAATAGTGGTATTCTAAAATCCGTAGGTTTAAATTCCACTCGTGTTAATCAACTTACTGCTTTATTTATTTTATAAAAATATCTATGGCTCACGTTAACAGATATTGAAAAGTATATATTATGTGTACCTAAATTTACTTATTATACTAAGACGTATAGCTACCTATATTAGAAGCAGTCATTACAATCCTTAATATTAAAATAACTAATTGATGTATTCATGTAATACTTATTGTTACCTATAACCTAGTGATAATGGCGGACGTCATGTTTTGTAATATTGTATTTTTTGTACATAATGTAGTTAGACAATTAATTATTATGTGCAATTATTACCACCCTTATGGCGCGATACCAAAGGTATTTATGTTCTGTAACTGTTGTGTAAAATACTCCAAGTTATTAAAATTATAACGAAAACAATGAAAAATTATATAACTAAATGAGTTTTATTTGCTTAATCCCCTTTCATTATATTCACATATCAATATTACACAATCTCTCTCTGCCGGCCGCTGTGGGTGAAATGTGTGATGCTATATAATAATATGTATTCTGGTGCCCATAATACATTCCTAGGACCAATTATGATTTGTTTACGCGCCATTTATGCCGCTATCAAAATACATCGATAATAAATCTATATTGCGTTCAGGAATATTGAGATTTTTAACTTGTGGTGATGTCACATCCCTATAAATGTCAACGTCAATATGACATCAGCAATTCATTTTAGTGATGCACAACAATGCGTCATCGATTGAATCGAATCGGTTATTATCACTATTATGGTAATTCCTAATTATTGTAACAAATTAAATTTTAACTAAAGAATCATTAATCAGCCATTTTTCTGCGTTGACTACTACTTAGTAAATTCAAAACAAAGTAAACACAAAGAAACAAAGCAAATCATTTCAAAATTGATAATAAAATATAAGTTTAACAATTTGTCTGTGGTTGTACATGTACTGTTCTCATATTTCCACTTTTTCACATTAAAGAATACTAAAACAGTATTAACGAGTATTATTAAAATTTAAAATTTGCAATGCAGGCTGTATCTTATCATTGTAATTAATTACTAAATATTGTAAAATTTTCTTTTAATCTTTATGACCTTATACAATAATATTAGAAAACATGAGATATTGATAATAGTTTCATTACATGGTATCACACACATAATAAGAGCAAAGCAGTAAGCGTGTACATAAAACTGGATAATGCATTATATTTTTTATTACGGATGGCATCGATACCAACTTACGCTGATAAACTAAATTGTGAATGTATGGATCGATATCTAGCATCGCAACTCACATAAATCGCATGCACATGCACATCCCTAAACCTCGATGAACAACAGCGTCAACAGCTGTTTACGTGTGGTTTACGTTACGAATTTGTATCCATTTTGTGCCTATAATTATTGTTTAAATGTGTTATTATCAGGTACTTTTGTACTTTTTAAGCAGGACATGGTAGATTAGATTAGTTTTAGTGTTGTTTTTGAAAATGAAACACAGGTAAATATTGTCTTGAATGTGCATTACTGATGTCCACTGTTGTTTACGTGTTAAATAGTTCCTACGTAAATAAATGTCTTTATTGTGTTTAGATCTCGCCCAATGCATGGCGATGACTTAGCAAGCTTTAATATGGGCAAGAAGGACGATGATGAACAGAGTGAAATTCAACTACACAGGATAAAACCACCGGATCATTACATAGAAGCACAGGTCCAGGAAGGCGACACCTTACAAGCTATTGCGTTGAGATTCTATTGTTCGGTTAGTATATTTCTTTTCATTAATTACCTGTTTACATATCCTTCATATTTGTGTGGTTTGCCTGTTTAAATAGTTACAACCTGTGGTTATGAGTCAACTATAGAGATAGATGAAAAAAGAGCTGTTTTTTTTTAAATCAAATATGTATACTGAGTTGGACTCGCGTACTATAGTTTCAGTACCATTATTAATTATCGTAATCGTGTTATCTAAGCATTTCATGAAGTATGAGTAGTATTAAAGTAATTTATTAATTTTTGCATTTGACATGCTATGCTTTTACTTAATAAATCAAATTATGGTGGTAAAAGTGAAATGCCGCAAGTGGGACTTGAACCCTCGTGGGTTCAAGTCCCACTTGCGGCATTTCAGTTCCAAGGTCGTCCTTGGAATACCGTTCCGAAGCTCTTCCAACTGAGCTTATTGCGGTCTACTTGCAACACTTCAAATTAACCACCATATCTTGTCATTCGTATGAGTTTATATATTTTTTACGTACACCGCCATCTATCAAGATAGCTTTACACCATCTCGACCAACACTTGAGTATTCTTTCCAGAATACGAATGGTTGAAACAATGACGCGACGTTCATTATTAAAGTAATTTATTAATTTTTGCATTTGACATGCTATGCTTTTACTTAATAAATCAAATTATGGTGGTAAAAGTGAAATGCCGCAAGTGGGACTTGAACCCACGACCTCAGAATACCGTTCCGAAGCTCTTCCAACTGAGCTTATTGCGGTCTACTTGCAACACTTCAAATTAACCACCATATCTTGTCACTCGTATGAGTTTATATATTTTTTACGTACACCGCCATCTATCAAGATAGCTTTACACCATCTCGACCAACACTGACATGTTAATATATATTAGAAATCGGAATATTTGTAAAGAAGAACCCGGAACTTTTTGAAACACTTGAAGAAGTTAAGACTGGTAAATTAGGACGAGATAGCACAAAATTATCTTTTCTCGTATGTAGAACTAGCCTTTATAAGAATAACTGCAGTATTATGGCTATACAAATTTTTAATGCCATACCAAGAGTTATTAGGGAACTACCATTGTTACAATTTCGAAAGAGGCTTAAAGAGTGGCTCGCTGATAAATGTTTCTATGACTTATAAGAGTTTTATAACTATAAATTATATGAATAGATGTTTTAATAGTTGACTAGCCAGTAGTAATGACATACTATTATTCTAAATAATGACATAATTTTACTTAATGATGATATAATTTTATTTATTTTTGATTTAATTTATTCATATTGAAGTTATTATGAAATATTTCCTAATTTTGACGTGCAATGAAATGTGAATAGTAGTAGGATTATATTACACTGACATGCTTTTAATATCAATCATTGACTATAACTAACGATGTTTAAAATAAAATGTATTTAATGATTATGTAGCTGTCACTTATATTTGCATGCTGTTTTGACGGCGAAACATGATGTTCTGTTTTAACTAAACACCAATATATTGTAACCGCGTTTCAAGTAAATAAATGATTTGATTTGAAAAAGCGCACTAAAACTAATGCAGTGCTAATGCAATGATATTTATTTACTAACAAGTAATCTAATTACGATGTTGCCTAGCAACAGTGCACTACTAGAGCATTATAAATTTTTAATTTTGGAACCTAACCCATTAACTAACAGGCAATATACCATTATCTTATTACTTTATTTTAACAAAATGTTTCCTGATATTCTTATAGTTATTGTAATGATTATTTTATCTTTTACATAAACATTTTCAGATATCAGAACTTAAAAGGATTAACCATATACACAAAGATAATGAAATATTTGCAAGAAGAACTATTAAAGTGCCTGTCACGCCATACTCTGTGCTGACAGAGTTAATACCGACCCAAACTGAGACTGCACCATCAATATCGAACACAAATACATCAACTAGTGTGATACAAGAACTATTGAATAACAGTAATGTACTCTCAAACCAAAATGTAAATAATCAGAAAGATGAGCTACACTGCTCTATAGACTGTAATTCTGTTGTTATGAATAGTACTGTAGCGCCCTCTGTTGTCCCATATACAGATTCAGAACAGAATGAACAAGCAACTGAGGACACTAAACTTTTGCCTGACAAAGAAAAGATTTCAGTTGAAGCAGTTGTTGTCAAGGAGTTAACATCACATGGAGCAGACTTTGGACTGAAATGGTTTCATTTGGTGTGTTTTATGCTTATCCTTGGTGTTGTAACCCCACTTGTGTATGTTTTGTTCGTTCTAGACAAACCTAAACATGAAATTATAGATGTACCACCATTGCATAGTGACATTGCCTGAAATATTCTTTGTTATAATTATTATATGAATTTAGTGTAAAATTTTGTGTTACTTTAATGTCTATGTAACATAATATCAATAACCATTTTATTTATACTGCAAATTGGTGAAACTCAATATATTTTTATAAACTTTGAATTTTACTTGTAAATTATTAGTATCCCAGAATTATTAAAATTTGCTATAATTCCAGATATAATTCGCTTAATTATAACAAATGCGAATACAAGTTATCCATCTAATAAATACCCTGAAACGAACAAATATTATTAAATAATATGTCTGTGATTTAATAAATAAAAGTTTATATAAGATCATTTAAATTAAACAAAGTCTAATGTTTTATTTTTGTTTGTCCTGCTCCAAAATCGGATAATTCGTTGTGTGGCTGGAATTAGTACCAGTATGCAACATCTACAGGGCAGTAGCACTTTTAGTAGGCCCTGGGCCCTATTGCATTAGAATAGTGGATCCCTGATTAGGCTCTGGTTGTCATTTCCTATTAAATGTACTTATTGGCCACCCCACACCATAACATCGAGGCCTGGTATGTGCCCAGTGTAGAAGAGACTGGCCTGATCATAGGTCGCATCTGTCCAACTCGTAATACCTGCCTGTTCACTTTGATATACGGGATATACCGTTTTACATTATCCCTTTTGACTTGTATTTAGAACATAATTGGCATTGTTCATATTTTTTAACTCTTAATTCGAAAACCATTTCGGGGAATAGAGTTTCTGATTATGATCCATTAGTTTTTTTTCCGAAAATTTGCTATATTAACGATTATTTTACCAAAAACGCAAATGATCTCTATTTGCCCTTGAAATTAAGGACTTAAAATATTAAGAGGATACCAAAATAGCTTCGTGCATTTTTCTATGTACGAAGTTTTCATTGTTTCTATAGATTGAATGGCTAGAGCTCTAATTTTTAAGTATATGTTTTTTCAATATATGATCTAGGATCGCATAAACTCAGAAACGCGATTGAAAAAAGTTTTCTCGATAGAAAATCTTGGTGAAACAACCTCTCAATTTTTTTATTTTTTTCATTTGTCGGTCTATTATCGCGTATTAACTAATGAAATAACTTTAAAAACATACGTAACTATTATGTATAGAAACACGTAAATCAGAATTAAAATATATTTAGTAGATTTTGAGTAAATAGGAAAAGTATCCCTAATTCTTCATTTTCTGTGCCTACTGGCTGTGTTAATATGTACGTGTCGGCGATGATATACGATAATACTGATGTAGGCCCTAAGGCGTTCTTAGGGATATACTACTCTGTGGTGGAGTTGAAATTGGTCTATTGTATCAACTTTGCAACTTTGTATTGTATGTATTGCAATCTGTCTTAAATCTATCATAAAAGGCCATACAATTATATCTATCATAAAAGGCCATACACAGGTTGCGTACAACAACAATGAAGTCACAACATTTAAAATAATATTGAAATTAGTTGCTTAAAAATAAAAACAGCAGGTCAAAAATTATTAACAATCCCAATTAGAGGAAATCAATGCAATTATCAATAAAACAAAAAATACTTGACCAAAATAAGGTTTATTTCCATATCCATAGCTATTTACTTAAAAATATACAGACGTAACTAAAAATGGTAATAAATTGTCTTCTTCATTAAGTTATTGGAAAACTTAGAATACTTACAATTTAGTAATAATGATAAATGCATCTCAGCTAAACCCTGACCAGAAAAATATCATAGAAATTGTGATATCTGTCAAAAACACGAAGTTTGAATATCCTTAGAAAATCAAATTAAAAATTGTATTTTGTATAAATCCTTAAACTTTATAAATGTTAATATATTTCCTTGTTAGGCTTAGACACTATGTACAGATATATAATAACGTGAGCCTCACATATAATATAATGTTGTATACAAAACTAGTGATGTGATCTGAGAGTGACCAAAGTAAAGCTATTATTAACTTGATTGTTGCTGGAATCAGAAGTTGCCCCGGCCGAGATTCGGGTTGCTCTCATGTACACTGTGAACAGAAATAATACAGTTAAACATCTAAGTAAAGTTCAGAACAGATGACAGGACAGATTTTTATTAGGAAATTTCAATTTTATCTAAGCAAAATATTTTAATATGTAAATGTTTTTATGAAAGAAACAAGTGTTAGTAACACAACTTTGTAGTCAAACTTTAACTGTTACAGTTCATAAGATACAATACACAGAAAAACAAGTTAGCTATTAATTACCAGTAGTAAAAACTCTTGAAATGGAATTCTAAATAATGCTAATAGATTTTGAAACAAATATAAAACATTAATTCTCTATTAACTGCTTATAAAGTAAATGTACACACTGCATTAGTAAACACACAAACATAAATTAGATAACACATCTTGACCTGAAGAATGCACCGACACTTTGTAGGTAGATTAGTGATTCCTTGTTAGTGTACACTCAAAACAACAAAATCACTAGTCTTCCATACAACGCGCGGCTCAAACGATGCCCGTTAGTTGATGACACCTAGAAATGTTAATCACCATAATGTTAGTCACATAATGAACAAATGATATTGCTATACTAAGACCACATTAACAAAAGACTGAGCTTTGCAAATGCGAATAGTGAACCAAACCAAAACAGTGCTTCCCGTGCAACAAACACCCACAAAAACATTTGTGTAAGACCGAAACCTTGGAAAACACTTACACTATTCGTCCAGAAAGCTCAGTCTTATTTAAATTCTCGGTCTGAGGAGCGCATTACTCTAAATCAACTACAAAATATAATTTAACGCGACAGTAATGCAGGTAGGTACTTGAAAAGTTCTATCTCCCAGCTACTAACAACTATATGAAATGTTACCTTCACATCAATATCGACGCAACTTAAATCCATTTTAATAATTTCTATATAATCTTAGTTTGATTTGGTGCCAAGTCAGGGAACTCTTCAAACATTCTATTGTCAAAATAATATTATATTAGTAATGTTAAATATTGGTGAGAATTCCTTTACCACGACAATGTTAATAATACATACAATGTTATTATTACAGCATTTCTCATTCACAAGCTGAACAAATTACCTAGTTATGCGGATAAGACAAATATTAAATTTTGGTAACTATCAGCTTTAATGTACAAATAATTGATGAGTTTGTTATTAAATGTCATTTTAGCTTTTTACATCTCTTTGTGTATATCATCCATAAATGGATTATCGAGTGTTTTTTTAGGTTCAGAAATGCTAATAATTTTAACAGTAGAGACTATTCTAGAGCAACCTTGCTTGCTATTAGATATTTATATTGTTAAATAAAGATTAAAAAAAAACATTTTTAAATCTTTTTTGTGGCATAATTTACATTGTATTTGAATAGTTTAAGCGATTTCAATGGCATTTATTAATTTATGGATTCAATAAGGTGGACTGACGATATCGTCATGCATGCACAAGCTATCAGCTAGTATGAATTCAGCATTAATGAGATTGTGAGTATTTCAAGAATATTGAGGTTTTGCCTGATAATATATTTATTATGCCCCACCTGTATAATAATATAAACCTAGTCTAAATATTAAACATTTTACACTCGTAAACAGCAAAAAAAGAATCATGACACCAACTATATTCATTAAATAATTTTTTTAATATATTGCTCTATATTTATAGATTACAGTGTTAGGGTAAATAATGTTTGAATCCCCTACCAAGCTGCTAATTGTAGATACAATTAATATGCTGAATAATTCGTGAACTAAATAGAGAATACTTTTTATTTACTTCCCCAAGCATGTTACAGTTCTATTTGTTGGATAACATCTACTTTCACATTAAGAGGATACCAAAATAGCTTCGTGCATTTTTCTACGTACGAAGTTTTCATTGTTTCTTTAGATTGAATGGCTAGAGCTCTAATTTTTAAGTATATGTTTTTTCAATATATGATCTAGGATCGCATAAACTCAGAAACGCGATTGAGAAAAGTTTTCTCGATAGAAAATCTTAGCGAAACAACCTCTCTAATTTTTTATTTTTTTCATTTGTCGGTCTATTATCGCGTATTAACTAATGAAATAACTTTAAAAACATAAGTAACTATTATATATAGAAACACGTAAATCAGAATTAAAATATATTTAGTAGATTTTGAGTAAATAGGAAAAGTATTCCTAACTCTTCATTTTCTGTGCCTACTGGCTGTGTTAATATGTACGTGTCGGCGATGATATACGATAATATTGATGTAGGCCCTTAACAAAATCTGTGTATATTATTACATAGTTGAAAGGCGGGGCTAAAGGATTTATGGTGTCATATAATATTCATGCAGTTTGTAACAATTTTTAAACGAAAAAATAGTATGAAGATTTGTCCTTAGACATTTATTCAGTCCATAACATTTTAAAGTATACTATTAACGCGTTCAATGCTGAATAATTTGCGAATTTATAGCCAATGCTAATAAAAGAGTCATTCGCCCAGTGCTGAAAACGCGTATGCGCGTTCAAAAAATTTTTCGCGTAGTGCTAAGAACGCTTATATGCGTTCATAGAAAACTCGCGTAGTGCGGCTGGACGCTATAGCGCGTTGTCTTTTACCTTCCCGCAGTGCGGCCGACGCTTATGTGCGTTCGGTAACTTTCGAGTTTTATGACTGTCATATATAGGTGTTGGATGGATAAAGGTGCTTCCACACTAGTGTTTATTTGTAAGAGATTTTGTGAAGTTTACGCCATAATATATCTTCGTTCGGTTTTGTTAAAATAGTAAGTTATACCTTAATAAAACAGTAATAGTAAAGGTACCTTCTCCCGAAAGCCTTTTTATTTTTAATTTTTTTTAATTTACGACTCTTCTCCGCCTCGTAATAGACACCATTTATAAATAGACTAAAACTACCTATTACTTTAGTTAAAAGAGCGAGTCATAATAAAATTATTTCAATAATCTATTGTACTAAATTAGGTTATTGTTGTCGTCGCTGCCGCCCCCCCCCCTGCAAGATTCGTAGCAGAAACCTGACTAGTGTGTAGTCTCCTTTACAATTCCACATTTTACGACCGCTTCGAAACAATAGACACCCAGAATACACGCTATAAACGCACAGGTGCGGCGCACCCCGCTTGCCTACAGATTTTTTTTTGTATGGACGCGTATACGCGTCGGCCCGCACTTGGTGAAGATCAGAAAAACGCGCATAAGCGTTAGCCGCACTGAACGTATTAACAACACAGCCTAAATGTCTGTATAGTATAATAAACTGTTTAACATACACTTAACTTATACATAACAATTTATCTAAATAATGAGTGATGACGAAGGTTAACAGTCTGGCACATGTTGCAATGATGGTCGAAGAATATCATTGATCAGTGTATATTGTGATTATTACATACCTTTGTTGTAACAAATATTGCGCCATCTGTATACGTTGCGGAGTGCCCGTGATGGTGATGATTCTATCACTAGAGCCAGGCAGAGGCTCCGCTATCTCTATGCCGGCTCCACTCTCAGCGCGGATCTTGCGGATACGTGAGCCTGCCTTGCCGATTATCGCTCCGGCCAACTATAATATAAAACGTTAATGCTTGAATAAAAGTGTGATAGTAGGTGCAAGCCTAAAACATTATTGTAAGCCAGGCTACTGAAGCAGATTTTTAATGTTTCAATACATAGATAAGTGTATCAGATGAATTAATATTTCATCTGTGTAGTGTGTATGTTTAATTTTATCATACGGAAATAACTGGTCCAATTTAATATCTATAGCCTTTTTATTAAAACTACAGTCCTGATACGATTTGCAAGTCGGTTATACGGGATCTAATTACAAAATAATTAAAACATCATTGAATATATTTGTCCTCTGGTATAGAACTACATTTTCACCAACATACATTTTGTGGCTACAATATTTTTGAGTTATAATATTATTATAAGCGAGATACTCACATCTTTGGGAATAGTAACTTGTGTGGAAGTATCCTGTTGTCCACCTCCGCCTCCATTGTTGCTGAAACTGCCGCCGCCGTTACCATCACGACCACCTCCTCTCCCACCGAAGTTGCCACCTCCAAAGCTACCACCACTACCGCCAAAATTAGAGCGAGGTGGACCTGAGAATCCAGCGCGGGGTCCTGGACCTCCAAAATCGTTGAATCTCGGCCCACCTGGCCCGCTGCGACCACCCATACCAGGGCCACGAGGACCGCCCGGACCACGGCCTGGTCCTCCCATGGGCGGCATACCTCTCGGTGGTCCTCCACGCGGAGGTCCACGTGGACCAGGTCCACGCGGTCCACCACTTCCTTGACCACATCCGAAACCCCCGTACTCGTCGGCGTAGAAGTCATCGTAGTTATGAGGATCGTAATTTAGTACTTGACCTTTAATGGGGACCTGAAATTCAAAGACAAGAAAATGTTTTAAAAATGACACGTTATTCCTGAAAGTTTAAGTTTTATTACGTAACTTATTAAGAATCATTTATTATCTTTGGGATGCATCGAACACAAGATAACTTCCTTTTTTTAAATATCCCCAGAGACAAAGCTGATTACTATTGATAGTGAGCAGGCCCTCAAGTCCCGTATTTCAATGGTCTCACAATGGCACAATATAACCTCAGAAATTAACAATAGACTACCAAACTTCATAAAATTCGCTACTAAACAATTAGTTACTTAGTGTTATTGCAAAAAAATGCAATAATTGATTGCTTAGTGGCGAATTTTATCAAGTTTGGCAGTCTATTGTTAATATTTTGAGGTCATAATGTGTCATTGTGATACCGGACTCAGGGCCCAGATTTTTGTGCAATAGCTCTATGAACCCTTGGAGAAGGTATATAAATAAATAGTATTTTACTTCTTGTTTCATGAGAAATCTATAAGGAAGCATAGACGCTTCTTTTATTATATCATTATATTTAAATAAATTGTAAATTCTATATTTACCTGCTGTATAAGATCGATCACTTCTCTGATGCCTGCCGCGACAGCGTCCGCCTTCCCAACAAGCTGTACCACACGCTCAGTGCTCTGAGGCGCCGGGTTAGAGAATATTTTCAAACGAGCACCAGTTTTCTGCAAGAAACATGAACAATCACAATACTTACTTCAAACTATTTGCATGATATAGGCATATTATCCTTTAATTTTGAGTTTTTTTTTTCTTTCCAGCCCAATAATTTTCAACTGTTGGGCAAGAGCCGCGTCCTTTTTACGAGGGTATTTGGTCCACTATGCCACGCTCATCAGGCGTGTTGGGTTGCGGTTCAAGTTTTCCGGGCCTTACAGAGGATAATCTAATTGAGCTCTTACAACATTCAGGAAGAAATAATGGTGACACTTAAATTCTTATTCATCACCACTAGCAGTTAATTTTTCATTTGTACATGTTTTATTTAAATCGTTATAATAGCAATCGTATCCGAAACATCAGCTAATAGAGGTTTACAATTAAAAAAGAATGTAATGACTAATGTCTTCAAAACGTAAACAATTTGGATGTACATTGTTAAAACAACAATCTACATTTGACTAACACTTGTATTAGTCCTAGTAACTTGTGCATAACAATAACTATCAGAGTAAATGTTTCCAAGTAGACTAAAAATTATGTCACTAACGAAGTATGCAAAAATATTTACCTACTGTTACATATAAACTACTAGCTGTTGCCCGCGACTTCGTACGCGTGAAAGTTAGAAAGTAAGTAAACCTTAACAAACAGAAGTTTACTATGACAGTCGATAGATGGCGTTGTACCTATATTTTTAAATCGCGCTCATTGACTTAGGATATAGATCTAGACGTAACACTCGGTAAAACGAATCCAGCCTGCTGCTTTTTTAGTTGAACACATTGAGAAAAATAAATGACTTAGAGGCTATTTAGTAGCCTTTCTAACTCTTTCTATTTTACTTTTAAACCATAAACGGGGCGGCTCTGCCTTGGAACAAATCTATGTTCCCGAGTTGTTACTCCCTATTTATAACCTTCTTGATCGCGCTATAGTTTTGTTTGACACATTAACACTTAAGCTCGTCAAAATTTCTACAGTGTTATTAACTCGTTTTCGCATTTATAAATTAGTAAGGACATGACAAGGTCCATAAAAATACACCTTGTGGGCGAGAGCATAACATTTACAATTTTTGAAACGCTTATAAAATGATTCACTTTAATTAAACAACAGGACTAGAGACTGAAATATACTTCCTTTTCATTTAAGTTTAATTATTTATTGGTGCCTATTGCAGGTATTTAATTGCAATAATACAATAAGCTTTATAGAAGTTTCTACCACTAAAGGAGATTTATATTCTTCACAAAATTTAAGTAACAAAAATAGTCACAAATTAATCAGGTATTTTCTATTTGCGATAAGAACTCCTATCACGGAACTAAAAATAACATATATTATTATCTACTCTTAGACGTCCTATAAATATTATTACAGTAAAATATTAAAACAGACAAAAATATTTATAAACAATGTAAAAATAAATTGTAATTAGAAAATATAAAAAATCTAAGGCCCCAAATACAACGATCTAATCTAAAAATTTAATAAATTACGTAACCGTTACGTTCTTGCACAGACAGGACAAACAAAGGATATTATTTATAGCGAGACATAACCGACCTCTACATGTCATGGACAAATCGATAGGTAATGCATTAACAATAAATAGATAATACGATCACTCAGTCTATCTATTGGTCGCGTATGATATTAGGGATGCAAACAAAACTACACACACAAGTTAATATCGATATTATTGTAATTTTATTGATGCTATAAGTTTCATATGCTAAAAATAAAACAGCTTATTAATATACCTAGTTTCTATTGATAGTTTTAGCGATATTACCGCCTTTGTATCAAAACGAATATAAACGTCATATCTGTTAGTAATGGACGTAGTATCGATATATTTCGCGATATTAGAATAGGGTTACATGCCTCGTAGTTTGACAGTGGTCGTAGCGCAAGCGCGAACACATCGACCGGCGCACGTGGTTACCGCCCTCGTCGCAAAACGCACAAACACGCCCCACACTAAACTTCCAACACACAGAGCGTATATTAGGATGCATGACACTTCTATCCAATACTACGGTGGCGAATGTCATTTTCCACTCACTTCACAATCTAGTCGAAATCACTACACCACACAATTACAAAAATAGCAACTAATAATTAAGCAGCGTTGGCCGATGCCTAATTTTTAAATAGAACTTTAATATTTATGTGATCCCTCAAAATCAACGTTATAATATGAGATTGCGAATAAAATTCACGTAGTAAGAACACGAGCTCGAGACACGACCACCTCGAAGGTGGTTGGTTGCGGAATGAAAGTCCAACCGAACAGAGCGGACGTGCATCACCTGCCGACCTGCCCCCACTCCTTGCGCTCCTGTGCACTTGTGGGGTTCGGAAAGCTTAAGCACGAGCCACGCCTACGCTACGTACGTCTACGACCGTGTGCTGACGTACACATGACAAATCCATCACAAAGATATCCACTTTTGATCCTCGTCACGAACTATAAACCGGACGGGTGCCATTGTGAAAGGATCAGCAGACCGTATCCATGACATGATTTATCAAACCAGTCCTTCAACAATGTAACACTATTTTCTCAAGACGACGTAAGCAGACAACTTCCTACCCGTCACGATAAAATGTTAGTGAAAATGCGGCTTTTACTCGACCAGTAAAATTTAGGGTTCGCTGAAGTTTATGATTTATTGTTATAGTCTCTGCCGTTTCATTTACAATCCATCAACAACTTAGTTCGTAGATAATGTTTAAGGACAATATAATTTCATCAGAACATCAATACTACGAATACCCAACAAAAAATCCAATCGAACTCAAAATTTTATGCTTTGAGTTCGATTTGATTTATATAAGAATTCAGAATGGTTGGTAATTTTCAGATAGAGACCTCACCTATCACACGGGAAGGAATATAAATTGAATGGCGACGAAATTCATTATATTAAATTACAGAATTTGTAGTTCATCGTGACAGTTCGAAGAAAATTAGAAACTATTGTTACATTAATATTGAAAATTATGTTTTTAAATAGACAGGAGGCCACTGAAGCCATGGGTCGATACAAATGTATCGTACGAGTGAAGCCATACAGTTGGCTGGTATGTATTTCAAACGGAAACGGAAGCGGTGAGCTCGGGTGCCGGCGCGCCGCGGTAATTGTCGGTGTCACCACGACAAGCCCGTGTCGCCGGCGCCTAATTACAATACCCGACTACGATCCCTATATTTTTTCATACGATTTTAACGACCAGCGTCTGTCTAATCATCGACTACAGGTCAGTCTCGTCACAGCCAACCTCGTAATAATGAGAACGTTACCACATACCATACACAATACATATCCGCTCTATTTTTAATCCAAACGCTACGCTACGGCTTTTGAGGATGTGGATTGTGGAGGTAAAAAAGCTTGTCGTCACGTGTTACCCGAGTAACTCAAGCTCGGCGCCCGAACACTTCCGATGGATGAAACCCTATCAACATCTGATATCACCCCAGCTAATTCCCGACCAACTTTCCGCCGTCCCCTTTGAAACAATGAATTATTTCCTAACTACACCGCGAGCACTTTTATATAAACATGAAATCTGATAAGTGAAGCGAAGCTCAACGAGTGCTGTTCGTATAAATCTTTCAACGCGGCCGTAAATAGCAGATGTATTGTAGTGAGTTTACCTGAAGAATTGTATGAGGTAGGGATATATGTAGACGGATGCGCGGGAGCATATGTTCAAATTTCTATGTATGTAAGAAAGAGGCATCGGTGTGTGTGTGTATTGTGCAAGTATTGGTCCCAGGTGCGTACACTTTTTGTGAGTGTTGGGCCTTCCGGCGGGTGTGCGGCCACCTGCCGCCGCAGCTGCAGCCGGCACACGCCGCCCCCGACACATGCTCTCTATATACCTCCTATGTCACATTTGCAACAACGTGTTGGTTCGCGATATTACCAGTACTGAACCCACACTATCTAAAGTAGATGTCGAAGAGTCACAAAGGTGAATGTGTTAAACCTACGCGGAGATCTACAACGCGTGCTCATTACTCAGACCAAAGATCGTAAAAAAAATAACAAATTACAAAAAAAATAATTAAATATTATTTGACTGGAATGAAACGGTACTATCGAGAAAAATCTTTTCAGTTTTGTATTAGTAGGTATAGATTTGAATATATTTCTTATACTTTTAATAAGTTACTGAAATGTAATGTAATTTTAGAGCCATTGCCTAAATTGCCGAAATCGGAACACTGCAAAAATTCTGGATATTACGGCAATAAATCAGTTTCTCCAGATATTTACGAACGGTCCCAAAAGTTCAGCAAGGGTTTGTAACACACGGACCCTGGATGGAGACTCCTACTTCTGGAATACCCTAGTTCAATAAGTACTAGGAAAAATCCGAGGATACTGATTAGCAACCCTATAATAAGGATATATAGAGTAGTCTGATTGTACTAGCATATCGTGTGGGAAAAGGTGACTGAGATAGTGCAGGTCACTAGCATCAACTAATGTTAAATCTTTGAACAAACAGCGCGAAACGAGATAGTTATGAAATGCAAGACCGCTAAGTGCAAAATTGCCAACTTCCAACTAGCGGTCGGACAAAGGCACGTACTGGATGTTTTAAAACTTTGTCGGCAAAGTTGGAGGAGTGGTAATAGATCCACCACTAGCTGCACTTTGCACTCGTGTCGACGATTTACAGTTTGTACTTGTTGACTAACAAGTTAAATCTGTCAACCTGGGCGTATCGCACTTCTTTATCTTTATTTCTTATAAAACAAAGTCGTAATTTTTGTATGTATGTCCCTATGTGAGCTTATATCTTCAAAAATACGCAACGGATTTTGATGCGGTTTTTTTTAATACATAGAATGGTTCGAGAGGATGGCTTTTTTCGTATAATTTATTGGGGTTTGCTGTATATTGGATGAGATATGATTAATGAAAACGCTGCCTTATCTATGTGAGGTACAACTAAATAATGTATGGAGGAATTGTTTGTTACCTATAGGTCTTCAAAAATGTCCGCGAGGGCATAATATGTCTATCTTTTAAGGGAAACACGCTATACCCATAATAATGTCAAAAAAAATATTAAATTCAATAGGGTGTTTTCAAAAGCTATTTATGTGTATATAGTAATATTTTTTATCAAATCAAACACCTTAGTTAGCTTACGCAATTAATATCGATTATAACTGCTTTTTACACCATGCAATTTATATGAATACCTTAGGAAATATGACGAAAAAAGAATTACGCGCGACAATATAAAATACCCTCGGTCTTCTGTCCATACCTACTCTAATGTTTGGATATTTTGTTAATGTTGGATGTATGGATAGATTTTCATGAAACTTTTCTAAATTCCACGCGTACGTTGTCGCGGGCAACAGCTAGTTACTGATAATGCAATCATACTGGTACATGTGTAAGGTGAGTGATATTAGCATACCTCTCTACATAGAACAGCCATTCAAACGTGAACTACCAATGTAAAAAAACTACACAAACATAATAAATATTATGTGTATGTAAATATTAATATTTATTGAATTCGTAAGAAAAAGTTAACTCTTTTAAACTGATAATTTCTTACGCGACTTGAATGTTACTCAAAATATATTTGTTTACAAAAACTAGGTTCGAAATAGATATAAAACGCGAGATTCGTCGACAGCTGCTTTCACATCTGCCCTTCATCCCCGCACCACGTGCCCTAAATGCTAAGGGTATGCTATAAAAAGTTCTTAACGAACATCTACCTATGTTCGAACTTATAACATCTGCTCTGAACTTATAACGGGACATCTTTAATCACAAAAGAAAATACATTATTCATTGCACTAAAAATAGCTACAATGACATATTATTTTAAAACATCAATCCTCATACGAAATTACGCGATCCCTAAGTAAGTATTTCGACTATGAAAAAAATGTTGATATTTGTCAAAGAAGGCTCGTACTCGTAATATCAATTTTAGAAACCAAGTAGGTACATTACATCAAACATATGAATTACTAATAAGAAGAAAAATACTTATTCCCAAAAAAATGTGTTTATATTTTAGCGTCATCTTTTCACGCTCATGTCTACGAATAACATGAAGCCATTTTTGTTGAAACGCCTTTTCTTTGTCAGGGATTGGAAATAGCGTCTATACAATATGTTTTTTTATTATATGTACATATATGATTTTTTAACCTTGACGAAAACAGCTGTTCTTTTCATCAAAAAGTTGGAGCATGTTGGAGTAACATTTTTATAAAATAAACATTACCGCCATAAAAATAACAATTGCCTTTCTAAAATTATAAATATAAATAAAATAAATAAATATAAATATTCACATATATGTATATTATATTTTTTACATAAAAAAACTTACCTCTCGTAATTCCTTAATTTTCGCTCCCGCTTTACCGATGACACAACCAGCTCGGCTCTGATGAATTAGTAGACGTACGTCCAAGTCCTCGTTGGAGCTCCTTGGTCCTCCCTAAATAGAACAAATTACCAAGTAAAAATACCACTTCCAAGTCTCTTAATATAAAATATCCATGGAGTTTATTGCATGTTCTTTCTAAGATTCACTTTAAGAATAGACAAAAAGAAGTTTTAAGCCTACCTAAAATATTATTTTTTAGAGTTTCGTACAAATAATACCTAGTTTAAAAAAACTAAAAAACACGCTTTATTTAATCGAATTATTGCATTGTCATCGGTCTTTGACAGGTGTGCAAAATTTGAATAGAATCTGACCGTTTAAAGTGGGTCAAAATAGCGTCCATAGGAGTCGGTTACAAACATACAAACAAACAAACATACAAACAAACATACAAGTGAAGCTAATATAAAGCGTGTAAAAAGAAACAAGAGACATAAATTTTGTTATGAACCAAACCTATAAATTTCTGATATAAGAAAAAATGCAAGAACCTGCAGTTTGATATTATATCACACGATAAAATTGTTCATCTTAATATCAACTTATGAAGTTACTGAAATGTAGGCGTTTCCCTATACATATTTCTACAAAACTACTACTACAAAATTAAGTTGCTGCATTGGTTTAAGTTCAATTAACTTTTTATTTGGCTGTAGTTAATAATGTTTTTTTGTTAAGTAGGTACAGAACCCTAAGTGTGCCAGTTTATCTCACTCTTGACAGGTTTTTTTCTTTTGACGTCACATTTTCAGGCTTCATAATAGGTGTAGTATATTATACACACACACACATATAAATACATACATTTATGATTCTCTAGCAACCGTAAGAAAAGTTTATAAAATCAGTAGTACAAAGATATTAATTATTTCTTTTTCTTGAAGTATACAAGTTTAGTGTAAACAGAGTATCATACATATAAGGCAATAATTTTGTACTCACATCACCCAAACAGGGAAGAATATCTTTAACGATATCCAAGATCGTATCAACGTCCGGTGCAGATAGTGAAAGTACCCTGTAAATATATCTCTATTAATGTCTGTTACAACTGCGGCCTGATTATATGAAAATCACATCACAATATTTCAATACAAAACAATCAACGGTCAGGGAGGTCTGGACTTAATTTAATAAACTGAAGCATGATGGCGATGAAATCTGATGTCGGTACGTGTCGTACTAGAATAATTAGATGCTATCCAGCGTGGAGAGAAGTAAGTAAACGAGTGAAAGGATACAAGTCCAAAGGAGACAGATATATAGCGGCTAATGAGCGAGGCGAAGACACTCAGGTCGTGAAATTTAGAAGGCGTCCAGTGCGACACATGTGCAAAATATCCTATGTCATGTGATGAGGCCGGGTATTCGAGATACGGAACAAGCGCCTAACGCCGGAAGGTAATGATGTACTTAAACAGATTCCGAACTCCTGACTGTTGACGAGTTGAATGTGTGCTCAACTCGGGCTGTATAAAGTTTTGAGAGTAGATGTTGGCGATATAGTTTACCGTTCGGGGCCGGGGCAATCTGGGACTGTAATAGAGGCTTTGTACTGCGTGGCGGGGCGGCGGATGCGGGGCGGCAGCGTCCGGGCGGGGCGGGACCGGCAACCAAGACTCGCTGTAGCGGCGCGCCACGCGACTACACGCACCACCTCTACCCTGGACCAGCCTCAATGCGAACACTCACTATTAGGTGCACTTGCACTTGATAATCATGCATTGAGATAGGTCACTAGGGTTTAGAGCGTGTGTAGGCGCGAGGCGCGTCAAGCTACTGGGCACAGGGGGGCGTCAAACACCTGTAAACTGGCTGCCGGGGGGTTATTCTTTATATAAGCCTAAGAACCGGCCGCTGTCGTTAGACTCGATGCTGATATTATCATCGATTTATACACTTCTCTTCTTTAAGTTGTTACTTTTGCTACAAGACAGACTAGAATACATAAATTTAAAAGCATTCAAGCAACGGTCTGGTTACTTTTCTTTTATACCCAAGAGGCAGAGAGCAGTACAGTTTTAGAGTATAAAAAGTGGTAGAGGTACCTGTGACGAAAAAATAATTAACATTTATTATAAAATTACTAATAAAACACTTAGGATAATTTACATAATGAAATGATACCTATACAGTCTCTGAAATCATGAAATATGATAGATATATATTGTTCTAGACTATTATTCGTATATATTAGATCAATGTAGGTAAATACCTGATTTTGCTTAAAATGCTAACAAAAAGTACTAAGATTATTTTTTTTTACTAACGACTGTATTCACAAAATTAATTTGTATTCTAACACAAGTCTACTTGTAAACAATATTCTACTTACAGTGTGGCTGCTTTGTTAAAGTTAAAAACTGACCTGATTCCTCAATTTTGATATGTTGGAGCCACCTTTGCCGATGATTGAACCGGCAGCCTAGTAAACAATAATAATAACTTAAAAAATGTGTAACATGTTGTGAACGACAAACAAGATAATTCTTCTTCTCAGCTTAGTAATGTCCCTTCGGGACGGTACGTTAAATGTCCTATATTATGCCACGGTGATCATGCGTGTTGGCATAAGCGTTAAAGCTTACAGATAAGGTTACCATCCTCAAAAAAATATATACTATACTTAGGCTGGTTCTTACAGCACCTCCGGGGAAAAAATGGACAATGTTATGTCCTTTTGGAATAACTTATTTTCTACGTGAACTGTAAGCTCACAAAAGACATTTCCATATTTCGTATGTTAGTTTGTCTGAGTTCAGCACATTAAAGGAAAGTACTATATTATAATACATGCCTACAAAATAAGTCTATTAATATATCAGCTCTTATGTGCCTACTATCTAAGACCTTCTCTACAGGGGGCCACATCGGGCGGTCTTCTGATATTCACTACTAATGAAGTCATTAGCGCGCAATATTGAGTAAGAAAACGACCCTGGTTCACATCAGTCACCAGAAATTTTAAACTTACCTTGCTCGGTATGAGGAAGGTGACTTCATCATCGTTTTGTCGGGAGCGCTTGTAAGCGGGGCCATCATCACCGTAAGCGTCGCGCTTCATTTTTTCTGCATCAAACATAACTATGTATTTATTTATCTCCATAGAAATAAATAGATAAATACATGATTAATTTAATCCCCTAATGCAAATTACAAATAGAACAAAAATATTTGAAACATAATGTGACAAAAAAAATACATAAAACAATATCGTGTAAATAATATTTTCTAACACTTGCGCGACTCATCTGTTTAAATAAAACTACTTTTTACGGATTTAGACGCGTATATTTATTTTAAATTTTGGCCCGACGTTTCGGAGACTTTGCAGTCACCATGGTCACGGGTGAGACTCTCACCATCTCACTCATCACTCTCACATCAGTCTCACCCGTGACCATGGTGACTGCAAAGTCTCCGAAACGTCGGGCCAAAATTTAAAACAAATATACGCGTCTAAATCCGTAAAAAGTAGTTTTATTTAAATATCGTGTAAAATTTTGGAAATACGTATAAATATAACGGTAGATGCGAGAAACTGGAGCCCGAAATAGACTGGGCCTCTCTTAAGGATCACCAGTGTTGGCAGAAAAGAAGTGGAAATAAGTAAAAGGAAACTTAGGAACTATATCATATTCTCAAATATGTAGTCTTTAGATGTGGAAAATTATTCTCTATAGTGTCTGCATACGTCCATAGTAAATGGCATGAATATTATAGAAAATAATGCCGGAATAAAATACGTAATTGCATTTGCTATAAATTTATTATTAAAAGGCGCACTATTATCTTCATAAAAGCATTTTCGTACATAAAATGGATAATTACACAGCGTAGAGAGTGTTTACATTACGAGTTTCCTAAAGCGATTTACAATGTGTGACGACAAAAAAATTTCGTTACAGATTGTTCTTTTATCATCCTCGAAATGTGGCTGGGATCTTAATCTATTAAGATCCCAACACCCAGCCACATTTCTTACTCAATAACTAATAAAATTACTTACCCACTAACGGCTTTCATCACAATATGTCATGTATGACATATTGTGATGAAAGCCGTTAGCGGGTAAGTTTTATACTGACAAAAGTATACTGGCCGATAATACTATCATAGTGACTAGGAATTTCCCCAAGATATTTAAAGTACTAACAAAAATTTGAACAAAGCCTCAGCTAGCCAGTATTAAACAACAATATAAACCAGACAAGCGGTTACTTTTAAAAATGAAGAATCGTATAAACAGTATAATTCAACAATAAGGTTACAATGTTAACTTTTAGCACGGGTAGACCCTATTAAGAGACATTAAGGCGGCAGTAAACTAGACTTCATGAAGTGCTTGAAGTAGCTTTACTTAATGGCCACATTCCCTATACATACTTAATATTAGTTATTACAAATTTTATTCAAACTGTAAGAGTTGCTTAAGGGAACATGTAAATACCATCATCGTGGCATGGTAAAGCGAATACTCTCCCATTGTCTCCCAAGCCTAATCCCAGCAATAAGATGCGGGACGAAATAAGAAATGAACAAACGTAAAATCCTGTTTAACATAGAAGCAAAGAAAGCATTAATTCCAAAGCTATTTTATTATTGAACTCAAAATAGGCAACACGTAAAACTTTTTCAAATGCTAATTAATCATTCCATATAAATTTTAACTTGAAAAATTACCGAGTCTCGACCTATTTTATTAACGCTCAATTTCATTAACGATCTCATTGAGTCGGATTTGGCATTTTAATTATGAGTTATATACGTTTATGAAATTAATTACATTGCAACGGTGTATTAAGCTTAAGGGCCTACATCAATATTATCGTATATCATCGCCGACACGTACATATTAACACAGCCAGTAGGCACAGAAAATGAAGAATTAGGGATACTTTTCCTATTTACTCGAAATCTACTAAATATATTTTAATTCTGATTTACGTGTTTCTATACATAATAGTTACCTATGTTTTTAAAGTTATTTCATTAGTTAATACGGGATAATAGACCGACAAATGAAAAAAAAAAAAAATTTGAGAGGTTGTTTCGCCAAGATTTTCTATCGAGAAAACTTTTTTCAATCGCGTTTCTGAGTTCATGCGATCCTAGATCATACGAGGGGAGGTCCAAAAGTTCGTGGAATGAAAGGGTTTTAGTAAAAATGAAACAGTAAATTTATTTTTCCTTTTCAATATAATCACCCTTAAGCTGAATACATTTATTAGATCTATGAATTAATTTTTCTAAACCATCGTAAAAATATTTTTTATCTTTTCCCTCAAAATGAGCCAAAATTGCCTCCTTTACCTCATTGTCGTCGGAAAATTTCCTTGACCTTAAGTCTTTTTTTAAATTGGGGAACAAATAAAAATCACTTGGGGCCAGATCTGGACTATAGGGTGGGTGGACTAGTGATTCGAAGCCATGCGTGTGTAGAGCAGCCATTGCAACTTTGCTCTTGTGAACCGGCGCGTTGTCTTGCAAGAGCAACACGCCCTTGGTCAATTTTCCCCGACGTTTTTCTTTGATGGCATCCTTTAATTTTTCTAGTATTGTTGCGTAGTATTCTCCGGTTATGGTCCTGCCCTTTTCTTTATAATCAATCAGTATTATCCCCTCACAATCCCAAAAAACAGTAGCCATCAACTTTCCAGCCGACTCCGACACTTTGAATTTCTTTGGCGGTGGTGTCCCCTTTTTATGCCATTGCATGGACTCTTGTTTGGACTCAGGCTCAAAGTGATGAACCCATGTTTCATCGCCGGTAACAATTCGCTCCAAAATCGGTCCAGGATCGTCGCCACACAACTCCAAAAAATGTTTTGACGCTTCGACGCGCTGCTGTTTTTGAAGCGGCGTGAGCATTCTCGGTATCATCATCACCATCTTGCACTGACTTTTGTCATACCCAGGTGGTCATGTAGGATTCGCAAAATGGTGGTATCTGATACTCCAACTAATGCAGATAACTGTTTTTTCTTCAAACGGGTGTCCTCCAGTACAATTTTTTCCACTTTTTCGACGATGTCTGATGTGGTGGCCTCAACTGGCCTTCCTGAGCAGGGGTCGTCTTCAATCGACTCCCGACCATGTTTAAAAAGACCATGCCACTTGTAAATCATTGATTTACTAGGGCACTGTTCCCCGTAAACAGTTTCCATTTCATTCAAAATGGTCTGAGCATTCTTTCCTTGCTTGGTAAGGAATTTAATGACCGCACGGTGTTCAATTTTCTCCATAGTTTCAGTTTTCTTCCGGATTGACGTGTTTAGCAGGCGAGTGTTCGTAAACGAATGACGCAATAGGGCTGAAACTCCATTTATATACTAATTATGAGTCCCCAATTAGTATGACACTAAGCGAGCGCCCCTATCCCCACTCCATCCCCTCCATTCCACGAACTTTTGGACCTCCCCTCGTATATTGAAAAAACATATACTTAAAAATTAGAGCTCTAGCCATTCAACCTAAAGAAACAATGAAATCTTCGTACATAGAAAAATGCATGAAGCTATTTTGGTATCGTCTTAAGACCAGACGCAAAGTGTTTTACTGTGATGTTTTAAATGACGTTGTATATGTAGAAATATATAAAATACTAGCTGACCCGGCAAACGTTGTTTTGCCATACTAAAAAAAAAGTTTTGAAAAATAGATGTTGGCCGATTCTCAGACCTAGAGGATATGTACACAAAATTTCAGGAAAATCGGTCGAGCCGTTTCGGAGGAGTACGGTAACTAACACTGTGACACGGGAATTTTATATATTAGATAGAAATAAGGTTTAGAAAATTATATAAAACGGAGATAAAATATTTAAGCACACGTATGTTATCTAGTAAGTCCACCACCCCATTTCTTCCTTAGGTATCTGTAAGAGCCAGCGAAGAGATATAAGCATTTAACAAATACTGTGAGAGACGGAAAACTCGAAACTAACCCCTATGCCAACAGAACTGGTCAGGGCGGTATAAGGGGCGCATTAAATGGATCTTTGAATTTATTCGTAAAACTTACTACCGTCAACATTTGCGCTCCTTTAAAATTTGCTGCGAAAATCTTTTGGTATGGAATCAGGTCAAGTATCCCGTTTGATTTCTCGTAAGATTGCGAAGAAGGCACTAATTAACGTTGTTCTAGAACTCTGCGTTTAGTACAGAATTCACATGGTTTCATGGTTTTTCGCTCCATGGTTGCTTATTCGAATATTTGAAAAATTTACAAAGAAAACTTTTAAAGTTTTCTTTGTAAATTAAGCAAATGACTAGCACTGCCTATTAGGCAAAATAGAACAGTGAACTGTTACTGAACTTTTTCTGAGAAATCGCATATTCCTTAGAAAAACTTTTGGAAGCAATTCTACTTCAACTCAAAACTAATATTTCTGTAAATATTGACGATATCTTTACCAGCTCTCCCTTAGCTCAACGTAAATTTATAATATATAATAAAATTTTGGTAAGAATTTCAATTTTGTTGTTTAAAGTGTGTACAATACTAATGTAAATTAGTAAATTTTATTTACAAAACACGACTATTCTGAAGAATACTTTACAGAAGACTATATTATAGATTTATTGTTATCGAAATACCAACCAAACATTATTGTTTTCCGTTGCGGATCTAGGCAGTATAATTTGTTCGTTGAAGAATTAAGTAGCAGACTAGCTAGGAAAAAATTGTAACAGCTCTACCAATAACATGGTTTTAAGATTAAAAAGTGACTTCGAATGTGCCCATAAAATTAAACAGTTCTGTCTATATCTTCAGGATCCCGTCATAAGATTCTAACTTGATGACTATGGGATCACCTGGGAAGTCCTCTTTCAAACAACTAAGTCCCCACAAATTGAAAAGAAAGAAAGAAAGAAAAATGTTTTATTTACTGTGTACACAACATATAAATAAAAGCTTATACTTAAATAAAACTACTTTTTACGGATTTAGACGAATGTGGGTAAACCCTGTAATAACTGATCGTACAAGACACATTACAGCTCAGTCTCACCCGTGACCATGGTGACTGCAAAGTCTCCGAAACGTCGGGCCAAAATTTAAAACAAATATACGCGTCTAAATCCGTAAAAAGTAGTTTTATTTAAACAGATGAGTCGCGCAAGTGTTAGAAAATAGCTTATACTTAATTATGATATTTTGTGTCACCACAGCAAATAGGCACCCATTTCAGCAAATGTTGGGTCATGGTCAAATTGAGAACCCAGTCCTTTTACAGAAGTCGGTTATAGGGTAAAACATAACATAAAATTACACTTATCATAACCCCTCAATGGTCTTTGACTATAAAATGAGGAAAGAAAATTCAGGTACCACGATACGATACAAGAGTAGCACATGTTTGGTCAGCATATGCTAATGTGAACGTCTGCTGGTTAGCAGGTGAATAAGGTCACTGACATCTTCGCAGGTGCATGCTTACAGCTCCCATTCACTGCAATATTGGCGCCTAAATAAGTTCAGTCATAAATAGTAATAATACACTATTAATATAGTTAAAAGCTTATACTTTCTTAAATTCCTCTCAGCCGTTATGTTGCGAAATTATCTCATTATTGTTTTAAAACTTTTATTAGTCGAGGCTCTTCTGTTTGCAAACGCCAATCGACTTTGAAAGAAAAACAATCTATACAACCCTACGGCATTTTCGGTATTAACTGTATTCGGAATACGATTGTTTGTGCTGCGTCTGTTTGGTATGAGTATGTATAATACATAATTACATATTATGTATTAGTAAAATAAGTTTGGACAATATTAATATGGTAAATAAATATGTTCTAAGTACTTTAAATATTTTCATACGACATGGCGTTAAGTGTACATCATACGTAAAGAGCCGATCAAAAGTAAATTATAACAAGCGGGACTGGAACGAGGCCCGACGCTGCCCGGCAGGTGTTCAATGCACAAAGACCGACAACTTACCTAAAGACCAAGCGAGCAAAAAATACTACAAAAAATAAAGGCAACCGTCGCTCAAAATGTCACTACCAGCTGTCCCGTCTCACCTGTGTGTATTTCTCTACCTAGCTTCTGCCTTCATTGGCTGTTAATACCCCTAGCTAATGTAATGTATACTTTAGAATATATTTTATAGATTACTACTATAATAGAAGTATAATCTAAATTTGTAATGACATGTATAGAAAAAATCAGCAAATCATTCCTGTTGGTCTTAAAAAACCTGTAATCTTTAAAAATAAAAAGTAGTTATTATAATCATAAAAGTGTACCTGTAAAAATTAAGAAGGAAAAGAAATGGTAATACTTACAGATTTATCAATCTACTTTCAGCTGTTCACACCTAGAACAAGACAAATTCAAATTAGAATTTACCGATCTGATTAAAAAAAAATCAATTGAAACATGAAGAAGTGTTTGGCCTACATTTGTAGTAATTTGAAGAGCGCGTGATGCCTCATGTTGTATTAGTTTAGAACACGTCTAGAATAAAAGACGGCCGCGAGTAGACTGACATCGTTTGCGATCGGCTCGACCGTTTGTAAAGCACCCCCGAGACGCCAGGGCGCCGGCGGTGCACATGCGCACCACCCGCCGCCCCGTCAATAACACCCTGCCTCTCATTGTGCCCCGGAAATGACGACTTAACGAGTCACGCCGCAAGACGACACCCTGTTCTATGTCTAAGCCAACCTACATCTCCGACTATCTTCTGTCATTAGTACTAACATACTACCTCTCTTGCCATACCACAATAACACTTGGTACTTCGACGTACCAACCTTTTCAAAACCCCTTTAACGATTTCCTAAAAATCAACTTTATTATATTCGTTTCTGAACGATTTATGGCTTTACGGTTTGAACAATTGATGAGGCCGAGGAAAAATAAACATTAACACATGAAAGGAAAATATTAAATAAATCGAACTGATACGATGCAGTCCAGTTATTAACATCAAGAAAAATATAATAGTCAATAAGAGTAGTAGACAACGAAACGAGCACGTAATCTTACACAATTCACAAAATAAACCGTGAAACATTTAAAGCTAAAGTACGACTACACTTTAGAAGATTATTGGCTGAAGTAAATACCTAAATTCCCCTTTACTGTTTTGGTATGTATATAACTATATACATATGTAATGTTTATGTAATTATGATTCATGTAGGTATATGTAAATATGTTTGTATCTTTTGTGTATGTGTATCTCATATATAATTATGTATCTGTTCATTTATTTATTTTAAGTACATATATTGTTAGATTAGAATGTAAGTTAAAGACTTCTTTTTTATCTTTTTAATAGAGCACCTGCCCTATTATCTCTGCACCATCACTGGTTGACTGGTAGAGAATGCCGATGGCATTAATTCCGCTATTGTACATTATTAAAGTGCATAATGTTATAAATAAATAAATAAAATATCGCTGTTTTATGATCGGCAGTCGCAATCAGAGATTAGCGCTTGCTCTTGGTGATGTCTGTGTCTGTGTGACACAAAAAACTTACCAGTTTCATAATAAAAATAGATAGGTTGATAAATAAATGTCACAAAACTAATTTAGATGATGATGATGATTACAATGAAGTTCACTATTACTGGTATGATTGAGAGCAATATAAATAATGAACTAATAAACATCTACACGTCGCGCCGGGTGGTAACACTCGCATGCGACATTGTCGTTAGTTACTGCTAATGTAGCTCTACAATAAATAAATTGATCACAAATAAATGGATATTAAATCTATAGGTACAAGTGGAAAGGTGCAGATAATAACATTAATATTTTAAATAGATGCGACATATGTACATATACTTATTAAGATTAATGACAATGATAACATCATATTTAAAAGAAAAATAAGTCATGTCTCAACGTTACAAAAAAGCTACACACCACCAATCTTGTTATGATAAGAATTCAGGGTCATTGAACGCTTGTCATCATTTATTTATCCATTTAATAACCGAACTAGAATCCACCTCGCACCACCTTATTTCATATAACGGGTTCTTTAGGGGTCCTTATATAAAATTACTATTATACTTGTACAAAAATCATGGTCGGTCGTAGAACAATAAAATTGAGTCTGGAGAGACTCAATTTTATTGTTCTACGACCGACCATGATTTTTGATGGAGATCAGACGCCCTTTTAAACGAAATAGCAATCGCCTAAATGCATTTAACAATTCGTCTAAAAAATAATTTTCATGTAACTATGTAAAATAGTTTGTAACAAAACCAAGTGAAGCGTCACTAATGACATATGAATCCAGTAAATTACATTCGATGTTAGACGCAAGATCAATCAGCCCATCCAAATATTCGAATAGCGATCAACGCCCGATATGTATGTTTGGACTATGTTATATAAATGTAGGCATGTTTAATGTTCGTAGTTATATGTCAATAGCTAATGGCTAATAGCCGATGAGCCACATCGAAGACAACAGTCGCCCAGGCAACGACCACAACAACAAAAATGCGCACTACATTTTTAGTATTTCTATTCCTACTAGAGACACCAATTACGAATTTAACCACAATGTAACTAGGGTATAGCAACCATATTATGCATTTAAAACGCCTAACTTCTATTAATCAGTCTTTTTAAAATACCGTTAAGACATAAACCGAGTTGTAGTTTAAAAAAAACTAAACAACAGATACAATTTTACAAAAACTAAAACAACATAAGTATAATTTAAAAAACATTGCAGTTTACTCACAACGATGGTGATAATTCTGATTAGAGGTGCCTTTGTTTCTTTGGGAGACTGCCATTTACTTGTATTGTACCTCACTCGAGCATTTGAAATACAAATATTTTGTCCCCGCGCATAACTTCCGTAATTTAAATAAAACTACTTTTTACGGATTTAGACGCGCATATTTGTTTTAAATTTTGGCCCGACGTTTATACAACGACAAATATACGCGTCTAAATCCGTAAAAAGTAGTTTTATTTAAACAGATGAGTCGCGCAAGTGTTAGAAAATATTCCGTAATTTAGTTTTTTTATGATTTTATGTACCTTCTTTTATAAGAAAACGAATCTTAACATAGTAGCAAAATATGTTAATCCTTTAAGACGTTAAGTTTAAAGTCAACAAAGAATAGACTTAACACGAGGGATACATAAACTCTGCTCCGGGTAAAAAAGGGGCAACAATGTAGTTATGTATAATTTGACACAGCATTGATGGGCTTTTAATTTAATTTCAAATAATATCTTGTATCGAAATAACGGATGCCGTTCACGAGGTCGCGTGTTCCATTCTCGCTCGGGACAATCATTGGTGTGATCTTTATAATTGTCATACAAATGTTTGTACTGCGTCTGGGTGTTTACTATATTATAAGTATGTATTTACAAAAGAAAAGTAGTTTGTACTATATGTAGTCTATCCGTATTCTGGTGCCTATAACACAAGCATAGAGATATAGCTTGCTTTGGGACCAAAGGACGTTGTGTCAAATGTCCATGAATATTTATAAATTGTCATACAAATGTTTGTACTGCGTCTGGGTGTTTCTTCTTTACTTCTTATAAAACAAAGTCGTAATTTTTAGGGTTCCGTACCCAAAGGGTAAAAACGGGACCCTATTACTGAGACTTCGCTGTCCGTCCGTCCGTCTGTCACCAGGCTGTAACTCAAGAACGGTGATAGCTAGAGAGTTGAAATTTTCACAGATGATGTATTTCTATTGCCGCTATAACAACAAATACTAAAAATAATATAAAATAAATATTTAAGGGGGGCTCCCATACAACAAACATGATTTTTTTACCGTTTCTTGCTCGATACTAATAACGTTGCCTTATGTTGCATAGATAATGGTACATACCCTTCGTGCGCGAGTCCGACTCGCACTTGACCAATTTATTAATGTATGTCCCTATATGAGCTTATATCTTCAAAAACACGCAACGAATCTTGATGCGGTTTTTTTTTTTAATAGATAGAATGGTTCAAGAGGATGGCTTTTTTGCATAATTTGTTGGGTTTTGCTGTATATTGGATGAGATATGATTAAATTTGCCGCGTGCGAGCTGTAAATGAAAAATGCTGCCTTATCTATGTGAGGTACAACAAACTAATGTATGGAGGAATTATTTGTTACCTATAGTTCTACAAAAAAGTCCGCGAGGGCATATGTCTATCTTATAAGGGAAACCCGTTGTACCATAATAATGTCAAAAAAATTATCAAATTCAATAGGGGTGTTTTCAAAAGCTATGTTTATATAGTAATCTTTTTTATCAAATTAAATACCTTAGTTAGCGTACACGTTTAATATAGATTATAACTGGAAAAAAGAATTACGCGCGGCAAAATAAAATACTTAAACTGTTGACCGAGCAACGCGAACGTTTCCTCGGTCTTCTATCCATACTCTAATATTTGGATGTTTGGTTAATGTTGGATTGTATGAATATAAGGATGTTTGTTGTTCTTTCACGTAAAGACTACTGGATGGATTTTCATGAAACTTTCCTAAATTCCACGCGTACAGAGTCGCGGGCAACAGCTAGTATTATATTTTTTTACAAACGAAAAGCAGAATGTGAATTCTATCCATATTCTGGTACCCATAACAAAAGCATATAAGCTGGCTTTGGGACCAGAGGACGTTGTGTGACATCTCCCTGAATAACTATCTTGTATGGTATGCCGTAATTACACGGTGATATTTAATTAAAACTAATAAATAATGCTAGTAACCCACTATTAAAATCAATTATACCAATTTTAAAGAAATTACAAAATGTAGAAAACTTAAAACAATAAATACTGTCCTGGTATTAAATATTTACGTGGGATACGCAACGTGTTATATAGCAATCAAGTATCTATTTCGCGGTGGGAAAGGACACATGTGAGGACAATCATGCAGTGCTGACCTAATTGTCTTCGGTCGTAAATAATTGTAGTAGAAGTCTTGAGAGCCTCAAGTAAGTCTGTAATTTACTCGAACGGCTTGCTGAATATTTTAGCAGGCAATGGGAACCGACAGGCATACACCCCATCTACCACCACGAAAGTGTGGTGGAACAGTGCTAAGTCGTTCTGGCCCAAAGGCGCCTTTTACAAGTGAACTTCCAGATGTCTAATATGGCAGTCCCTTTATGTTATAAAATTATACCTTGGACAAGTATTTACTTTACCTTACTAAATACTGTATGGCTGGATATTATTACATGAAAACATCATCATCATACCGTCACGTCTTTTACCGATGGCCTATGCTTACCCGACAAAGACTATAAAGTGCCTATTATCAATTTGAAATAATTATAAATATTTACAACTAGACAAAGAACAAGCAAAATATTCTCAAAGCACTGCATAAAATATTTTGAGAGATTTATTACAAGCTGACCTTGTTTAAAAGATATCGTAAAATGTAGGTAATAAAATATGCTGTTTATCTACATAAATTGTTCACATAAGGGCAGGTAAAACTACTTACGCATTTCACATCTTTTTCTAAAACGATTCCTACGCTGTAAATTTGGGGACGTTTAGAAAACGAGGTCTGCGCAAAGGTTAGCAATAACCTAATCTATTATTGATAGAGGTTTTGGGGAAGACCCAAGAGCCCTTAGCAAAGAGGAAATTCGATTATGGTAGTTGCTTTGAAACACATTGTTATTTCTAAGAGTAAATTGTCGCGTCAAATTATACCTATGTCTACGTTGTTGTCAATGTTAGAAACTAAACAACAATATTAGTTACAATTACAACTATACCTCGGATACCTCAGTGCAGTGCAGGTTGGAAATTTTTTTAAGGTACAATGATGATTTGCAACAGTGCTTCATTTTGAGATAGGTGCTAAATTTTCAGTAAGTGATAACAAAACTTCCGGACCTGGCAAGCTTTGCCAAAATTTTATGAAATTCTAATCTCTCGCCATTTTCTGGTACTATCTCAAACCTATTAGGCAACGCTTTGATCAGAGTAAATCTGTTTCGAGTAACGTAATGTATTTATCCACGCCTAGACGTCTAATACTTGAAATTAAGTTTTGACGCAACCTTTCGCACCTAACTATAAGTTTTGGGTCATAATTATTCCGTGACAATACGTTAACCAGGTGTAGAAAAATTACAGAGGATCATAAGGCTAATATTTCTCTGGTTTCTGTAGACAAAGTCCCGATGATCAGTGTATATATCCTGCGTCTGGAAATTTGTGAAATGTGTTTGTTTGATTGATAGATCCGTAAACTGTCACGCATTAGCAAGCAAAACGATGAAACCTCATTTATAATCAGAGGACAGTCGTTAAGTGACTGTAAAATGTTCATGATTGTGTATAAATTGTCTCTACATCGGTGACTACTAACATCAACGCCTTGTTACAGTCGCTAAGACATAAATCAAATAGCTAAGAATACAAATTTAGAAAATAGTGCGCGCCGGTTATATAAATTAACATTCTTGCGAGTGTTTTAGGCATGCGTTGACGTTCCTCAACGCATAACTTGATCGTTAGTCAAAAAATAGAACGTACATTAAATAATTGCTTTTATGTGAAGAAAACGTTTAGTTAATTAGGAGAAAGGGGGCAGGAGGTTCACGTTCACCCCTAGTGGCCTTTCAGACAACTGTTATCCATTTCGTTTCCTCGGGGGCCAACGATGTGAATATTTGATGTTCTATCGATCATAACTGTTTTGTGACGCATTTTCATGCTGTGGTAGAGCCTACAATAGCGGTTTATATTGAAAAGATGTGTGTATGGATATAAACACATTGTAATAATCAAACCCTACTTGATCGTCTTTATGTTATACAGAACGAAATTGAATTATATAACTACATACTACTTTATACAAATATCGGCGAATTTAGAAGGCACTTGTTATCACCGCTCTTTTACTGTTTAATTATTCGATTACATATACGAATCTGATAGTTAAAGTTATAATTATGGTCTAAGTTATAGCGTCTTCCTTTATAACACGTCCATCTAATGTTATGCATCACTCATTATTTATATTTTATCATAGAACAGTTTTTAAAGGTAGCTTTAAAGTAATAAAATAATATAATCTAGGGTGTAAATTATTGGCATTATTTTTCCATTTAAGATTCAGTTCAATTTCCAATGAAAGAATCAGATTATAAGAGCATCCACGTTATGCATTTGTAGTATTGAAATGAATAGTTAAATTATATTCTAACCAACTTCAAAAAAGGATTCATCTGTATTTATTTTTTCATTATAGTGGTTACTGGATATATCGGTTTAATTTAAGACCTGTCTGATCCTTACGACGTTAATGTAACAAGCAAATAAATATTGTGCCAAATATAATTTTTATTGAAAAGTAGACAAAGCACATGCATTAGGTATGTAAATCATGATAACGGCTCGATTATTACGTAACTATAGAATATTTGCGTGGCAGTCAATGCAAACGGAATTTAAAATTATCGTCGTATTTACGTGCAATGGGTTTGTCTTCATGACTTATGAAGCATGGTGGTTCACAAATGTAAAAATAGCCTTTAATAGAAAGAAAGGTATCAGACGGACATTTCGTGAGTGTAATTGGCAGGTGGGCGTGCCACACGCTATACGTAGCGCAGTCGGACGCGAGACATCTTGTAGTATTTGCCTCTCTAGTAATTTCCTTGTCCGTCCTTGTATATTTAAGCGACTGCGTCGTCCGTACCGTGCTCATGCATATGTCATGAGCAGTTGCCGTGCGACGGTTTGTTGACGGTCAAGCCGCGGGAATGGCTACCGCGGCCCCCAGCCCAGTACCCATCGGTCCCACCACCAATAATTATTACGTTCTACTGTCGATACTGGCGGCTATCGGGACCGCCCCATTCTGTGGTAGCACCACCGCACCACAACCGGGCGAGGGATGAGGCTACAATTATATTCCCGTTTCCTTCAATAGTGTATTGCATGTATGTTTAAATTAAAAGACAGACACCGTAAAAGCAGTCATAAGTCCGATGCACGCACGCAAAGTAATAAAATATATGACTCTTTATGTAGGTATATGCAAACAGTCACTATAAGTTATTGAATTAAAATGTATACTTATTCGATATTTACACTGGTGTAGCGTATTCCATTAGCGACAATGTTAAGAAAGGCATAACATAACCGACTTTATGTAACACAAACTCGGATGAATCTGGAAAATAGTTCACATAAATGTCAATACGCCTATACACAAGGTTTGACTATAAAGTTGCATAAAAGCGGTTCAGTCCAGGTATACCTTGGTTCGTGTTAATATTACTTGACCATCAAAAACTATTTAGTATGATATACATCAATAAAAAAATTCTGCAACATCGAGGCATTAAGTCTTCTCTTCGCAGTCATTTCATATTATTGTGTTATTATTAAATAGCCATAAAACAACATGTATATAAAACGTAAATACGTTCTTGAACTGTCGGTTTCATTTATGGCATAACATTTAAAAATTATTAACGTGTTAGTATCATACCGATCTATTTTTGTCAGGAATGAATCAACTATTCAACAACTTATAACCAGCACCTGCTTTACACGAGTAATATTTTGTATAAATTCTTACTTCTGGACTTTTTTCCGATCATTTTCAGTTCTCGTTCGTACTGTAACAACTGGCTACGACAAGAAGTATAACTGTACAGAACATTCTATAAGATATACACCAGAATCTCCCTCACGAATCAAGTAGCAAAATGCAATTTTTGGAGTCTCATTAAGGAAATCACAAACGAGTTGTTCCGTCAAAGAACCAAAGTAATTCAAATAGCTCCGTAGAGCAGGCTCGCTAAAGTGGCAGCTGGCTAATCTGTCAAAGAACCGATGTAGAGAACTAGTTCTAGAGTCCCGACTCGGCAACGTAAAGTAGAAACCGCACCTGCTAAGTGGACAGACGAACTTTAAAAAATAGCAGTAAATATGTGTATTAGGAGAGGTCTATGCTATGAATGACATTTTATCATTATGATTAGTAAAACCAGTACAGTAGTTTTAAAGTTAATCGAGAATAATGCAAGGATAGTGAGTAAATTCTTCCGAAAGAACGTTACAGCGCTCGGTCTTGTACCGGCCCTTTGTATCGACTCCCCGCTACTTATACGAAGCAGTACTACATAATTGTAATACAGGCAACACCGACCGTTGGAAATAACTAAACGAGTCTCGAAGAAAACATAAAATTTTATTCATAAAATACTTTCAGGATTAACTCCGACAAATTTTCGGAATTTTTCGAGATAGATTACTCAAGAAATTTTATAGGTGTTTGACTTTGTGATGGATTGCTTCGGAACGCGAGTAACGCGAAATCTAAGAGGAAGAGCCTATCATTAATTAACTACTACAATAACATAGTATGTATAGAGATACAGGATTTTGATTTTAAGATACATAATTAACATTACATTTTAGTAAATAAAACCATTATTTGTTTTTAATTTGATATTGAAAATGTCATAAAAAGAACTTCTAATAGTTAATATTATGCGGTAAGGAGTACAATTAAATGGTTCAGGTTAAAAAAAAATGTTTAATGTAACATGTATATGGAAGACAATGATTGAAGCTTTTATATAGTAGCATGGTTTTCTTTCAGCTGACATAATATCTATAGGAGAAAATATAGGAAGACCGAAGGGTTGTTTTGAACATAAATATAATTTAGACTAGCAGACTTACATTTATCACAGAAGTATTGGAATTTAGTCTAGTGTTATAATTATAAAGTCTATGCAAAATATGGTTACCGATACAAAAAAAATCGGAAGTATTTGGAAAATTGTGGTAATTATAGTTAAAATACATTAGGGGGTGTCAATTTTCATAGGTTTTAATACATTTTTTGATATCTCTAAAATAAATTACGATACTTTTTTTTACATTTTTTCTTGAGTAGTCTTGGGTAGGTCTAACTTCTGGTGCCCGCTTATCGTTGAATTTTGGGACAGCTTGTATATATAAATTTTTATGGAATTTAAATCCCAAGTAAATTCAAATATTTTTGTTCTGTAAATCCCGAAAAATAAGAATGGCATCCTATACTAGAGCATGCAACATCCATTATACTTAATAATTTTCATCTCAATCAAGTTTTTATATAAAGACATTGAAATTAATTCATACAAAGCCTAAACATACATCCACAAATTAATCTTTCTGTCGCTATCCCAAAATATTTAGGGTCATGCAATATGTTTTAATACAAGAAACTCTTCTGCCATCGTCACAATCTCTTTAACTGCTTTTTTATATGATGTCTCACACAGTCATCCATCTTTCCATTTTCATCATAACTCACAACACATAACATTTTGTCCATAGGGGTAGGCAGAGAATACAGCGGTAATCTGATAATCTACACCTGCCTTTCCTTTGGTTTTCCTTTTTTTCCAGCCATCAACATTCATAATTATCACCCTTTTTTTCAACTCTCTTTTATTCTATGATGGGCTTCGTGGTCTAGTGGTTCATGTAACGGACTGCCGATCAGGAGGTCTTGGGTTCCGTCCGGTCAGGACAATACTTTGTGTGATGTTTATATTTGTTATACAAATGTTTGTACTCTGTCTGGGTGTTTCTATGTGTTATAAGTATGTATTTACAAAAGAAAAGTAGTATATGTATTATATCCATATTCTGGTACCCATAACACAAGCATATAAGCTTAGCTTGGGACCAGAGGATGCTGTGTGAAATGTCCATGAATATTTATTATTATTATTATCCCTTTACGGGGCTTAACCAGGACAAAGAATTAAATTTCTACTTTTCTATTACTGGCACCAATGTAATCTCATAAACATATTTTTTATGTTATAATGGACATGCAGAGCTAGTTACAAGTTGTATATCTAACTCAAGTGCTCACATATGCAATAAGAGACTCAATATTACTGATAGGAAATCACACAAACTTGTACTTTATTTCCTATGTAATGAATGATAGCTGTAACTTACTGTAATTGTACACAGTAAATAAAGTCAAAATCTTAAAACTTATGTCTCCCTTGCAGTGCTCAGACACTCTTACCACACAGTATTATTTGGTAGTACCTAGTTAAACATCAGTAATCTACATAAATACAATGCATTGAATGCCTTATTTCTTTAGACCTAATAGATTTGGAGGCCATTAATATGTACTGAATTCATACCGAATTAATAAATATATCAATGGAATATACAATGAAACGTAGGTATGCAAACTGATAAATTTAATATTCCAATGCGGCAACCAAATCATGGGTTCATAACCAAGATCATAAACACAGACATTATTATGCTCCCATCCATATATGTATTATATGCAAGCAGTATCGTACAATTAATATCCTAACCAACTAATAAGCAATATGAATAATTAAATGGGAAATATAACCGGCTGTAAAATAATCGATATCATGACGTGCCTAGGTGACTTATCTTTCTACATGTAATAAACGTACCTTTCACAAAAATGAATAATGCAGAGGTGTAACTTCTTAATTTCTTCACAATTTTGAAGTTATTTACAACTAATAACAACACAACTCAAATTATCTTAGCTATTTGCGAAATAGAAAAACCACAAAAAAAATGGCGGCAATGGTGAAAAAAAGATGTTTGGTAGTTTATGGTAGGTTTATGAGTGCAATATTGCCAACATTTTAGGTAATTATCTACCATTGGTGGCTGAATTCTTGTAAAATTTACAATAGGTATTTTATTACTCTTAGGGCCGATTTTTCAATCCCCAGATAAACAGTCAGGTAGTACATAATAGACAGATAACAAAATATTGCATTTTTCAATCGTCAGATAGGCACGATCTGGTCAATAACAGCCCTAACTGAGGAATGAATCTATCTACCACTTGGACCGGCAGATAAACGTTTATTCAATAGATACAACTAGATTCCTTTATTGAAAGTATTAATATTTCATTGTAAATAATAATATTGTATAAATTCTGTATTGTAAATAATAGTTTTTAGTAATATTAGTTTAAACAAAACTACTTTTCATGAATTTAGACGCAAATCTTTATTTGTAAATCCGTGAAAAGTGGTTTTGTTTAAACGGATGAGTCGCGCAAGTGTTAGAAAATATTATAATATTAGTTTATTTTATTTTATTAATTATTTACTGAAACCTCTTCTGAGTTGATCCTATCTTTCCAAATTAAACGTTAAAATTTTATAAAACAATTCTTTTCCTAATTTTTAATATAGTAAAAGTTAATGTCAAAAAGAGAAAAAAAGATTCCAATAATAGCAAAATAATAACAAATCACTGACAATAAATGAAACTAACCTACAAAATCACCACACGAGAAAGAGAAAGTTAACAAATTTTATTTATCCATAAACGTCAAATAAACGAGTGTCAACACATTTGCTATCCTCTTTTATCACACAGTACACCATACGCGTGTCTCGCTTCCACAATATTGCAGTGAAGTTGGCAATAGGGGTGGGTCGTTAACAGATTTTCCGTTAACGAAACGTTAACGTTAATTTGAGTTCGTCAACTAGTTGACGAACTAGTTAATTTCATCAACAAAATTACGCGTATAAAAAAAAAAAAAAAAAAAAAAAAAAAAAAAAAAAAAAAAAAAAAAAAAAAAAAAACAATTAGAAAAAGAATAATTACTACTATGCCACTGGGGTGGTGACACTAGTATTCCAGTATTTCGAGTTTTCCGTCTTTCACAGTTGATGTTATCTGTGTAGGTACAATATTCCTTAGCTGGTTTTTACAAAACCCTGGTGAGGAAATGGGGTGGACACCAGTCTTCCAGTATTTCGAGATTTCCGTCTTTCACAGTTGATGTTATCTGTGTAGGTACAATATTCCTCAGCTGGTTTTTACAAAACCCTGGTGAGGAAATGGGGTGGTGACACCAGTATTCCAGTATTTCGAGTTTTCCGTCTTTCACAGATGATGTTATCTGTGTAGGTACAATATTCCTTAGCTGGTTTTTACAAAACCCTGGTGAGGAAATGGGGTGGTGACACCAGAATTCCAGTATTTCGAGTTTTCCGTTTTTCACAGTTGATGTTATCTGTGCACAATATTCCTTAGCTGGTTTTTACTAAACCCTGGGAAGGAAATGGGGTGGTGACACCAGTATTTCGAGTTTTCCGTCTTTCACAGTTGATCTTATCTGTGTAGGTACAATATTCCTTAGCTGGTTTTTACAAAACCCTGGTGAGGAAATGGGGTGGTGACACCAGTCTTCCAGTATTTCGAGATTTCCGTCTTTCACAGTTGATGTTATCTGTGTAGGTACAATATTCCTCAGCTGATTTTTACAAAACCCTGGTGAGGAAATGGGGTGGTGACACCAGTATTCCAGTATTTCGAGTTTTCCGTCTTTCACAGATGATGTTATCTGTGTAGGTACAATATTCCTTAGCTGGTTTTTACAAAACCCTGGTGAGGAAATGGGGTGGTGACACCAGCATTCCAGTATTTCGAGTTTTCCGTTTTTCACAGTTGATGTTATCTGTGTACAATATTCCTTAGCTGGTTTTTACAAAACCCTGGTGAGGAAATGGGGTGGTGACACCATTATTCCAGTATTTCGAGTTTTCCGTCTTTCACAGTTGATGTTATCTGTGTAGGTACAATATTCCTTAGCTGGTTTTTACAAAACCCTAGTAAGGAAATGGGGTTGTGACACCAGTATTCCAGTATTTCGAGTTTTCCGTCTTTCACAGTTGATGTTATCTGTGCACAATATTCCTTAGCTGGTTTTTACTAAACCTTGGGAAGGAAATGGGGTGGTGACACCAGTATTTCGAGTTTTCCGTCTTTCACAGTTGATGTTATCTGTGTAGGTACAATATTTCTTAGCTGGTTTTTACAAAACCCTGGTGAGGAAATGGGGTGGTGACACCAGAATTCCAGTATTTCGAGTTTTCCGTTTTTCACAGTTGATGTTATCTGTGTAAAATATTCCTTAGCTGGTTTTTACAAAACCCTGGGAAGGAAATGGGGTGGTGACACCAGTATTCTTAATCCGTCACCACACGGAGGGCTGTCAGGACTGTCTCGTTTTTGAGTTTTCCGTCTTTCACCTTTCACAGATGTTATCTGTGTGCAGTATTCCTTAGCTAACTTTTACAGCATCCTTGGGAGAAATGGGGTGGTGACACTTGTAATCTCACACGGAGGAACAGTGATTCATAACATTATTATTTAGGAAAATATCTCTTATCTAAGTAATTTTAAAGTTCACTATTGTACCTATATCATAACAGTCGCTTACGATCTTTCGTTTTAAGAAGTATAATTTCTTTGATTTAATTAGAAAGAAACGAACATTGAAAAAAATTAAAAATTGAAAAAAACTGAACATTGAATTCAATGTTTAACTCTTAAACATTAAAAGAAACGACCATTGAAAAAAATTAAACATTGAAAAAAACTGAACATTGAAATCAATGTTTAACTCATAAACATTGAAAAAAACGAACATTGAAAAAAACTGAACATTGAATTCAATGACATCATTAAATTCAACTAGTTGATTCCGAAACAGTTAACCATTGAAACGTTGACGAGAGGTCAACTAGTTGATCAACTAGTTCGTTAATTCAATGCTCATCGCTAGTTGGCAACATAAAAGTCACAGAAACTATTCGCTTGTTAAGTAGCCATTGAAAAATGCAACAATTTTATTTGTCCTTTTATCAATCAGATAAGTTAATTCTCTAGTTAATTATTCGTTCAGTTATTCGATGATTGAAAAATCGGCCCTTAATCAGTCGCTAGTTCACTATCAATCCAACTTGCTGACTGATGCTTTAACAAACAGGTGCTCAAGTCCACTATTTTGGAACAATTGTCATACCGGCACAATACCGGCACGATACCGTTGCAATTGAAGTCAAATATCCGTAGTCTGCTATATGCCGTCATAACGGTCTTTCAATGGTAATAGAATTGTCGATCTCTTTTATCTATGCATTGAATTTTCGGTCTCTTTTATCTATGGATTGTGTTAGAATGGTATGTATGTGTTGCCGTTTTTAAAAAATGCGTTAGTTGAAGTGATTTTCGAAAAACTACTAATAAATTTAAACATTTAATCATGCTAGACTTCGTTTAAATATATTTGTACATACTATTTATTAGTATAAAAAGCAATGTGAAGTTTAGGAGATTAGTAAATTGCAATAAATTACAAAGAACAATTTCTAATATTTCTATCTATCTATTTTTTATTTATGGCAATCTGTCGACACAGGACAATTTAAAAATATTACTGTCAAATTCAAAATAGCAGACTACCGAAACATTTCAGTCATTGAATTGCAATCGTGAAGCAGTTGTGTACGAGACTAGCAATTTATGTCACTTTGACAATTGTAAGTCAATGATGAAGTCGTTATGACGACACAATAATAGTAGACTACCAAAAACTTTACTATTGCACCATAATGGTACAATAATGGTACAATAATGGTACAGTTGTGACACCGTTGAAATACCCGACTCAGGGCCCAGTTTGTAATGGTGGATGAAGCTTGCAGCTCGTTCAGAACCTTACAGCATTATAAAGTGCACTTTTAATGCAGGGCCCTGAGTCGGGTATTTCAACGGTGTCACAACTGTACCATTATTGTACCATTATGGTGCAATAGTAAAGTTTTTGGTAGTCTACTATTAATGTGTCGTCATAACGACTTCATCATTGTCTTACAATTGTCAAAGTGACATAAATTGCTAGTCTCGTACACAACTGCTTCACAATTGCAATTCAATGACTGAAATGTTTCGGTAGTCTGCTATTTTGAATTTGACAGTAATATTTTTAAATTGTCCTGTGTCGACAGATTGCCATAAATAAAAAATAGATAGATAGAAATATTAGAAATTGTTCTTTGTAATTTATTGCAATTTACTAATCTCCTAAACTTCACATTGCTTTTTATACTAATAAATAGTATGTACAAATATATTTAAACGAAGTCTAGCATGATTAAATGTTTAAATTTATTAGTAGTTTTTCGAAAATCACTTCAACTAACGCATTTTTTAAAAACGGCAACACATACATACCATTCTAACACAATCCATAGATAAAAGAACCGAAAATTCAATGCATAGATAAAAGAGATCGACAATTCTATTACCATTGAAAGACCGTTATGACGGCATATAGCAGACTACGGATATTTGACTTCAATTGCAACGGTATCGTGCCGGTATTGTGCCGGTATGACAATTGTTCCAAAATAGTGGACTTGAGCACCAGGAGTTGTATTATAAAGTGACCATATGGCTTTTCGATGACATACTGCTACGTAATATGAACTTGAAACTGACCCACCCTATGAGACGACAGTATCCTTACAAAATGCGTATAATCATTGCTCTCGTACCTTTTTCGACGAGGTTGACCGTATAATGTCATCTCCTGATAGATTAATGCTCTAAGCTATGTACCCGTGGATATCTACATAAATAGCTATATTTTATCAATGGCCTGTCATTATTCCATTCTTACTCTCCTCAACTCTTCTGGTGCTCAAGTCCACTATTTTGGAACAATTGTCATACCGGCACGATACCGTTGCAATTGAAGTCAAATATCCGTAGTCTGCTATATGCCGTCATAACGGTCGTTCAATGGTAATAGAATTGTCGATCTCTTTTATCTATGCATTGAATTTTCGGTCTCTTTTATCTATGAATTGTGTTAGAATGGTATGTATGTGTTGCCGTTTTTAAAAAATGCGTTAGTTGACGTGATTTTCGAAAAACTACTAAGAAATTTATACATTTAATCATGCTAGACTTCGTTTAGATATATTTGTACATACTATTTATAAGTATAAAAAGCGATGTGAAGTTTAGGAGATTAGTAAATTGCAATAAATTACAAAGAACAATTTCTAATATTTCTATCTATCTATTTTTTATTTATGGCAATCGGTCGACACAGGACAATTTAAAAATATTACTGTCAAATTCAAAATAGCAGACTACCGAAACATTTCAGTCATTGAATTGCAATTGTGAAGCAGTTGTGTACGAGACTAGCAATTTATGTCACTTTGACAATTGTAAGTCAATGATGAAGTCGTTATGACGACACAATAATAGTAGACTACCAAAAACTTTACTATTGCACCATAATGGTACAATAATGGTACAGTTGTGACACCGTTGAAATACCCGACTCAGGGCCCTGATCTGTCCCTTTTCCAAATTTTTCATTTTGTTTTAAAAAATCTACCATTCCCAAATTTTTATTTAAACATGGCAGTAGTTAAAATCAATGCCAAAAAATACTGTCATTAATATGTCAATGTCAATTAATATCAAATTGTCAAACTGCTAATGTCAAAAAATATCAAAGTTTTACACTCCGCGATTTGTAAAAAAAATAATATTGGGACGTTTCTGTATACTTTTACAATACACGGAATTTATTCTTATTCATGAAAAGATACTACAGATAGTACCTGCATTTCTTCTGCAGCTATAAAAAGCATTATTTAATATCATGTATAATAACTGGGAAGCAGGTACCTACCCAAAGTTAATGTAAAGGATTCTACTACACGAGAATGAATAATAGTTCTGATTATATTAATTGGTCCGAGCCCCATTGCACGAAGGATGCCCTTACTGATACCTATGGCTGGTTTTTGCAGTTCCTATTGGCTGTTCTGGCCTTCACTTGTTTAATCGGTAAGTAGTTATTGTGAAATGTTTCTTAGCTGTGATTCAAAGTAGGACGCTGATAATTGATTATTGCGTAGTTCTATTCCGTGTCTTATACAACCAGAAAAAAATCTGTGATAAATTTGTAGACTAACTGTAAGCAATTTAACATTAAATCTTCTGGTTGAGCATATGTTCTGGAAAGTCCAATGTCTACAGGGCATAGACGTCCTTAGAAGGTTGTGTTTATTACAGTTATATCTTATTCGTAGACGGGCTTCGTGGTGGAGTGGTTTATGCAATGGACTGCCGATCACGAGTTCGATTCCCGGTTGGGACAATCATTTGTGTGATATCCCTAAATGTCATACAAATGTTTGTACTGCGTCTGGGTGTTTACTATGTATTATATGTATGTATTTACAAAAGAAAAGTAGTTTATGTATTATATCCGTATTCTGGTACCCATAACACAAGCATATAAGCTTAGCTTGGGACCAGAGGACGTTGTGTGAAATGTCCATGAATATTTTTATTATTTATTATTGAGGAAGCTCTTAATTGCCTACAGTTAATTTACCACAATCAAAGTCATAAATAACTATAGACACAAAACTTGAAATTTAAGTTATATTTTATGCTAAGATCATAAACTTTGTAATGATATTAGACAAGTCAAGGCTTATGATTTATTGCTGATTATCTTATGTTTTCATAGGTAAAAGATTTTGCGAGCCCCGTTATGCACGAAGACCATGGCTAATTTGGTTTTATGATACATCAAAGCAAGGTTTAGGTGCATTCATCATACATGCAGCCAATGTATGGCTATCTCCACATCTTACAGGAAACCCCTGTACTTGGTAAATTGCATTATTTTTTCCATATTTTTGTGTCTAAAAACATTTTTATTGTTATTTTATTTGATTGAAAATTAGAAATTTTTTATTAATATTAAAACAAACTGATGTTATTTTCATTTTAAATTACTACAATACGAAATACAAATTAATTTTGATTAGTTTGTACGTATTTATAATGAATAAGCATAGCAAGTAAGGTCAAAAGATATATTTAAGGTGCCATCAAAGATTCTATTGACGTCCAATAATCTCACAACAATAATCTCCTTTTGAAGTACATAATAAATGTGCATTATATTAAACTTGTACCAGATTAAATATGAAAAATAGTTTTTTTGGAATTTCATTTATTGATGTACATATCAGGAAAATATAATTACAGCATTATAAATTTATGTCTTTAAAAATGTGAAAACAAGCTGATGACACAATAAATTTTTTTACGAGCTTAAGTGTTAATGTAAAACGCGTATAAACGAAAGCGCGATTTAAAAGGCTATCAACGCCATCTATCGAGTGGCATAGTAAACTTCTGTTTGTTAAGGTTTCATTTCTAAATTTCAAGCGTTTGAAGTCGCGGGCAACAACTAGTAAACTAATAAAATAAAATTCATTTGAGTAAATTAACACCTGTGATCATAATATAATGTAGAACAAACAACTCCATTCTGTATATATAAGCTGTCTGTGTCCTTTATTAGACCCATGACTGATAGTGTCAATATCATATTAAGAAAAAAACTACTAAGAAAAAGGTTGGTTATACAGATATATACATATTTATAGGTAGAATAGCTGTCAGTCGTTATGATAGTTGTGTAGTCAGTGTCTGACGGATTAAGAGTACAAGGGTCACCACCCCCATTTCATCTCCAGGGTGCTGTAAGAGCCAGCTAAGTAATAATATAAGCAGATTCATCCGACCCCCCGCTCCATAAGAAAAAGGAGTGATGTTATAAACATCCCCTAAGAGAGACAAAACTCGAAACTAAATTCTATGCCAAGGAGTGTGTTATATATAGTAGACCAAATAAAGTCCCAAAGTGGAGGCGACCCACGTCAATGAAAAAAAAAAATTTTTTTTAACGATTAATTATTGTTCTAGTTGAAAAACAAAAACAAAATCATGTTTGTTATTAATGCTTCATTGCTGTTTTAATCACCTTGTTTTAAACATGTATTTAATCCTTACTTCCTTACTAATTTATAAGTGCGAAATCCGGATGATGACACAGTAATAATTTTGATGAGCAGAAGTGTTAATGTATGGAACGAAACGATGAGCAATTTAAAAAACGTACAACGTCATCTATTGAGCAGAAGAGTAAACTTCTGTTTGTTAAGGATTGAATTCTAATTCACGCGTACGAAGTCGCGTGCAACAGCTAGTAGATCATATAAAGTTTATGAAGAAAACTTTTATTTCACAGGTATATAGTAAATTTTATGCTAGATTCAACACTTGGTCTTCTAATAATATGGGCTGGCATCAGATTAGCTCAGTATTGTGCAAGAACTTGTGATATACCACTTATCAATTTTGGAGAATATGGTATGTATACGATTTTTTTTGTATGTATATAATTTATTTTTGTATTTATACGATTTATTTTTGTATGTATATGATTTGTTTTTGTATGTACTTATATAAAATAACGTGATTTGTCAATATTAAAACAATTTGTTAATATTAAAGTAATTAGTAAACATAAAATTCACAAATGATTTGTTATTGTTATAGTAATTTTTAACATTAAAACAACATAAAGTAATTTATTAATTTTGCAATTGACTTGACTTGGTCTAGTGGTTCATATAACAGACTGCCGACCACGAGGTCTCTGGTTCGATTCCCGATCAGGACAATCATTTGTGTGATGTTTTTAATTGTCATGCAAATGTTTGTACTGCGTCTGGGTGTTTAACTGTTTACTATGTATTATAAGTATGTATTTACAAAAGAAAAGTAGTATATGTATTATGTATATCCGTATTTTGGTACCCATAACACAAGTATATAAGCTTGGGACCAGAGGACGTTGTGTGAAATGTCCATGAATATTTGTTATTTATTATATTTATAATTAAATTGTAGTGGAAAAAGTGATCACCGCAAGCGGGACTTGAACCCACGACCTCGGAATACCGTTCCGTAGCTCTGCCAACTGAGCTTATTGCGGTCGTGCTAGCAGTAACGAATTTGACCACCACAATGTTCCTCGATTGAGTCTAAACAACATATTAAGAAAAAAGCAATTAACAGTAAAGCAATTTGTTAACAAAGATTTTAAATCAATTATACAGTTAATTTTACAATTTCCTTTTATCAATGAAGCAATTTCGAAACTAATGTCAGCCTCGCTTATTTGCCTGCATTGCTTTGAAGTAGCTTAATAGTCCGCGAGTTCGTAATTTTTCTAATCAGACCAGTGGTTTCTGAGATTAACGCGTTCAAACAAATAAACTTTTCAGCTTGATAATATTAATATAGATTGATAACAATAGGAATTAAATACCATGTTTTGTGACGTAGGTAAACCACCAATGTGTGCAGCATGGATATGTCAATGTATACTGTACGCCGCGTTGGCGACATTCGCTAAGTCGGTGCTAGCACTGGTGCTGAGGTTACCGCCAGTAGTTGAAGTACTGTCCACTCTTCGCCTGTCTCCAGTCTCAGACCCGAGACTAGAGCTCGCTGTTGTTATGCTTATTATACCATTTTTTGTTAATGTAAGTATTATTATTTTTATATATGGTCCTTGTGGTGAAGTATTAAAAATACTAGTGTCACCACCCCATTTCCTTCCCAGGGTACTGTAAGAGTCAGCTAAGGGACAATATGAGTAGTTAACGTCTGCTGTGAGAGACGGAAAACTAAACGGGAAACTAAACCCTGTGCCAACACGCCTGGTCAGCGCGGCACAGTAGACCATAGTCCCTCCTCCCAATTGGAGGAGGCCCGCGCCTAGCAGTGGGCTGGAGAGAGGAGACAGAGAGAAGTATTATTAGCTGTAAGTTCCATTGCTGATCACTCAATGTATATTTTTGATGTCGAAAAGTGAAGGATTTAAGGGTCTTGTGTTCGTGAAAGTATTATGTATGTATAAGTACTTTGACGAGCGCCGCGGTGCAATATTTCGTGTAACAACTTCCGTTTACAAGGTCTCAGGTTCGATTCCAGAGCAGGACTTTGTTTGTGTAATATGTATTTGTCACGTATTTCTATCTTTTTTATACTTACAATTATGGCTTCCCATAAAGCAACAATCTATCTACATACTTTCATACCAACCTACAGTTATCGCTCTTGCCGCGACTTGTGAAACATTGTAATAATAGATACATATAATACATTGCTCATTAAAATTGAATAAACAAGAGACAAGTGTGTACAGATCATTGAACGGATACGACCTCATTGATACCGGTTATGCGATAAGCCAAGACGAAACTCTCAAACAGTTATATTATCATTTAGGTACAAACAAAATATTTGTACCATCCATATTATTATTATACTGTATTATGCAGAATATCAATACCATGCAGCACATGCTATCGTCTTAGATTTTCTCTTAGCTGACTTACAATGCCTACAGTTTTTTAAAGCCTTTTACATATTTTCGATTTTTTGAAGTGTATTCTGACTCTCAAATCTCTATTCCTCGATACGCCCTTATCTTTAAATAATAAAGTCTATATAAAACTGTCATTTTCCTGTAGTAAGAACAAGGACCAGGATAGCTCGACTGATAGATCAATATATTCATAGGTACGTAAGTGATTTTTACCACTTACAGTAGTCCGATTGATTTGAAATTTTGCACACATAATAAGGACCGATGCCGATGACAATGCAATAATGTAAAATAATATAGGACTAGCTGTGTTCCACCTGCCTGACTGTTGCTTTACTATTTTCTTCGCCACTTTCGTTCTCACCGTTTAAACCTTCCCTAGACTGATTTCAAAATTTACAGCGATTGATTTTTATTGCATACTAGCTGACCCGGCAAACGTTGTTTTACCAAACCAAAAAAAAAGAAGGTTTGAAAAATAGATGTTGGCCGATTCTCAGACCTACTGAATACGCATATAAAATTTGGTAAAAATCGGTCAAGCCGTTTCGGAGGAGTACGGTAACTAACACTGTGACACGTGAATTTTATATATAAGACTAGCTGTCCCGGCAAACGTTGTTTTGCCATACAAAAAAAAAGATTTGAAAAATAGATGTTAGCCGATTCTCAGACGTACTGAATGTGCATGTAAAGTTTCATAAAAATCGGTCTAGCCGTTTCGGAGGAGTACGGTAACTAACACTGTGACACGTGAATTTTATATATTAGATAAGAGATTTTCAGGCGTGTTTTTGGTTTTTAAACTAGGTAAATTATTTTATTCTATAGAATAAAATTTTTTTTTTCAGATTTTAATATTTTGGGTGACGGATAATTTCCTAATGTATCATCCGCGAGGAGTTAGTTCTAAAATTAAAACTAAGGTAAGCATTTTATTATTAAGAGCTGTTCTCTATCGTATTTTCACTTGCGTGTAATAGCAGTGCGCTTTTTGATTTGAATAAATTCTTTTCAATACGACATGATAAAAAAAATATCTTTAAGTATTAAACCGACAGGAGTAGTGACACACGCGCTTTTCTCCTCCTAAGCCTACGGACACTAAAACTTAGAGACGATACTGTATGTACACAATAAGTGTGAACATAGTCCTCACACCTAAGTACTTCAGAAATGGGTCCCTGACAATGGTCACTTCTGTTATTTAACACTCAAAAATGTATATACTCGCTGTTACGTGCTTTTTTTCAATGTTGCCATTAAAACGTTTTTATCTATGTAATATATTGCTTTCTCAGGTAAGATATCAGTCAATAAAAAAGGAGAAATCAGGGTCTGAAGAAGATGAACATTCTGCAGATGAACGATTGTTAGGTGCCAGCGTATGACCCTACAAGAAGCCCAGTGTATTCCGGGCTTAAATTGTAATCGCCTAGGATAATTAAACAAGCAAAAACAAAGGGTAAGAAAATTATATCCAAATAAATTAATTAATAAATGTCCGAGAAATATAAAATAGGAGAATTTATAGCAAATTTTTCCACAGATTATAATTTTGAAAAATATCTGCTTCTTCTAGCCTTTTGGTGCCCTACTTCTAGGTAAAGGCCTCCCTTTTATTCCTTGATGCATCCTGGTCTTGAACAGTGTCCCACCACATGGGCGTAGCCAGGGTTTAGTTTCGGGGAGGATTTACCATTCAATTCTCTGGTTCAAGACAAAAAAGCACTAATGTCGTCGAAAATAGTGACAAATTCTGTTTTTGAACTCAATTTTCTGCATTTCGACTACGCCCATGTCTCATCAGTCTCTGTCGCATGCATCTATCTCATTTTACAGTCGCTTCGACGAATTCTATCGCGTGGAATCCATTTGGTACATTCTTTTGCCCACAAGTCTGCCGGCGTGCTAGGCATACGTCCGCCATATTCCCATTTTGGCTTGGCACCTGTTTGGGTTATGTCAGCCGTTATGAATTTTGGAGCAAATATTTACATTTTTAACCCGTTCAGTTTAAATTTTATAATATTTTCTTTTCATCTTTTGGTTAATTTTGGTAGAATTTTTAATTAAAACAATTTCTAAATAACTTTTAGTGCTTATTTTATTAATATTGTGATTTAAAGTGATATTGTAACTCATTAAGCCATATTTTCTTTACATATTTTAATTACTTTTCTTCCTTTTTTATTGCTATCTTTCTTACGAAATTGACTAAGTACTGACTAGTATTCTAGTCGATATTTTAGTCCAAAAATGTATAATTAAGGCTAAATTAAAAAAAAACATTACTAAAAGCATTCGAAACATGGGCTTTAAAAATGTACCTAAATTGTGAATTTGTATATATCATAATATTAACGAACGTTCGAGTATAGTTAGCAAGTGTTGTCCAAAGAAATGACACAAGCATCAAGTGATAAGAAAAACAAAATCATATTTTTTTATTTCTGGCTTAGCAAACAGTTTTGACAAAATGTTGTTAGAGCCTGGCTGTTGCATAGGTAGGGGCTCCCATGATCCGAATTTTCGACACTTATAAACACATCAAAAGTCCTGCGGCCGTATTATGAGCTTTTATTTACAGGCAGTTTACGCCGTGAATTGAACTGTCTGGCAAATTCGTAATATGAACAAATTATTAGTCAATCAGTTCGCTAAACCAGTCATACATTAATATGTTTAAGGAGAAGGTACAACTAAAAGTTTACTTTAACTTTTAGTTGTACCTTCTAACTAAAAATTTTCAACTAAAAGTTATATTTTTGCCATAATACCTAATTTAGCCATGCAGTTTACGGCCTGCCTGGAACTTGAATGATTTTAAAAAGCTCATAATACGCCGACTGGGCTTTTGGGCGAAAAATGGTTTCTCTCCGGACATTTTTGACAGATGTTTTCGACCGCAAAAGTGGTTTTTAAAGTCGCTGCTGCTACACGGCTCCCGAAATTCTTTAAAGAGTACAATGGTACTAAGACAAATCCGAAGTCCGGAGAATCGTGTTCCGATAGTAACCGTCCTCGCATATGGACTTTGAGCATAATTACATCGGTGATTTAATCTTTAGGCTATATTGGTCGTAGGTCAAAAGATACTTACATAAAAAAGAGATTTTACTATATTTTGTATGTTCTACAAATACAATGTTCATTGTTTTATAATTTTTGTTTAGCGGTGCCATAATAAGTGAAAATTATGGCATATACAACATGTAACATAATTAACGCACACCCTGAAAGTAATTTATTTGTTCAGAATCGGAATCTGGATCGATTTTGATTGTTTTTTATGTACCAAATTTTTTTTCTAAAATTTATTTAAAACTAAGTAAATTGCAGTCACCTTACACACCTAGCTAAACAGTTCATAGAAACGAAAATGGAACGTAAGTCGGGTGGCACTCGGACAGCGGGGAGCGGGCGCGGCGAGTAGGTACATGTGTCTGTGTGTGCGTGCGCAGCGGAGTGTCAATCGGTGACCATTTTATTTCCACGAAATGGGAATAACTAATTTCACAAATATCAATGTTGACGCACATATAAATAATATTTGGTGTATGCATAGCGTTTATATTATTAAAGTCTAATTGGGGTGTTTGAGGGTGTGCGTTAAATATGTTAAATGTTGTATATAAAATTATATTGTTTTAAGTGGAAAGTAAAAATATCAGATATGAATATGGCTATGGAATTGATATAATAATATGTATCGCTTAAACGCCGATGTATAAATAAGTAGATATGTAAATTTTGCTTCAATTAAATGTAAAATTTAAAATGATTGATATTTTTGTACATTTTGCTTTTGGATAAATGTTATAATTATGATGTTCCTACACGGTTTAAGTACTTAGGATGTGGAAGTAGTGCCATTTATTAGGAATTGTTTTTGACGAGATTAAATTAGACCTTTTGAAAAAAAAAAACAAGTTACAGCAACAAAATGTCGAATAACAATTAGAATTTCTGAAGTTTATACGTCTTTTTTTACTGAGAATATGTTGACAGATCTGATGAAATTTGAAAGAAGCGCGTGCGCTCGCTGTCTCCGCAAAAAAAAACAGCACCATGAAATTAAAGAAAAACAAAGAAAGAAGTTTAACTTCTTACGTGGAAATAGTTTTTTTTCTTCAAAAGGTCGTTATTATTGTACACGGACATCGAATAAAGACTGAGAGGTCGCAAGAAATTATTTCTTCCAACGTGTTTGATTCCATTTAATATTTAGTTAATGTTATGCACTTGTTAACTGTAGCAGTTTATATTTACTGAATTGCCAACACCTCTTAAAGCAGTGATTCTGAATAAAATCTGATATACATATAAACCATACCCGATTAGCAAATACTGTAATATTTATCCGAATGTGAAAATGGGGTATGTAACGACTCCGAATGATTTTAGGCTCGCAGGCTCTTAAGATTTATACTAACTAAGACATCTGGTGAAACATGCATGACTGTTTGTAAACATAAATTAACAGCAATATTTTTAGCATAATTGCGAATAATATGGTGTAGGCACTTTAGGCTATAGTATGATGCATATATACGCATTATCCCAGATATACCATATATATGGTTACATCAAGTGGCGGGTTTACCCTAAGGCCCGGTAGGCCCGGGCCTAGGGTGGCCACATTTAGGGGCGTTGATTTACAAAAAAGCTTCTTATTTACAACAAAATAAAATTTGCTTGTGAAATAAAACTGAATTTTTCTCCTAAATTTCTAAATCTATTTAGATAAAAGTTGGCAATGAAGCAATTTCATTATGTAGTCTATATGGTGGATGCTGAGAAAGGGGCGGCTAATGGCTTGGGGCCTAGAGCGGGTAATGGCTTCGGGCCTAGAGCGGCCGAGACTGCAAATCCGCCACTGGTTACATCACTCATTCGGCTTGAAGCCCCTTAAATATCTATTTGTGCGTGAAAATATATCTATATGTGTCTACGTTACAGGCTATACGTCATGAAACGTCATTATTAAGTACGATTTAGCCAGGCTAAAGTTACTTGTATATTGTAATCACTGGTATAAGAAGCGTTGGTAGGGCTCTCAGGAGTGGTTGTTAGGTACCTATGATTATTTTATTTAAAATTACGACTATCCTAGTATTTCTGATTGCATCGAATATGAGTATTTAGTTATTTTTAGATTTATCAATACTGATTGATGCGGTACTACTTCAATTACTACGAATATATAAAGCATTTTGAAATACGAAGATAGTCGTTAATTTATTTTAACATCACGTTTTATACAATTAAGTTACTTATCATGTAAAAATTGGTTTATTTGGATTCAAATTAAGTACTTAATTAATTAAGTATTACTTAATTACAATTAAGTACTAGCTTAAGTACTGTTTGTTAAAATTAATTGTAATATTTTACTGGCGTACAATAAAGAGTATTCATTCATTCAAATATATTTCGTTATAAAAAATTACTGTTACCACGGACGTAGCCAGAGAATGAATTTTAGTAGTCAAAGTCAAAGATTTTTATTTTAAGTAGGCAAGATATACATGCTCTTTTGAAAAGTCAAAAGCTAGGCGTCTGTTCCAAAATATAGCAGTATAGAGCAGACCCCTTATCATAAAAATGTCTAAAAGAGTGTCTGAAATCGCGATATTGAGTTAATATTTGAAAGGTAATAAATATTAATATAGGCAAACACTGACAACATTTACTGTTAATTGGCATTGTTCATAATTTTTGACCTGCTGTTTTTATATTTTTTTTAGAAAATTTAGACCATTTTAAGAAACTAATTTCAATATTATCGAAATATTCATTAAATTGATTTTTTTTTAAATATTTTAAGGAAATATTTTCTTCAAATGTTGTGACGTCATCGTTGTATGCAGACTGTGTATTGCCTTTGCCTAATAAACTTTTACAACACATTAATCTATATCTTGTCAAGTTGATTTATTAGCCTATGCGGAAGTCAGTCACGTAAACTTTTATTTGTTTTATTTTTATATAGTGTTTCTTGTCTATTTTTTTAGTATCCTTATCATATTAAATCTCCAGATATTTTATTACTTTTATTTTGTACTTTTTTTATAAATTTAGAAGCCCTATTCCCCGAAATGGTTTTAGAATTATGGGTTCTAAAAAAAAATGAACAATGCCAATTGTCGCGTTGTAGAGAGATTCCTATGTCCAGTTGTGGACAGAGAGAGACTGAAGGATGCGTGGACAAGGTTGGACTGAGCCGGAAGGTTCTGGATGGCTGACCACAAGTCTAGGACTCGAGATTAAATGATGCTATTTACCTAAGGGCTCTCTTGTTTCGCTAACCTGCGTTAGGGGAGGCGACTAGCAAATGCCACTTTGAATGTATGTTAAGTCCAACACCGTGCGTGGATATAATCCCTTTGACCAAGAGAACTCTTGCGGAAAGAAAATCCTGGCTGCACCCGTGAAATATGTAACAGACTACAGTAAAATGTTTAAATACAGGAAATTAATCTCAAGTCATTATGCTTAGACTGTGATTTGAGTTACGTTTGTATGTTAAGAATAATAATTTAATATGTGTCTAAAACTAAGATACTCATTATACCAATCACCATATTTGTTTTGATGATAAAACCCAAAATTAAATAGATTTTTCTAAATTATAATTCGATCTGATTTAAGATATTAATGAAGTGGTTACTGTTTCCGAATATTGCTTTATATCAAAAACTATGTCATAATAAAGGTATCATTTACAATTGTGATGTAATATATTAATTGGTTATAAGGACAAGTTTTGTAAAAACTACGATTTGTATATATTGAATATAATAATAATATGATTATGTATTTGTGCATCTGTTCATTGTGCGAATATAATTCATTTTACGTGTTCATTTGGGTTTTATTTTATATTCCATGCCTACAGATTTCAGTTCTTACATTTTATACTTATTTATGAGCTGTGGTCCGTCATTTCGATCAAGTGAATAGTGAGCATTAAAAGTATAACATTAGCCTAGTAGTTCTTTCTCAGGCTGTGAAGTAATTCTGTATCAAAATTTATACAATGTCTTTTATTCCTGCCTATTCCTACTAAACTTTTGATGCAAATAAGTTGATTTCATATTTCGCTGTTAACACGCCTACGAAGGCCCAGTAGTGAAATAAATATTTAACTTAACTCTCTCCAGCCCTTTAACTTCCCACTGGTAAGCACGGACCTCCTCCACTTGGATTACAGTCTATTATGCCGCGCTGTCCAGGCGTGTTGAGACGGAGTTTATTTTCGAGGTTTCCGTTTTTCACAGAGGATGTTATCTGTGTCATAAATTTCTTAGTTAGCTACATAAGGAATATAGTGGTGTAAAAACAGCACCCAGAGAAGAAAAAGGGGTGGTGATACTCGTATTCTTAATCCGTCATCGCACGGATATGACGATAACTTACCTACTTGGACTAAAATCAGGGCGGAATCATAGAGGTTTCGTAGTAATTTATGGGAACTTGTTTATCAAACAAAAAGTGGTTGCCATGGATATTATTGAATTTGTGAAACAACTGACACGACTGTTATTATTTTTTAACATTATTTTGTAAATAAGTTGTTTTCAATTTTATTGTTATATGAATATTATAATCAGTTAAAATGGAGGAAAGTGAATTGAGAAAATTGTTGCAAACGAAGAACGGATGCCGTATTCCGCAGATGAGGCCCATACCAGACGTGCATCAGATGGACAAGTTACCCTTCATTCCACTACCTCCATACAACAGGCTAAAGGTAAATAACATTTTTATTTGTTTTAATTCATATATGGACAAACTACAGTCCAGCTGCTGACAAAGGTTACTTGTTTTTGGTACTAATTTCGACATTTCCTTGTTCAACACCCAAAACCCCCCTGGCTCCGCCCATGGTACAGGTTCATGAATATTTTTATACCTACAGCATTTTCAAATAATGCATGGATAGATTTGTAAGATAACAGCGCTTAGAAGATCGTGGCTATGTGGATCGATGAGAAAATAAGTTGCTAATAATATATTTTTACATTATTAAAGAGCTCAGTTATTATTGCTTACAGGAAAAACAAGCAAGATTTCGTAAAATACTCGAAGAAGCGGCTACTGCTAGAAAAGTAAAAATTGCACGTCCACTTTTGGAAAGACGTGAGCGTGATCGCTTGGAGATATCACAATCAAGACATATTGCAGAGCTAAGAGTGTGTGCCAACAAAATCCAGCCACCACCAATGTTGAAAGAATGGGAACGAATAATATGTAAGTTGGTACCGTCTAAGTTACGTCACTCATATCCTACTATAATGAATGAATTGGTAGAAGAAAGTAAAGGCGAATGGGACAAAAATCTACACGAACTTGCTGTAAAGACAATCATTAGAGATGAACCGGGTGTATCACGAATCAGATATCAAGAGCCATATTTTAAATATAGCGGCGTAACAAAAAATTACGAAAAATTGGTAAAATTTAGAAAAAATCTAAAAGAGGGTTCCCTTATATTACATCCTTTTATTAGACTTGTTCTAGAATCTTCGGAAAAGATCTTTCCTAGTCACATAATAGATTTAGCTAAATATCGAGCACGAGGTCCTTTAGATCTGTACGATTTTCAATCTAAAATCTTGGATGAAATAAAGCGCGCTGATTATCTAGTTTCTAGCACATGGTACGGTGTACTTGTACAATGGCTAAAAAATCCGCGTTGTTTGAAAGGAATGCGTTTAAGTAAAGTACCAAAATTCATAACATGTGCATCGAGAATGATATCGATGCAAATTCAAGATCTAATGCGAAGGTCTATTTATGCTATTATAGATGCTCTGGAAAATGAAGACCATGTACCCATTTTAAAGCTAGATTTAGATTTTAATGGTGAATTTATTTATGACCCATCTTTTGAAGACGTGTATGAGGTATTTCACAATATAATAAACGCTATATCTCATATTGCACAACGGCTTATGCCGATAGAGGAATACCTCAGAATACCTTATAATTATGACGCTTTGCCAGTTCACTACAATGAGTGGTTATATAAAGATGGCCACGATAAATTGCAACATCAGTTATATATCGTTTATGAGCCATTACGAAATTATTTAAATACACTGCGCTGTCAATATGATATGTTGTATGGAGATGTAGCCAAAGATGCTCTCCTCCAGTTTATTAACAATACTGAAGGTTTTGAAGTATTTCGTGACAAAATTCAATATTTTCAAGAAATAGATTCACAGATCACTGGAATTTTAGAGAACGAATATTTCAACTGCGCAATAATATGTCAACTTAGAATGGTAGATGGTTTAAAAAGCAAAGCTTCAGACTTTATAAACGACATAATTGAAGGTATTGTTAAAACACACATGGATGAAAATGAAAGTGTATGTAGCGAATTCGAAGAAATTGCAGGGAAAGCTCTAAAGCAACCACAAAATGCTGAAGAGTTAGTAGAACAAGGCATCTATATTTTACATGCTAAAACTGTTCTTGTAGAAGCTTTAAAAGAACGAATTTCAACACAAATAAATATTATTGCAAACCTTCTACAAATGACTTCACTGTCGCCGGAACACATAGCGTCCAATACTCGAACAGTAAATTGGCTCAAAGATATTAAACCTATTTTTGATAAGAACGCTGCAGCTTATGAAACATTTAAAGCTGAGATGGAAGAATATTTACTATATCAAATAGCACACCTTAATAAAGAAGTTTTAGAAATGACACCCTATTTAGAAATGTTAGATAATATGGACGATATTGAACACACTCTTGAGTATTTAGAATATTTAAGAAAATTAGTTCATAGATTAGACGATTGCGACAAACTTGTGACATGGATCAACAACGAAGAAACAACGTTTAAATTTCCCCTCACTAACTACCCAGACTTAGAAGAAATAAAAGATTATATAATACCTTTTCACAGCCTTATTTATTTAATTCACAAATGGAAGCGGAGTTACTACACTTGGATGGATGGACCGTTTGAATATATGGATCATCAACAAATAGAACAAGACCATGATTTTTATTACAAAGAGTTTCTTAAAATATCTAAAAATTATAGAAATAAAATAAAGATGCAAATTGCAGAAGGTGTAGAAAAACGATTTCAAGGGCTTGTAGATGATCCCGATGTAAACAATCTACCAGCGCCAATGAAATTATGTGCTCAGGCAGTGGCTGAAATAAAAGAATGGAGGCCAAATGTACAAATGGCTCATATTATGTGCAATCCTGCATTGGTGCAGAGGCATTGGGATGAGATGTCCACTATTGCTGGTTTTGATATGACTCCTACAGCAGGAACTACTTTAAGGAAGATTATAAACTTTAATCTTTGGGACAATCTTGATGAATACGAAATTATAAGCGTAGCTGCTACGAAAGAACTCGCTTTGATCACAAATCTCAATAAAATGATAGCAGAATGGGCTGACATTTGCTTCAAAACTAGCCCATATAAAGATACTGGTATATTTATACTGTCTGGGTTAGATGATATACAAAGTGTTTTAGACGATCACATAATTAAAACAATAGGTATGAGAGGTTCTGCTTTTGTAAAACCTTTCGAATCACAGGTAAGGACATGGTATGATAAAATATTAAGGACAAATGCTACAATAGATGAATGGGGCAAGGTACAAAGTCAGTGGTTGTATTTATTACCGATATTTTCATCTAAAGATATAGTAGCACAAATGCCCGAAGAAGGAGTTATGTTCGTTGAAGTAAATAATATATACCGCAGATATATGGGTAGTGTAGACAAAGATCCTCATGCGCTCGAACTGGCCGGTGCTGTTGGCGTTTTGGAACAACTAAAAATCGCCTCTGGGCTACTGGAAAGTATAAGTGACGGCGTAAATAATTACTTAGAAAAGAAACGACTGTATTTTCCAAGATTTTTCTTTCTATCTAACGATGAAATGTTGGAAATATTGTCAGAAACTAAAAACCCTCTTAAGGTACAACCTCATCTGAAGAAGTGTTTTGAAGGCATAAATAGATTGGTTTTTGATGAAGAATTTAATATATCTGCCATGATATCTATGGAAGGTGAGCAAATTGAACTATTAGAAATTATTAGTGTTCAAGCTGCAAGAGGTTCCGTGGAAAAATGGTTGGTTCAAGTTGAAGATCAAATGTTAAAAGCTGTCAAATCAGAGACTGAACTGTCCTACTATGACTACCAGAACGTGTCACGACCAGAATGGGTATTATCTTGGGAAGGTATGGTAGTACTAGCAATATCCCAAGTATATTGGGCTATGGATGTTCATGATGCTTTAAATTCTCATAAGCTAAGTGAATTAAAAGCATTCCACGCCTCGTTGAACAAACAACTGAACCAAACTGTAGCTATTATCCGACGTACAGATATAAGTAATTTAAGTAGTATAACAGTCAAAGCTCTTATTGTGATAGATGTTCACGCAAAAGACGTTATTTTTGATTTGATAGAAAAAAATGTCACAGAAGTAACTGATTTTCAATGGTTAGCCCAACTTCGTTATTACTGGGAAGATGAAAAAGTTGATGTAAAGATTATTAATGCCGTCGTCGCATACGCTTATGAATATCTTGGCAATTCTGACCGCTTGGTTATAACACCCTTAACAGATAGATGTTACCGGACCCTAGTAGGAGCTTATTATTTGCACTTAAATGGAGCCCCTGAAGGACCCGCAGGTACAGGCAAAACAGAAACAACGAAAGATTTAGCTAAAGCGTTAGCAGTTCAGTGTGTTGTTTTTAATTGCTCAGATGGGCTAGATTATAAAGCAATGGGTAAATTTTTTAAAGGCTTGGCTTCATGCGGCGCTTGGGTATGTTTCGATGAGTTTAATAGAATTGATGTTGAAGTACTATCTGTTATAGCACAACAAATTTTGTGTATCGTTCAAGCTGTTCGCCAAAAAGTGGAAACATTTGAATTTGAAGGAACGACACTAAAATTAAATCCTGCATGTTACGTTTGTATAACCATGAATCCAGGCTATGCTGGGCGATCAGAGTTACCAGACAACTTAAAGGTGCTCTTTAGGACTGTTGCTATGATGGTTCCTGATTATGCGATGATAGGAGAAATTTCTTTATATTCATTTGGTTTTATGGACGCCAGAAACTTATCAGTGAAAATTGTAACAACTTACAGATTATGTTCAGAGCAATTGTCATCACAAAACCATTATGATTATGGAATGCGTGCTGTGAAGACAGTTTTGTCAGCAGCTGGTAATTTGAAAAGGGCTTTTCCACAAGAAAGTGAAAACATTCTACTGCTACGTTCTATAACCGATGTAAACTTACCGAAATTTCTATCCTTTGACGTGCCCTTATTTGAAGGCATTATTTCAGACTTGTTTCCGGGAATTTGTTTGCCTAAACCTGATTATGTAAACTTTTTGAACGCTTGCAATGACTCTTGTGAAAAAGATAATCTTCAACCAGTGGATGCATTTCTACTGAAGATTGTACAAACCTACGAAATGATGATTGTAAGACATGGTTTTATGTTAGTTGGCGATCCTTTTTCCGCCAAGTCAATGACACTAAGGATATTATCGGAAGCATTAACTCTGATGTACGAAAGACAACAGCCAAATGGTTGCGAATGTACCTATAAAGTACTAAATCCTAAAGCGGTTACTATGGGTCAGTTGTACGGAGCATTTGATCCTATATCTTACGAATGGACAGATGGTATTGTTGCAACTATGTTTCGAGATTTTTCGTCAGAAGATACTCCCATTAGAAAATGGATTGTATTTGATGGTCCAGTAGATGCAGTGTGGATTGAAAATATGAATACCGTATTAGATGACAATAAAAAGCTTTGCCTTACATCAGGGGAAGTGATATCTATGACTAACGTTATGTCAATGATATTTGAAGTTATGGATTTAACTCAAGCCTCACCCGCTACTGTGTCCAGGTGTGGAATGATTTATATGGAATCTGCTTCACTTGGTCTAAGGCCATTTTATCAATCCTGGTTGACTACTTTAAATCCTACATGGGCAGAAGATAATGAAGAATTTATTTTCGAACTATGTGAATGGCTGTTTGATCCTTTAGTATATTTTGTGCGAAAATATTGCACACAATTAGTCACAGCTGGTGAGGTAAACTTGGTAATAAGTACTCTCCGTCTTATTGTCATGCTAATGGATGACGCTATAGAAGGTGAAGAAGATACACGATATACACGAACCTGGATACTGGCTTCGGTAATGACTGCATTGGTATGGGGAATAGGTGGAATATTAGATTCGGCATCTCGTGAAAAATTTGACGTGGTAGTTAAAGACTATTTTAGAGGCGATAACGGCATACCTTCTTCTCTTGACCGACTTGATGTTTCCGTTCCTACTGAGGGTATGATAATTGATCATTTTTATATGTACAAAGGTAAAGGTTGTTGGAAACCATGGGCTGAATCTGTTAAAGCTGCCCAGGTAAAAGAACAAATAAATTTACTTCAAAGTGTCATTCCTACTTTAGAAACGGTAAAATATATGTTTTTATTGAAATTACACACGAAATTTTATCAACCTCTACTGCTAATTGGACCAACTGGAACAGGCAAAAGCTTTTACGTCCAAGATTTTATGATGCACACTATTAATATCGAAAAGTATACCCCTGGATTTATAACATTTACTACTACCACTAGTGCCAACCAAACTCAGGAATTAGTTTTATCAAAACTTAATAAGAGAAGAAAAGGTATATATGGACCTAGTAAAGGAAAACAGGCGATAATATTTATAGATGATATGAATATGCCAGCCAAAGAAGTGTATGGAGCTCAACCAGCTATAGAGTTGTTAAGATTGTATTTTGATCAAAAACATTGGTACGATTTAAAAACGACTGAGAAATTGTACGTTTTAGATACATTTTTTTATGGAGCTATAGGACCAGTTGGTGGTAGCAGGCAACTGATTTATCCTAGAATGTTACGCCATTATAATATTTATTCTATTAATGAATTTTCAAAAGAAAGTATGAGCAAAATATACATGTCACTACTTCAATTAGGTTGGAGGCGAAATGGCTTTGGTCAAGATGCACAACCGTTTATTGTCAACATCATAGCTGCAACATTGGACATATATGATCAAGCTACTGAAGGCTTACGGCCCACTCCAGCAAAATCACATTATATTTTCAATCTACGAGATTTTTCAAGGGTAATTCAAGGATGTGCATTATTAAGAAAAGAGTCTGCTGAAAATAAAAAAGTGTTCATCAAAGTATGGGTTCATGAAATAATGCGTGTATTTTATGATAGACTAGTCGATGAAGAAGATCGAACGTGGTTCTTCAATATGTTAAAGAAAACTACGCGAGATTTTATGAAAGATACCTTTGAAAACGCCCTGGATATTTATCAAAATGAGAGAGAAGAAGTTACTCAGGAATCTATAAGGAGTATGATGTTTGGTTGTTATTTAGATACAGACAGTCTTGAAGGTGAACGACGCTATGAAGAGATGCCCTCAAGAGAAGTCGTATTAAAAGTAGCTGTAGCAATGCTGGCCGAATACAATGCAATGCATAAGACCAAAATGAACATAGTCCTATTTGACTATGCTTTAGAACATTTATCCAAAATTTGCAGACTTCTCTCAATGCCTTGTGGAAATGCTTTGTTGGTTGGTGTAGGAGGTTCGGGACGTCAATCCCTGACACGCTTAGCTGGTACAATTTTAGGCCAAAACGTATTTCAACCCGAAATCACAAAAAGTTATAGCATAAAAGATTGGCACGATGATATTAAAACGGTTCTTCGAGAATCCGGTGGTCTCAACAAGGACACCGCTTTCTTGTTTACTGAAAATCAAATCAAGATAGAACTATTTATACAAAACATGGACAGTCTTTTAAACTCTGGTGAAGTCCCTAATTTGTATGGCTTAGATGAGAAACAAGAAATATTGGAACTTGTCCGTTTGGCAGCTCAAGGAGGAAACAGAAATCTAGACATTAGTCCTTTAGAAATTCTATCATTTTTCATTGGCCGTTGCAAAGCTAAATTGCACGTCGTATTATGTTTTAGCCCCATAGGTAGTTCTTTTAGAACGAGGCTTAGACTCTACCCATCTTTGGTTAATTGCTGTACCATTGATTGGTATGATAGCTGGCCAGAAGATGCATTGGAAATGGTAGCTCATCACTATATGGGTAAAGTTAATGTTTCTGACCAAATAAAAGCTGCAGCTGTGATTGCTTGTAAACAATTTCACGTTGATGCTCGTATCGTTTCGATGAATTTCTATAATAATTTTGGAAGAAGGACATATATAACATCCGCGTCGTACTTAGATCTAATAAAATCTTTCACTACATTAACCAACAGAAAGCAGCGAGAGCTAAGAGCTGCTAAGCTAAGATATACAAATGGCTTAGATAAACTTAATCAAGCTGCAGAGGCGGTCACAATTATGCAGCATGACTTAAACGCTTTAAAACCGCAGTTAATGGTAATGGCAGCTAAATCTTCGAAAATGATGGAAGAAATTGCAACAGAAACAGCTATTGCTGATAAAGCTGCTGCTCAAGTTAGGGAGGACCAAAAAGTTGCTAATGTACAAGCAGCAGCTGCCCAAGAACTTAAAAAAGATTGTGAAGCAGATTTAGCTCTTGCGCTGCCAATATTAGAAGATGCAATAGCTGCATTAAATACTTTAAAGCCAGCAGACATAACTATAGTAAAGTCGATGAAAAATCCTCCGTACACAGTTAAGTTAGTCATGGCAGCAGTTTGTGTCATAAAAGGAATTTCACCCGATAAAATACCTGATCCTAATAACCCTGGCAAAAAAATTTTAGATTATTGGGGACCAAGTAAAAGAATATTAGGTGACATGAGTTTCTTAGATTCCTTGAGGAACTTTGATAAAGACAATATACCAATACCTACTATGCAAAAGATCAGAAAAGAGTACCTTTCTAACAAAGACTTCAAGCCTCATATCGTAGCAAAAGCTTCGACAGCAGCTGAAGGCTTATGTAAATGGATAATTGCTATGGATATGTATGACGCAGTGGCAAAAGTAGTAGCACCAAAAAAGGCGAAGTTAGAAGCAGCTGAAAAAGAATTTGCCCAAACCATGTCAATCTTAGAAGAAAAGAAGGCAATGGTAGCAAGATTGGAAGCTAAATTAGCCGAACTAAATGAAGCATTAGAAGAAGCTAATCGAAAGAAGAAAGCTCTTGAAGAAGAAGTACAATTGTGTATTGATAAATTGTTCAGAGCTGAGAAACTAATTGGTGGTTTAGGAGGAGAAAAAGTGCGATGGACCTTGGCTGCTGAAAATTTACAAACATTATTTGACAATTTAGCTGGAGATATACTGGTATCCTGCGGCATTATAGCATACTTAGCTCCGTATACTTTGCCTGTGAGGACTACTATGATCGATACATGGCGAGACTTGGTCATTAAATTAAAAATGCCACATTCAGAAATTTTTGTTTTTAAAGATATTCTTGGTACAGATATAAAAATTCAAAATTGGTGCATTGCAGGGTTACCCAGAGATTCATTTTCTATTGATAATGGCGTTATACAAGACAACTCGATGAGATGGTCTTTACTAATTGATCCTCAAGGTCAAGCAAATAAATGGATAAAAACCATGGAAAAATCTAACGATTTACAGGTGGTAAAATTTACGGATGGTAATTATATGAAAGTTATTGAGACATGTTTAGAATATGGAAAACCCGCTTTAGTAGACTGTGTTTTAGAAGACGTGGAAGCACCATTAGATCCTGTACTATTAAAAAATACGTATATGCAAGGTGGCAAACAATTTATCGCTATAGGTGACAACGTTATTGAATATCACCCTAATTTTAGACTTTATATGACAACCAAACTACGTAATCCACATTACTTGCCAGAAGTATTCAACAAAGTAACTTTAATAAATTTTGCACTTACAAAAGATGGTTTAGAAGATCAATTGTTAGGTATAGTTGTTGCAAAAGAAAGGCCAGATTTACAAGAAAAAAGAGAGAAGTTAATAGTTCAAGGTGCTGCTAATCGTGCCGCTCTTAAACAAGTTGAAGATGATATATTACGTACTTTACAAGAAACGAAAGGTGATATATTAGAAGATGAATCGGCTATAGAAGTTCTTGATTCTTCTAAACTCTTAGCTATTGATATTATGAAAAAACAGGAAGCCAGTGTTGAGACCGAAGTCGTAATAGAAAAATTTCGATTGGGTTATAGACCTATTGCTTCGCATTCCGCTGTATTATATTATTGTGTAACTGAATTACCGAATGTTGATCCCATGTATCAATACTCTTTAACGTGGTTTATTAATCTTTATATAATGTCAATCGAAAATGCAAACAAATCAAAAGATTTGGAAAAACGATTAAAGTTTTTAAAGGACACATTTACATACAATTTGTACAGTAATGTTTGCAGGTCCTTGTTTGATAAAGATAAATTAATGTTTTCTTTTATTATGTGCTCTAAAATGATGATGTCTGTAAAAGAAATGAATCCAGATGAACATTTATTCCTTATAACTGGAGGCATAGCTGTTGAAAATCCAAATAAAAAGCCTTTTGAATGGCTTCCTGATAAAAGTTGGGATGAGATTTGTCGTATTAATGACTTGACCGCCTACAAGGGCTTTACTGATGATTTCATAAATCAGATTAAAAAATGGAAAGAAGTTTACGATGATTTAGAGCCACATAATAAAACACTCCCTGAGCCCTGGGATACTAAATTGTCTTCATTTCAAAAGCTTTTAATAGTTAGAATATTAAGGCCTGACAAATTGACTGTAGCTGTATCACAATTTGTAGAAAAACAAATGGGACAGAAATATACAACCCCACCGCCTTTTGATATTGGAAAATCATTTGCGGATTCTAATTGTCTGGCGCCTTTAATTTTTATACTGTCTCCCGGTTCAGATCCAATGGGAGCTTTGATAAAATACTGTGAACGAATGGGTTTCTCACATAGATTTAATTCGATATCCTTAGGACAAGGACAAGGACCAATTGCAAGAGCAATGATAGAAAGAGCTCAACTTGAAGGTGGTTGGGTGTGTTTACAAAACTGTCATTTAGCTGTGTCTTGGCTTCCGTCTCTTGAAAAGATTACAGAAGAATTTGATTTAACTAACACTGATCTTAGTTTTAGATTATGGCTTACAAGCTATCCATCTGATAAATTTCCACAATCGGTCTTACAAGTCGGTGTTAAAATGACTAACGAACCACCCACAGGTTTACAGCATAACTTGAATCGCTCGTATATTTCAGAGCCATTAAAAGAGACAGAATTTTTTGAAGGCTGTCCAGGTAATGATAAAGCATTTAGTAAACTTCTATACGGAATCAGCTTTTTTCATGCTGTTGTTCAAGAACGAAAGAAGTTTGGACCTTTAGGATGGAATATTCAGTATGGTTTTAATGATTCCGATTTTCAAATCTCAGTAATGCAACTGCAAATGTTTTTAAATCAATATGAAGAAATACAGTACGTAGCTATTAAATATTTATGCGGAGAATGTAACTACGGTGGTAGGGTGACTGATGATTGGGATCGGCGATTGATTGTAACAATATTAGATAATTACGTGAATCCAGGTGTAGTGAGTGATCCAAATTATTCATTTTGTGACATAGGGCCGCAATATGGATTACCTCGTAGGTGCGAGTATCAAGATTACCTAAAACATATAGAAAGTGTACCTGTTAACCCTCCACCAGAGGTCTTTGGTCTACACATGAATGCAGGCATAACTCGTGATTATACAACTTCAATGGCAATGACGGCCGCCTTGGTCCTTGTTGAAGGCACTGGTGGTGGGGGTGAAGGTGGAAATACAGAAGTTATTCTCATGCATATGGCTTCCGAAATTCTTTCGAAACTCCCAAATAAATTTGATATTGAAACTGCACAAAAGAAATATCCAGTTGACTATGAAGAGTCCATGAATACGGTTTTAATTCAAGAGATGGAACGCTTCAATAAATTATTAAATGAAGTAATGGTATCTTTAAAAGATTTACAAAAAGCTGTAAAAGGACTCATCGTGATGTCTCCAGCTTTGGATATGCAAGCAAATGCTATGCTTCTCGGTAGAATACCTGAAAATTGGTGTAAAGTATCTTATCCCAGTTTAAAACCACTGCCTAGTTACGTAAATGACCTCATAGAACGTTTAGCAATGTTAAATGATTGGTATATGAACGGAAAACCACCAACATTTTGGCTATCTGGCTTTTTCTTTACACAGGCTTTCCTAACCGGTTCAGTTCAAAATTATGCTAGGGCTCAAAGAATTCCTATAGATTTGCTAATATTTGATTTTGAAGTACGGCATGTTGAATTTGAACAAGTAGCACCGCCTGCCGGGGTATACGTGCATGGACTCTTTATGGATGGAGGACGCTGGGATCGAGATAAATTCGCAATAGCCGAACAATTTCCAAAGATATTAAATGAATTATTACCAGTAGTATGGTTATTTCCGAAGCTTAAAAGCGAATTTAAGGAAGGAACTCGGTATAGGTGCCCACTTTATAAAACGCTGGAGAGGAAAGGTGTATTGGCTACTACTGGCCATTCGTCTAACTTTGTACTGGCATTTTATTTGCCATCTGATAAACCTTCAGCGCACTGGATAAAGCGTAGCGTAGCACTGCTGCTTCAGTTAGATAATTAACTACGAGTATCTTAGCTAAATTCTAATATCTGTTTTCTCTAGGAATACAATTTATTGCGAATCAGTATCGAAAGAGAGACAACAGTAGCAGGGTAGGCTCAGTGGTCAAAAGTCAAAGAAGTCTAGAATTACACGGGTCTTAAGGCAGCGCATCGTGAATCGTGATTCACAATTTCACACGAGCGAGTGGTGAAGCTGGTCAAAAACCGCGTTATGTTGAACGCTTTTCGCTCTTTTTTAGGGTTCCGTACCCAAAGGGTAAAAACAGGACCCTATTACTGAGACTTCGCTGTCCGTCCGTCCGTCCGTCTGTCACCAGGCTGTATCTCAAGAACGGTGATAGCTAGAGAGTTGAAATTTTCACAGATGATGTATTTCTATTGCCGCTATAACAACAAATACTAAAAATAAAATAAATATTTAAGGGGGGCTCCCATACAACAAACATGATTTTTTTACCGTTTCTTGCTCTCATACAACAAACGTGATTAATTAAGTATTGTGTGTGTTGTTTGCTCATTTATTAATAACGTGCCTTATGTTGCATAGATAATGGTACGGAACCCTTCGTGTGCGAGTCCGACTCGCACTTGACCAATTTTTATTATGTCATTATACTAAATATTGGCACTGAATTATAGTAATATTTAAATACAATATTATTAATTTAATGTTTTTTGTTGTAATTATTAATATGATCATATTACTATTTATTACCCATCTACTAAATAAATAAATTTAGTAATTTTTTATTAAGTATTTTTAGCCTTTTATTTTAAACACTATATTTAGCCTGTTATGTTAAACACTCAGATTAAAAATGAAATTATTTGAAGTTCCTTTTGACCCGCTCACGTCTTAAGTTTTCAGTCTCCAGCAGCTTCTTTCTTAGCATCAATAATATGGCATTGTTTCTTTTCTGGAACGAATATTATTTTTTAAGATAGGCTAGATTAAATAGAACTGTTTCTTGTATAGATCTAATAATTTGTATAGTCGTTATGTAAAATATATACGCACTTTAAGTACGGCACATTCACGTTCTACAACTTTACATTCTTCTTCAATCATGGCAATCTCTCTTTCCCGAGTCTTATTTTCTTCAGCCACCTGCAATTCTTTTTGTTGCACCAACTCCAACTGTTTTAACTCCATCTCCTTTTGTTCTTTAATACGCATTTCGACCTCCATTTGTTCTATAAGTTTTTATTGAAATTGGAAAGTAATATAAAAACAATTTTGAAAAATAGTGAATTTACATAGAAAAATAATTTATACAGTCGAACATAGAACCTCCTCCTTTTTCAAAGTCGTTTTATTGGAAAAGCCATTTAGAATCATTATCGAAAAAAAAAATTCATGAAAATTAAAATAAAAATTGCATTTAAACTCTAGTACCTATACGGACCTTTATCAAATAACTGTTTATATCCTTGGTAATGCGTGTTTAAAATATCAACGTGGGCTGCCATTTTAATATCCTCAGAGCTTCCACATATTTCAATCATTGCAATCTGATGTTTACTTTGAGTCAACTGTTTCTTAAGATTCTGAACATGAATAACAAATTATGTTAGACGTCATCCATATATTACGTAACATCTTGTGGGGAGCAGGATGGAGCCATCGAAGTATAATAATGGTACCAATTCAACGTGCACAACTAAACTAAAAAATTAAAACTATGGCGTATTTTGATTAATTAAAATCGTTAGTCTATAATACACAGCTTTAAAAAAAAAAATTTCATAATTTATTAATTTTTGCATTTGACATGCTATGCTTTTTACTTAATAAATCAAATTATGGTGGAAAAAGTGAACATGCCGCAAATTAACCACCATATCTGTAACTCGCATGAGTTTATATATTTTTACGTACATCGCCATCTATCAAGATTAGTTTACACCATCTCGACCAACACTTTATTCTTTCCAGAATACGAATGGTTGAAATAATGACGCGACGTTAATTATTAATTTATTAATTTTTGCATTTGACATGCTATGCTTTTTACTTAATAAAAAAAATAAAGTTCTGTTAACATTGCCTAATTGTGTTATTGACACTCTAAACATTACATTTATTAGTTTAGTTGGTTGTGCACGTCGAATCGGTACCATTGTCTCAAGGAATAGGAGGTTAAAAACCTAACTCTATCTGCTTTGAAATTGGAGAGACAATTTTAAAGCCATCCAGAACGACAACTTTAATTTTTCATGGATTAGTGGCATCAAAGAAAATCTTCCCCGTTTTCCTAAACTCTGTCACGAAATATAAAATGAAAAGTAATGAGAATAGAAAAATGAACATACGTACCTCTAGCTCGTCGGATAAATAGCCTATGTCGTTTCTGATCGTAACAATTTCTTCGGTAAGTGTTCGTTCTTTGTTTCGAAGTTTAAAAACCTCTGTTTCTTTGCTTATTTTCATTTTCATTACTATAAAAACACGTAAAAGTAATGTATTGGATAAAAAAATGTTGATTGCCAAAGAAATATCGATTAATAGACATTGGTACCAATTCTGTGTGTCTAGCACAACTAAACTTAACTAAAAAATGAAAACAGCTATTGCTGTATTTTGATTATTTGGCTATTTTGTTGTACACATTTGTTTTAATTAAAATCGTTAGTCTAAAATATTTCAGGTTTTCTAATAAAAAGGTTGTGTTAATGTTGCCCAATTGTGTTATTGACACTATAAATTTTCGTTTTTTAGTTAAGTCAAGTTTAGTTGTGCACGTAGAATTGGTACCTATATCAGTGGTATTGTAATTTTAACATTTTCATCATCATCATCAAGATGTAGGGCCGCACGCCAAGGCATTTACGAAATAAATTATTTTAATAGAAAACGATGATGTAGAAGATACAAAAATATAAGATAGAATTTTAATCTATTCAAAAGTATTTTGAAATTTAATCTAGCACAACGTATAACGTTCACGCGATGTTATGCAAAATACCAAAACATAATTTATGTGATCAGTGAAGTTATGAAATGAATGAATTTTTAGATTCACTTACTTTTTTTCAGTTTCATTTTTAAAGCATTAATTCTATTATTTTCGATAGACATCAGTATCCTTATGACCTTTTCCAAATTAATCATCAATAAAGCGTTTTTTTTTTCAATTCTAATATTTATGTTCTTTTCCCGCCAAAATTCCCCAAACCATAGATCATAGAGGTCCATTATGCAAGTCCATAAAGTTAGTGTTCTACACTTACGAGTATTAAATCAACAGGGCCCTGAGTCGGGTATTTCAATGGTGTCACAAATAGTCACAATTGTACGACAATGGTACCATTATGGTGCAATTGTAAAGTTTTTGGTAGTCTACTATTAATGTCTTGTCATCATTGACTTACAATTTGTGAAAGTGATATAACGGGGTGCCGAGGTAACGAACATTTTAACGTGATTTCATTGGTCGCTGAACATGCCCCGCCTAAAATTATATCATGATCGCTAAGAGACGACAGAGTCCGTACACAATGAGTATCACCATTGTTCTCGTAGGTACCTGTTTATGTGGGGTTGCCTTATAATATAATGTCAACTCCTGTTGGATTCTACATTACTTGTTACTTTTAGAGCATTAATCCAACCGAAGGTGACGGTCCGCTGAAAAAAGTGCGAAAACATTGATTCCTACTCATTGTTTACAGACACTGTCATGTCTAAGAGTGTATAAGGCAGTAATAGGAACTTTTGAGCTACCAGGCAAGGTCAAAATTATGATGTTTTATGTTCATTCCGTCATTCACTTCGCAGTATTATTTGTCTATGTTTCATTCCATTGTTCATTCATTACATTCATTCCAGAGAGAGGAAAGGGAAAATTTCGTAGCGCGGTGTTTTTTTCAAGTGCGCCATCTCTATTCCTTTATCTACAATATTTATAGCATTGTTTCATGTTATTTCAACTAGATACAGACAGCAAGTCAGGGTAATAAAATAAACTTACCCTGATTTGCTGTCGATGTCGATAAACTAGTCTTGTATGTAGGTAGATCGATTTCGAAATGCGACATTTAGACACAAGTGGAATTTAAGTTAACTTCATTTTACGTTGTAGACATATTGAGTTCAGATGGTGTTTTTGTGTATTTTGTTATCATACATCATGCCCTTGTTTTAATGGGGGTAGGCAGAGATTATAGACCGCCACCTATTAAAGAATCCTAAGATCGAAATACACGTGCTTGGTTAAAGCATTGTTTAAATTTATCGATATTAATCACAATGGTCATCAATAATTAGGGCATAGCACTACCGCATTCCCAAGCTCTGCATTCGACTTGCTGTGAGATTTGTAGGTAAATGTTTATGTATATCTCATGTTGTGGAAAAAGAAAACTAGAGGACGATTTTACGTTGGCAGGAAATATGTGGGCGTTAGCTCATTAGTTTATTTTGGTACTCTATGATTCTGCTATATATTCTGTGTCTTTGTGTAGTCTATGATTTTATCACCGTCATTCATTCATTCATGTTGCTTGTGCATGGTTTTTTTCTGACTGAAGTCGCATTTTGGAAACGTCTTCGCAAAGTTGCTAATTACTAATTCCCAAAATGAAGAAAGACCATCTATTCAATTTTAAATAAGTTACAATTACTTTCTAACGTGGGTTTAATGTGTAAATCATCAAAAATGGTTTCCGGCAGCACGAGGGTGGTTCAAGTCACCAATATCGCACCCCAAGCTACAAAAGACCAGATGCAGACACTTTTCGGTTATTTAGGTAAGATCGATGACATCAGACTGTATCCTACAATCAGGGATGTATCCTGTCCTGTGCAGTCGCGGATTTGTTATGTAAAGTATTATGATTCGGCAACAGTCAACGTAGCTCAACACATGACCAATACAGTTTTTATTGATAGAGCATTGATAGTCATTCCTGTGCAATCTGGAGAAATTCCAGACGAACACAAAGCTTTAGAAATGTCTAGTAACGGCACGTTGGTGCCGGGATTAAGCACCGTAGAACCGCGCTTGCCGGCACATATTATCAACGCATTAGATGGTATTCCTCCTAACCAAGTGATACAGAGTCATGATCCTAAGATGATAGCGGCTGGATTGCCACCATATCCGCCGCTGCCAGCTACATATGATTCAAGGAAAATTGAAGAGGTCAGGAGAACTGTGTTGGTAGGAGATATTGGTTCACTGACATCAAACCAACTAATAGATCATTTCTGTCAAGCCGGAGAGGTTAAATACTTGAGATTCTGTGACCGGGACATTGATAAAACTAAATATGCATTGATTGAGATGACAGAGCAAGAAAGTGTCCTGAAAGCTCTGCAGTTCAACGGCTCCAATGTTGAAGGACAGATTATTAAGGTGAGAAATACTTTAATATATAATAATCATCATGACAGTCTTTAAATATGAGTTTATTGTTAATTGATATGAATAAATACCATTCTAGTAATGCCTCAAGTTTAACACATTTTCATCAATTGCCTATATTATAAAACATTGTTGTTATTTTTGTATGTGAGCCTATCTTCAAAACTACTTAATGTATTATTGTGTGAAATGTCCATGAATATTTATTTATTTATTATTATTTATTATGATGCAGTTTTTTTTTTAATAGATAGAGTAGTTCTAGAGGATGGCTGTTTTGTATAATTTGTTTAAGTTTGGTTTTTAAATACCACACATACTTTACTCAGCCAAGAATAAAGAGACTAGAATTACATCCAGTTCCAGTATCTCACTCACTGATGCTGCCAAATGCTATTATGGGTCTCAAAGGAGCTATCGTTCTGCCTCTATAGGGGAGATAGAGTGAAGTAATTACTCCATCCACCTGAACTTTATATTCACTTAACCAACCTGCTCATAGTCTAAAGCAGTGGTTCCCAAACTTATTTTGTCTACTGCCCACTTTGAGAATAAATATTTTTTTAGCGCCCCCATTTTTTCACCTATTTAAAAACCACTATAACTTCAAATTAAATTAATTAATTATTGTGACCTATATATGTATATTATGTATATTAACGGAGAATTCTAAACGAAACTTTTACTATAACCCGCAACTTGAAACCTGAGCGCAGTAGGTAACATACAACGGCGCTTAGGTCTCAAGTTAACTCTTACGGGCTCCACCTGCCAATAAGAATGATTATTGAAATGCAACTTTATAGTATTAAAACAGAGTATCTTTTATTAAAAATATAACTAAAATAATCAATCCTTATATAAAAACTAATGTGAAGGATGAATCTGATGCTGTTTAATAAGTTTGTTGATATCAGGTTCCAATTTACTCAAGAACAGTCGCAAGTCGCCACGTTCGGTAACAAGCAAACGATTTCTCTTTTTAGTAAGCAGTGTTGTCACAGCACTAAATCCACGTTCACACAAATATGACGATGGGAATGCTATCAAGAATCGTTGAACGATTGACCACAATCCAGGGTACAATTGCGGGATCGGTTTTTGTAGCCAAAATTCTTGGTAACCATTTTTGAACTTGATTTTTATTTCCTCGTTTGTTGTCAATTCTATAAGTTCTTCTTCCAGCTGAGGTGACATTGCTGTGTTGACATTTGAAAACGGATCCAACACCCAGTCTGGTATTTCCAAGTTCAAAATGTACTGATATCGTTCGGTGAAGTCAATGTGGAGGTTTTCCAAATGTTGGCAGTAGGCAAACAATTCGTCGTTACTGCATGATACTGATAAATTTGGAAAATTGTGAAACTCACGTCTGCCCAGATTCTTTTTGTGTAGAAGCAGTTTGGCTGCGAAAGCAGCAACGACGTTTTTTGTTTTAATTAAATTTAGTTTATCGCCTTGCAGTTGGAGATTCATGTCGTTGAACAATTTATACAGGTCTGTCATGTAAGCTACATCATTCTTTGATGTTATGTAAAATTACAAATCAACCCCCCCTGCCTCTACACAACGCCCCCATTTTCTTTCTGGGTCTCTTACCGCCCCCCTTGAGACCTGCAGCGCCCACAAGGGGGCGTTATCGCCCACTTTGGGAAAGACTGGTCTAAAGTGAACTGATTGCATATCCTAGAGAGAAAAAATAAATACCACACATACAAAGTTGCAGGCAACAGCTTGTTTAAATAATAAATGTATTTTAGTGTGTTACTTCTTACGTTTTGTAATATTTCTAATTTCATTCATTTTATTTGTATATCTCATTATCACTAGTAGATCATAAACATCCAACACTGTCCTAATTCTGTATATTTACATACTTTCAGGTACTACATGCTACCCAAGCTATATGTAAGCCTCAAACCAAAAGCAATGAGGCAGCCCAGCGTGAGATTGAAGAGGCAATGTGTAGAGTGAAGGAAGCTCAGAATCTGATATCAGCTGCTATTGATCCTGTCATTGGACTTCTATCTAAGGACAAGAGAAGGTATGTTATCTTAATAATCCTTGTATAATAATAACTTATTAGTAATCTGTCCTGGTTTCACATAAGTAATATTATTGACAAAAGCTGCTGTTTCTTTGGATCTTGATTCTTATTTTTCAAATACTATCCTAGCTTTTGCTCACGACTTTGTCACCCATGGAATTTAGAAAATGTTTGCTGTTTTTACAACATGTTTCACTAATGCTGTACACCTATTAGTCGCAGCTTGATATTGTATAGCTTAGAGCCTTTCCTGATAAATGTACTATCCAACACTTAAAGAATTTTCTATAAGCTAAGCGAAGCAACAGTCAAATATACAGGCAGTCCTCGTACTTACGGCATGTTAGGTTCTCGAAATACGCAACGGAAATCGAAACGACGTAAGTCGATACATATTTTTTCATATGTTTACATGTAAAACTCGAGGGTTAGGTTCCACATAGACACAAAATTTAAAAATAACTGCATTTATAACGAAGGATATACAGTTCTTTAAATGATTTATATGTACTTATGAAATTGCTAGTTATTTTTGGTATTTGTGTGTTATTAATTTTAATAATAATGATAAAACTTTAATAATCAAAATATATAATGAGAAATAATAAATTAAACTTTTGACTTAAAGAAGCTATCAATTCTAGATTGCTTCGCTTCTTTCTTCTTGCTATCATACAGGTCTTGGTACTAATATGCTGCACAAATTTTGTTATTAACATTAAAACTTCTCTTAATATTGGGATCATTTTCCCCGCGACAAGTGAATTCTCCTATGCCGGAAATCGAAACAGTTGACGTATGTTTGAGGAATAGTATCGAAACAATGTTCGACGTAAATCGAAACGACGTAAGTAGAGGACTGCCTGTATTACAAAAGCGGTGAAAATTTTCTAAATTCCATACGTACGAAGTTGTAGGCAACACCTAGTTCCATATATTAGTCATATATTTTCTTAATACATACTTATCATCATAAAACCAAACTTGACTATTATACATCGTCGTAACTATAACCAGTGAGTTGTCATAAGGGACCCTGCTATTAGTGAATTCTACTGTATTATTTTAACTAACGGTGGTGACGGATTAAGAATACAAGTGTCAACACCCTACCTCCTCCCAAGGGTGCTGTAAAAGTCAGCTAAGGGATATTGCACACAGATAACATCCTCTGTGAGAGATGGAAAAAGCGACTATAAACCTTGAGCCAACACGCCTGGTCAGCGCGGCACAGTAGACCATAATCCCTCCCAAAGTGGAGGAGGCCCGTGCCCAACAGTGGGACGTAAATGGGCTGGAGAAGAAGAATTTTAACTAACTTCAAATTGTCTGTTTTCAGAACTCGGTCCAGGTCACGTTCTCGAAGACGTTCTCGGTCAAGATCGCGTCGGTCACGATCACGTCATCGCTCTAAGAGGTCACGATCCCGCTCTCGACACAGGTCACGGCGCTCGCGGTCACGTCATAGACACCGCACTAGGTAACCAGCATAAGTACTACTAACAAATTGTGATTTCTAAATTTTGATTTCGCTAGATTCTCTCTAGCCCATTAATGTCCCACTGTTGGGCACAGGCATTTTGTACTTTAGGAGGGATTGTGGTCTAATGTGTCGCACTAACCTGGCGTGTTGTCAACTACAAATATCCATGTCACATAAGAAATTGTGGTTTGGTAGCATTGCATTAAAGTCGGCGACTCCACAAGGGCTGAACAGCAGTTTCTATACAAACTTATTTTCTTGATAAATTTCAAAAGCATATATTTGACCAGTTTTATTATTATTTTCCAGGTCCCGTTCCCGTCACCGTAGTTCCCGTCGTTCGCGCTCAAGGTCACGACACCGCAGTTCTCGTTCAAAACGTGATCGTTCTCGTGACAAAGATCGTGATCGTAAAGACAAAAAAGACTCCAGTGAGAAGGAGAAAAAAGACAAATCTAAGTCGCCCCCCAAGGAGGTGGAAAAGGAAGAAACTAAGATCGAAGTTGCGGAAACTAATGGCAATTACTCTGAAACAAAGTCTAAAGCTTCAACACCAGCTGATGATAAACCTGAAAAAGAGATTGAGAAGGACAAAGAGAGGTCGTCTTCTAAGAAAAGAGATCGCACCAGGTCTCGCGACAGGAAGAGAGATAGATCGCGATCGAGGCGTAGATCTCGTTCTAGATCGCGTAGAAAGCGTTCACGCTCTCGGAAGAGGTCCCGTTCACGAGATAGAAAGAGGTCGAGGTCTAGGGATAGGAAAAGGTCGAGGTCACGCGACCGTAAGCGTAGTCGGTCCCGTGACAGGAAACGGACACGTTCAAGGGACAGGAAGCGGTCTAGGTCGAAAGATAAGAAGAGATCGAGATCTCGTGATCGTAAACGCTCTCGTTCTGCTAGTCGTCGATCTAAAAGTCGGTCGCATAGAGATTCTAAAACACCACACGATAGAAAATCTCGCGACCGCAGTCCCAATCTGTCTGCAATAGAAGAAAAAGATGTGTCTATAGAACACAAACTACCAGATGTGAGCGATGAAAAGAATTCTCCAGATAACATGGACATTTCTAACTCTCCCTAGTACTGTAGAATGCTTCTAAATAGTAACTATATTGTATTTTTATAATTAAATTTGAACATTATTTTCGATTATTCAGTTTCTTGGTGTTGCATAAATTGTTTATGAAATAAATTTCACATTGACGTGACACGAAAATAATTAATGATGTTAAATCTGTCTATGTCAACATTGTGTTTAAATGATAATGTTAGATTTAAGTTAATAGGAGGTAAGAAACAATAAAGTGAAGATCAAAAGTATAGAGTTTTGTTTTATTAACCATCATAATTTTTTTTGTGCAGATCTCCAAGCCGTATGCCCTGGTCAGTGGTCAAATAATCTAACTAGCCACGTGACTTAGCAGACTTGCTTATTTATATGGAGGTTTATAAATATAGAAAATTTAAGTCTATTGCATTCAAAAGTAATTTCTCTTTTACTCTTAGGTTTTTCAAACACTCGTACACCACCACTATCTGAAAATGAAATGGAAATGTTGACCATTGTTCCGATTTCTGGCTCCCTACCTTATATAGCAGTGCCAGGTGCTGATAATATAATCATCATATCTTCACGCCTTATTCCCACGGGGTATGTAGAGACTATAGAGCGCCATCTGTGATACCTACTTGTTGCTAATATCACATTACATGTTTATGGGCTGACTGATGTTTAAGGATGACCCAAAAAAATTATCTGACCCAGATAGTGAAACTGAAAATGTTGCGCAATTTTTGAAATAGTTGTGAAATACACATAATTGATATTAGAAAATATGTTTTCAGAAATAACATTGCTCAATATTTATGTTAGTTCTTGGAAAATAATATAATATTGCTTGTTGTGTAAGAAGCAAGGAACAAAAACGGTCAAGTGCGAGTTGGACTCGCACACTATGTTCCGTAGGTACTGTTATTAGCATAATATATTCATCACATCCACCCCAAATAATGGGGTAAGGGCAGGAGGATGATAATTATTAGTATTGTTGTTGTAGCATCAACTGATACCTATACACAAATCACAAATTAAAAATTTCAGCTTTCTAGCTATTGCTGTTCCAGAGATACAGACTGGTGACAGACGGACGGACAGCGAACTCTCAGTAATAGCCTAACGAGAGTTTTACCGTTTTGTATTTTAATAGTTTGTATGAACTACTTACATGGGCTTACCAGAATATATTCTCGGAGGGGGTTTTGTTATGCAAATACTATCACTGACTATGGTTTAATTTGAAAGATTAGGTCTCTCAAATGTTTCGTGCTTAGCTTTTCCTTTAGCGGACTATTGCAGCACCCGTTGTAGGATGAAGGTTGCTGCTGCGGTTTGATGTTATACCTATGAATTCTAAATCCGGCTCCTTGTAGATATTTGGAATAACATAATAATATTATAGGATATTGTTCGTGTGGTGACGGATTAAGAATACAAGTGCCACAACCCCTCTTTCTTCTCGGGGCCCGGGGTGCTGTAAAGTCCAGCTGTTAAATATTGTACACGGATATTATCTTCTGTGACCTATGAGGGACGGAAATCTCGAAAATAAACCCTATGTCTACACGCCTGGTCAGCGCGGCACTGTAGACAAAGTGGACGAGGCTCGTGCCCAAGTGGACGATAATGGGCTGCAGAGAGTGAGAGGCTAAAAATTCAGGATCCCTAATCGATCCCAGTTAGTACGCAGTGGAAATGGGCCTGATTGTAAGGAAACGCTATTGCACAATTATTGTGCAATAAAAATTCGATGTCATTGTTACAAGCATATATAAACACACAAGTTGCTAGCAATATTCATTCGATCATTTGCATCCAAGGAATCACAAGGGCTAACGTGTAACGCAGGATTTATCTGAATTACAGCTTTTAGATTGCTACTAAAACCTACTACAGGACTACCATCATGGAAGCTACTGCCTACGTTCAAATTTCTATCAGTGCAGGCGACAAACTAAGTAAAGGCTTGGATACCGTAAGGCACTTTGGTAATCTTCTAATAAGATCTATGGACAGCACCAATATTGAACCTAAGTGGCACCTAAGTGGCACCTGGTAGGTCTATACAACACGAATCTCGAAGTTTATCGCGAGGATTTAGTTGTAATTCTCAATGCAGTTCGATATCATGCTATTCTATAGATGGTTCTGATGGATATTCACGACATAGATCAAGAAGTGATTGTCGAGAAAGTTCTCATTCAGCGAACAAAACCAGAGCTATTTCATCAAACAAAATGAGAAGTACCTCACGAAGCAGGTCTCGCATTCATCTAAAGGATACATCTACAATTCAGTCTGGGAACAAGTCCAAAGGACGATTACACCGTAGATCAAGAGATCACTCGAGGGACAGATCTAGAAGTCAATCACGAGGGAAATCTAGAGAACATTCCAGGGGCAGATCTAGGGGTCGCTCACGAGGCAGGTCTAGGGGTCGCTCTCGGGGCAAATCTCGAGGGCATTCACGAGGAAGATCCAGGGGTCATTCACGAGGTAAATCGCGAGGGCATTCACGAGGAAGATCCCGGGGTCACTCACGATGTAAATCTCGAGGACATTCACGAGGAAGATCCAGGGGTCACTCACGGTAGATCTAGAGGTCACTCTTGTTGCAGATCAAGAGATCATTCGCAACATTAATACAGAGGCCGTTTACGAGGAATAATTCATGGAATAGATATAAAAATCAATATAACTATATTATGACCTAAATATTAAATTCAAATCGATAACCACGTTATTCAAGATATATGTATCAGCTATTGAGAAGAAAGACACGAGGACATTAACTGATCTAAGAGAGACCTTTATGGCACGTACTGATACCGCATCGTCTACTGCGCAAATTTGGAAGACACATCCCTGATGAACGATTGGACTTCTCAACCACATTATACTTTTTAATTTACTTTATTGTAACTAGTTAATTATGTTGTTTGAATACACTTTTTTGTATTAAATTAAATAGTTTTTAAAGCAAGTACTAAAAACATTGAGATAAATAATATTGAGATGTTTTAATATATTTTTGCTTTTATTTGTTTTTTTTTTTGCTAAAAAATGAAAAAAAAATCTTAGCTTTAAGTTAAAACTTTAGATATAATAGATTTATTTACGCACAATATTCAATGTTTATTCATACATATGGTGGAAAAATAAATAAAACCCTTAGAACTATTGTGTTTTTATAATTTCTATGGCGTATTTCATTTCCTTTTACTCGTTAGCTATTCACAAAACTATCCTATCAGAGTAGGTATTTGATAAGCCAATTTATTGTTTTGATTAAATATTCAATAACTGCAACTAACTATGAAGATAAAGTCAGTGGTGACTAATGTTGTAATTAAAAACATACTTTAAACATACTCAGTGAAGATAATAGAATTACATTATAATAAATAATGCATCAATATTTTGTACTATCAACTAAAATTGATACAGAAATCATAGATGTTCACGTAAGTTCGTTAATTGAAACTACTATGGCCACCATCCTATTTCAAGCCGGTAGAACCCGTAAAACGTTACATTAGTAAATGTAACATCGGCGTCGTGAGAACTTTCGACCACAATTGATGTGGATGCTTTGGACGTACCTATTATAAATAGAGAGGAAGTAACCCCGAAGTTATCTAGTAGCGACAGTGTTACGGACCTTAGCAAAATGTGATTCTGTCGTGAATGCTGAAGAGTATTATGATATTATTTAGGGAATAATGATGTATTTTTGCAGGGATACTTGACAATCGCGGCATACATTCATTATTTTTTACCTGGGAGTCTCAAACTGTATTCAACAATATACACATTGCGATTGGGACACATCGCAGAGCTAATCCGATATCCAGCTAAATACTCTGATAACTTAGAGTTAAAAACAAGACGGATGGACGACCATAGATGGTTGCCGAAAAGCGAAATGCCATATCCAGGATACTGCCGGACGCCTGGTAGTTCGCGTTGCATCGAAAGTCTATGCAATTGCAAAGTTCTTAAAGAACGATGGTTAAATTTCCTGAGCAAAAATGAAACGGAAACCAGTAAAAAGAAATTAAATACTATAACATAATTTTTTTTGTTTGGTGGCGTTACCGTATTTTTTATGTTCCACTTGTGAAAAGAGTAGGTAATATAACTCATTTGATTATGGTTCCCATACTTCCCACAGATAGTTTCCTTAGAGACAGGAATTATTCCAAAGCTATAAGAAATGATGAGGATTAAGACAATGAAAGAAAGAGGAGTGAACACATTTATTTACCAGGCGTCATCCAGACGTAGTGTCTATAGCTACATCACTAAGCCAGTTATAAGCCACTTACATCTCTATGTGTGCGTGAAATATATATCAATGTGTGTCATTTGGTATGAGAAATATAGGAACGTATCGTGATACGTCGACCGTAAATAACAGGATAAGAGCAGGAGAATCATGACGTGACACTCGGACTCAAAAATTCCTATATTTCTCATACCAATTTAATCTCATTTCACGCTACAATCACTTCAGTGCATTGAGCGGTGTAAAAGTACCGCTGATCTGTTCTGAATACCTAAGACTACTAGTTGTTGCCAGTGACTCCGTACGCGTGGAATTAAGAAAATTTTTCCCGGTTTCGCAATTTTTTTTACTACTGCATCATTACTATTGGTCACAGCGTGATGTTTTATAGTCTACAGTTTTTCTCAATAAATGTTCTATCTCACACTAAAAGAACTTCTCAAATCGGACCAGTTGTTTCTGAAATTATCGCGTTCAAACAAACAAACTCTTCAGTTTTGTAATCTAATATATAAAATTCACGTGTCACAGTGTCAGTTACCGTACTCCTCCGAAATGGCTTGACCGATTTTTATGAACTTTTATATGCATGTTCAGTAGGTCTGAGAATCGGCCAACATCTATTTTTCAAACCATTTTCAAACTTTTTTTTTTATTATGGCAAAACAACGTTTGCCGGGACAGCTAGTATTAATATAGATATTAACAGTGCCTTAATCTACAAATAATACACAGAAGTTAGCTGCATATATTTATTGTGTACCTATAATATTGAATACAGCAATATTAGCAAATCTTTTCTCACTCATGTTCTTCCTGTTCTTACCACAGACGTGACTAGGAAAATACAGCGCTTACGGCAAACATCCTTAATGAAAATTTTTATATAACCAGTATAATTAGAATGATATTATTGACATTATTATATAAAAATCACCAACTAAATGGCCTAAGTATAAGCCACGCAAATTGGTAATGCGCTGGAACCTTGTCAAATTAACGCCCTTGTGACGTCATTAGCAAAGAAAAAATACAGCTAACAAAATGTAATCTGTACGTCACTATGACGTCACCAACATGGGCGCCAGGCGCATTACCAATTTGTGTGGCTTATAACAGGGTCCCATTTAACGTTTTGGTACAGTACCATATAACCACGGAATAGAAATTGTTTTTTCTATTCCGTGCATATAACAATATGTTTGAAAATTGAAACATCACAGTAGATTTTATAATATGTAAAACTAACAGAGATAATAGAAAACTTATACCTGACCGTCTTCGGAGATAATTAACCTAACATTTTATACATTTAAACATCGTTTTATATTTCTTTTTGTACAAATCCTGCAAAACTTTTTATAAATATCTGATGATTCGCCACAAACCATATGCTTGCTGATCGCAATCTATCTCCTAGCCACGTCTACAGTTCTTTTCCTATATTAACGGACCATTTATCTATAGTCTGGGCCTGAAATCGCGGTTGTACTATACTATAGATATCCTTGTAATGCCGTGAAGTCATAGCCCGAGCCATTCAAATTAGTTTCATATCAATAGGGCATAATATCGTGCATCGCATAGCGCCATGTCCATTTCCTGGCCAAGGATTCAAACCTCTGACGATCTCGTACATACATATCACCTACTTGTGGCTCCATACATACCTGGATCAAAAAAAATTACATATTTATAACTAGTTAAGTACGCGTAAATTTAAAAAAAACACATTAAAATCAAAAGTAATTTATTAATTTTGCAATTGACATGCTATGCTTTACTTAATAAATTAATTTATGGTGGAAAAAGTGATTACCGCAAGCGGGACTTGAACCCACGAACTCGGAATACCGTTCCGTAGCTCTGCCAACTTTTTTTTTCACCATAATTTAATTTATTAAGTAAAAGCATAGCATGTCGATTGCAAAATTAATAAATTACTTTATACGTAGAGTAGTTCAAGACTAGGGGTATTTATATAAGTTTGTTAAGTTTTGGTTTCTAAGAACCACGCGTGCGCAGTCGCGGGCAACAATTAGTACAATATCTGACTGACTGAACTGACGGGCTTCCTGGTGGAGTGGTTCATGTAACGGACTTCCGTACACGAGGTCGCGGGTTCGATTCCCGCTTGGGTCAATCATTTGTGTGATATTTATAAATGTTATACAAATGTTGGTACTGCGTCTGGATGTTTACTATGTATTATAAGAAAAGTAGTATATGTAGTACATATATCCGAATTCTGGTACCCATAACACAAGCATATAGGCTTAGCTTGGGACCAGAGGACGTTGTGTGAAATGTCCGTGAATATTTATTTAAAAAAAAAGGAAAAAAAATTGCACAATATAATACTTACTGCTGTATAAGGGTCGGTTAACAAACTCTGTATAGATATAAGCACTTTGCTGATAGTGAGCGCCAGTGACCAGTTGTGATGTACTGAGTCGATGCCCACGTCGCCATGACGGGATATGTTCGGGTGTAGTATACGTGTTAAGAACCGTACTACGGGCGGACTCATTGGGTACCTGGTAATAACATGACAAATATTACATTAATCTTAAAGTAATTTATTGATTTTGCAATTGACATGCTATGCTTTACTTAATAAATTAAATTATGGTGGAAAAATGGAATTGCCGCAAGCGGGACTTACGCAGAAATACGTAATACGTACGTATGTACGTAGAAATACGATATAAACTCAATCGAGTAACGATTGTGGTGGGTAATTTGAATGCTACAAGCACGACCGCAATAAGCTCAATTGGAAGAGCTTCGCAACGGTATTCCGAGGTCGTGGGTTCAAGTCCCGCTCGCGGCAATCACTTTTTCCACCATAATTTATTTTATTAATCTTATTTTTCTTAAGAGGATTTAGCTTCGTGCATTTTTCTACGTACGAAGATTTCATTTTTTCTTTAGATTGAATGGCAAGAGATCTGATTTTTAAGTATATGTTTTTTAAACTCAGAAACGCGATTGAAAAAAGTTTTCTCGATAGAAAATCTTAGCGAAACAACCTCTTTAATTTTTTATTTTTTTCATTTGTCGGTCTATTATCGCGTATTAACTAATGAAATAACTTTAAAAACATAGGTAACTATTATATATAGAAACACGTAAGCCGGAATTAAAATATATTTAGTACATTTTGAGTAAACAAAAAAAATATCCCTAATTCTTCATTTTCTATGCCGACTAGCTGTGTTAATATGTACATGTCGACGATAATATTGATGTAGGCCCTTAAAGGGAGCCACAAACGACTTATTATATGTATAGCGAGCATGTACATTAATATAGCGAGAAAGAGACAGATATATCTGTCGGTGACGTCATAACTATAAATACATCTCGGTATCTTCTTCTCAAGCTCATTCACGTCCCACTATTGGGCACAGGCCTTCTCCACTTTGGGAGGGATTATGGCCTACTGTGCCGCGCTGACCAGGCGTCTTGGCACAGGGTTTATTTTCGAGTTTTCCGTCTCTAACAGATTATATTATCTGTGTGCAATATCCCTTAGCTGACTTTTACAGCCCCCTCGGGAGGAGATGGTGTGGTGACACTTGTATTCTTAATCCGTCACCACATCTAAACTCTTAGCTATTGATATTATGAAAAAACAGGAAGCCAGTGTTGAGACCGAAGTCGTAATAGAAAAATTTCGATTGGGTTATAGACCTATTGCTTCGCATTCCGCTGTATTATATTATTGTGTAACTGAATTACCGAATGTTGATCCCATGTATCAATACTCTTTAACGTGGTTTATTAATCTTTATATAATGTCAATCGAAAATGCAAACAAATCAAAAGATTTGGAAAAACGATTAAAGTTTTTAAAGGACACATTTACATACAATTTGTACAGTAATGTTTGCAGGTCCTTGTTTGATAAAGATAAATTAATGTTTTCTTTTATTATGTGCTCTAAAATGATGATGTCTGTAAAAGAAATGAATCCAGATGAACATTTATTCCTTATAACTGGAGGCATAGCTGTTGAAAATCCAAATAAAAAGCCTTTTGAATGGCTTCCTGATAAAAGTTGGGATGAGATTTGTCGTATTAATGACTTGACCGCCTACAAGGGCTTTACTGATGATTTCATAAATCAGATTAAAAAATGGAAAGAAGTTTACGATGATTTAGAGCCACATAATAAAACACTCCCTGAGCCCTGGGATACTAAATTGTCTTCATTTCAAAAGCTTTTAATAGTTAGAATATTAAGGCCTGACAAATTGACTGTAGCTGTATCACAATTTGTAGAAAAACAAATGGGACAGAAATATACAACCCCACCGCCTTTTGATATTGGAAAATCATTTGCGGATTCTAATTGTCTGGCGCCTTTAATTTTTATACTGTCTCCCGGTTCAGATCCAATGGGAGCTTTGATAAAATACTGTGAACGAATGGGTTTCTCACATAGATTTAATTCGATATCCTTAGGACAAGGACAAGGACCAATTGCAAGAGCAATGATAGAAAGAGCTCAACTTGAAGGTGGTTGGGTGTGTTTACAAAACTGTCATTTAGCTGTGTCTTGGCTTCCGTCTCTTGAAAAGATTACAGAAGAATTTGATTTAACTAACACTGATCTTAGTTTTAGATTATGGCTTACAAGCTATCCATCTGATAAATTTCCACAATCGGTCTTACAAGTCGGTGTTAAAATGACTAACGAACCACCCACAGGTTTACAGCATAACTTGAATCGCTCGTATATTTCAGAGCCATTAAAAGAGACAGAATTTTTTGAAGGCTGTCCAGGTAATGATAAAGCATTTAGTAAACTTCTATACGGAATCAGCTTTTTTCATGCTGTTGTTCAAGAACGAAAGAAGTTTGGACCTTTAGGATGGAATATTCAGTATGGTTTTAATGATTCCGATTTTCAAATCTCAGTAATGCAACTGCAAATGTTTTTAAATCAATATGAAGAAATACAGTACGTAGCTATTAAATATTTATGCGGAGAATGTAACTACGGTGGTAGGGTGACTGATGATTGGGATCGGCGATTGATTGTAACAATATTAGATAATTACGTGAATCCAGGTGTAGTGAGTGATCCAAATTATTCATTTTGTGACATAGGGCCGCAATATGGATTACCTCGTAGGTGCGAGTATCAAGATTACCTAAAACATATAGAAAGTGTACCTGTTAACCCTCCACCAGAGGTCTTTGGTCTACACATGAATGCAGGCATAACTCGTGATTATACAACTTCAATGGCAATGACGGCCGCCTTGGTCCTTGTTGAAGGCACTGGTGGTGGGGGTGAAGGTGGAAATACAGAAGTTATTCTCATGCATATGGCTTCCGAAATTCTTTCGAAACTCCCAAATAAATTTGATATTGAAACTGCACAAAAGAAATATCCAGTTGACTATGAAGAGTCCATGAATACGGTTTTAATTCAAGAGATGGAACGCTTCAATAAATTATTAAATGAAGTAATGGTATCTTTAAAAGATTTACAAAAAGCTGTAAAAGGACTCATCGTGATGTCTCCAGCTTTGGATATGCAAGCAAATGCTATGCTTCTCGGTAGAATACCTGAAAATTGGTGTAAAGTATCTTATCCCAGTTTAAAACCACTGCCTAGTTACGTAAATGACCTCATAGAACGTTTAGCAATGTTAAATGATTGGTATATGAACGGAAAACCACCAACATTTTGGCTATCTGGCTTTTTCTTTACACAGGCTTTCCTAACCGGTTCAGTTCAAAATTATGCTAGGGCTCAAAGAATTCCTATAGATTTGCTAATATTTGATTTTGAAGTACGGCATGTTGAATTTGAACAAGTAGCACCGCCTGCCGGGGTATACGTGCATGGACTCTTTATGGATGGAGGACGCTGGGATCGAGATAAATTCGCAATAGCCGAACAATTTCCAAAGATATTAAATGAATTATTACCAGTAGTATGGTTATTTCCGAAGCTTAAAAGCGAATTTAAGGAAGGAACTCGGTATAGGTGCCCACTTTATAAAACGCTGGAGAGGAAAGGTGTATTGGCTACTACTGGCCATTCGTCTAACTTTGTACTGGCATTTTATTTGCCATCTGATAAACCTTCAGCGCACTGGATAAAGCGTAGCGTAGCACTGCTGCTTCAGTTAGATAATTAACTACGAGTATCTTAGCTAAATTCTAATATCTGTTTTCTCTAGGAATACAATTTATTGCGAATCAGTATCGAAAGAGAGACAACAGTAGCAGGGTAGGCTCAGTGGTCAAAAGTCAAAGAAGTCTAGAATTACACGGGTCTTAAGGCAGCGCATCGTGAATCGTGATTCACAATTTCACACGAGCGAGTGGTGAAGCTGGTCAAAAACCGCGTTATGTTGAACGCTTTTCGCTCTTTTTTAGGGTTCCGTACCCAAAGGGTAAAAACAGGACCCTATTACTGAGACTTCGCTGTCCGTCCGTCCGTCCGTCTGTCACCAGGCTGTATCTCAAGAACGGTGATAGCTAGAGAGTTGAAATTTTCACAGATGATGTATTTCTATTGCCGCTATAACAACAAATACTAAAAATAAAATAAATATTTAAGGGGGGCTCCCATACAACAAACATGATTTTTTTACCGTTTCTTGCTCTCATACAACAAACGTGATTAATTAAGTATTGTGTGTGTTGTTTGCTCATTTATTAATAACGTGCCTTATGTTGCATAGATAATGGTACGGAACCCTTCGTGTGCGAGTCCGACTCGCACTTGACCAATTTTTATTATGTCATTATACTAAATATTGGCACTGAATTATAGTAATATTTAAATACAATATTATTAATTTAATGTTTTTTGTTGTAATTATTAATATGATCATATTACTATTTATTACCCATCTACTAAATAAATAAATTTAGTAATTTTTTATTAAGTATTTTTAGCCTTTTATTTTAAACACTATATTTAGCCTGTTATGTTAAACACTCAGATTAAAAATGAAATTATTTGAAGTTCCTTTTGACCCGCTCACGTCTTAAGTTTTCAGTCTCCAGCAGCTTCTTTCTTAGCATCAATAATATGGCATTGTTTCTTTTCTGGAACGAATATTATTTTTTAAGATAGGCTAGATTAAATAGAACTGTTTCTTGTATAGATCTAATAATTTGTATAGTCGTTATGTAAAATATATACGCACTTTAAGTACGGCACATTCACGTTCTACAACTTTACATTCTTCTTCAATCATGGCAATCTCTCTTTCCCGAGTCTTATTTTCTTCAGCCACCTGCAATTCTTTTTGTTGCACCAACTCCAACTGTTTTAACTCCATCTCCTTTTGTTCTTTAATACGCATTTCGACCTCCATTTGTTCTATAAGTTTTTATTGAAATTGGAAAGTAATATAAAAACAATTTTGAAAAATAGTGAATTTACATAGAAAAATAATTTATACAGTCGAACATAGAACCTCCTCCTTTTTCAAAGTCGTTTTATTGGAAAAGCCATTTAGAATCATTATCGAAAAAAAAAATTCATGAAAATTAAAATAAAAATTGCATTTAAACTCTAGTACCTATACGGACCTTTATCAAATAACTGTTTATATCCTTGGTAATGCGTGTTTAAAATATCAACGTGGGCTGCCATTTTAATATCCTCAGAGCTTCCACATATTTCAATCATTGCAATCTGATGTTTACTTTGAGTCAACTGTTTCTTAAGATTCTGAACATGAATAACAAATTATGTTAGACGTCATCCATATATTACGTAACATCTTGTGGGGAGCAGGATGGAGCCATCGAAGTATAATAATGGTACCAATTCAACGTGCACAACTAAACTAAAAAATTAAAACTATGGCGTATTTTGATTAATTAAAATCGTTAGTCTATAATACACAGCTTTAAAAAAAAAAATTTCATAATTTATTAATTTTTGCATTTGACATGCTATGCTTTTTACTTAATAAATCAAATTATGGTGGAAAAAGTGAACATGCCGCAAATTAACCACCATATCTGTAACTCGCATGAGTTTATATATTTTTACGTACATCGCCATCTATCAAGATTAGTTTACACCATCTCGACCAACACTTTATTCTTTCCAGAATACGAATGGTTGAAATAATGACGCGACGTTAATTATTAATTTATTAATTTTTGCATTTGACATGCTATGCTTTTTACTTAATAAAAAAAATAAAGTTCTGTTAACATTGCCTAATTGTGTTATTGACACTCTAAACATTACATTTATTAGTTTAGTTGGTTGTGCACGTCGAATCGGTACCATTGTCTCAAGGAATAGGAGGTTAAAAACCTAACTCTATCTGCTTTGAAATTGGAGAGACAATTTTAAAGCCATCCAGAACGACAACTTTAATTTTTCATGGATTAGTGGCATCAAAGAAAATCTTCCCCGTTTTCCTAAACTCTGTCACGAAATATAAAATGAAAAGTAATGAGAATAGAAAAATGAACATACGTACCTCTAGCTCGTCGGATAAATAGCCTATGTCGTTTCTGATCGTAACAATTTCTTCGGTAAGTGTTCGTTCTTTGTTTCGAAGTTTAAAAACCTCTGTTTCTTTGCTTATTTTCATTTTCATTACTATAAAAACACGTAAAAGTAATGTATTGGATAAAAAAATGTTGATTGCCAAAGAAATATCGATTAATAGACATTGGTACCAATTCTGTGTGTCTAGCACAACTAAACTTAACTAAAAAATGAAAACAGCTATTGCTGTATTTTGATTATTTGGCTATTTTGTTGTACACATTTGTTTTAATTAAAATCGTTAGTCTAAAATATTTCAGGTTTTCTAATAAAAAGGTTGTGTTAATGTTGCCCAATTGTGTTATTGACACTATAAATTTTCGTTTTTTAGTTAAGTCAAGTTTAGTTGTGCACGTAGAATTGGTACCTATATCAGTGGTATTGTAATTTTAACATTTTCATCATCATCATCAAGATGTAGGGCCGCACGCCAAGGCATTTACGAAATAAATTATTTTAATAGAAAACGATGATGTAGAAGATACAAAAATATAAGATAGAATTTTAATCTATTCAAAAGTATTTTGAAATTTAATCTAGCACAACGTATAACGTTCACGCGATGTTATGCAAAATACCAAAACATAATTTATGTGATCAGTGAAGTTATGAAATGAATGAATTTTTAGATTCACTTACTTTTTTTCAGTTTCATTTTTAAAGCATTAATTCTATTATTTTCGATAGACATCAGTATCCTTATGACCTTTTCCAAATTAATCATCATTAAAGCGTTTTTTTTTTTCAATTCTAATATTTATGTTCTTTTCCCGCCAAAATTCCCCAAACCATAGATCATAGAGGTCCATTATGCAAGTCCATAAAGTTAGTGTTCTACACTTACGAGTATTAAATCAACAGGGCCCTGAGTCGGGTATTTCAATGGTGTCACAAATAGTCACAATTGTACGACAATGGTACCATTATGGTGCAATTGTAAAGTTTTTGGTAGTCTACTATTAATGTCTTGTCATCATTGACTTACAATTTGTGAAAGTGATATAACGGGGTGCCGAGGTAACGAACATTTTAACGTGATTTCATTGGTCGCTGAACATGCCCCGCCTAAAATTATATCATGATCGCTAAGAGACGACAGAGTCCGTACACAATGAGTATCACCATTGTTCTCGTAGGTACCTGTTTATGTGGGGTTGCCTTATAATATAATGTCAACTCCTGTTGGATTCTACATTACTTGTTACTTTTAGAGCATTAATCCAACCGAAGGTGACGGTCCGCTGAAAAAAGTGCGAAAACATTGATTCCTACTCATTGTTTACAGACACTGTCATGTCTAAGAGTGTATAAGGCAGTAATAGGAACTTTTGAGCTACCAGGCAAGGTCAAAATTATGATGTTTTATGTTCATTCCGTCATTCACTTCGCAGTATTATTTGTCTATGTTTCATTCCATTGTTCATTCATTACATTCATTCCAGAGAGAGGAAAGGGAAAATTTCGTAGCGCGGTGTTTTTTTCAAGTGCGCCATCTCTATTCCTTTATCTACAATATTTATAGCATTGTTTCATGTTATTTCAACTAGATACAGACAGCAAGTCAGGGTAATAAAATAAACTTACCCTGATTTGCTGTCGATGTCGATAAACTAGTCTTGTATGTAGGTAGATCGATTTCGAAATGCGACATTTAGACACAAGTGGAATTTAAGTTAACTTCATTTTACGTTGTAGACATATTGAGTTCAGATGGTGTTTTTGTGTATTTTGTTATCATACATCATGCCCTTGTTTTAATGGGGGTAGGCAGAGATTATAGACCGCCACCTATTAAAGAATCCTAAGATCGAAATACACGTGCTTGGTTAAAGCATTGTTTAAATTTATCGATATTAATCACAATGGTCATCAATAATTAGGGCATAGCACTACCGCATTCCCAAGCTCTGCATTCGACTTGCTGTGAGATTTGTAGGTAAATGTTTATGTATATCTCATGTTGTGGAAAAAGAAAACTAGAGGACGATTTTACGTTGGCAGGAAATATGTGGGCGTTAGCTCATTAGTTTATTTTGGTACTCTATGATTCTGCTATATATTCTGTGTCTTTGTGTAGTCTATGATTTTATCACCGTCATTCATTCATTCATGTTGCTTGTGCATGGTTTTTTTCTGACTGAAGTCGCATTTTGGAAACGTCTTCGCAAAGTTGCTAATTACTAATTCCCAAAATGAAGAAAGACCATCTATTCAATTTTAAATAAGTTACAATTACTTTCTAACGTGGGTTTAATGTGTAAATCATCAAAAATGGTTTCCGGCAGCACGAGGGTGGTTCAAGTCACCAATATCGCACCCCAAGCTACAAAAGACCAGATGCAGACACTTTTCGGTTATTTAGGTAAGATCGATGACATCAGACTGTATCCTACAATCAGGGATGTATCCTGTCCTGTGCAGTCGCGGATTTGTTATGTAAAGTATTATGATTCGGCAACAGTCAACGTAGCTCAACACATGACCAATACAGTTTTTATTGATAGAGCATTGATAGTCATTCCTGTGCAATCTGGAGAAATTCCAGACGAACACAAAGCTTTAGAAATGTCTAGTAACGGCACGTTGGTGCCGGGATTAAGCACCGTAGAACCGCGCTTGCCGGCACATATTATCAACGCATTAGATGGTATTCCTCCTAACCAAGTGATACAGAGTCATGATCCTAAGATGATAGCGGCTGGATTGCCACCATATCCGCCGCTGCCAGCTACATATGATTCAAGGAAAATTGAAGAGGTCAGGAGAACTGTGTTGGTAGGAGATATTGGTTCACTGACATCAAACCAACTAATAGATCATTTCTGTCAAGCCGGAGAGGTTAAATACTTGAGATTCTGTGACCGGGACATTGATAAAACTAAATATGCATTGATTGAGATGACAGAGCAAGAAAGTGTCCTGAAAGCTCTGCAGTTCAACGGCTCCAATGTTGAAGGACAGATTATTAAGGTGAGAAATACTTTAATATATAATAATCATCATGACAGTCTTTAAATATGAGTTTATTGTTAATTGATATGAATAAATACCATTCTAGTAATGCCTCAAGTTTAACACATTTTCATCAATTGCCTATATTATAAAACATTGTTGTTATTTTTGTATGTGAGCCTATCTTCAAAACTACTTAATGTATTATTGTGTGAAATGTCCATGAATATTTATTTATTTATTATTATTTATTATGATGCAGTTTTTTTTTTAATAGATAGAGTAGTTCTAGAGGATGGCTGTTTTGTATAATTTGTTTAAGTTTGGTTTTTAAATACCACACATACTTTACTCAGCCAAGAATAAAGAGACTAGAATTACATCCAGTTCCAGTATCTCACTCACTGATGCTGCCAAATGCTATTATGGGTCTCAAAGGAGCTATCGTTCTGCCTCTATAGGGGAGATAGAGTGAAGTAATTACTCCATCCACCTGAACTTTATATTCACTTAACCAACCTGCTCATAGTCTAAAGCAGTGGTTCCCAAACTTATTTTGTCTACTGCCCACTTTGAGAATAAATATTTTTTTAGCGCCCCCATTTTTTCACCTATTTAAAAACCACTATAACTTCAAATTAAATTAATTAATTATTGTGACCTATATATGTATATTATGTATATTAACGGAGAATTCTAAACGAAACTTTTACTATAACCCGCAACTTGAAACCTGAGCGCAGTAGGTAACATACAACGGCGCTTAGGTCTCAAGTTAACTCTTACGGGCTCCACCTGCCAATAAGAATGATTATTGAAACGCAACTTTATAGTATTAAAACAGAGTATCTTTTATTAAAAATATAACTAAAATAATCAATCCTTATATAAAAACTAATGTGAAGGATGAATCTGATGCTGTTTAATAAGTTTGTTGATATCAGGTTCCAATTTACTCAAGAACAGTCGCAAGTCGCCACGTTCGGTAACAAGCAAACGATTTCTCTTTTTAGTAAGCAGTGTTGTCACAGCACTAAATCCACGTTCACACAAATATGACGATGGGAATGCTATCAAGAATCGTTGAACGATTGACCACAATCCAGGGTACAATTGCGGGATCGGTTTTTGTAGCCAAAATTCTTGGTAACCATTTTTGAACTTGATTTTTATTTCCTCGTTTGTTGTCAATTCTATAAGTTCTTCTTCCAGCTGAGGTGACATTGCTGTGTTGACATTTGAAAACGGATCCAACACCCAGTCTGGTATTTCCAAGTTCAAAATGTACTGATATCGTTCGGTGAAGTCAATGTGGAGGTTTTCCAAATGTTGGCAGTAGGCAAACAATTCGTCGTTACTGCATGATACTGATAAATTTGGAAAATTGTGAAACTCACGTCTGCCCAGATTCTTTTTGTGTAGAAGCAGTTTGGCTGCGAAAGCAGCAACGACGTTTTTTGTTTTAATTAAATTTAGTTTATCGCCTTGCAGTTGGAGATTCATGTCGTTGAACAATTTATACAGGTCTGTCATGTAAGCTACATCATTCTTTGATGTTATGTAAAATTACAAATCAACCCCCCCTGCCTCTACACAACGCCCCCATTTTCTTTCTGGGTCTCTTACCGCCCCCCTTGAGACCTGCAGCGCCCACAAGGGGGCGTTATCGCCCACTTTGGGAAAGACTGGTCTAAAGTGAACTGATTGCATATCCTAGAGAGAAAAAATAAATACCACACATACAAAGTTGCAGGCAACAGCTTGTTTAAATAATAAATGTATTTTAGTGTGTTACTTCTTACGTTTTGTAATATTTCTAATTTCATTCATTTTATTTGTATATCTCATTATCACTAGTAGATCATAAACATCCAACACTGTCCTAATTCTGTATATTTACATACTTTCAGGTACTACATGCTACCCAAGCTATATGTAAGCCTCAAACCAAAAGCAATGAGGCAGCCCAGCGTGAGATTGAAGAGGCAATGTGTAGAGTGAAGGAAGCTCAGAATCTGATATCAGCTGCTATTGATCCTGTCATTGGACTTCTATCTAAGGACAAGAGAAGGTATGTTATCTTAATAATCCTTGTATAATAATAACTTATTAGTAATCTGTCCTGGTTTCACATAAGTAATATTATTGACAAAAGCTGCTGTTTCTTTGGATCTTGATTCTTATTTTTCAAATACTATCCTAGCTTTTGCTCACGACTTTGTCACCCATGGAATTTAGAAAATGTTTGCTGTTTTTACAACATGTTTCACTAATGCTGTACACCTATTAGTCGCAGCTTGATATTGTATAGCTTAGAGCCTTTCCTGATAAATGTACTATCCAACACTTAAAGAATTTTCTATAAGCTAAGCGAAGCAACAGTCAAATATACAGGCAGTCCTCGTACTTACGGCATGTTAGGTTCTCGAAATACGCAACGGAAATCGAAACGACGTAAGTCGATACATATTTTTTCATATGTTTACATGTAAAACTCGAGGGTTAGGTTCCACATAGACACAAAATTTAAAAATAACTGCATTTATAACGAAGGATATACAGTTCTTTAAATGATTTATATGTACTTATGAAATTGCTAGTTATTTTTGGTATTTGTGTGTTATTAATTTTAATAATAATGATAAAACTTTAATAATCAAAATATATAATGAGAAATAATAAATTAAACTTTTGACTTAAAGAAGCTATCAATTCTAGATTGCTTCGCTTCTTTCTTCTTGCTATCATACAGGTCTTGGTACTAATATGCTGCACAAATTTTGTTATTAACATTAAAACTTCTCTTAATATTGGGATCATTTTCCCCGCGACAAGTGAATTCTCCTATGCCGGAAATCGAAACAGTTGACGTATGTTTGAGGAATAGTATCGAAACAATGTTCGACGTAAATCGAAACGACGTAAGTAGAGGACTGCCTGTATTACAAAAGCGGTGAAAATTTTCTAAATTCCATACGTACGAAGTTGTAGGCAACACCTAGTTCCATATATTAGTCATATATTTTCTTAATACATACTTATCATCATAAAACCAAACTTGACTATTATACATCGTCGTAACTATAACCAGTGAGTTGTCATAAGGGACCCTGCTATTAGTGAATTCTACTGTATTATTTTAACTAACGGTGGTGACGGATTAAGAATACAAGTGTCAACACCCTACCTCCTCCCAAGGGTGCTGTAAAAGTCAGCTAAGGGATATTGCACACAGATAACATCCTCTGTGAGAGATGGAAAAAGCGACTATAAACCTTGAGCCAACACGCCTGGTCAGCGCGGCACAGTAGACCATAATCCCTCCCAAAGTGGAGGAGGCCCGTGCCCAACAGTGGGACGTAAATGGGCTGGAGAAGAAGAATTTTAACTAACTTCAAATTGTCTGTTTTCAGAACTCGGTCCAGGTCACGTTCTCGAAGACGTTCTCGGTCAAGATCGCGTCGGTCACGATCACGTCATCGCTCTAAGAGGTCACGATCCCGCTCTCGACACAGGTCACGGCGCTCGCGGTCACGTCATAGACACCGCACTAGGTAACCAGCATAAGTACTACTAACAAATTGTGATTTCTAAATTTTGATTTCGCTAGATTCTCTCTAGCCCATTAATGTCCCACTGTTGGGCACAGGCATTTTGTACTTTAGGAGGGATTGTGGTCTAATGTGTCGCACTAACCTGGCGTGTTGTCAACTACAAATATCCATGTCACATAAGAAATTGTGGTTTGGTAGCATTGCATTAAAGTCGGCGACTCCACAAGGGCTGAACAGCAGTTTCTATACAAACTTATTTTCTTGATAAATTTCAAAAGCATATATTTGACCAGTTTTATTATTATTTTCCAGGTCCCGTTCCCGTCACCGTAGTTCCCGTCGTTCGCGCTCAAGGTCACGACACCGCAGTTCTCGTTCAAAACGTGATCGTTCTCGTGACAAAGATCGTGATCGTAAAGACAAAAAAGACTCCAGTGAGAAGGAGAAAAAAGACAAATCTAAGTCGCCCCCCAAGGAGGTGGAAAAGGAAGAAACTAAGATCGAAGTTGCGGAAACTAATGGCAATTACTCTGAAACAAAGTCTAAAGCTTCAACACCAGCTGATGATAAACCTGAAAAAGAGATTGAGAAGGACAAAGAGAGGTCGTCTTCTAAGAAAAGAGATCGCACCAGGTCTCGCGACAGGAAGAGAGATAGATCGCGATCGAGGCGTAGATCTCGTTCTAGATCGCGTAGAAAGCGTTCACGCTCTCGGAAGAGGTCCCGTTCACGAGATAGAAAGAGGTCGAGGTCTAGGGATAGGAAAAGGTCGAGGTCACGCGACCGTAAGCGTAGTCGGTCCCGTGACAGGAAACGGACACGTTCAAGGGACAGGAAGCGGTCTAGGTCGAAAGATAAGAAGAGATCGAGATCTCGTGATCGTAAACGCTCTCGTTCTGCTAGTCGTCGATCTAAAAGTCGGTCGCATAGAGATTCTAAAACACCACACGATAGAAAATCTCGCGACCGCAGTCCCAATCTGTCTGCAATAGAAGAAAAAGATGTGTCTATAGAACACAAACTACCAGATGTGAGCGATGAAAAGAATTCTCCAGATAACATGGACATTTCTAACTCTCCCTAGTACTGTAGAATGCTTCTAAATAGTAACTATATTGTATTTTTATAATTAAATTTGAACATTATTTTCGATTATTCAGTTTCTTGGTGTTGCATAAATTGTTTATGAAATAAATTTCACATTGACGTGACACGAAAATAATTAATGATGTTAAATCTGTCTATGTCAACATTGTGTTTAAATGATAATGTTAGATTTAAGTTAATAGGAGGTAAGAAACAATAAAGTGAAGATCAAAAGTATAGAGTTTTGTTTTATTAACCATCATAATTTTTTTTGTGCAGATCTCCAAGCCGTATGCCCTGGTCAGTGGTCAAATAATCTAACTAGCCACGTGACTTAGCAGACTTGCTTATTTATATGGAGGTTTATAAATATAGAAAATTTAAGTCTATTGCATTCAAAAGTAATTTCTCTTTTACTCTTAGGTTTTTCAAACACTCGTACACCACCACTATCTGAAAATGAAATGGAAATGTTGACCATTGTTCCGATTTCTGGCTCCCTACCTTATATAGCAGTGCCAGGTGCTGATAATATAATCATCATATCTTCACGCCTTATTCCCACGGGGTATGTAGAGACTATAGAGCGCCATCTGTGATACCTACTTGTTGCTAATATCACATTACATGTTTATGGGCTGACTGATGTTTAAGGATGACCCAAAAAAATTATCTGACCCAGATAGTGAAACTGAAAATGTTGCGCAATTTTTGAAATAGTTGTGAAATACACATAATTGATATTAGAAAATATGTTTTCAGAAATAACATTGCTCAATATTTATGTTAGTTCTTGGAAAATAATATAATATTGCTTGTTGTGTAAGAAGCAAGGAACAAAAACGGTCAAGTGCGAGTTGGACTCGCACACTATGTTCCGTAGGTACTGTTATTAGCATAATATATTCATCACATCCACCCCAAATAATGGGGTAAGGGCAGGAGGATGATAATTATTAGTATTGTTGTTGTAGCATCAACTGATACCTATACACAAATCACAAATTAAAAATTTCAGCTTTCTAGCTATTGCTGTTCCAGAGATACAGACTGGTGACAGACGGACGGACAGCGAACTCTCAGTAATAGCCTAACGAGAGTTTTACCGTTTTGTATTTTAATAGTTTGTATGAACTACGTACATGGGCTTACCAGAATATATTCTCGGAGGGGGTTTTGTTATGCAAATACTATCACTGACTATGGTTTAATTTGAAAGATTAGGTCTCAAATGTTTCGTGCTTAGCTTTTCCTTTAGCGGACTATTGCAGCACCCGTTGTAGGATGAAGGTTGCTGCTGCGGTTTGATGTTATACCTATGAATTCTAAATCCGGCTCCTTGTAGATATTTGGAATAACATAATAATATTATAGGATATTGTTCGTGTGGTGACGGATTAAGAATACAAGTGCCACAACCCCTCTTTCTTCTCGGGGCCCGGGGTGCTGTAAAGTCCAGCTGTTAAATATTGTACACGGATATTATCTTCTGTGACCTATGAGGGACGGAAATCTCGAAAATAAACCCTATGTCTACACGCCTGGTCAGCGCGGCACTGTAGACAAAGTGGACGAGGCTCGTGCCCAAGTGGACGATAATGGGCTGCAGAGAGTGAGAGGCTAAAAATTCAGGATCCCTAATCGATCCCAGTTAGTACGCAGTGGAAATGGGCCTGATTGTAAGGAAACGCTATTGCACAATTATTGTGCAATAAAAATTCGATGTCATTGTTACAAGCATATATAAACACACAAGTTGCTAGCAATATTCATTCGATCATTTGCATCCAAGGAATCACAAGGGCTAACGTGTAACGCAGGATTTATCTGAATTACAGCTTTTAGATTGCTACTAAAACCTACTACAGGACTACCATCATGGAAGCTACTGCCTACGTTCAAATTTCTATCAGTGCAGGCGACAAACTAAGTAAAGGCTTGGATACCGTAAGGCACTTTGGTAATCTTCTAATAAGATCTATGGACAGCACCAATATTGAACCTAAGTGGCACCTAAGTGGCACCTGGTAGGTCTATACAACACGAATCTCGAAGTTTATCGCGAGGATTTAGTTGTAATTCTCAATGCAGTTCGATATCATGCTATTCTATAGATGGTTCTGATGGATATTCACGACATAGATCAAGAAGTGATTGTCGAGAAAGTTCTCATTCAGCGAACAAAACCAGAGCTATTTCATCAAACAAAATGAGAAGTACCTCACGAAGCAGGTCTCGCATTCATCTAAAGGATACATCTACAATTCAGTCTGGGAACAAGTCCAAAGGACGATTACACCGTAGATCAAGAGATCACTCGAGGGACAGATCTAGAAGTCAATCACGAGGGAAATCTAGAGAACATTCCAGGGGCAGATCTAGGGGTCGCTCACGAGGCAGGTCTAGGGGTCGCTCTCGGGGCAAATCTCGAGGGCATTCACGAGGAAGATCCAGGGGTCATTCACGAGGTAAATCGCGAGGGCATTCACGAGGAAGATCCCGGGGTCACTCACGATGTAAATCTCGAGGACATTCACGAGGAAGATCCAGGGGTCACTCACGGTAGATCTAGAGGTCACTCTTGTTGCAGATCAAGAGATCATTCGCAACATTAATACAGAGGCCGTTTACGAGGAATAATTCATGGAATAGATATAAAAATCAATATAACTATATTATGACCTAAATATTAAATTCAAATCGATAACCACGTTATTCAAGATATATGTATCAGCTATTGAGAAGAAAGACACGAGGACATTAACTGATCTAAGAGAGACCTTTATGGCACGTACTGATACCGCATCGTCTACTGCGCAAATTTGGAAGACACATCCCTGATGAACGATTGGACTTCTCAACCACATTATACTTTTTAATTTACTTTATTGTAACTAGTTAATTATGTTGTTTGAATACACTTTTTTGTATTAAATTAAATAGTTTTTAAAGCAAGTACTAAAAACATTGAGATAAATAATATTGAGATGTTTTAATATATTTTTGCTTTTATTTGTTTTTTTTTTTGCTAAAAAATGAAAAAAAAATCTTAGCTTTAAGTTAAAACTTTAGATATAATAGATTTATTTACGCACAATATTCAATGTTTATTCATACATATGGTGGAAAAATAAATAAAACCCTTAGAACTATTGTGTTTTTATAATTTCTATGGCGTATTTCATTTCCTTTTACTCGTTAGCTATTCACAAAACTATCCTATCAGAGTAGGTATTTGATAAGCCAATTTATTGTTTTGATTAAATATTCAATAACTGCAACTAACTATGAAGATAAAGTCAGTGGTGACTAATGTTGTAATTAAAAACATACTTATAAACATACTCAGTGAAGATAATAGAATTACATTATAATAAATAATGCATCAATATTTTGTACTATCAACTAAAATTGATACAGAAATCATAGATGTTCACGTAAGTTCGTTAATTGAAACTACTATGGCCACCATCCTATTTCAAGCCGGTAGAACCCGTAAAACGTTACATTAGTAAATGTAACATCGGCGTCGTGAGAACTTTCGACCACAATTGATGTGGATGCTTTGGACGTACCTATTATAAATAGAGAGGAAGTAACCCCGAAGTTATCTAGTAGCGACAGTGTTACGGACCTTAGCAAAATGTGATTCTGTCGTGAATGCTGAAGAGTATTATGATATTATTTAGGGAATAATGATGTATTTTTGCAGGGATACTTGACAATCGCGGCATACATTCATTATTTTTTACCTGGGAGTCTCAAACTGTATTCAACAATATACACATTGCGATTGGGACACATCGCAGAGCTAATCCGATATCCAGCTAAATACTCTGATAACTTAGAGTTAAAAACAAGACGGATGGACGACCATAGATGGTTGCCGAAAAGCGAAATGCCATATCCAGGATACTGCCGGACGCCTGGTAGTTCGCGTTGCATCGAAAGTCTATGCAATTGCAAAGTTCTTAAAGAACGATGGTTAAATTTCCTGAGCAAAAATGAAACGGAAACCAGTAAAAAGAAATTAAATACTATAACATAATTTTTTTTGTTTGGTGGCGTTACCGTATTTTTTATGTTCCACTTGTGAAAAGAGTAGGTAATATAACTCATTTGATTATGGTTCCCATACTTCCCACAGATAGTTTCCTTAGAGACAGGAATTATTCCAAAGCTATAAGAAATGATGAGGATTAAGACAATGAAAGAAAGAGGAGTGAACACATTTATTTACCAGGCGTCATCCAGACGTAGTGTCTATAGCTACATCACTAAGCCAGTTATAAGCCACTTACATCTCTATGTGTGCGTGAAATATATATCAATGTGTGTCATTTGGTATGAGAAATATAGGAACGTATCGTGATACGTCGACCGTAAATAACAGGATAAGAGCAGGAGAATCATGACGTGACACTCGGACTCAAAAATTCCTATATTTCTCATACCAATTTAATCTCATTTCACGCTACAATCACTTCAGTGCATTGAGCGGTGTAAAAGTACCGCTGATCTGTTCTGAATACCTAAGACTACTAGTTGTTGCCAGTGACTCCGTACGCGTGGAATTAAGAAAATTTTTCCCGGTTTCGCAATTTTTTTTACTACTGCATCATTACTATTGGTCACAGCGTGATGTTTTATAGTCTACAGTTTTTCTCAATAAATGTTCTATCTCACACTAAAAGAACTTCTCAAATCGGACCAGTTGTTTCTGAAATTATCGCGTTCAAACAAACAAACTCTTCAGTTTTGTAATCTAATATATAAAATTCACGTGTCACAGTGTCAGTTACCGTACTCCTCCGAAATGGCTTGACCGATTTTTATGAACTTTTATATGCATGTTCAGTAGGTCTGAGAATCGGCCAACATCTATTTTTCAAACCATTTTCAAACTTTTTTTTTTATTATGGCAAAACAACGTTTGCCGGGACAGCTAGTATTAATATAGATATTAACAGTGCCTTAATCTACAAATAATACACAGAAGTTAGCTGCATATATTTATTGTGTACCTATAATATTGAATACAGCAATATTAGCAAATCTTTTCTCACTCATGTTCTTCCTGTTCTTACCACAGACGTGACTAGGAAAATACAGCGCTTACGGCAAACATCCTTAATGAAAATTTTTATATAACCAGTATAATTAGAATGATATTATTGACATTATTATATAAAAATCACCAACTAAATGGCCTAAGTATAAGCCACGCAAATTGGTAATGCGCTGGAACCTTGTCAAATTAACGCCCTTGTGACGTCATTAGCAAAGAAAAAATACAGCTAACAAAATGTAATCTGTACGTCACTATGACGTCACCAACATGGGCGCCAGGCGCATTACCAATTTGTGTGGCTTATAACAGGGTCCCATTTAACGTTTTGGTACAGTACCATATAACCACGGAATAGAAATTGTTTTTTCTATTCCGTGCATATAACAATATGTTTGAAAATTGAAACATCACAGTAGATTTTATAATATGTAAAACTAACAGAGATAATAGAAAACTTATACCTGACCGTCTTCGGAGATAATTAACCTAACATTTTATACATTTAAACATCGTTTTATATTTCTTTTTGTACAAATCCTGCAAAACTTTTTATAAATATCTGATGATTCGCCACAAACCATATGCTTGCTGATCGCAATCTATCTCCTAGCCACGTCTACAGTTCTTTTCCTATATTAACGGACCATTTATCTATAGTCTGGGCCTGAAATCGCGGTTGTACTATACTATAGATATCCTTGTAATGCCGTGAAGTCATAGCCCGAGCCATTCAAATTAGTTTCATATCAATAGGGCATAATATCGTGCATCGCATAGCGCCATGTCCATTTCCTGGCCAAGGATTCAAACCTCTGACGATCTCGTACATACATATCACCTACTTGTGGCTCCATACATACCTGGATCAAAAAAAATTACATATTTATAACTAGCTATGTACGCGTAAATTTAAAAAAAACACATTAAAATCAAAAGTAATTTATTAATTTTGCAATTGACATGCTATGCTTTACTTAATAAATTAATTTATGGTGGAAAAAGTGATTACCGCAAGCGGGACTTGAACCCACGAACTCGGAATACCGTTCCGTAGCTCTGCCAACTTTTTTTTTCACCATAATTTAATTTATTAAGTAAAAGCATAGCATGTCGATTGCAAAATTAATAAATTACTTTATACGTAGAGTAGTTCAAGACTAGGGGTATTTATATAAGTTTGTTAAGTTTTGGTTTCTAAGAACCACGCGTGCGCAGTCGCGGGCAACAATTAGTACAATATCTGACTGACTGAACTGACGGGCTTCCTGGTGGAGTGGTTCATGTAACGGACTTCCGTACACGAGGTCGCGGGTTCGATTCCCGCTTGGGTCAATCATTTGTGTGATATTTATAAATGTTATACAAATGTTGGTACTGCGTCTGGATGTTTACTATGTATTATAAGAAAAGTAGTATATGTAGTACATATATCCGAATTCTGGTACCCATAACACAAGCATATAGGCTTAGCTTGGGACCAGAGGACGTTGTGTGAAATGTCCGTGAATATTTATTTAAAAAAAAAGGAAAAAAAATTGCACAATATAATACTTACTGCTGTATAAGGGTCGGTTAACAAACTCTGTATAGATATAAGCACTTTGCTGATAGTGAGCGCCAGTGACCAGTTGTGATGTACTGAGTCGATGCCCACGTCGCCATGACGGGATATGTTCGGGTGTAGTATACGTGTTAAGAACCGTACTACGGGCGGACTCATTGGGTACCTGGTAATAACATGACAAATATTACATTAATCTTAAAGTAATTTATTGATTTTGCAATTGACATGCTATGCTTTACTTAATAAATTAAATTATGGTGGAAAAATGGAATTGCCGCAAGCGGGACTTACGCAGAAATACGTAATACGTACGTATGTACGTAGAAATACGATATAAACTCAATCGAGTAACGATTGTGGTGGGTAATTTGAATGCTACAAGCACGACCGCAATAAGCTCAATTGGAAGAGCTTCGCAACGGTATTCCGAGGTCGTGGGTTCAAGTCCCGCTCGCGGCAATCACTTTTTCCACCATAATTTATTTTATTAATCTTATTTTTCTTAAGAGGATTTAGCTTCGTGCATTTTTCTACGTACGAAGATTTCATTTTTTCTTTAGATTGAATGGCAAGAGATCTGATTTTTAAAGGTACAGTTACACATGCTAGTTAGTAGCATGCTTTTTAGTATGCTCATTGGCATACTTGTTTCGAGCATGCTCTGCACTTGTCTACATTTGCTAGATATAAGCATGCTAGTTTTAAGAATGCTTCTAAATATATCTAATGCTTGAATGCTTCTAAATGCTTCTAAATATCTAAGTCGTATATATCTCACTTTCTTTCTTTTTTTCAAAATATAATTGCTAAAAGAAATATTATGACCATCCAAAATTATTTCTTTTTTTGTTATCTTTACATGCACTTGTAACGTTTATCACACAAAGTTGGTTTTCCCAAAAAAGTAAATGATAGAAGCATAGATATAGGTACCTACTCTTAATCTATAATATTATAATTGGTTTAATTTTCACGAAGAAATCGGTAAAAGGTAAAATCTGCCTCAACTATGTTGGTCTCTTTCAGCTATAAGCACGCCCCCTTCCACCCGCGCTGCAGGTAGCATGCCCAATAATCGCACGACCGTCGATTTTTGAGCAAATTCGAAACTAGCATGCTCATTATTAGCAATGTTTCGACACACGTACCACTAAGTAGCAATTGCTCAAAAGTAGCATGCTTTCGTGCTACTAACTAGCATGTGTAACTGTACCTTAAGTATATGTTTTTTAAACTCAGAAACGCGATTGAAAAAAGTTTTCTCGATAGAAAATCTTAGCGAAACAACCTCTTTAATTTTTTATTTTTTTCATTTGTCGGTCTATTATCGCGTATTAACTAATGAAATAACTTTAAAAACATAGGTAACTATTATATATAGAAACACGTAAGCCGGAATTAAAATATATTTAGTACATTTTGAGTAAACAAAAAAAATATCCCTAATTCTTCATTTTCTATGCCGACTAGCTGTGTTAATATGTACATGTCGACGATAATATTGATGTAGGCCCTTAAAGGGAGCCACAAACGACTTATTATATGTATAGCGAGCATGTACATTAATATAGCGAGAAAGAGACAGATATATCTGTCGGTGACGTCATAACTATAAATACATCTCGGTATCTTCTTCTCAAGCTCATTCACGTCCCACTATTGGGCACAGGCCTTCTCCACTTTGGGAGGGATTATGGCCTACTGTGCCGCGCTGACCAGGCGTCTTGGCACAGGGTTTATTTTCGAGTTTTCCGTCTCTAACAGATTATATTATCTGTGTGCAATATCCCTTAGCTGACTTTTACAGCCCCCTCGGGAGGAGATGGTGTGGTGACACTTGTATTCTTAATCCGTCACCACATCTCGGTATACGATATATATATCTTTCTTTTTTCTATATACATCTGTCTCTTTCTCGCTATCTTAATATATCGTAATATGCCGTTTGTGGTGCTTTTAATACCTCACCAATAAACATGGATCTTATAACCATTATAGGAAAGAATACAGATGTCATCTTGGCTTCAGCCATACTCACACAGTTGTCAATACCAATAACACCTTACTTAACCCTTGCCATTTTCAAAAATTTGGGAAAGTAGAAGGAAGTAACCTGTAGGTTTTGATTACATAACGCATGTCAAAAGTAGTCGTATTTTGATCGAATTTTGTTTTGATGGACTTAGAAGCTAGATTTTTAAGATAAGAGACTGAATAAATCTACAAATAGAATGAGCTAGAAATTTACTAGTTTAATAATTGCTAAAAACTTGGACTGATGAGTAGAAAAGTAATCCTATAGCGATTATTAGTAAAAAAAAACGTAATAATACGAGTGTTTTTAACCAAACGACTAAAGTAAAACGTCTATAGCCCCATTGTTCGCCACGCCCTTTCACAATTTCGCTTTTGCCATGCATTACTCTTCAAATCAAATGTGTGTAAATAAGATTTACTCATTGTATGAGTTTTATGAAATATATGAATTGAAGTACATGTTGAACTTACGCGTAAGGCACCTGTATATACAGATAAAAGACACCTCCCTCATAGGGCGAGCCCACAGGTCCCAGCACGCTGGCCTGCCAGTGACAGCACTTGGGGTCTAACGGTGTTGCAGCTATGCCCTCTGGCGGGTCGTTGCGTAACATCTGTATGTATACAGTTATTTATTAATTTTACAATTAACTTGCTATGCTTTTACGAAAATCTGGATGTTTAACTAACATCATCATCATAACATCGCGCCTTTTTCTGATAGGGGTAGGCAGACTACGATAGAACTCCATCTGCTACGAACCCACTTGTTATCCTTGAAAAGAGTCAAGTGTATAGAACTTAAAACCGTTTAATTAACAGTTAAAGTTTAACAGCCGTATTCACAAACGTTACTGTGAGGTCTCATAGTAGGCATGGACGCACAGGGGTAGCAAAATCATTTTACAAACAATACTTAAGCGGTGAAGCGCACTATGCGTTTGTTAAACTGAACGCATAGCTAAGTTTTGTCTATGAATACAAAGGCTCGATGAACGGAACGCACTGAGAAGTGTTACCCTTTGCACAGTGCATCAACACTTAAGTACTTATATAAGTTAATATTGTTTGTGAATACGGGTGTAAATATTACAAACAATATAGCGAACTAGCTAAACACGCTTATTATAATAACACAACTTTTTAAGGATTTAGACGCGTTTTCTTAAAAAATAGTTTTATTTAAACAAATGAGTCGCGCAAATATTAGAGTATATTCTCTCTCTCTCCAGCCCATTTACGTCCCACTGTTGGGCACGGGCCTCCTCCACTTTGGAGGGATTATGGTCTACTGTGCCGCGCTGACCAGGCGAGTTTTTATTTAAACGAATGAGTCGCGCAAGTATTAGAGTACATATATTACATTTAATATAATTTTTTTAAAGGTTTGAATGGGTTTATTCCATACTGTAAATAAAGAGGTAAAATCTGTTATATGTAGATTTGCAGGGGGTAATCTCCGAAAGTAATGCAGTCCTAAAATTTTTTAGCCTAAAAGGAATATAAAGTCTCCGACAGTGATTCAAAATTCTAGACGTACGAAGTCGCAGGCAAAATCTAGTATATAAAAAAACTAGAGTGTAAATACCTTAAGTTCAATTCGTAGTCTGTTCCGTCGCCACGCGTTCTCTTCGCCAGCGGGTTGTGCCTGAACACACATCTGAACCAAGCAGTTACGACAGAAACACGACTCCACCAAACATTGGTATTTCTGTACAAACAATATACAAATAATATAAATACAATATAGCATTAGACATCCTAGGGCAAAATAAAAAATTGGTCAAGTGCGAGTCGACTCGCGCACGAAGGGTTCCGTACCATTATCTATGCAACATAAGGCAACGTTATTAGTATCGAGCAAGAAACGGTAAAAAAATCATGTTTGTTGTATGGGAGCCCCCCTTAAATATTTATTTTATTTTATTTTTAGTATTTGTTGTTATAGCGGCAATAGAAATACATCATCTGTGAAAATTTCAACTGTCTAGCTATCACCGTTCTTGAGATACAGCCTGGTGACAGACGGACGGCCGAAAAGCGAAGTCTCAGTAATAGGGTCCCGTTTTTACCCTTTGGGTACGGAACCCTACAAAAGGATCAGGCTGAGCCGTAAGGGCCAAATTTAAATAAAGATGTAGGTATAACCAGGGGCTGGACAGTTGCCATTTTGAAAGTATGAGCAGTCTGACACTGGCAAAACAGATTTGATATATTATTCAAATGTTCGCGATTTTGAATCAATAAAAAAATGGAAAAAATTATCACCTCAAGCGGGATCACTTTTTCTACTACAATTTAATTTATTAAGTAAAAGCATAGCAAGTCAGTTGCAAAATTAATAAATTACTTTAAAAAAAATTGAATTTTAACCGCGAAGAAATCCTGATGTTTCCGTAAGGTGCATAAGTACTGTTAATCTTCTATCCAGTACATTTAACTCTCGCGTCCTAAAGGCCTTACTATTGGACACAGGCCTTCTAATATTGGTAGGGTTTTTGGTCTACTATGATTTAGGTTCGAAATTTCCATCATTCACAGTTGATGTTAATTGCTTATATACCTTTACTTTGGCTAGAAACATGTATGTTAAATATACACAATATTTATTTATTCTGGTACTATAACATAAGCTGATAATTTTCACGGATTTAGACGCATGTACTTGTTTAAATTTTAGCCTGACAAATACAAGAGTCTAATGCCCGTTTTCACCAACGACCCCTAAATTTTAAGTAGCCCTTAAGCGAATTTAAATGACACTTTACGCAAGTTTTATTAAATAAATATAAGTTTTATTAGTAAATATAAGGAATCCCTTAACAGTTTAAGCGTCCCTTAAACGTTGGTGAAAATAAAACTTGCGTAAAGTGTCATTTAAATTCGCTTAAGGGCTACTTAAATTTAGGGGTCGTTGGTGAAAACGGGCATAAGTCCGTAAAAAGTAGTTTTATTTGAACAAATGAGTCAATTGTAATATTTGACTAACTAAACTAAGCAGATAAGTTTAACTTGTAATTAGAGGAAGTTGTGTGAAATGTCCATGAATATTTATTTATTTATTTACCTATTGGATTCTAGTGGGCTATACTGATTAAATCTAACCTTGTGCCAATCAATATTGGCTAACAGAGGTCTGTACAGCGGGAATCGTCTAGCTGTGAAGGCAGCCCAGCGGGGAGGAGACACGCGGGCTCGAACTAGTCGCCACCAACGTGCGCACACGCACGCGCACGCACTTAGTGATAGATCATCTAGGTAGCTGAAGATGCATAGCAGTACTACAAGTAAAAGAACATAATTGATAAAATGGGACAAGGTAAACAACATAAGAATCGAGTTATTATCGGGAGTCATTTTATAGCTTTTTAGAAATACAAGTTTACAAAAGAATAAATAAGGATTCTAAAATTCTGGTAATTTCTACTTCATTGTTAGCCATAAGTCAGAAATGTCACACCACAGACAGCTAAAAAATATGTTTAATATCATGACAAAATAAAGAAACTATACTTGCCTTCAGATGGCAACTGTTCTACCAGTCCAGGAGCAAGATTGTCAGGTGGCCTTGGTGTAGTTAAAGCTTGTAAAGATCGTGCCAGGCTAGGCAGCGGAGGTGGTGGACCAAGACCTACATCTTCAACTGAAATATCAGGTGGATTTGAATTCGAAACTGCTGCACTAGCGCCATTGTTGCTACTACTTCCAGCACTTCCATTTCCTCTGCTACTTGGCCTTCCACTGGCCGAATTGCCTGCCACCCGCCCAGGATTCGGTGTTCGACTCCCACCTGCTACAACTGCTGGAACATTGCCAACAGGTCTAGCAGACCCACCAGCTCCACTGCTGACTGGTACACTAGGGCCCCCTCTACCAGATCCTGCTGAGGAGCTTCCTTGGCTTACAATAGGTATGCTGGATAAGCTATGGCTACATGCAGCAGCAATATTAGACATATTTCCATTGCCAGTTTCTGCGATAATTCCACGTCCTGTTCCTCCCAAAGTCCCAATGCCTCCACTAACAGGTCCTACACTAACACTACTGCCAGCCGTGCTGCCTGCGAGGCTGACTGTTCCTGCACTGTTGCTGCCACTCCCACCATTGCCACTACTGCTTGCACCTGCTCCTGAGTTACTTGCACGACTAGCTTCATCTTCAGGGCTTGTTTCACTGTCTAATGAGCTCTGTGAATTGTAGGAAATTATTATAGAGGGCCCCTTATTGATAAGAAGTATCTATTTAATAATGTTAAATTAATTCCTAATAGTAATTTACTTACTCTTCAGTCAATAAGCAACAGTAACCAATATATAAGTACAGAGACAGGAGATATTGATATGCTATACAATTAACTACATCATCACTAACTCACCCTGTAATACCACCAAGCAGGCAAAGGGCATGTTCGGTTCACTCTACGCTCAGAGCTAAAGTTCAAATCTGATGGTTCATCATTGCCAGAGTCACCATCGTCTGTCTTCTCGCTACAGAAGAATGACGTCGGCAAATACGAAGGAAAATCAGGAAACAAAAATGTATGGCAAGTCACACATACAGGCTCACCAAAATTAGGACCGTAATATCCGTTACATACATGACAAGTGGAATTCTGTAACAAATAACTATTTTAGTAATTAGATATTGCAAGAAACGCTCAGTTAACAATAAATTTATTACTTTAAAACTACTAACATTATATTCGAAATCGACGGCCTGCTCCAAAGGTGTTACAAAAGTTAGTTTATCACCACTCTCTTCTAATTTCTTAACAAAATCAAAGAATTCCGGGCCCATAGCAAACATATTTACGATTATTAGCAATAGATAAATCTATCAAGATATTATCTATCAATTAAAAACAATTATTTACAAAATTGAACATCAATAACATTTCGTGAGATCTTCTGAGTGTTGCTATACTATTCTAGAAAATTCCTCCACAACCACAAGAATAAACTTCTACCCTGCTTTCCCCCGTAACTACATAATTAATATTAAATCTCATAGTTTCTATTTCAAACCTGTATCAAACTATTAAATGTCCTTTTGATACATTTCGACTAAAAAACTCATCTACTCACACTCAACTCAACTACTACTCAGTTTACCTTGGACGGCAGATCACAAATCTCGTTAGTTTGAGGGAAATTTGTTAACATGGTAACCCTCTTCTAAAATGTCAATCTTAGTACAGACTACGCTATGATAACAGAGTAGCTTCGTGTACCTCCGCACAAAAGTTTACAGTTGAAAAAGAATCAAGAACAATGATCATACTCACTACGTACGGACACTGTCGTGTCGTAGTGTGCGTGCGTAGCGTTATATTAATAACGATATTAACGAGAATGGCGAGGTAACAACCACTATAATCGTTACCTCGCCACTCCAGTTTTATTTATTACCAAAGCAAAGGGCTCCTGTTGATTTAATACTCTATGAAATCGTGATCATCACGCGATCACTTTTTATCATGAGAGTAGACAGACTTGATCCGACGCACTCTTCCAGAGGCATCTTCACTCGTATATGTACGATAATTGTGCTTACATAGGTACCTAATAATCTCATGAATAAGAAATTAAATCAGCTTGCTAATACATTGTGTGTAAACTCAAATGCAACCAATAAAATTATTAAAAGATATACTTGCAAGAAACTATCAGGACTGGTGAGTACAGTAGTAGTGGAGGCACTACATGTAAATCCATGTATGCCATATTTTTTCTGGCTAAATATTGTTATTTGCTTAGCACCTAGCATGTGCCATAAAAATTTTATAATTTATGATAACATCACAAATCTTTGATGTAATAGAACTTGATCATTGATAAATATATACCTGAAAATGACATGGTTGTGGAAATAAAACTACAAGTTGTCTTAAAATTATTCTTAGATTACTTTCATTTTAACTTTTTTGTTTTAAAATGTGCCTTTCATGTTTTGTTTTTTTTTTTGTAACATATCTAATATTCCTGTTCTTTACATTGTACTTACAATAAAATAGTGCAAATCAAAATATGTTTTTTAAAACGACTTTCGTGGCTAAAATACATAAATTAACAAAAATTAATGATCTCCATTAATTAATACATAAACATATTTTCTATGTGTAAACACATGGACACAGTAGAAGCCACCGCTGCTTGATCACCTTTTATGAGAGGCTTAGCTTATGGTGGGCGTAATTCTGGCGACAGTGACGGCCACTGTACGTTATATTCAAAAATAAGTGGTTCTACTTAACAGAATCTTACACAAATGGTATCTTGCGGCACTTTAGCTGCATACAGTACTCTTGCTAATTTAGTTAGATCTATCACACAACATTGCAGTAATACATGGAGCATTGCAAGAGAAACATTCACAATACATGTCAATAATATTAACTCTAAAAACGCTACTGATATAGCGATTGGGAAAAAATATTCAAAGATAACGACACATGTATTACGGCGAATACTCTCCTATTATTTTTCTAGACTTATTCTATACACATTATTGCGATAACAAATCATATTATGATTTTCGTTCACATTAAAAAACAGCACATACAGTCCAATAATCACTTAACATCTATCAACCTTATATAAATAAAATTCATGTTATCAGTGTTTATGTAAAACACAAGTCTCTGTTTTATTTGCGTAGCTAATGCTTTGGTTTCCTCCAGTACTTTCATTTAGTGACGTCATACAGTGAATGGTAAATTTCGGTATAAATTTGAAGGTACAATAACTGTAGGTATGTAAAACTGACGGTTTGATAGAATAGTATCGACGTGTTGTCGCATCTTAAAATTTATACCGCGAGGGCAAAGTTTTACGATACGATTCACGCCAAACGCAAAGAATTTAATTAACTAACAATTGCCAAAAATATCATGGCACACTAGCATTTAACACCGATTTTCACAAAGTGCATGGACAATGTTTTCGTGACGTCATTCTAGGCCGTATAGGACGGCTAGAGGAGGAAACCTGACCTTAAATAATCATTACGAACTCGTAAATGAATGTTTACAATATAGTTTTGGTTATAGTCCAGTGTCGCAGGCTAGCAGCTATATTGAGGGGGTGTAGGTGTCGTCGTCTCTATAGTCCCCCCTCTACCTCACTCAGTACGGGCTATAATACGAGCCGCGTCTGAAACCTCTGTGAACAAGCCACGCGGTTAGTCACTGCAAACCACACGCACATATGCAAACACGCCTAGTGAATGGTCTTAGCTTGCATACACACATGCAAGTAAATGCAATATAGTTGTAGCTAGATAGATGCCCTTTTTAAGTTTTCGCCAAAAATGGGGCGTAGCACACATCTCTATCAATGGTCTATGCATGGTGCTTCCTACACAGTTGGGTAAATTTTCACTGAATAATATTTATATGGAATTTCATCAGAAGCAAAAGCATCAACTGCTTCAGATAATAATTTATATCAGGAATAGAATTATGCCGTACGAAAAAGCGGCGTCTATTGTGAACGTTCGCTAAATAGAAATCACTCTTCAGATTGTATTATCAATAACCACTATACAATTTTTTTTATCGGTATTCAAACAACTTGCAGAGGGTTATGTAAGATTGGTGAATCCTAAGACCATGGGTTAAAAACGCGCAAATAGCATTGTTCGGCACAACACACATTCTTACACGGCGAATACTTCCTGGATAACTTCCTACCACCTAGAGCGATAGATCCAGTATACAATCATGGTATGCGCACAATACCATCTTGTGGAATACATTATGGATTTGCCTATGTTTAACAGTGACTAAAGACAGGCTGATACTTACAGACATGTGTGTATGCAATTATTGCATGTACTTAGTTAACATTAATTTTGTCTCACATTCTATTTTATTAAACTATTTCACACAACTATAGTATATAATCTGTCTTAGTTGGTAAACAATCTTTAGACATTTGACATACAGTAAAATTATAATCATTGAACACAAAATCAAATTTTACATGCAAGTAGCGATCATGCGGAGATTGTTTACTAAATAAGTTAAAAAACAGGTATACTGTTATACAATAAAGGCTTATAAAGATAACCATCTATTGAAGAATATACATATATAGAATAAGAAAGGATTGTCCATAATACATCTTAAGGTTAAGAACTCCTACACATTGACTATGTCTACTGTATCACCATGCGCCATGCATATTAAACACAGACAAAAAGGAAGGGAGCTGCATTGAAAATGCTCAATTTACTATCACAAACTTTATTGTAAAAATTATGTATAAATATTGTCTTTCATTTAATCAATTTTTTACATCATTGCGTATGTACCAATTTTTACAACAGTTTACTTTCTACATTCTTGTAAAAGTACATCACCTCTGCTTACATGACGTAACAATAAATTAAAAATACACCATTCATTGGTGATAAAAACAAACATATTATGCAGAAGTAACATCTTCAACAAGTGAAGCTAAACATTTAGATAATTTGCAACTGTTATTTATTATTATTAACTACTTGGTAAAAAAATACTTTGATTTTTTTGGACTTCAAAAGTCACATTATGAATTGTTTTCTTGTAAAATCCAAATGTACATATATTTTATTTACTAAATACAATAATTAATGATATGAATGTGTCAAGGATTATTGGCTTACAATGTGGATTTTTTTAATTTTCATATGTATAAATAAAATCATTGTGTATTTTTTCAAATTGTTGGTTTTTAATCAAGCCCATGTGTCATGAGTACTCATGATCCAAACTACCAAACATTCAATACTCGAATTTTACAAGTTTAAGCAATCACCCCATTGCTTTCACAGATCTAATACAGTATGCAGCCAAATTTGTAAAGCATATAAAAGAAAAAACATCCAAGCATTAACTTAAGTTATAAAAATAGCCCCTGTTGTGTGCTCTTTACACTTTAAAATATACTACACAGTACATTTCTGATAATACAAACATCTATAATTTATAGCTTTTTCGAATTTATAAAACAATCCATTCTAAAGTCAAATTCTATATTTAATAATTCTGTCTACACCCATATGGAAAAGGCGTGATGATATGATGACAATGAAGATGATGATGATAAGATTATTTATTGCACTAAAAGTCTAAATGTAGAACCCTAAAATACAACCCAAATATTATAATTCAATATGGTTGCGATTAACAATCAATTTGAGTTACTATGGCTACCTTCCAGCTTCATATCATCTAATTTTTTGCATTTTTCGGCGACATATATGTAAGCATACAGTTCAGTTCAATTGGAAACTAAGAAATGTGTAAAATTTCACATCATTCGCTAACATTGGAAGAGGGGAAAGCTAATGAAAGTACAGTAGATTCCAGGGCCCTGAGTCGGGTATTTCAACGGTGACACAACTGTACCATTATGGTGCAATAGTAAAGTTTTTGGTAGTCTACTATTATTGTGTCGTCATAACGACTTCATCATTGACTTACAATTGTCAAAGTGACATAAATTGCTAGTCTCGTACACAACTGCTTCACAATTGCAATTCAATGACTGAAATGTTTCGGTAGTCTGCTATTTTGAATTTGACAGTAATATTTTTAAATTGTCCTGTGTCGACAGATTGCCATAAATAAAAAATAGATAGATAGAAATATTAGAAACTAGCTGCCCCGGCAAACGTTGTTTTGCCATACAATTCTGTATAAAATAAAATTTCATCAAAATCGGTCCAGCCAATTTGTAGCCTATGTGTTATTCTGATGTATAAGCTATATTGTGGTAAAGTTTCATTCAAATCCATTCAGTAGTTTTTACGTGAAAGAGTAACAAACATCCATACATACATCCATACTTACAAACTTTCGCCTTTATAATATTAGTAGGATTGTTCTTTGTAATTTATTGCAATTTACTAATCTCCTAAACTTCACATTGCGTTTTATACTAATAAATAGTATGTACAAAAATATCTAAACGAAGTCTAGCATGATTAAATGTTTAAATTTATTAGTAGTTTTTCGAAAATCACTTCAACTAACGCATTTTTTAAAAACAGCAACACATACATACCATTCTAACACAATTCATAGATAAAAGAGACCGAAAATTCAATGCATAGATAAAAGAGATCGACAATTCTATTACCATTGAACGACCGTTATGACGGCATATAGCAGACTACGGATATTTGACTTCAATTGCAACGGTATCGTGCCGGTATTGTGCCGGTATGACAATTGTTCCAAAATAGTAGACTTGAGCACCAGATATAACAACATTTAAGGGACGTATCGATATTATGACGAACTAACCGAATAAGTCACAAAACGGGAGGAATGTTACCCAAGACATACCAAATGAGACAGATTGTTATTTTTTTAGAAGTTGCACTAAATAGTATAGTTTCTTAGTACTTTGAAACTAAATTTGACTAAACTGTCGCCGTTAAAAACCGTTAGTCGTTATATGCGACGCGTTATAATTGAATTCTACTGTAATAAAAATAAAAAAGCTTAGTTGAGTTCACTGAATCTTATGAGATTGTGAGAATATCTTTGAACCATTAATGAGAGCATTATTAATACTAATTAGTTATGCTAACACAAATAAATGGATTTGGGTTTTGTTTTAATAGTGTAAATGAAGCCAAGGGAGTACATGAAGACCATAGATGGGGCTTTATAGCCTCTGATTTCCCCAAAAAAACATGTCTTCATAGTGGAGATTTCGTTATTTATTATAGTTGTTTATATTATCATGTTTGTACCACATATAATAACAGTTGCAAAGTATGTTGTGTGTAGAAAGAGTATATAATAGTGTTGTGTTAATATGGCATGTACCTGCCGCGCCTCACGGGCCGGTAGCCCGAGTAGTACGGGGAGAAGCCGCCGCGGAACGAGCGCCCGCGGCCCCGGCTCGATCGAGGTAAACGATTCGTAGACGATAGACCTGGCTTGTTAGTGCGTTTTGGCATCACCTGTAATCAACAAATTGTCAATATCCTTACTTATTTTAAAACAAAGTCGTTATTTTTGTATGTATGTTATGTCCTTAAGTGAGCTTACATCTTCAAAACTTAGAGTGCTTCATAAGGATGACTTTTCTGTATAATTTGTTAAGATTAAGTTCCTAAATTCCATGCGAACGAAGTTGGAGGCATATATTTGCTGTTCAGTATATTTTCTTATCTGAATTAGGATGTAAGACTGTGTGTAGTGTGTGAATCTTTTTATTATTGTCTTATTGTTGAAGTTTTCCGTTTTCTAACAGGGACTAGTTCTGACAGGGGGTTATAGTCGCTAAGCTACAAAGCCCTTCAATAAATTTAAAAAAAAAAAGTTGCAGGCAACAGCAACTTATGATAATTATATTACGAAACTAATAAGTGCTTCAGGTTTTGATTGGTTACAAATGGTAAAAAAGGATGTTACTGATTTTAAACCCACTTTTATCTATGAATTTATTTATACTATTTATAAAAAGGTTTTTTAACTAATAGCAAACTACAGACTCAGAAAGTGCTATAAGCTATATACATATTTACAAAAGTCTGTTCAACTACAGAGCAGAGGTTACTGAGATGAGAGGGTACACTATTAAAGGGTTTTCGGCCTGGAAGAACTTGCAAGATTCATAAGTGTTCTTTGCAATGTGTACAAGGCTTTACACTGTATCATGAAATTTTAGTCACTAGATTATGTCTATATGTATGTAGTTATTCAAAATTTCAAGTGTACAGTCGCAGGCAACAGCTAGTATTGCAGTCATCAGATTAACCTAAAATTTTGTCTATCAAAGTTCAAAAACAAGGCAACTTTGTCTTTCATCTTTGTTATAAACATGTAAATATACAAATAAACTAATACCATACCTTAATTTGACGTCCTCTAAATAATGATTCATCCATAGCCATTGCAGTCTGTACACTATCTTTGTCACCAAACTCTATGTATGCAAATCCTTTTGGATGTCCATCAAATTTATTACACAATATTGTAACCCTGAAAATAATATATAATTATTGTAGTTTCACATTGTCACTATGTGATAAAACCACTTTAAGAAAAAGTGAAAAAAAATTTATAGTATTTTATCCATATTAATGATAAATTTAGAAAGGAAAAATTTTTATTACTGTCAAACCAAACTGATTTAACTAACTAGTTTTCAAATCTTTCATCTCTTGTAAGAGCTGTTATTTATTTATAATCTTGCCAACCTAGCTCTTTCAGCACCATATGACAGAAAAAGGGATGGTTGTATTCTTAAGGGCCTACATCAATATTATCGTATATCATCGCCGACACGTACATATTAACACAGCCAGTAGGCACAGAAAATGAAGAATTAGGGATACTTTTCCTATTTACTCAAAATCTACTAAATATATTTTAATTCTGATTTACGTGTTTCTATATATAATAGTTACTTATGTTTTTAAAGTTATTTCATTAGTTAATACGCGATAATAGACCGACAAATGAAAAAAATAAAAAATTAGAGAGGTTGTTTCGCTAAGATTTTCTAACGAGAAAACTTTTTTCAATCGTGTTTCTGAGTTTATGCGATCCTAGATCATATATTGAAAAAACATATACACACTTAAAAATTAGAGCTCTAGCCATTCAATCTAAAGAAACAATGAAAACTTCGTACGTAGAAAAATGCACGAAGCTATTTTGGTATCCTCTTAAACATTCACTTTTCTTTTTCTCCCCAGGCTATTAACATTTGACAATAATTGGGCATGCTCCTCCATTATGGGAGAGCATTTAGTCTACTATGTGACCATGTCATGTTGACAAGGCTCTTTGGCATAGATTTTGGTATTTTCTTTTTTAGACTCTTTGTTTTTGTTTTTCTAGTCTCTCCCAACAAGTATAACCTTTTCTCTTTCATAACTTAACATCATACTGAAAAAATAATGTTTTAATACCTATTAATAGATCCACAGCCATGAAAATGTTGCTCCAACTCTTCAGCTGTAGCTCCATAGTCCACATTACCTACATATACTGATCTGTTATCCGCTTCTATCTTCTCTTCTATAGACATGTTCAGTGGACCTGCTGTACAAGTTATATTGTTAGAAAAAAAACATCATTATTTAATAGTGACAAGAAAAAATGTCATGCTGGATAAACAGTTGTTGCTTTTTAGTAAATAATTTTGCAGTCATGGAGAATGACAAATATACTTCTCATCAGAAAAATCAAAACACCTTGCATGTGTCAGTGCCGTAAGAAGTTATATGTGTATATTTAAGAATTTATGTCTAAAGTTGAATAGCAACCAATATGAGCTTTTCAAACACATTTTCTATGCTAAAATTTAAATAAAATCTTCGTAATTTTCATACTTTGGTTACCAAGTCTATCATGAAAAGAGAAGTGTGTATATTTTTTGACGAGAAGTATATTTAAGGTTTGATATCTTCATAATATATTTATGAACATCTGAGGCCCATTTGCTCTAAGGACCATAAACTATTGATACAGCTAATAGTGCTAACTGCTAACTTTAATGTCATATAGTTATTTTCAAAGAACAGCCTAGAAAATCTGATTTCTTTGCTTTGGACCAAATTGCACCACCATTCCATTAAAAACATACCTAAGAATGTATCCAAATCATAATAATCTTATTATGATTTGGATACATTCTTAGGTATGTTTACATCTGTAAAAGAATAGCTAATAATTTAGATATAAAATCTTACCAACTCCCGGTGGGCTACCCAAACTCATCTGCTTGTCAACTTCAGTCTGCATTTGTTTTAATTTTTCAGCCTCTTCTTCCATCTCCCTTACTCTTGCTTTTATTGCTGCCAAGTCTGGCACTTCACTGCCAGCTGCCTCATCTCCACCCTGAACAGTTATAAATATTCAATGGATGTTGGTATTTAGTTCTCTGAATGCACATTTGCCATACAGTATCTGTAACAGCCAAATACATTGTGCAAGGTCACACCTACATTAACAAGGGCTTTAGTCCAACACTAATATAAAATGACACAGTGCATCTTCAGAATATCTTTAAAGTAAACAAATTCACAATTGCTGACTTATCTATTGGGCTTTTCGTATTTTGATGATAGCCTATGTTTCTATATCTTTTAATAAGCTATACAGTTTAATCAACATGCTGTCAGAAGTTAGAAACATACAAATTTAAGATAAGTATTAATTACTTAGGATAAATATAAAACAAATAATAACTCCAGCATTTATTCATACTTTGATATCAAATATAGTTAAAAGTGGTTTTATTTAAACAAATAAGTCGCGCAAATGTTAGAAAATATTAAACATTAATTAAAGTTATACCTACCTAAATAAACAATAACAAAAATGTTTGATCACAAAATAAAAATAACAGATATTACCATTCATAAATACGTGTCGTAAAAACTGTGCTTAAAACCTCAATATTACAGTTCAGTCACTAGAAATTAAGAATTATAGGCCCATGACTGAGCATCATTGAGATTCAATGTTTATGTGTTTACAGTCTTCATTATAACACTATTTCAAGCATTATTTGGATATAGGCTATCTGCTTACATTAATATATGAAAACTCACCCCGAGACTGTTGTCGGTCATGTTTAGAGATCCGTTGGTACCGTCCAAGTGATTGTTTTCAATCGAATCTAAATAATCGTCATTTTCGGCCATGACAACTGATCGCTATTTTCATGAATTCAAGACTAGAGCTTTACAATACACTACACCCTGAAAATTTAAAACAAAACATAAAAAATGGTAATTGTACATAAAATGATTACGAAGTATCACTGACGTACCGGTAACCAAAACCGTTAGGAATAGGAAATAGATGACCTACTTTTAAAATACTATACACATTAATCGCTATTTATCACCAGCTTTCACTGAGAAGAAAATAGTTTCACCAACATTGTAATATCCATTCGATATTCATAGATTTCTTTTGGCTTTCGGTACACAAAAATTCGCTAATACACCAAAGCCAAACCAAAAATAACTAGAGAACCATAGATAACAGAAGATAGCCGTGAAAGCCATAGACTTGCGCTAAAAGTTATTAATCTGTGACCACCATAGACATGCTGAGTAAGAAAGTGTGACCAAGTAAAAATTTATTGAAAAGAAACTAAAACCTCTAAAGCCATCACAAATATCCTTGCAAATACCTGAAGCTAAACCACTTGGTTGAACTTTACTTGATTTTCCGCAATAGACACTATTATTTCAATATATTAGTCGGAAATATAATAAATATAATTCATACATTCATTATAATTCATTGCATTTATTTGCAATATAAGCCACGCAAAATGGTAATGCGCTGGAACCTTGTCAAATTAACGCCCTTGTGACGTCATCAGCAAAGAAAAAGTACAGCTAACAAAATGTAATATTCTCATCTATACGTCACTATGACGTCACCAACATGGCCGCCAGGCGCATTACCAATTTGTGTGGCTTTTAACACTAAATGACTGGTGCTCAAGTCCACTATTTTGGAACAATTGTCATACCGGCACAATACCGGCACGATACCGTTGCAATTGAAGTCAAATATCCGTAGTCTGCTATATGCCGTCATAACGGTCGTTCAATGGTAATAGAATTGTCGATCTCTTTTATCTATGCATTGAATTTTCGGTCTCTTTTATCTATGGATTGTGTTAGAATGGTATGTATGTGTTGCCGTTTTTAAAAAATGCGTTAGTTGAAGTGATTTTCGAAAAACTACTAATAAATTTAAACATTTAATCATGCTAGACTTCGTTTAAATATATTTGTACATACTATTTATTAGTATAAAAAGCAATGTGAAGTTTAGGAGATTAGTAAATTGCAATAAATTACAAAGAACAATTTCTAATATTTCTATCTATCTATTTTTTATTTATGGCAATCTGTCGACACAGGACAATAAAAAAATATTACTGTCAAATTCAAAATAGCAGACTACCGAAACATTTCAGTCATTGAATTGCAATTGTGAAGCAGTTGTGTACGAGACTAGCAATTTATGTCACTTTGACAATTGTAAGACAATGATGAAGTCGTTATGACGACACATTAATAGTAGACTACCAAAAACTTTACTATTGCACCATAATGGTACAATAATGGTACAGTTGTGACACCGTTGAAATACCCGACTCAGGGCCCAGATTGCTTAGTGGCGAATTTTATCAAGTTTGGTAGTATATTGTGAATTTATTGAGGTTATAATGTGCCACTGAGCTACCATTTACCATTGAGACACAATTCATTTATCGGACATGGGGCCCTGGTTTATTTTATACTCGTATAATATGTTGTACTCTTTGTTTTAGTTTTAGTGAGTTTTAGTAGTTAGCACTGCCCGGTATCCATGGTATATCCATGGTAGTATCATGGGTTGTATCTTCACTATCTTCTATCTATTCTGTGATAATATCACAGAATAGATAGAAGATAGTATTCTAAACAAAACTGTATTCTAAACAAATAGGTACACAGCCAAACGCCCACAGAATAGATAGAAGATATTATCTTCTATCTATTCTGTGGGCGTTTGGCTGTGTACCTATTTGTTTAGAATACATACAGTATAAAATCGATGATTAGTTTTAAATGCCTATTTAAAACCTTTATTACGGTAGATATCATTTAATTAAATTGTATGTTTTATGATCATAAATTGTTTTTAATTAATTCTACTTGTTTTAACTCTTCCCTTGTAGCGTGTGATTTAGTTTTCTAACTACATCTAAAATCACAGATATTATGTGTTTTTAATTAATGCCTTTACTTCTAAATCGCTTATTTGCATAAGGTACTATAAAAAAGCAGATTGTTTTAGATGTACTATGATCTTCCACAGATTTACGTTAATTCTAACGAAAACTCGCGTCTGAAATTTATTTTAATGTTGTTGTAGGTTTTTGTGAGCGTTTCTTGGATACACGCGGTATACTTGTGTTGGAAACTGTCAGAGGAACATTATGCCGCTCACAGCTGATGTGGCGGCACAGCAGGTGCAAGTAAGTAATAGACTTCATGAGAATTTAAGTAAATAATGTTTAGTTCTTACCACAACTGTAAGTAATGTCTCTAAACCTTCAAATTTAAAATTTGAGAAGCTTCAGTAGTTTCAGCGTGACTATCAGTCAGCTACCAATTTACTATGTAAAATTATCATCATCCTCCTGCCCTTATCCCATTATTTGGGGTCGGCGCAACATGTCTTTTTCTTCCACAGTCTTCTATAAGCCGTCATGTCTGTGTCAACTCGTCTTTCTTTCATGTCCTCTTTCATACAGTCCATCCATCTTTTTACACACATTTATACTCAGAACTCTCCTAACGACATTACTCTCCTCTCGTCTCATAACATACCAGGACATCCGCTCGTTCTTCAATTTTTCAGTCATTGGCATCACTTTCAGACTTCCTCTAATATATTCATTCCTTATTTTGTCCATTCGTGTGACGCCACACATCCATCTCAACAGAAAGTAGAAAAGTAAAAGAAGGAAGAAAGACCCATTATGGTTTATAAATCAAATTACTTTGACAGGGATGGAGGGACCACTATTATATTTGATAGAATAGCTTGAAACAGATTTAAACAGAATATACTGAATAAATCAAATAAAATAAACAAAAGCAAAGCAAGTCAATTGCAAAAAATAATAAATTAATGTAGAATATAGTGAATCAAAATGTATCAGTTCACTAATTTGGTTTAATTATTCAGTATATCCAGTCAAATGTACAATTTATTTTGTTCAATGAGGTTTCAAAGTATCTGATTTTACATAATCTGATATATAAAATTCTCATGTCACAACGTTCATTCCCATACTCCTCTGAAACGGCTTGACCGATTCTTATGAAATTTTATATGCATGTTTAGTATGTCTGAGAATCGCCTACTATATATTTTTCATAGCCCTAAGTGATAAGGGTTGTCCACCCCTGACATTTTTATGGCAAAACAATGTTTGCTGGGTCAGCTAGTAATAATATATAAATTTTATTGTAGGAGCGTTTAAGATCCTTGCACAGATTGATCTATGAAATAGAAGGAGAAAGAGCTTGCAATGAACAATGTGTTGATGCTATTTTGAGAGCAGAGAAAGCAGCAGAGTCACCATCATCTAATGATGAATCATCAAGTTCATCACAACAGGTTCATATTTATATCTTTACATTGAAAAATATTTGGACATGTCATAAGCACATAATTTTTCTGAAAAATTGTGTCTACTTGATTAAATGATTTTCATTTCATTTCATTTCATTGAAAGACATGCCCAAATGGCATCAACTATGTTCTTAAAATGGGTCAAGTGCTGACAACTGTTATGCATGTATAACCAGATGTAGGAGTGTAAATGAAGCCAAGCAAGTGTGTCAGATAGTATCAGATAGCATTCTATCTCCTCTTCCTGTGCCTATTTGAAAAATAGATGACAGAATAATAATGAATGACAGAAATGAAATGAAAATCATTTAATCAAGTAGACATTATTTTTTAGAAAAATTATGTGCTTATGACATGTTCAATTTTTTCCCTACCACCGGTTCAGGGCGCAAACTGCTGAGAAGAAACTCAGCAGAGTTTTAATTAAATCAATATTTTTTTAAATTAAATATCAATTGTACGTACAATGCTAATAAAACGTTACAATATAGAATATGTATTGCTCCAGCGAAAAAGAATAATCTATACATATAATAAATCTGTAGAAAAAAAAAATTTCTACATCGAATATAGAAAATAGAATTAAAATATATTCAAATACTTACCTAGTTATAATTAGCTAGTATCCTATATACAAATTATATTTAATTTTCACAGCAAATGCAGTTGAAAAATTTATATAAATCAGGACTGTCAGCAGCTGAGCAAGAAGAAAGTCTACTGAGGAAGGCATTGTCACGTATATATGAAATACGTAGTATCAAAAATGAAAGAAGAATTCAGGTAATTTTTCAAATCAATCAAATCAAATCAAAAAAAGATTTAAATTTAGCTTTTCCAAAAAAAATTGTCGTTCTTTTTATTTTAGCATGTTAGGAAAAATGTTGCAAGTAAATTTTATTGATGCGTGCGCTCACCGTCGTTAGTAACACACCACCGCTAATACAAGTCTCCACCCCAAGTTTTGTTTGCGGGCGTCGCGTCGTATAAACTATCCGAGAAAACTACGTTGTATGACACCAGGTGCATAAGAGGGTTGACGTCAGGCGGACGGCCGCGAGTAAAAATCTGTCAAATCCCATTGCCTGTTGTTGCGCCGACTCCGAATAACGGGATATAGACAGGAGAATGATGACGTATTGAGTTACGAACATAGGATAATGGAAAGATAAAGCAAGAAGTAGAAGTTCTTGGGTGGCTATTTATTTTATTTTATTTTAAAAATTTAGAAAACTTACAGCTAAAATTACATTATATGAAAATAACAATACACTTGAAGGCCAATTAAAAGTTTTCGCCAATAGAATATAGTCTAACACAAAGATATTGCTTATAGAAAGCGATCAATCACACATATCACATAGGTTAGCAATCGTCGAAAAATCTGTTGCTCAAAACTTTTTTTATCTTAACTACGCTAGTTGTAAAGAGATCTATATTTGCCTCAGGGGATACTTTATTAAATGATATACTAGCTCTAATAAGGTAAGAATTTTGGCGATATATGGATCTAGCTATATGTGCACAAAACATTTGTTTTAATTTTAGTGTAAAAGGACGCAAACTTTCTATTTCTTCATCTTTATAGTTTTGATTGATTAATTTTGTAATGACATTGTATTCCAGGCACGTTACGCCGGCAATAAAGAAACAATAGGTTGCGGTGCACTGATGAAGATGTTACTGAGTGCGGCACAAACATTACCTTTACATGTAGGTCGGGTGGGTGAGAGGGCGCCTCCATTATGTGGGGCGGTTCCACCTGATTCAGGACATATCGCGAAGGCGGGGGATGCTGTCGCAGCTCTAGTGAGAGTCTCAGAGAAAGAGGAGAATTGGATATTGGCTGAGGTATGGAATATGTCTATCTCTAGAAATATTATCGAACTCGTGGTGTAGTTATCTTACGGAGTGCCACTCAGAAGGTCGCAGGTTTGATCCTTCTCGTCGATATCTCCATAAATAGGCACTGCGTCTGGGCTCTCGTGTCATAATATAAAGAAAATATTAATAAAAAGTTGTGCTAGAATGCGTAGTAAGCTGGTTATAATGACACACGCGTAAAAATATAGCTTAATTTAGGACCTGGTGATATTGTGAGAAAAATTCGTTATTTGCTGTTGCTGGATGATTAAATAATAAAACAAACATGATTAATATGCAGGTGGTAAGTTGGTTACCAGCCCAAGGTAAATACGAAGTGGACGACATCGACGAGGAACAGAAGAACCGTCACATACTGAGTAAACGTCGCGTCGTACCTCTACCGCTGATGAGAGCAGACCCGCGCACTGACGAACATGCCCTGTTCCCTAAAGGAGCAGTAGTAATGGCTCTCTATCCACAGACTACTTGCTTCTATAGAGCTGTTGTTAATAGACTACCCTCAAGTGCTGCTGATCCTTATGAAGTGCTATTTGAGGTAAATATTATGTGCGATATAAAATATGTATATGGATAATCTAGTTCATAGAATCTGGGAATACACATGGGCTTATTTATTCATCCATAAAATTAGCTTTTATGTGTAGCTTTTCCAAAATTCACGTGTACGAAGTTAAGAGCAATATCTAGTGAAAGATAAGTTCTTAGATATTCTGTTATAATGATGAGCAAATTCAATGAATTTCTAGTAACTTTATATAATTTAAAAATACTCCGTATGGTGACGGATTAAGAATACAAGTGTCACCACACCATCTCCTCCTGAGGGTGCTGTAAAAGTCAGCTAAGGGATATTGCACACAGATAACATCCTCTGTGAGAGATCGAAAACTCGAAAATAAACCCTGTGCCAACTCGCCTGGTCAGCGCGGCACAGTAGACCATAATCCCTCCAAAGTGGAGGAGGCCCGAGCGCAACAGTGGGACGTAAATGGGTTGAAGAGGAGATATTCTCTATAACGAGTTTATTATGTTCATGATTTATGTGTGAGAGTGAATGATTATGTAAGTATGTTATCGTCCAGGACTCGTCGTACGCGGACGGGTACTCTCCCGCAGAGCGCGTCGCTCAGCGCTACGTGATCGCCATCAAGGAGGGGAAGGGACGAGCCTCCTGACACCCCGCCCCACCAGCCCCGCCCACTCACACTGTACATCTCACAGCCTCCACACACACAGACATCATGTAGCTTCATATTATATTGCACTAATCATTATAATTATACTTTTAAGAAACCAGTGGTAGGAAAAAACTAAATAAGTTTCATAAGAGCAAATTTCCATTACAAAATTATGCTTCCGTAAAAGATTTCAAACCCCTATTTGTTTAGTGAAGCCTTTGAAAGACTTGCGACTGCCAGTGGCGGTAACCATTCGGCTGATAAATGTGTAACGTATTTTAAAGAAATGATTCGAAATTTCAATCAACTTTCTAGGTTAAGAAATGTAAATTTTATTATGTACGACATAATATATTATTATAATTTTGCATAAAAGCAAAATTCTTATTATGTATTGAAATCATAATCCACATAGTTGTTAGAAGAAATAGTTGTTATGAACTTACCCCATTTCTGGTTATTTTGTTAGTTTTACCTGTTTGTCACCAGAGGGTGCCTACTGTTTCCGCTTTAGTCAATATAGCTCAGATTTTTTTTAAATCTTCCACGACGACTGTCTTCCCTAGGAAGATATTCCATACACGCTAGTATATGCCCCTTGATTTAAATGTGCCAGAATTTGAGGAATTAAATTGGGTGGTGGAAAGTTGGCGGCGCCGTAGTCTAGTGAGACATTCTTATCTTGTTGACCACAACTGTTATTGCGGACGCGAACAAGCGGAACAAGTCGATAGCCGATATCGCTTCTCGACGTAACAACCGTTTTTTTTTGTCCGGGCGCTACTGTAAGGTTGTGTATAGGAGACAAATGAAACGCTCAAAGTTCAATGATACACTGACTATATTTTAGAGACTACATGCTTATTATATACCTTACAACTACTACATCACACCTCCCCTGTTAATAAAAAAAATAATAATTGTACACAGTTATTATTTTGTATACCTAGTTACTTACTAAATAAAGTTTGATTACATTTGATTACATATTATTATAATACTAAACAAGATAAAATAATTGTAATAATACATATTATTATTTAAGGATCTTATTTAAGTCTACAAGACATCATAAGATGATATAATGAAAAAAAAAATGTTTACAAACTTAGACACTTTTATAAAGCTTAGTTCTATTCTTATGTGTAACGTATTCTTTATTATTTTTCAATATTTTTACATTACAATCTAGGTCATCAATTACTATATAAGGTCCTAAATATATTGGATCCATTTTATTATCAGAAGTATTTCTTAATAATAATAAATCACCCTTTTTAAAATACACTGGGTTTATATTGTTATCATAATCATTCTTTCTTTTAACTTTATTTTTAATTAAGTTGTCACGTGCATCTTTTTGTGCTAATTGGAGTCTATATTTTAGTTCGAGAGCATAGTTGTCGTGAACATATAAGGGATCTACGATATGACCTTCTAAATTTGCGGGCAACACACAACGTTTACCAAAAACTAATTCATGCGGTGTGTACTTGGTCTCCGTATGTACTGTATTGTTATATGAAAAACACCAATATGGCAACCAGGTACTCCACGCAGCCGTGTGATTGTTACAACTTATTCTAAGATACGCACCCATTGCTTTGTGGTTATTTTCCAGAGCTCCTATACTCTCGTGATGGTAAGCTGTAGAGGAAGTTTGAGTGATTCTTAAGATTTGGCATATTTCGTTCATAATACTTGAAATAAATTCTGACCCACGGTCTGTCGCTATTTCTCGGGGTATACCATATCTTAAGATAAAATTATCAACGAATGCTCGCGCTACACTTACCGTGTCTTTGTTGTGTAATGGATACGCCTCTGTGAATTTTGATAGCTCGCATTGCAAAGTCAATATGTATTTATAATTATATATGTCCTGTGGTAACGGTCCGACTATGTCTAAATAAACCTTCTCTAATGCTGAATTTGCAGTCGTTGTGACTTTCATAGGCTGCTTAATGTGTGTGGAATATTTCTGTTTCTTACATTGTTCACACTTCGACACAAAATCGATAACATCCTTTTCAAGACATGGCCAGAAATAATACTTTTTGATATTATTTGTCATTCGCCTAATACCTGCGTGGCCACTAGTGGGCAATAGGTGGAAATCATTTAATATTACACGCCTATTATCTAAATTATCTATTCTCTGAACATTACTCACTACACAAATACGTGGTCCGGACCACTTTTCATAACTCTTTATTTCATTTATAAGCCCACTGATAAAATCATTATTATTATCATTTCTTAATATGCATAGCTCATTTATCGATATCTTTTTACATAAACATAACAAGTCTCTCACCAATACGGCTCGCGTGATCGGAGATCGAGATATTGTTTGTATATAAATTATTGATTTACTGGGCACATATATAAAATATTTAAATTTTTCTACGCTTATTCCACTTTTTATTAAATTATTTTCCTGCCTAGGGTTTATTAACGAAAGTTCGGTAATATTCCTCGGTTTTTTAATTATTTCCACCACTCTTGGTTGATCAGGCCTCGAGTGTGTGTCTATATTATCCACCGACGGATTATTATCGCTCTTACTACTATCCATGTTTAATTGACGCAATTGCGCTCTAGTCATTACACTAATAATATGCTCATTCATTGATTTTAATTCCTCAGATGTTAGTGTTATTCGCGATAAAGCATCTGCCACTGAATTTGACTGTCCCTTTATATACTCAATTGTATAATTAAATTCTTCTAATTGCAATCTAAATTTCAATAATCTACTAGAAGGATCTCGCATGGAAAACAAATAAACTAGAGGTCGATGGTCAGTCTGTATCTTGAACCGTTTTCCGTATAAATAAGGTCGAAAATACTTAACACTCCAAACGATTGCTAAGAGTTCCTTTTCAATGGTAGGGTAATTAATTTCGGCTTTATTTAAACCACGACTAGCATAAGCTACTGGCCGTCCATCTCCATTACACAATACAGAACCTATCGCTGTACCTGATGCGTCTGTTTGTAATATAAACTCATTGTTTTCTGAAAAGTTTGGATATTGCAATACTGGCGGGTTTATCAAGGCTGATTTTAACATCTGAAACGAATGTTCGCATTCCTTTGTCCACACAAATTTAACATTTTTACAGCCTAATTTGTTCAAGGGAAATGCAAGTTTGGCAAAATTCCTAATGAATTTTCTATAATAGTTAGCGAAAGCTACAAAACGCTTCAATTGGTCCGCATTTTGTGGCTTTGGGTAATTATCTACAATTTTAATTTTTTCTGGGTCTGGTAAGATTCCTGTACCTGACACTATATGTCCTAAATAAAGAACCTCTTTTTGTAGAAATAAACACTTAGCAGGGTTTAATTTTAAATTTACTTTTCGCAACCTAGTAAAGACATCCATCAAATTTTGATTATGTATAGATAAATTTCTTCCTATTACGATCAGATCATCCTGATAAATGAGACATTTATCGTAGTTAAGACCTGACATTGCTATTGTCATCATTCTGCTAAAACTATTGGGACTAGATTTTAACCCCATCGGCATTCGAGTCATTTGATATTGATTTTTACCTGTAGTGAATGCCGTACATGGTCTACAACTTTCCTGTAATTTAATCTGAAAAAATCCTTGAAATAAGTCTAAATGAGTAAAGTACATTGCTCCCGATAATGAGTCAAGTATTTCACTAATGTTGGGAAGAGGAAATTTATCATCCTGTATACTATTGTTTAGCTTTCTATAGTCAATAACGACACGCCACTTTGCAACTCCATTTTCATCACGTTTTTTCGGAACGAGTAACAATGGACTGGACCATGCACTTTGAGATGGTTCAATTATTCCATCGTTTAACATATTTTCAATTTGGTTATCTAATTCTGGTTTTTGAGCATAAGGCAAACGATAAGATTTTGTGTAAATAGGTGTGGTATGTGGTTTCAAGTCAATGGTCTGTTCATATATGGGCGTAGTAGATAATTTATCACCTGGCAAATGAAAAATGTCGGGAAATTTAGCGCAAATGTTTTCTATCGACTTTTGTTCTTCAATGTTCAACCCTTTCAAATTTAATAAATTAAATAAGGTTTTAACCCTTTCCGAATCAATCGCAGTTTTATTAAACTGACAAATAAAATAATTATTTAAATTACTAGTGTTTACCTGAAAATAATTTAGTCTAACGTTTTCATCCCTAGTGTTTAAGATACGAATAGGTATTTTCCCGTTTATTGGTTTGTTTATACTGCTTGCCAAAAATACACCCTCACATAATTGCTGATTTGACACTACACACTCTTGTTTTGAGTTTGTTTCAATAAAATGTATTGACTCGCTACGTGCTGGTACCGTTAAATAACATGTGTTATGATTTGTAAAATAATTATCAAAGGATATAGTAACTAACTCGGACTCATCAGTAAACAATTGCAATGTATTGATTTCAAAATTTAAAATGGCTCTATAAAACGATAAAAAATCTTGACCTAATATACCGTCCGTCTTACATGGTAAATCCTTAAATACAACGAATTTATGATGGAATTTATACTCGTTATAATTGAGTGTTAAATTTACACAACCTTCTGAAAGTACATTACCACCTATTCCTTTCACACTAACTCTCTCTATATGGTAAGGAATTTGTAAACGATTCAAACATTCTAGCTTCACTCCCGATATGGATGCGCCGGTATCAATTAGCCAGCTATGATTATGATTGCAAATCTCAAGTGATACTTTGTTTAAATTGTTACACGATAAGATGACATCATTCACGAAAAAAATGATTTAGTGATTCATTAGTTGATGTCTCTGTTGCTACCTGTCTATTTCCAGTCATGAAATTCATATTTCGTTGTAACGCGATGCCTCGATTGCGGTTACCACGTGGGAATCCATTAGATTCACGAAAGTTATTGTTATAATTACCGCGAAAATATTTATTACTAAATTTATGAGGTACCTGGGGCCGATGACCTCGTTGCTGGTAACCTTGGTGCCCACTTCTTGCAGCAAAATTACGCTGTCCTCGATAACCTCGCTGGGCTCTCTTAGTCTGATAAAACGAATGTTTATACGTACCTATCATCTCTGCTGAACCGCTTGGACCAGGTGTCTCCTCATCTTGGGCCGTCTGGATAGCTTCTGTTAAAGAAGAACAGTTACGCGAGGCAATAATTGTGCTTAGGCGCCGATCTCGCAAACCATCAGCGAATCGCTTAATTGCTAACTTTTCATTCATAGGTTTTAATAATGCATACTTGGCTGAATCACTTTCGGCTTGCGATATCGTCAAATTCACAAAGAGTTCTGAAATTTCTTTGCCGTAATCTGTAACTGTTTTATTATATTGTTTACAGTTTTGCAATTTAGTTTGAATAGATATGTAGCTTTTTTGTGGCAACAATAGTTTACGCATATCCTTTATAAGCTCATCGACAATTTCATATTTTGATGATAATAATAATTTTGCACGCTGGGATAGCCTGTTTTTCAAAACAAACTGAATAAGCTTAATTTTACATCCTGGTTTGTCTAAAACTGAATCGTAATATTCAATACTCTCAATAAGTTGCTTGGTATTGTCAGAACTATCGTCCATAACGGGCAAAAGATGTAACGCCGTTTTAATTTCGAATATGTCTGCCATGGTTTGTAACGAAAGCTCGCCCTCTCTTGTATCACTACACCAACAAATTATCTCTGAATATAGTTTATCAAATTCCTCACAAATCCTAGTAATTAATAAAATCTCCGAATTCGTAAAATGTCTTAAGTTTTCTTTATAAATTTTAACAAATTGGTTATATTTTAATAGACTACTGTTAGCCTCTTTTCTTTTAATGTCCAAAATCTTGCCGTGTCGACGGCTGGGACCTATTTTTATTAAGTAACTTCTTATTACTCTTAATTCGTTTAATATTACGTTTAAATCCTCAGCCATACCACGTTAGTGAACTAATTAACAGTGGACTTTATTTATACTACATAATTTAACTAATTAATACCCGAAGATGCACATGATATTTTTTTTTTTTTTTTTTTTTTTAACCATATATATTATTTACTCACAACACATATAGAACCTTGGACCTATCACATCACATCACTACCGTAAGATATTTGCACTGAGCCGACACCGCTGCTTGCCCAACGTTAGAATACGCACCTCGAAGATATCATAAGCTACACGTCGATTACCTCGGCCATGCCAACCTGCAGCACAGGATCCTTGTTTGCCTGGTGTCGTCGCAGGATACTGGAATAACGCCTCAATGTGATTTCATCTATGCGACGCTGTATTATCTTTTTATGGCAACGGTTATACAGCTTGTATACAATAATCACCACCCCAAGTGTCAAAATGGTACATATAACCACGAGAATTGTGTTCGTGATTTCTTGCTGACGGGTATGGGCCGTGTTACTACCGACTCCGGCGCTCTGGGCAATCACTACTTCTTCCTTCGAACTAGAACCACCCATTTTTCTCGTAAATGTTCCTAGACGACGTAACTATAAAATACGTTTTATTGAACGGGGACCTGATCACTCTTTGTTTCATTTTAAAGTCCGTAGTAATTTTCCACCAATTGTTTTAAAATACCGTTTCCATATTAGGAGTACACGCGCGCGCGGATCGCTTAGGTTACAGGCAGGGTCGCCATGTAAGGTTGTGTATAGGAGACAAATGAAACGCTCAAAGTTCAATGATACACTGACTATATTTTAGAGACTACATGCTTATTATATACCTTACAACTACTACATCACACTACGGCCTTTTTAGCGTGCACTTTATTTATCACTAATTTTATTCTTTGTTAGTTTTCGTTAGTAAGGTTCCAATCTTAATGATTTTCGTCATTTCATTAATTTTATTCTTTGTTGTTTCAACCCTTTTCGGTGCAAGAAGGTTTTTTTAAAATTTACTGAAAATAGGTCGAGATTCGCCCTTTCAGGCCCTGCACGATCGTGACGTTTGGGCTTTAACTATACCAGAGCATGATCGTGACGTCCTCAGGTTTTTAGTTATTTAGGTATAAAAAAAGGCATTTCTATAGAAAAATCAACTTTTATTTAATATGTTAAAGTCACTTTTAGTGTCTTATAGGAACAGTATCTATTATTAAATCACAGTATTATTTTTTAATTGAGATCAAACAAAATAATATTTCTAAATCAGCCTCAATGGTTGCTTCAATCAGACTTAAAACCAGGTTTGGCACGATTAAATCATTTTGATTTAAATCATGATTTAAATCACGATTTAAATCAAATGATTTTTTCAATAAAAATCAATGATTTAATCAAAAATGTTTAATTTTACTTTCTTTCACAGAAAATTAGAAAAATATTAAAAATTATAATTAGGTTAAAGACTAGGGTCGTTTAAATCTGATAAATCAATATCATTATTATAATATTTGAATAAAAAAACTAGTTTTCCAGCCTTTTCATTGCCCAGTCGGTTTCTTAATTTGCTCTGAACAATTCCAAAGGTGGAAAACACTTTCCACAGCAGCTGAAGAAGCTACCGCTCCAAACAATTGTTTTACCACAGGAAACATTTTTGACTGTTCCTCTTCACTAAATATATTTTTTTGTGACATCCACCATTCTAGTGGTGTTACATTTTTTACTATTTCTTCTGCGAACATCACATTTTTGAATGGTTTTGATTTTGACTTAAGTTTTACTATCAACGGTAGCAAAACTGAACCATCATAGTGATTTCGTGCTTCCTCTACTAAAGCACTTTCTTCTTCTTCATCTGTCAGTATGAATTCCGTTTGGGTTGGGTCTAATAACAATGCCAAAAAGTGACTGGGGGTCATTGCTTGCTTATATCTCTTTTGAAACTTCGACATTTGGCTTATATTTAAATCAGTTTCCTCAAATTTAGCTTCAAGTTTCTTCCAAGCCATTACAGCAGTAGACAGATTTGCATTATTTCTCTGTAAAGTATCCAATGTAACAGATATTGGCTTCAAAATTATTAGATAATCTTCCACTGACCTCTTTACGACCATGTTTTCAACCTTTGCTCTAATAACAGGATCTATGACGTCCCTGTTCTCTTCACATATTTTTAGTAACTTTTGCCACTCAGACACAAAGACTTCGAAACAGTCAGTTACAGTGTTCCAACGAACATCTTGTGGCAGCACTAATGCTTTCCCTCCTTCCGCTTTGTACAATGCGTTAGCTGCATGATTGTTTCGGAAGTATTTTATTATTTGCACAACATGCTCCTTTATACTGGCAATTTCTAAATCTTTGGAAAGTAAGTTCCACAAATGTGCAGAACAGCCGTATGTGATTATGTTATCACTATTTTTTAATTCCCTCCGCATTTTAGCCATGTTCGCAGCGTTGTCGGTAACAAAACTTGCAACATTACAATTATATTCAGACTTTAATCTTTCTATCAAACCCTCAGCAAGTTCAGCTAGATATTCACCAGTGTGCGGCTTTCATGTAGTATCTATCGAGTCAAAAAGAATGACTTCAGATTGCTCCGTCGTAATAGTGGCGCAAATGATCGGTTCATTGTGAACGTTAGACCACCCATCTATAGACATATTCACATATGTGCCAGATAAATTAGAGAAACACCGTTCTTTTTCTTCAAGGTATATTAGATCCAATAATTTGCCTGATATATCCTTACGAGATGGTGGGATATACCCTGGGCGCAATAATGAAATGGCTTTTTTTACTTCTCGATGTTCAATACTTCTGAAGCTACAGTTTGTAGCAAACATGGCCTTTGCTATTTGTCGGTCTATTGTTTCTTTTGTAGATTTTGGCGTTGTTACTACAAAGGAGCTTAAGTTTCCAGATAGTTTCTTTTTTTTAAGAGACGGCTCCGCGTAATCGTCGCCTTTTGCCGAAGAACTTGCAGATGAGCAAGGTTCGGAAAGCGATGCCAATTCTGAAAAATAAAAATAAATATATTTTACTTATGCGGTTGTTATTTGTTACACAGTTAGAACCATTAAAAGTTTATAACATTCATGTCTACAGTCTACAGTCTATCATATCTACAGACATCGAGCAGTTAAAATTTTCCAATAAGTAATCCTACTGTTGTCCACTTCTGGACGTATAGGCCAGCGACGCATCGCAGAGTACGATCACCAAAACCATATAGAAAACTATTTAGTATTTTTAGTTTTTACAAATAATAACTTTAATTACTCACCTGCAACTTCAACATCGTCATTAGATTCTGGAATATTATTTTTGCACTTTTCGTAATGTATTTTCATTCTCGCAACCAGACCTTGAATTTCTTTTTTACATTTGTGGCATATGGCCCGACAGCCAGTTTTGGTAGTGCTTTTTTCAGTAAAATGTTCCCAAATCCTATCTCTTTGGCGAGGCATTTTATTTATAATAAATTCGTTACGCACGCCAGCACAGCAATAACAAAAGTAAACTAAGCTGAAGGAATGAAGTAAGATCGTAACTGCCAGTGTGACCAGATTAAATTTTACGAAAATACCGAGGCACCTCAAAAAAATACTGAAATATACCGACTTTCATAGGACAGATATACCAATAAAAATACTGATTTTCTTAACACGTTTTATTTATTCATACTCACAATAAATGTTAGAGTTATATTTTAACATCCTTTTCGAAGGATTAAAATTTACACAACCTCCTTCATCCTTGCTTTGTTTTTAAAATAGCTGACACATTTTTGTTTATAAACCTGTTTCTTTGGTCCGTTTTTATTTAATTTATCTGTGAAAATATGCGCTCGCATGCAGCATTCGACACCAGTATAAATAGAAGAGATTTACTAAAACTAGTTATATTTTTGTATTTTAACATGCCATCACTGTTAGAAATTTTCCCAACTTCCACCCAAAATTGTTCACACGAGATGGGTGAGCCAGTGCTGAAAGATTGTAACAAATCACTTACTTCGCGATCAAACTTTAGGGTTCTATATTCTTCGTCAATTATCTGCATTTGTTCTGGCTGTACTTCGCATGGGAAAGTTTCTATCACATTTCGTAAACTGCGAAATTCTTTATGTACGGCAGTGTGTGGGTCAAGAAATTTCAGTTCTCGAAAAACTGGATTTTCAAAAGGCAAACGTGATTTCAATTGCGTGCTCAACTCAATTAAAAATGATTGGCACCTTCTGAAAAACTCAGCAATCTGTTCTTTCATGTTTACATTGTCCCTGTGTTTGATTAATTCTTGGCCTACTTGAATACCTAAGTACATATCTTTCAATGGCAAATAATTTACATTAGACTTTGGGTCTAACGTAAATACATTGTCAGTACGTTTGATGTAATTAGCTTTCATGATGCAACCCAAAATCGACAAGTACATACTAGATGCATCATCATACAGTCTATCAATGCACGGATAATCGCCTTGAAAAATTATGTTAAATTTGTTTACAATCGGCAAAATGTAGACCAAAAAGTAAAAGTACAATTTGTTTATATCAGTGGTAAAAGAATTAAAAAAAAATTGTGATGACATTTTTTATTTACATATTGCGATCACTCAAGTATTGGTCTTGAAAGAACAATTGCAATGCCCTCCACTGCTCAATTATTCTACTAATACAGGCATGAAGTGAAAGCCACCTTATGGCGTAATGACGCAAAATTCTGTGATTTTCAGTGTCTGTGAAATTTTGGAACTCAGCAAATTCTCTTTGACGCTTGCTGCTTTGAGAAAAATATCCATATACTTCTTTTACTATTTGTTCTAAATTTCTAGGCAGTATTTTACAGGCGTGGCTAACACTTAATGCTGCAGAGTGACAAACACATTTTATGAAAAAGCACTTTGGGTTTACTTCTTTAATTTTTGCAACAATGCCAGAATGTTGACCAAACATCACATTCGTAGTATCAGCAGCGAATCCTATTACGTCTTTTATTTCTAAACCTAATTCGGATAATTTTGATGACAACGAATTAAATAAATGACCTGCGGTTTCACCACTTAAATCAACTAAATCAAGGAATTTGGTTTGTACAGTACATTTAGTTTCAGAGAAGTATTTAACTACTATTGCCAATACTTTGACTGTTGCAACATCTGTACTCTCATCGATTATAATTGAATATACTGGTTTACCTGAAGGAGATGCAGTACCAAGTATGTCTTCAATCATATCTTTTTCGAAATTGGGTCCTAAAACATTATAAGTTATAGCGGCTGCTTTGGTTCTCTTGCAGGAAAATTCTTTCGCAATATCGGAATCGGTAAAACACTTCACTAGAACATCACTAAGATGGTCCATAGCTCTAAATGAGATGTTGTGTTCCGACAGAAAACTGCATAAACGCAGCTCAGCTTTCTTGACTTCGTCTTTCAGTGGGGCCTTTTTGAAAAATGTGTCAACCTGAAAATTTAAAAAATACTTGGTTGCTTAGTTTTTTTTATAACAGCGTCGCATTTCATAGCTGTTACCTAACTGATTTTGAGAAACAAAACTAGGATGATTAACTTTAAATTAAAATATATCCAAACTCCTTGAACTAGGTAAGTAAAGCGAGTTATGCTTACCTTTGACTGTCCTTTATATTTTATCAAGTTCGATTTATGCTTTTTAGTATGTGCATGCTGTTTTATAGACGCTAATCTACTTTGCAGTTTCGCATTGCATGCTTTGCAAAATGCGGTGAATTCGTCATCTTTATAACGTGAAAGCCACGAAGAAAATTCCGGAATTTGTTCCCACTTAGCTAAATAACTTTGCTGAAAACTAGACATGCTGTCCGGATGAATGCAACTAAGTAAATAAAAACAACAATAATCGCGTTCTATTTATATGATGACAAAAACATCACCTATTTTGGGGAAATTCCCGAATTATCGAAAGAAAGTCCTCAAAGATTAAGTCGAATGCAGAAGAGACAATCATTTCACTTGAACCGTATTAGACGATTTGATACTAGTAATAAAGTATCTTTTAAGTTTAACTACTACCTATTTATGCAACTGAAAACTTAAAAACTAGACGTTGTTTTGAAAATTATAGATAAACTAGCGGCCCGTCCCAAATTCGTCCGGGTAGACTGATATTCATGAAACACAACGAATTTGAATGTATGCAATCTGGAAATTACGCTCCATCTAATAGTGCAAACCGAATTAAAATCGGTCCAGCAGTTGTAAAGTTTTAGGCGAACATACATTCTGCATGTCTGATTAATACTATGTATTGATTGATAATTGTATATGTAGTATTACAATACTACAACGCCGGCACTGGCCGTCTTTCTTGTCATATCTGTAACTTACTCATCTTTGCTCATAATAACATGTATAAGTATAAACTAAATCCGGGAAAGTCCCCAATGTTCGCGTTTCGGGGAATTCCGCAAACATTGTCGCAAAGACGATCACTCACTACAGTGCTGCCATAACTTCAACCAAAATATACCCAAAAATACTGACTGCCAGCAATATACCTGAAAATATACTGATGTTCGGAAAAATCGCTGAAATATACTGAAAAAGTATTAAAATACTGAATCTGGTCACACTGGTAACTGCAAGCGACATGTACAAGTACAAAACACTGCGCGGGGATTTCCCTTTTGCTTGACATTCACAGGTCAGAGGGCGCGTTCCGTTTGCGCAGAAATATGTTTAAATTATATAATAAAATAAAAAAAACAAAAAAATCGTGATTAATTAAGATTTTTTCAAAAAATCGTGCTTTATTAGATTTTTTTAAAAAATCATGATTTTTTCCAACCCTGCTTAAAACTAATATTCTAGGTCTTATTTGGTATGATAGGCCATAAAACAGTTTTGTTTCCTCGTGAGGCATAGATAGACATCACATTTTTGGCACCTAATTCTTGATCGACTCTGACATTTCTCCATTCTACATGCGCGAGGATTGTCAATGCCTTCAAAGCTTGGAAGGTGATCATAGCCATCGTATCTTTTAGCTTGAGAAGGTTGGTTTGCTCTCTTGATTCGTGGCGTATTTGACTGTAAATTTTCGATGTCCTCACTATCGTCTTCATCGTTCTCAGTCCTTTGGCGAATAGGTGTGTTGGTAAGTCCAGCCGCGACTTGCATCCGAAACTCTAACAAATCCATCATTTTGTTGTTGGGAATCTCAGCTGCTGCACATTCCAATTTATAAGGGCACCATGCATTGCAAAGAGCGAGATCGAAGAATTGGAGTAGGTATTACCTTCAAAGTCCACTTTCTTGTCTTCATGAATGTGAGGTAGTACTCCATCGACTGGTCTAGGAAATCAACCCCGCCCATGTGCTGGTTGTAGTTAGCAATGGTTTTTGGCGCAGTAACATCAGGGAAAGCTGAGGTAGTTTTATCCCAGCGCTTTACAAACGTTGTTTCATCTGCAAATGTGCAGTTAGATGCGACTAACATGGACTTGTTGTCCATCCATTTGACAACTACGACATTGTCACACACAAACTGTTGTGACTCACCACGGTGCATTCGGCGATCAGGTTTTAAATCCATGTTTCGTCGCTCAGGTATACGGTTCAACATCAGAGTCGCTGTTCCGTGCAGTCCGATGGTGTTCAGCTTTTCAAGCAAAGGTACGGACGGAAGGACGAAAAATACCGGTCAAAGTAAACGCAACTGCCTCGTGAAATTTACTTGGAGAGATGTAAGATTACCGAGGCCCCCACTTCCATAGATCTGTCGCCGAATGGAGTACTGGCACCTCTGTAGACTTCAAAGTCTATCATGAGACCGTCATGAGTTGTGGCCACTAAAGTTTTTAGGCCTTGAGGCCGAGCAGGTAATTAAAGCCAAACTTTAATTACCTGCCGCAGTCCCCGTGGACAAACACCGTTGAAAGGGAGCATTTGCTCATCAATAGAAAAGAATCCCGCTTGTCTTTCGAGTCTATCACAAGTTTGTTTGACACGATCCAGTATCGGCTGCTCTTTCCAGAGTGTGTTGGTATTCCCTGGTGGAGATGTATCGCCATCAACCACGTGTAATGCTGAACGCAAGGTCTTGAACCATTTTCTAGGCATGATGTTCGCTATCATGTCCAGTCCCATCCCAGCACGCCAATACATGAATAGCCTTGGGTATGGGATGACTCCCATGATTAAATGAATACCTACTAGCTTCTTTAGTTCAGTGGAATTTGTATTTAGGATACGACCAGAAAGACGCATGTAATAGTTGTTAGTACAGGCCACAGATTCTTCAAAAAACTCTTCATTGAAGTAGTCATTAAAATATTCCATGGGCGCTCTGATTGTACCTGGACGAACACGTGGTTGGTAGTTATGGTCTTTTTGTTGAAATGGTACCTGTCTCCAGATTCTTCTTGTAATTTTCAAGCGACGTGGCGTCACACGTCTACGTTGACGTGTAGATTGGGGCGAAATTGGGGATGGTGCTGCTGGACTTACGTCGGTAACAGGATCCAACTACGTGTGAAGCGGCCATTCTTCGTCATCATTCAGACCTTCCACCTCGGAATCATTGCCATCACCAAGCAGATGTAAATCTAAGTCGCTTGTAAGCTCTCGCCCTGCCAAAGGTAGTAAAATAACCATTAAACTCAACAAATGATAGTTCATACCTAAATCTGCCTAAAGTAGAGATAAGCCTAAACGTCACGATCGTGACTTTAAGTTTACAAAGCGCAATTTCGTTTACAAAACCACATTATTCACGAGTAAAAACCTGTTAAAAGAATAAACCATGATAACAGCTATTAATTAATAACAAAGGCTTGATGTAAAACTAGAAATTTACAAAAAATATCAATACTTACTTGTACCGCTTCCATCGTGAAAAAACCCCGCCATCTGTTTGACGCGCCACTGAGGCCAACTGACTGGTGAATCGAACGAAAATTATTTTTAGGGTTCCGTACCCAAAGGGTAAAAACGGGACCCTATTACTGAGACTTCGCTGTCCGTCCGTCCGTCCGTCCGTCCGTCCGTCCGTCCGTCCGTCCGTCCGTCCGTCCGTCTGTCACCAGGCTGTATCTCAAGAACGGTGATAGCTAGAGAGTTGAAATTTTGACAGATGATGTATTTCTATTGCCGCTATAACAACAAATACTAAAAATAAAATAAAATAAATATTTAAGGGGGGCTCCCATACAACAAACATGATTTTTAGGGTTCCATACCCAGTATCTCAAGAACGGTAATAGCTAGACAGTTGAAATTTTCACAGATGATGTATTTCTATTGCCGCTATAACAACAAATACTAAAAATAAAATAAAATAAATATTTAAGGGGGGCTCCCATACAACAAACATGATTTTTAGGGTTCCGTACGCAGTATCTCAAGAACGGTGATAGCTAGACAGTTGAAATTTTCACAGATGATGTATTTCTATTGCCGCTATAACAACAAATACTAAAAATAAAATAAAATAAATATTTAAGGGGGGCTCCCATACAACAAACATGATTTTTTTACCGTTTCTTGCTCGATACTAATAACGTTGCCTTATGTTGCATAGATAATGGTACGGAACCCTTCGTGCGCGAGTCCGACTCGCACTTGACCAATTATTACCTACAACGCGTAGTTCACGCACAATCGTGTCCAGTGGATCTCGGTCTACAAAGTTAATAGAACGCGATGCGGTAATTTTTTAAAATAAAAGTGCACTATCGTGTTTAACGAGCCTGAAAGGTCTAAGGTTCTATTAATGGGAAAAATAGTAAAAAAATCTAAATTTTAAAAATATAATTATGTATTTTTGAGAAAAACCAAACCGTTGCCGATCTGCATCATAGTGTTAACACATATGAAAAATTACATGTTCTGGAAGGAACGAAAACAATTGTTATGTTTGTTGAAACAGAGGGCTACGCCACATTTTTGACATTCTGTTTGGGCTGTTCCAGTGCATCCTGGGTATTTGCATCGAAGCCTTTTTTTTTAGTCCAAACAGGCCAGTGCCCTGATTGTTCCAATCTGGCGTCTTTTGACGGTACATGCTGACATCAACCTTTTTTCTTTTTGTCCTGGATGAGGGGTTCTAAGTCATTAGTCCGCTTGAGACTGTTCGTTTTTTTTTGTAATTGACTAGTGTTTCAGCAATTTGTAGCCGGAAATCAGCAGAATTCAGAACCTTGTCAGTGTTTTTCGTATCAGTAAATATTCTTCTGTATAACATCCAAGAATTGGTCATTGTTATGCCTAGGAAGTGATAAAATAGTCATATGAACCACGGTTTACTACGAAGCTTGATTTTATAATGACCCATTACGTCATCCAATGGGGTCGACACCTCCCATATGACGATTATACTCGGCCACAATTAAAGGTTGCTCCACATTTATGTGCGACTTTTGCGCTCAAAATCTCCGCATCAAATCTCCTAACGACAGATTTCGGATTTTTGCCAGCAAAGTTGGACACCAGGTTTACAAATTTATTGTCTCGCCAGGCTCATACTGATATGTCGATGCCTTTATGGTTTCCAACCTGTTCGACTGAACTTCCTCTAAGCTGTTTTTTGAACTGTTTATCGTCAGGCAATTTATTGTTGGGGATTCGATTTTTCCTTAACAGAACCCAAGGCCAATATTCCGGTTTGAAAGGAACTCCATTAATGGAAGCGACGTATAGTAATTGTCGAAAAATAATCAATAGTTCTGATTGACTGGTATATCTCTTACATATGCACGCCCAAATAGTTCAGCAATATCCGTACAAATTGCCGGATTTTTTCAATCTACCTTGAGAAGCCATACTTGTACCGGTCAAATGAAAACTGGTTAAAACTTGTCAAAAAATAGGCGCCAATAGGCACAGGCATTTTCTATGCTCCTTTCAACTGTTGGCCGCCATATGACGAAATAGGCACATCTGTTAATGCCGTCGTGGGTGGCCTCTCGCGATATCGCCGTGTCGCATTAAAATGACGATTACTCCATAATTTTGTATGAAAAATATGTATAAAATTTATGTTATTGAATCTGTATGAAGTATACTAACATAATTAATACAATTGCCATTGTTCATATTTTTTTTAAACTCTTAATTCGAAAACAATTTCGGGGAATAGAGTTCCTGATCATGATCCATTAGTTTTTTTCGGAAAATTTGCTATATTAACGATTATTTTTCCAAAAAAGGAAATGCTATCTATTTGCCCTTGGATATACTACTCAATGGTGAGTCAAAATTGGTCTATTAAATCAACTCGGCAACTTTGAGAAGATGTATTGCAATCTGTCTTATGTATATCAGGAAAAGGCAATACACAGATTGCGTACAACGATGACGTCACAACATTTATTATTATTTATATGAAAGCTTTTGAAGCATGGTGTAGCGCATAAAGCTACTTTGCAGACATCGCAAATGATCCTTGATCGCTTTTGAGTATTTTTCGTGCTGCAAAATCGGCATCTAGTAAATTTCCCTTGGTCTTCTGGGTAGTGTGGCACAGAAGAGCGTCTGATTTAAGCGGGTACCCCGAAATTTCCACCTTGTTTGTTCCTGAAAATAATGTTAGTAGTTCTTTTTTTGCCTGTGAATCCATCTATAAGACTGCGAGCCAAACGGAACCTAAATTCTCGATGTGTGTGAACCGTTTGCTTGTGAATTTGAATGTAGGCTATGTACGCGTTGATGATAGCTGCATCAAACATGAAATAAAATAGGCGTAACCAGTTGCGTCTCGATTTTCGCCCGATTGGATACGAGGCACGGAAGTGATCAAAATGATCTACACCTCCCATGTTCACAGTATATTCGGCAATAGCAGTAGGGATAGTAATATCTTTCTTGGTACCATCCTTCTGTGTTCGTTTGACCGTAGACGCAGATTTTCGGTTATGTGCTGTTGTCAAAATATTCACCAGTTGAGTATCCATCCACTGTATAGCAGAAACGGGAGCTTTGCTTTTATACATGAACTCGTGCTTTTAAATTTTTCCTTCTTTAGTTTATTTTTGTGCAACAACTTTTTCTGGTAAACCTTTTCGGTTCAAACGCACGGTACCGACGGCATATATTCCTTTCTTTATCAGCAAATGATTCATTATTGGAATGCCAGTCAAGAAGTTGTCGAAAGCTACAAGAGTATTGCGTGGAACACCTTGACATAGTTTCATTATGACATTATATCCTAAGCCTTCCTCACTTGATGCACTTTCGTCTGCTTTGCCGATATAGATATCAAAGACATACATGTATCCGGTCTTAGCATCACACCGGGCCCATACTTTATAACCCCTCTTTATGGGTTTTTTCGGCATGTATTGTTTTAGTGTGCTTTTAACCTTGAACTTTACCATGCTTTCGTCCACCGATTGGGTGCTTGATTGAGAACATTGCGTCTGGAATACTTCGTTTAGTTTTGTTATCATAGGACGTATTTTATAAAGCCTATCATGATCTAGCGTATCTCTTGCGGGTTCTTTGGTATTATCAATCAAGTGAATGTTTTCAGTCAGTTTTTAGGGTGCCGTACCCAAAGGGTAAAAACGGGACCCTATTACTGAGACTTCGCTGTCCGTCCGTCCGTCTGTCACCAGGCTGTATCTCAAGAACGGTGATAGCTAGACAGTTGAAATTGTCACAGATGATGTATTTCTATTGCCGCTATAACAACAAATACTAAAAATAAAATAAAATAAATATTTAAGGGGGGCTCCCATACAACAAACATGATTTTTTGAACATGACATTTGGTACAGTAACACAATCATTCTATCAAAAAGTGAATAAAAAAAATTGTACTTGCGTATCTCTTGTGTGGTGGGTGTGAACAAACGCTTTCAGATTCCGAATGAGTCTTCATTACTGCTCCATCCATATTTCTCCACGAGAATGCGTGATATTCTATGTATGCTCTGAACCACTCCAAATCAAATGGCTGTTCCCCTCTTCTAATTTTCACTTTTCCTATTTATGGCTTAAAACCTTAAATAGTTCTTATTTGCGGGTCCATTACTGTCGGCGCCATATTGGCGTAATACGTTCAGTGCGGCTAACGCTTATGCGCGTTTTTCTGATCTTCACCAAGTGCGGGCCGACGCGTATACGCGTCCATACAAAAAAAAATCTGTAGGCAATTATAGCATGTATTCTGGGTGTCTATTGTTTCGAAGCGGTCGTAAAATGTGGAATTGTAAAGGAGACTACACACTAGTCAGGTTTCTGCTACGAATCTTGCAGGGGGGGGGGGGGCGCGGCGGCGACGACAACAATAACCTAATTTAGTACAATAGATAATTGAAATAATTTTATTATGACTCGCTCTTTTAACTAAAGTAATAGGTAGTTGTAGTCTATTTATAAATGGTGTCTATTACGAGGCGGGCGAAGAGTCGTAAATTAAAAAAAATTAAGAATAAAAGGGCTTTCGGGAGAAGGTACCTTTACTATTACTGTTTTATTAAGGTATAACTTACTATTTTAACAAAACCGAACGAAGATATATTATGGCGTAAACTTCACAAAATCTCTTACAAATAAACACTAGTATGGAAGCACCTTTATCCATCCAACACCTTTATATGACCCGTAATTGTTATATGACAGTCATAAAACTCGAAAGTTACCGAACGCACATAAGCGTCGGCCGCACTGCGGGAAGGTAAAAGACAACGCGCTATAGCGTCCAGCCGCACTACGCGAGTTTTCTATGAACGCATATAAGCGTTCTTAGCACTACGCGAAAAATTTTGTGAACGCACATACGCGTTTTCAGCACTGGGCGAATGACTCTTTTATTAGCATTGGCTATAAATTCGCAAATTATTCAGCATTGAACGCGTTAAGCGGAAACAACCCCCCCCCCACTTGTTTGTGCCCCCTGGGACACAAAAATGAGGTGGAAATGGGTTGAGTTCAAGAGTACTATAACATCTCTGGATTTCTAGAAAAATACGTTTTTACGTAAGTAAATATTGGGTCATTTGAAGAATAAGGGCCAGGCCACAACAGTGCGTTGCGGCGTCGCATCGCAAAAACAACATCGCACAGCTATGCGATGCGATGTTGCAACGCAAAAATTTCATCGGATACGACATCGTACGTAAAGACGCTAACAGTGTGACCAGATTCAGTATTTTAATACTTTTTCAGTATATTTCAGCGATTTTTCCGAACATAAGTATATTTTCAGGTATATTGCTGGCAGTCAGTATTTTTGGGTATATTTTGGTTGAAGTTATGGCAACACCGTAGTGAGTGATCGTCTTTGCGACAATATTTGCGGAATTCCCCGAAACGCGAACATTGGGGACTTTCCCGGATATAGTTTATACTTATACATGTTATCTATGAGCAAAGATGAGTAAGTTACAGATATGACAAGAAAGACGGCCAGTGCCGGCGTTGTAGTATTGTAATACTACATATACAATTATCAATCAATACATAGTATTAATCAGACTTGCAGAATGTATGTTCGCCTAAAACTTTACAACTGCTGGACCGATTTTAATGCGGTTTGCACTATTAGAAAGAGCGTAATTTCCAGATTGCATACATTCAAATTCGTTGTGTTTCATGAATATCAGTCTACTCGGACGAATTTGGGACGGGCCGCTAGTTTATCTATAATTTTCAAAACAACGTCTAGTTTTTAAGTTTTCAGTTGCATAAATAGGTAGTAGTTAAACTTAAAAGATACTTTATTACTAGTATCAAATCGTCTAATACGGTTCAAGTGAAATGATTGTCTCTTCTGCATTCGACTTAATCTTTGAGGACTTTCTTTCGATAATTCGGGAATTTCCCCAAAATAGGTGATGTTTTTGTCATCATATAAATAGAACGCGATTATTGTTGTTTTTATTTACTTAGTTGCATTCATCCGGATAGCATGTCTAGTTTTCAGCAAAGTTATTTAGCTAAGTGGGAACAAATTCCGGAATTTTCTTCGTGGCTTTCACGTTATAAAGATGACAAATTCACCGCATTTTGCAAAGCATGCAATGCGAAACTGCAAAGTAGATTAGCGTCTATAAAACAGCATGCACATACTGAAAAGCATAAATCGAACTTGATAAAATATAAAGGACAGTCAAAGGTAAGCATAACTCGCTTTACTTACCTAGTTCAAGGAGTTTGGATATACATATTTTAATTTAAAGTTAATCATCCTAGTTTTGTTTCTCAAAATCAGTTAGGTAACAGCTATGAAATGCGGCGCTGTTATAAAAAAAACTAAGCAACCAAGTATTTTTTAAATTTTCAGGTTGACACATTTTTCAAAAAGGCCCCACTGAAAGACGAAGTCAAGAAAGTTGAGCTGCGTTTATGCAGTTTTCTGTCGGAACACAACATCTCATTTAGAGCTATGGACCATCTTAGTGATGTTCTAGTGAAGTGTTTTACCGATTCCGATATTGCGAAAGAATTTTCCTGCAAGAGAACCAAAGCAGCCGCTATAACTTATAATGTTTTAGGACCCAATTTCGAAAAAGATATGATTGAAGACATACTTGGTACTGCATCTCCTTTAGGTAAACCAGTATATTCAATTATAATCGATGAGAGTACAGATGTTGCAACAGTCAAAGTATTGGCAATAGTAGTTAAATACTTCTATGAAACTAAATGTACTGTACAAACCAAATTCCTTGATTTAGTTGATATAAGTGGTGAAACCGCAGGTCATTTATTTAATTCGTTGTCATCAAAATTATCCGAATTAGGTTTAGAAATAAAAGACGTAATAGGATTCGCTGCTGATACTACGAATGTGATGTTTGGTCAACATTCTGGCATTGTTGCAAAAATTAAAGAAGTAAACCCAAAGTGCTTTTTCATAAAATGTGTTTGTCACTCTGCAGCATTAAGTGTTAGCCAGGCCTGTAAAATACTGCCTAGAAATTTAGAACAAATAGTAAAAGAAGTATATGGATATTTTTCTCAAAGCAGCAAGCGTCAAAGAGAATTTGCTGAGTTCCAAAATTTCACAGACACTGAAAATCACAGAATTTTGCGTCATTACGACATAAGGTGGCTTTCACTTCATGCCTGTATTAGTAGAATAATTGAGCAGTGGAGGGCATTGCAATTGTTCTTTCAAGACCAATACTTGAGTGATCGCAATATGTCATCAGAATTTTTATTTAATTCTTTTACCACTGATATAAACAAATTGTACTTTTACTTTTTGGACTACATTTTGCCGATTGTAAACAAATTTAACATAATTTTTCAAGGCGATTATCCGTGCATTGATAGACTGTATGATGATGCATCTAGTATGTACTTGTCGATTTTGGGTTGCTTCATGAAAGCTAATTACATCAAACGTACGGACAATGTATTTACGTTAGACCCAAAGTCTAATGTAAATTATTTGCCATTGAAAGATATGTACTTAGGTATTCAAGTAGGCCAAGAATTAATCAAACACAGGGACAATGTAAACATGAAAGAACAGATTGCTGAGTTTTTCAGAAGGTGCCAATCATTTTTAATTGAGTTGAGCACGCAATTGAAATCACGTTTGCCTTTTGAAAATCCAGTTTTTCGAGAACTGAAATTTCTTGACCCACACACTGCCGTGCATAAAGAATTTCGCAGTTTACGAAATGTGATAGAAACTTTCCCATGCGAAGTACAGCCAGAACAAATGCAGTTAATTGACGAAGAATATAGAACCCTAAAGTTTGATCGCGAAGTAAGTGATTTGTTACAATCTTCCAGCACTGGCTCACCCATCTCGTGTGAACAATTTTGGGTGGAAGTTGGGAAAATTTCTAACAGTGATGGCATGTTAAAATACAAAAATATAACTAGTTTTAGTAAATGTCTTCTATGTATACCGGTGTCGAATGCTGCATGCGAGCGCATATTTTCACAGATAAATTTAATAAAAACGGACCAAAGAAACAGGTTTATAAACAAAAATGTGTCAGCTATTTTAAAAACAAAGCAAGGTGTTAAGGATGAAGGAGGTTGTGTAAATTTTAATCCTTCGAAAAGGATGTTAAAATATAACTCTAACATTTATTGTGAGTATGAATAAATAAAACGTGTTAAGAAAATCAGTATTTTTATTGGTATATCTGTCCTATGTAAGTCGGTATATTTCAGTATCTTTTTGAGGTGCCTCGGTATTTTCGTAAAATTTAATCTGGTCACACTGGACGCTAACCAACGTTTCAGTTTCTAGTGAGACATGGACCGCACTGCACGTGTTCTACTTCTGCTTGCGTTAAGGCGTATTAAGAAAAAGAAACAGAAAAGAAAGTACTGGGTGCACCCATTACTGACAATTATGAATAAAGATGGAAACCACTTCAAAAGGAAATATGAGGCGCTAAAAGTGGACGAGGTTAAATTTTTCGATTACTTTAGGATGGGTGTAGTAAGTTTTGAAGAGCTTCTTAGTTTGATAAAGCCTCATTTACAAAAGAAATACATATTTAGAAAACCCATCGAACCTCTGGAGATGCTGGGATTAACTTTAAGGTAAGAAAAAAATAAACTATTTTTACTATAATCATACTGTTTAATCATTTTCATAATTTAGTGTTATTCAAAACTCGTATTCCGATTGTGTGTCATTCGTCAAATTTGTTAGTTCCTCATCGAAATGAATTTGTTCTGGCTCATTTACATCATCATTCCTTGGCGTTTGTGGAGACGATTGCATAGGTGCCGGTGATGTTTCGCATCCGCTTTGGAAGGCACTCTGCATAGACGTTTGAGCTGTTTGATAGCCAGTCTGAACAGTTGTTTGAGATGTTTGATAGTTTGCTTGGATGGATGCTTGTGAAGTTTGATAGTGGCTGGGATAGTATGATGGTTGGTGTAAATCACTTAATATCTGTAGGACACGACTTTGGAAAATTATTGTTTGATTATCATTCAATTTTTCTAATGATGGCAAAATTCCTTTAAAAAAAGATAAATGTCTACTTTCAGGTGTTTTTAAAGCAGCTATAATATTCTTCTCAAATTCGTCTTCGTAAATTTTTCTTTTACGCGATGCAGGCTGGTAACATGGCATGATAGGTTGCTGGCTTTGTTGGGTTGAGGTGCTTGGTCTTATTTCTTCATCGTCAAGACTTGATGTTGTTTTATTTTGAGAATTCTTTTTCAGAAATAGGAGCTGGTCGTATAGATGATATTGTTTAATTTTTTTGGCCCCAGCTCCGGATTTACATTGCTCGTTTAATTTTTTTTCGTATTTTGTAAAATTGTCCTTGATTCCTCTCCATTTCTTTATGACATCGTTACCTAAAAAAATATGAAGAATAATGATTTATTTTGTTTTCTTTCAGGTACCTGGCAACGGGAAATACTTTTAAAGATATGCATTTCACATATTATCGTGGAAAATCTACAATAACAGGAATAGTAAAATTTGTTTGTCGTATTTTATGGAACATTCTTAAAAGGTTGGAATTACCAAAAATTACAACAGAGCTGATGGAACAAATTGCTCAAGAGTATGAAAAAAAGACCAACTTTCCTAATTGTATAGGAGCGCTAGATGGAAAACACATTCGTATATTGAGCCCGGATCACAGTGGATCACTATTTTTCAATTATAAAAATTATAATTCCATTGTTCTATTAGCACTTGTTGATACGAATTACAAATTTATATATGTCGATATAGGTGCATATGGTAAGGAATGTGACTCCACTGTTTTTCAGAACTCAAATCTATACGACTTATTAAAAAAAGGTCAATTATCTATACCTCCGCCAAAACCGTTACCTGGCTTTCAAAAAGAAATTCCTTTTGTCTTCGTGGCGGATGAAGGATTACCACTGACAAATAATATAATGCGCCCATATTCTGGGAAGTTTTTATCGATAGAAAAACGAGTTTTTAATTATCGTTTGAGCCGAGCCAGACGATATGTTGAGAGCGCTTTTGGCATACTCGCAAATAAATGGCGTATATTTCACCGACCCATTAATGTTTCTTACGATTTCACAATAGACATTATAAAAGCATGCTGTGTATTACACAACTTTGTATTGAATCGAGATGGCGCACAAACGTTTGAAGAAATGATTATTGACGATTCTTTGCAAATTTTACACGAAACAACACATGAAAGTAGAACAGGAGCTAACATAATCAGAAACGAATTTTGTAATTATTTTAATAGTAACATTGGAGGTCTTAGTTGGCAGTTAACAAAAATATAAATGTTTATAAGTACTTACCGAGTTTTGTTTTTTCAACACTATCTAACTCCTCAAAATTTGAATATAAACTTGTACACACTTCCCTCCATGCTTCTGTTTTTAAAAATTTGTCTTTGAATTGTGATATAGTTTTGTCCCAAAGGACGGGACGTTCGTAAATTAAAGATATCAGGTGGTCGACATCGTACTCCGCCATATTGCTTAAAAAACACGTGCAGGTCGTTCAAAGTATGGACACCGACTAAACGGCAACGCGTTGTCGCATCGCAGATTTGTACGTTGCGGCAGCGCATCGGAAATTTCCACGATGCGTTGTGCGGCGTCGTTGATTTTTGCGATGCGACGCCGCAACGCACTGTTGTGGCCTGGCCCTAAGAGTACTAGAGTCGAAATAGTACTACTAATTGTCGTGGTATTATGGTTTACTAACGCAGTTCAATGTAAGATAGTAGTTTGTGTTTACTACAAACTTCACTTTTACAAGTATGTCATTGGGAAGAGGACCTGTTTTGTTCGACTTTAAGAAAATTGTAATAATTTAAGATCCCAACTTGTTGGTAGTTAGTACTCACATAATATTGTATTAACACTAAGGATTTATTGCTTATCAAGCACTGTGTACACATAAGTAGGATAAAGAGAAACTTGAAGTTAAATAAAATAACATTTAGAATACACATCTTTTATTTAATAACTCTACATAACTTCTAATAGAATACATGATATTATTATGTCCGAAATATACAATCATTAATTTTGATTAAGTGTTAAAAACAAATTGATTTTTATATCCTTTTGTCTAGTTACTTAAATACTAAGGAATAATATAATTAATGGAAGAAACTAAAATATAAATTTGAATAATCAAAGTTATAGGTAACTAATCACAACGATGATACCTATACAAGGTATAACAAAAGCAGGGAAGCAAATGCTTAAAACTAAAATAAAATACCTTTTTGATATAATAATATGAAAATAATATCTGTGGGATACTTTAAAATCTCTTGAAGCAATGTTGTTTTAAAAATCAACGACAAACGGACAGAAAACAATTTTTATGAAATCTTGAAGAATTTTATCAGATTTTCCTACTAAAAATGTATATTTTGCTTTTAACCTGAAGCGAGTTAATAGCTGAGATATAGTTCAACTTTAGGTACTTTAAATCAATACACGTTTTTATCCATTTACTTACAAATCCTTATTTATTTAACCTGCTTAGACCATTAAAGAGCGCAAAGTAATACGATAACAGGCCAACATTACAGGTAGTTCTAGGTAATACTGTAATCACATTGCTTTAAGAGTTAAAAAAGTGTACTGGCCGGTTCATTACTAGCCTTAGATGATGATGGCATCTAATATAATAAACAATTATCTTTGACTATTCAAATCGCTCTTGCCTCACTTATAACCAATTCATTTTGACACAGCCCTCAAAGACTCAATTACATAATAATAAAATAACTTAAATCTTACGTAAGCAATGAGCAAAATTCAAGTTATGGCATACAAATACTATATGTATTATTAACATCATAAATCAAAAATGAGATCAATATGTTCTTTTTTTCTGAAAAGTGTTACTTACTTACTTAGCAGTTTTCTCTAAGTGATACAAATTGTGACGAAATAAACAATATTCGGATATATTGGGGGTTGCATTCAAATATAAATTTCTTTTTACTAAAACCTCAGCCTAATCACTACAAAAATGTAATTTAAAAGATCATGATAATAACAAAAGCAAATGGGTATATAATGATTACGCCTGCAAGTTGTGTGTATAGGCAGAAGTGTAAACACTAAGATTAAAATTATTTATACAGCCATACTTTAATTATATTTCTAATTTTAATAACTTTTAAAATCTAATTCTCTGGCTAACAAGTTTACTTAAAACAAGATAGAATGATATATCTATATATTTTGCCTGATTCAGAAATCAAAATAGTTACAGTTCACCATGGACGTATTGATAGCAAATGTATAAAATAAAAAATGTACATAATCTTATAACGTTGACATTTTTCTTTCTTATATACAAAAAATAATTCAAGTGGTTTTATTTTCAATTATTTCTCCTTGGAAATGCTTTAAAATTACGATAAAACTTTTACTATATGATGTCTATATATTCGAATGCTTCTTCATATAAATTTGTTTTAATCGTAGACTGTAGTCGAAATTTAACATAATTGATTTTACATTTACAATATTCATCAAATAATAATTTTTGAACAGTCAACGCAGCTAGAGAGCTAAAGGGGATTTTTGGTACATACAATTGAAAATGAAATAAATATGACTAAATAAATTGACTCGAATTTTGAAGTGGATGAAGTCATATTTAATCTGAAACAAAGAATATTAACTTACTATTTTTTATAAAACAACATGTCGAGTTTTCTTATGAAATCTTAGGCATATAGATTGCTTCTCTCTTTCTAGTCTATTAGCGTTATGTTGTGCACGGCCCTCCTCCACTTTGGGAGGGATTATGTCCTACTATGCAGCACTGACCAGGTGTGTTGGCATAATTTAGAGTTTTCTGTCTCTCACAGAGTATGTTATAATATGTACACACCATTATTGTGATGTCTATCCTGCGCCTGCCTGTCCGTCATCAGTCCGTGCAGTTTCCTGGCGACAGTGGCGGCGGCCCCGAGGCGCGCTCTCTTCACCACGTGCGCCTGCTCGCCGCTCAGTTCGCTCACACGCTTCACTCCGCCCACCTCGCACGATACCATCGTGTTTATAGCGTGAAGATCCTATACAACATTATCTAATATATAAAATTCACGTGTCACAGTGTTAGTTACCGTACTCCTCCGAAACGGCTTGACCGATTTTTATGAAATTTTACATGCGTATTCAGTAGGTCTGAGAATCGGCCAACATCTATTTTACAAACCTTTTTTTTTAAGTTTAGTATGGCAAAACAACGTTTGCCGGGACAGCTAGTTTTAGTATAAAAACTAAAAAAACATCAATAAGACGGGACGAACTTCACGTGTATATAGTGGCAGGCTACAAGCTTGTATATGAGAGACTAGCTGTGCCTACGAGTCCCACGACTCCCCCCGCGTGGAGCGATTTTCTTTCGATCGACCCAATCAATTTTTAGTTTCTTTTTTTAACCGGTAGATGGTGTTGCAAGTAACCAAATCGAGAAATTTCGTATTATGTAAATATCTCTTGATTGCGTGGACCGATTGTGATGAAACAAAGACTAAGTAATACCTTGAGTCGTGTACAATCTTTACGTATAACATTTATTAAGTGTTGTACATTTTACGTGATGTATGCACAGACAAACCATTAAACAGACAAAAATTTCAAAAATGGTGGAAATGGGTTCTTTTGGTTGTCCTTTAACCATCTATTTTTTTTTGAAAATATATTCAATGTACAAAATTTTTTTTTCTACATATTTGTTATAATGTGTATAGATGTATAAGTGAGTATGCTGTACATACCTTAGCAGGACTACGACTAAATCTATAGGTGAGTTGTAGACTGGCGGGAGGCGGCGTCGTGAGGGGCTTCACGTACAGCTGGTGTCGCTCCGACACGCGCTGACCTGCCGGGGAGTAGGCCGCGTCACCGCGACCCGCCGGCAGCGGGGACAGGCTGCACTCCTAGTTAAACAACATGGATGGATGGAAATAAATATTCAAAGACATTTCACACAACGTCCTCTAGTCCACTAAACTTAGTAGTACAGCATATTTTTTTGAAAACACACCCAAACGCAATACAAGTATTTGTATAACGAATGTTTACATTACACAACTGATTGTTCTGTGCAGGAATCAAGCCTGCGACCTCGTGAACGGCAAATCCATTAGACGAAAAAAGTTTCAATTGCACATCTGACATCACATAACATACATGTTATAAAATACATAAAATTACATGCCGCAACCCAATCATACCATTGGGCGTAGTTTTTTGTTTTACGTGGGTAATGCATTTACGCACTTTGTGTGGGGCTCCCGGGTCAGAAACGGATTTGGACTACCCACTACACCCCACGGTGTTCCTCCTTGCCCCTTAGCCGGGCCATGGTAGTCAAACAGGTATTACCATGACCCGACCAGGGGGCGTAGCTTGAGAGTTTCAAACCAACCACATGATGCTGATAAAATTCCACAAACCTCAAATAAAAACGAAAATTTGTACTACTTTTATCACATTACTTTTTTCAAAAATCAAATCATAATACTACATCAATGTCGACCGTTCTTGTTACTCCAAAACAATTTACGCAATGATTGAAATTTTAACAATAGCTTCATATTTATATACTGGCTATTATCTAAACTAGTATTATATTATGATATTACTTACATCTTTATGTTTCCCAGTAAACCTTAATGCAAAATTTTGCATACATTGCACATATACTTTATTGTAAAAGTGTATTAAATCGCCTCTTTCTGGTGAACCTACAAAATAAATATTATTAAAACAACTGGATATAAAACATTGTTTTCAATATTGCAAAACATAGTGTCAGTCTGTTAGTGATTGTCACACAAAAAAGGAATATCTTTACTGTGTCTTTAGCAAATTCATGTGAAGCCAGGGCAGATCACTAGTCATAATAACTATGTGATTAAACACTTACTGTCTCCGTCACTTTGCTTGATAAGTACCGATCTATAAACATGATTATCAGCTAACGGTCTTTGTCTATAACATTTCATAATATCTGCAAATGATCTCTCCACTTGATTTGTTGAATTATTTGATACCTGAAATTCGATCATTTAATTACTTATTAGATGCAATAAAAATATTCACGGACTTTTCACACAACAACCAATGGTTTCAAATTAATTTTACTATGTTATTGGTACCAGAACACACATACTAATATTTTATAAATAAAAAGCACCCATAGAATAAAATAATAATTGCCTTTACGAAATTGGGGGGTCAATCCACCACAGGAAAATTTCTCTAGGATCTGAGGGTGAAAAGGAAATCCCCCTGTAAAAAATAGGCCGATGTCACAGGGAAGAGAAAACTACAGCCTTCTGACAAGAAGTTTTGTTCTGTAAAAAACAACGCTATCGAAAAATCGACACGTGTCTTGAAAGAAGCCGTGATTGTATAATATTTATCTTCTTACATCACAGTCTGTTAAACTAGTCGCCGTCACCATACGGTCCGGCATGGTGATGGCGACTAGTGCTTTCACATTGTACTAGCTGTCCTCACATTTGGATTGTACTGCCACTTAACATCAGGTGGAGTGTAGGCCTAACCCTATCCATAAAAAAATTCATCATGTAAAGAACAGTACTTACTTTACATATAACATATACAGCACACATCAATAACTGATCTAGATGTCTATCTTTCATGAGTTGTGTTTGATGCATGATTGAATATTCTAAACACGTCCATATTTTACGTTTCAACTCCTCGTCCGTCAAACGTAATCTTGTACACAAGTCGTTGATTCTGACTACTGCTAAACTGTAGAACTGACAATAGAAAATTGTTGTTAATAATAGACATATTTTGCTACTAGACGCAAGCGGCATAAGACACCGGCTTGTAGCGTTTTTAGGGGGGAGATCTATATTCATGGACGTAGCAAGTCTGTTCGACATCATGACTTTCTAATGATTTTACTTTTTTGTGTGGAGCCAATGAGGTGGAGAGTAATAAACTGTTTCAAATCCATTCAATTTTCCTTATGTTTCAGCTACTTTGAGAGAGGGCAACTAGTAATACTCAGAAACGAATTTATAGATTTTTTTAAATAATAAGCATAATAGCAGAAATTTAAAAAATATAGAATTAACATGTATGTAGGAGGAAAAGATTGTGTATTTTGTTATGAAAACGGTGAAGGCACTATACATAATATTGTGCTATTTTATTTATTGTTTATTATTCTATTTTAATTACATATTGAGATTTATTTTCTAACCCGTCGTCGTTAGTTTTAAGTTTTTACTAACAAGTTTATGTATCCATGGTCTGCAATAAAAGTTTATTTAATAAAATTAATTTAATAACAGTATTAATATGCTAGTTACCTTTCTAAAGAATAATATTAAAGAGTTGTTCATTTTCTTTGGAGTTGTACTATTACTATCTCCATTTGAAGTACTTGGAGTAGGTTGTGATGTGTTCGCTTCTTGTTTCACTTGAACATTGTTTGTAGGAACTGAAAAAAATTATTATTATTTTTAAATTATCTCAAATATACACTGCGTCTCCTGGTCTCAAAATAAGTAATTTTTGTGCTATAGGTATGAAACAAAAGCACAACCAATAGGTTTACGAACCTAGTAAAGATTGTCCAGGTTTAATAGGATCTTTGAATAGCTGTTTCTTGGCTTGATCTGGTGAGAAGTAGCGGTCTATAACAGCTGACACTGGTGATTGTAGACCATCTGCAAGTACAACCATGAATCATAAAAGAAAGCATCGAGAAATAAGAATCAGTACAAGAAGACTGCCAGACCCACTAGTAAAATAAATAGAAACAACATACTATTTCTGCGATGTGGTGAATCCTGCACTTTAACATCATTAGAGGCTGGTACAGGGGTCCTACTTAACTGCTCCCACAGAGGACTGTCTGATGTCCACACCAATGACTCCAGTACTTCTTCCTCCACCTAAGAAAAGATAACTTTGCTTATTTACAAATTGTTATGTATACAAGTCTTACAAAATATATGCGTAGCACAAGACAGTCATAATATAATACCTTGTACTTGCAAGTGTTAAAATCGAAGTAAAAAAATCCATTTATTTATGTAATATTTTTTGCCCCTACATCTTGAGGGAATGGTTCCAGTAAGTACACAAGTAAAACTGTGAGGCGCAGCTAGTATTGTTATACAATCATGGGCGTGGAAAGCAATCCCTCTCCCCCGGCGCCAAAATGTCAAAAATTGTATTAAAATCTCAAAATAAGCCAACATTTTGTACATTCTAGATTTCAGTCCTAGATTGTATAATTGTACTAACCGCATTGAGATGTTTAATAACATCCCTGGTGAGTTTCTCAACAACTGCCTGAACCACCAGCTCAATGATCTTGTAGAAATGGAATGCACTTAGTCCATATATCTGCAGTACTCTCGGGAACTTGAGTGAATGTACGCAGTATGCGTGTAGAACTATCTCAGTACAACATGCGTATACAGCTAGTTGGTATGTCTCCTGGGTGAGAAGCATCTGTGGAAAATAACAACATAGCCATTAAAAATTAATTATTAGCAGAAAAGAATATTCTTGTACTGCACACTTGGATTGGATAGGCCTGATAATATAAAACGTAAAAATAAAAAATCCGTGACCACAACCAGAAGTGCAAGTCAATTTTTATGTTGCCAAAAGAAAACGAATAATTTATACTGGTTGCGCTACCCTCATAATGCGAAACTGTCGCGCAACTACTTTTGTTTTTAGCCTTTTCATATGACGCAGTAAGTTGCCTACTGCATGTTTCTAAAAACTAAATGATTAGTATTCTGAAGTGGTTTTATCCCTTATCATTGAATATAATAATAAACAAAAAAAATTGAAAGAAATATTTACAATATATTTTCAAGTTTTACCTGTAAAGAAACTTGAGGTTTTTTCCGATGTTCTTCTCTGATGATGTGTTCAAACACTTTATAATATAGACATGTGATCATGTTACAACGAAATGTGATAGTTTGATTACTAGAACTACTGTTGGTCTCCCTCATACTGTTAGCAAACTGTTCCATCCAACTATTGCACGGTTGTATTAGGTTTGTGTTTATTGTTTCACTACTCACATTACATTCACTGGAATGGTAAAGAAAATATACATAACTTAGAAAATTAATTCAAAACCCTTTCAATTTTTTTCTAGGGTTGCTAAGGTGTCCATGTCAGCCTCATGGGACTTATGTTTTTAAATAAATAAATAAAATAGCACAATATTATGTATAGTGCCTTCACCAGTTTCATAACAAAATACACAATTTTTTCCTCCTACATACATGTTAATTCTATATTTTTTAAATTTCTGCTATTATACTTATTATTTAAAAAAATGATTGTTAATTTTAAATGTTACGCCGCTTATATTAGAATTTTTTTTATTTCTTATTTATTAGAACAACGTTTCGGTGACTACCACTTGTACATCAAATGTATAAGCGGGAGTTTTGCCGGCGTTTCTTAATATAGTTTTTTTATTAAACATTTATTGAAATAAGAAATTGTTTAAGCATTTCAATAACTTAATTTGTTACAAATTTTAAGATAATCAAAGTATGAAAATAAAAAGTAGTAAATTTAATCTCAAGCAGATAGATTTTTTGTATAAACCTACGCAAATAACTTGAGTAATTCCCTAGAAGGCTGTGGTTTAGCTTGTCGCAGGAAGGCAGCTAACCGTGCGAGACTATTTTTAGCTTCCGATACAGGCGTTAGTTCCTCACCCCTTCTAGCTAAATAGCGTCGTCCTGTTAATGGAGTCTCGTGGCACGTGCGATTACTCTGAAATTATTAGTATTTGTAAATAAAAATATGTTTGACACTACATATTGCTGGCGACTTCGTATGGTTGGAGTTTGAAATCAATATTTTTGCATAAAAGTATTTACAATGTATAGCTATGTATGAAAATACATTTAAAATTACTTTAGTTCATCTCTAAAAGAGCAAGAGATAGTTATTCTCGCATTATACCTAATATTAGAAAGGATAAGACTGGCACTCACGGCGTAGCAACAAAAGCGGGTAGAACCGCAAGTATTGCTAGTGTAACATAAATGTATACTTACAGGTCCAAAACCAGCAATGACTTGAGATATTTTATCACCCGATTCTTTATTTTTAGTTCCAATTTGCTCATTTGCATGTTCACCTAACACAAAACAAGTAACAGAAGTAAGTACCAATACATATGGAGTGTGTTAAAACATACTGTCATGCCAGTCCAAGAATCAAACCCACTGCTTGGACTCTCAAAGACATATATTTGTAATATTTTACCTTCAAAATCAACAAGACACGATAATATCGGATAAAAATAATAAACTTGAGGCATGTTTGGATGCTGACAATAATGTCATTTGTCAAATATTTCTTTTTTATAAACTTACATATTTAGTGGCCAATTAAATTGCATATGAACCTACATTCATTAAGAAAAAATGAGAGATCACAGAGTATCAATGCAAACTCTTTTTTCCAGTTTAAGATCCTTCAAATTAATGAAAAAAACCTTTATACTTACAGTCAGCAAGTTTGGTTCCTAAAATATAAATTTTAATTACTACTAACTACTACAAAACTAAATCTTGGCTATACCCATGAAATAATTTTAAACTTACCCAAAAATATTCTTTCGTCAAACTCTCCAACACTTAATACATATGTTTCATATAAATTGTTCAATGATTTTAAATTTGCATCAAAATTACCCATCTCCAGCACTCCATGCAATTGATCAGATTTGTAGCCCCTTAAAATCTAGAAATAGAAAATAATAATAATATTGTTAGAGGTCTGAAATAGAAATATTTAAGAACTAGATAAATATATTTTTAATTGCTATCAATTAGGTCTCAAAATGCCAATTGATTCGGATTTTGTATAAAAAATAGTCCATACAGCGCGCAAACGTCATTTGTCAGTACATTGTGTAAAAAATTGGCGTGGTTAAACACAAAAGATTTGATGTTGAGAGAGCAGAACCTGTACTTTCTTCAGTTTTTGAAACTATCACCTACACTGTCGGAATTACGAAAGTTTGCAAAAACAAGTAGCAGAGCCATAAAAAAAAAAGAAGAGAGAGCAGAGCAAACAAAAACAACAGAAATAAATATATTCTTGTTTTCTTTTGGCAATGTGAACATAATTTAGTTTTCTACGGGGCTAGAAGAAGAGAAGGGCTACCTGAACTATACAAATTACATATATGTTTTCAAAACAATTGACAAGGTAATAAAGATTCATTACACTTACATATTTATCAAAGAAACTTTTTATAACAGGCTTCCAGCTATCTTCTTTGGTAGTACTTGCATCTACCAGTAAGCCATCTTGAAGTTCACATAATGTCGATATAATGCATGGTGCTGTTTGTGGCATTACAAATTCATCTTTTAACCAATCAGAAGGTAAACCTGAGAATAATAATTATATGAGATTTATTTTAATATTGTTAGAGATACAAGCTGGCTGGATAATAATTAGGTACATATAGAAGGGACAATGATTCTCAGCATGTAGGGTTAATTAAAAATATTGATTAGGTAGGTACCTATATAAAAGACACTGAAAATATTCTAAAATAATGGTCACCAAATTACAGCTTAATTCAAATGACATACTTTTTCTCTGATATTGAGGTAATTTTTTATAACCTATGTTTAATTTGTATACAGTAATTATCTTAATCAGAATAGAGATTGCCCTTCTTTAATAACTTTTTATTATCATACAAGAAATATTTTAGTGTTTTATTGTAGGCTATTGCAATGAAATAACTGACCTTTAAATGCAGGATTGATCAAATCAATTCTTCTTGATAGAAATGCATTGGCAAATACATAATCCATGCATGCCAGCAACAAATGATACATATCAACAAGGTCATGGGCAGACTTGTGAAATTCACCTTTCACACATATGTATAAACACCATGTGAACTCAAATAAAGCATTTGTGGAACATGGTTGAAGCCTGAAAATAAACAAAAAAATGAATAAACAGAAAAGTGATAGAAAATTTTGTGGAAAACATTTACATTTAATAATTAAAAAAAATCTTATAGACAGAATTGAAACATCTTTCCCAGTGATTTCTGTCTATGAATATATTTTTTTCCAAAACAAATAAATGAAACAAAAAAAATATGTTACACAGAAAATTTTTTTTTTGTGTGACTAATAAGATTCAAGAAAGAAGACCTTTTAAGTCAATTTGAATAGATTACTTACTTTGGTCTTCTCTTAGTATTGGATTTCAGAGGTTCATTTGTTAATCCTAAAAAGATTTCCTTGAAGATTGGCTGAAATTTCCTAAATAACACAGTGGAAACTGCAAACTTAGATTCCAAATGTGACATTCTATGTTTAAACTCTGTTGACATAGCAGCCATCTCCATCCAGTTCTTGATTTTAGTGAAAAACTGTATAAGACTGTAAGAAAATATATTAAAGCATTATGTTAAGATAACATCTAATTCAATATTTACTGCCGCACTCAGAGACATTTAATGGTTACTTAAGGAGCTCTTTAGTATTGATTTAAAAAAGTTTTAACTTAACTTTTACTTTTTTAAATCAATACTAAAGAGCTCCCTAAGTAACCATTAAATGTCTCTGAGTGCGGCAGTTAGTCAGTTAGAAAAGTAGAAAGCATGTTTGAATATAAATTTGATCCTGATAATTTTTTTTAATTATTACATTATCACTGGTAGTATTCTTGATGTGCCATTAAAATGAGATGAAAATCATCTTTCCAAGATTACAGAAATAAATGGACATACACTGGGTGCTTAAAAATAAATAGGGTGCTATGAAAATTTATTACAGACCTTAGGTTGCATAGTCTAAGGAGCCTGGTGAGGCTGACACAGTTGCCTTCCACTACTTTTCCTGACTGCACAGTTGGTGTGATGGAAGTCCGACATGCTACATAAAGAGCACATGCCATCCAATGCAATGAATCACCCTAAAAGTATTTTATAAATAAATATACAAGCTAAAGTAGGCCATTATCAATACATGCATAATGGTTTGATATTATCTATGTTAGGCACTGTGTACCTAGCTTTTAATATATTTGTAAATAACTCCAGGGAAAGTCAGCTATAACAAATTAAATAGAGGAAATGCTTTTTCTAGTTAAATATTATCAACACCTGACAACTTAAATAAGAAAAATGAAATGGCACACATTTCACATTATTTATTAACATATTTTTACTAAAGTAATTTTTTTTTCAATAATCGCACTCCCGTAATACCATTCAGCAGGTAAAATTATCATTAGAAAACAACGAAAACGTACTATATTTAATAATTACTTACGTCCAATGTATAATTCTTTTTTATTTCCAAAAAAGACTCCTTCGATTTCTTTGCTGCCGCAGGATCAACGTTCAGATTGGCACAAAGTGTATCCATTTGTGCAATTAGATTCTCTTCACTATCTTCTAATTGTGACATTTTTAATTGTGGTTTATAATTTTACAAGTAAATCAAAAATATAAAAATAAACAACCCAAGGACCTGATTACGTCCTCGTAAACTTAGCCTAAATTTTGACAGCTATTTGGCGGGAAGAGTAGGAGCCTCCCACGCGCGGCAATTTTGTCTATAGTTTTAAAATGGCCGCCTATTCTGATTCCGAAGGGCATGTCTATGATTATTGGTTGCCAGTTTTAATAATTTCTAATACAAGCTGTTGCCCCAAGTGCACTAATTACTTCCTTATTTATTGAAATGTAAATTTTGTTAGTGTTTCTGTCATTACTGTAACGGCAATAAATATGACAAAGAAAACAGCGTGCATAACTCCCGTTAGCTTAATATTCTAGGAGTTACACGACGATTTATCTTTGATGACCTACACCTAGAAGTTATGCAACTTACACAATACATGCTCATTTCTTTGTAGAACATGTCTACTGTCTGTATCTTTAATTTAACGCTAGCAAAACACACTGATCGAGTTAGATTAGATCAGCAAATTGCGATTTTGAGCGAGTGATAGACACACTGTCTACACTCATTGTGTAAACTGTTACAAACTGTTTCATTGTCATTGTACATTTCCATTCTTTTTGGTAGGTCTGAGATTTTCGTTTTTTGGGTTTTTTCAAGGAGTTTCTAAATAATAAGTCTATGGATGGGTCTATGGGTTTTTTATAACGAAAATGTTAATGTCATTAGTGTCATTCTCAAATATCGAGCCACAACAGCTGACTTTAGAATTTTAAAATTGGAATTATTTGTGTTTTCAAAACAAACCGACGATTATGAAGAAAGCTAAGCAGACATAAAATATAAGACACGGCGCACAATTTAGTGCTATTGTTTGAGAAACTATTATTTGATTTGGTGTTGTTATTATATTGTGCGGCGTAGTATAGGTTATACGGGGTTCGACTTTTTCTTAAAAAATCTGCATTATGATTTCGTTTCGCCGTCTATATCACGTTACTGGTGTCACCTACAATTTAAAGAAGCAAGGCTTGAAACTCTGTAAAATGGTTAATCCAAGGAATAAGAAGTAAGTATTACCATAACGTTATCCATCCTAACACCCTTTAGAAGTTTAAATTGTGGTTAGACTAAACAACTTAGAAACTTTGGACTAAACATAGAAACTTCGTGTTTTTACCGCAGTCGGTTGGATTTTCCTATTTATTTTACATGTGTATAGTATATGTTTATTAGTCCAAACTATGGCTAGAATACAACTAGAAGAAAACCTTCAGTAAAGTTTCTAAATGATGGTAGTTTATTTATTTATACTTTATTTTCATAGACAATGGTATCCAGCACCAAATGTGGACAGTACTCTACCCACTGTCAAGGGATTGACTAAAGTTAAAAAAGAACCTGGGAAACAATCTATCCGGAGAGTGGCTATGCTTAATAAGATGTTCATGAAACAAATAACCGACTTGATGTCTACCGGTACTGTTTCTATGGATATTGTTGGAAGAGGCATAGAGATATCTAAAGTATGTAAAACACCTTTTTATCTATGGCATAAAAAAATAATCTATGGCATTAAAAAAATATATCAGGTATCTAGACTTAGAGGGGCTGTGAATCAAAATGTGTTAGGAGCTTAAAGTAAAACACTTTTCCTTTAGAAACTGTAGAAACCCCTGCAGTATTGTTTAGTCAATTTTTGCTTCAAAATTTTTTTTTATATACATATAGCTAGAACATTCCATTATTGCTTTTAAGACTAAATATTATGTATTTTATTTAAGGTGAATGTGACTCCAGACTTTCAGACTGTGAATGTGTTCTGGGTTTGCAAAGGGACAGCATCTGATATAGAAATAGAGGAAGTATTAAGCAAAACAGCTGGTGCACTCAGACATGAACTGTCTGTTCTACGTATTATGGGTGAAATACCTTATGTTGTTTTTGTTAAAGGTAATTACAATATTATAAAAACATTTATCCACTCGATGAGAGATGGAAATCTCGAAACTAAACCCTATAGGGTTTAGTTTCGAGATTTCCACTAGACACTAGACACTCCAACTAGACATGTAGGTATACCTATATGTCTAGTTAGCATGGCATGGAAGACACAATCCCTCCAAGTGGAGGAGGTCTGTTCCATTCGGGGGACGTTAATGGGCTGGAGAAGTGGAGAGAGTGAGAGAGAATAGTATTTATCAAATTACAGGAGTTATATGCTGTTTCCAAATGGCTATATATAGACACCACATGCAATGATCCACATCCATGTCATGACATCACTATGGTCAAATAGTCAAGTGGTTTCATAGGATAAATTCCGGTTTATTCTCTGGCGTCGGCGATCATGAAGACGTTGGTAGTCTCTCGTTGAAGTGCTTTGACCCGACTATCAAAAACCCATGTAGCTACGCGATCTCGCAGACGTGAGCGAGTCCGCGTCAATTTTATCGTCATATTTTGCTTCCGACAATTATTTAATTTGTATTTACGCCATCTATTGCAATTTTTCACATGCCTTTCAGTGGCTAAATAGATGGACTATTGTAACAAATTTATGTAACACCATTGTTAACTCTATTTTAAGTGAAATAAAGTTCATTCATTCATTCATGCTTGACACACTTTGAAAAGATTTAACTTGATTACAGATAGGCAAGAAGCTATAGTAGCAGATTTGAATAGACGTTTAGCAATAGCTGATTATGGTGATGATTATGTAATGACTGAGGAGGGACATCTGCTCAAGTCTGAATTTGTTCTAAATACCAAGTTATCTCCGGAAGTTAAGGTAAATCGTCTATAGTAGTAGCTTCTACCTATATTAAAGTTAATTATAATCATGGGGTACGAATTAGAACATTTTGTAATTGATTTATATAAACGACTAGCTGGCCCGGCAAACGTTGTTTTGCCATACCAAAAAAAAGTAAAAAAAAATAAAAAATTAACTATAAACCTCACGCAGCCCGAGACCTTTCCAACGAATGCAAAACCGTGGAAATCGGTTCGTGCGTTCTGGAGTTATAGCGTCAGGAAGGAAAATCCGACTTATTTTTATATAGTAGATCAATAGGTGGCATTACGATGCACGTTTGTAAATTATAAAATGTAAATAAGGCGAATTAAGTAGAAATATTGATATTCAAATAAAAATTTGTATATTTTATAAACAAAACTTTAAATCCACGATAATTCAACTCCTTGTATTGAAGATAAATAACACCGTAAATAATTAATTGTGAGTAGAACTATACTTTAGTTTTGACGCTTATGTAGTAATTTTTAAGTATGACGCGAGATGGCGTGCACATCAAAAACAAGCTCATTATTGATTTATTGTATGTTTGGATTTGTTTTGTTTACACCACGGACCACGGAATAGAATAATCTACTTAGGTCAAAAACTAAAAAACACGCTTGTAAATTTTGAATATTTTTTTAAATTATTGCATTGTCATCGAACCTTGATATGTGCTAAATTTCAGATCAATTCGACTACTGCAAGTAAGTTAAAATCACTTTCAAAGATTCTTTACTTGAAAGAACAACAAACATCCTTACATATCCAAACATTGGAGTATGGATAAAAGACTGAGAAACGCATTGCTCAGCCATCTTCATCATCATTATCCTCCTGCCCTTAGCCCATTATTTGGGGTCGGCGCAACATGTCTTTTTCTTCCACAGTCTTCTATAAGCCGTCATGTCTGTGTCAACTCCTCTTTCTTTCATGTCCTCTTTCAACTCCTCTTTCTTTCATGTCCTCTTTCACACAGTCCATCCATCTTTTCGCATTGCTCAGCCAACAGTTTAAATTATTATTTTGTTGCGCGTAATTCTTTTTTCGTCATATCTCCTAAGATATTCATTTAAATTGCATGCTGTAAAAAGCAGTTTTAATCTATATTAAATGCGTAAACTAATTAAGGTATTTAATTTTACAAAAAATATTACTATGTACACATATTATATAGCTTTAGAAAAAATAGAATTTGATAATTTTTTTGATAATATTATGGGTTCAGCGGGTTTTCCTTTAAAGATAGACATATCGCAGACTTTTTTGAAGAAGTATAAGTAATAAACAATTCCTCCATACATTACTTTGTTGTACCTCACATGGATAAGGCAGCGTTTTCATTTAAAGCTCGCGCGCGTCCGAAATTCTCAACAAATTTAATCATATCTCATACAATAAACAACAAACCCTTACAAATTATGCAACAAAAGCCATCCTCTTGAACCATCCCATCTATTAAAAAAAACCGCATCAAGATACGTTGCGTATTTCTGAAGATATAAGCTCACATAGAGACATACATACAAAAATTACGACTTTTTTATAATAAGTTTGGTAAAGAAGATAAAGATCTATCCATCCATCCATCAATCGCTCTCCGTCTACTGTTGGACATAGGCCTCCCCCATAGAACGCCACAACGCGCGGTCTTGTGCCGCTTGCATCCAATGTCTCCCCGCGACCTTGACGATGTTGTCGCTCCACTTTATCGGGTGCCGTCCAACGTTGCGTTGTCTAGTACGTGGTCGCCATTCTAGGACTTTTCTTCCCCAACGATCATCAGTCCTAGGAGCGATGTGGCCTGCATATTGCCACTTCAGCGTGCTTAACTACTGAATTAATTTTAATGTAAATTTACAATAATCACAGATGATATACTATAACATATATGATAGGCAATATCAGAATAACATATAGGCTACTTTTTATCCCGAAAGAATGCAACGTTGCCGTGGGATGACAAAAAAGATCCGATTTTGTATCCTTTTTACCGCGTGGCACAACTAGTTGGTAGGTATATATAAAAAATAAAATTATTATATTATATAGTAGGTATATATTTAAATTATTATATAGACAAACATGAGTATGAAATAAAATTATACGGTGTTTTTAAGTAACCCAAATATTTGTAAATAGCAAATAGAAAATAGTATTAAAGAATTACCGCAACAGTAGCACACTTCATTCAAAAAATTGCACAATTCATTATAACTGCTACATTCATATCATTTCCACTTGCTACACTAGCGCTATTTCGGCGAGTGCAATTTGCTGTTTACAAGTGGACACTTTTTGGACTGATCCCCCATACAAGATATTCCTCCTTACTTCTAGTCTCCATGCCTGTACTACATGTACACATAGCTTTTAATAGCGTGCGAAACTTTAATTGATGACGCACTGGCCAGCGGCCGTGAATAGGTAAACAACGTAGCGCCATCTACCAAGCGGGCATGGCAAGTAGTCTAGCTGTTGATGTCACTAGATGGCAATAAATGTGTTTTAATTTTTGCCATCTGTTGAAAGTCGCAGGAATGACAAATTGCTCGATGAATAGCTTGACTTAGGGTGATCCAATATTAATGTTCTAATTCGTGTATCTGTCTTTATTATATTATCTGTGTTATAATGATAAATGATAGCTTTTATGTAAAAAAAGGCGTGTAGAAATTACCAACTAAGTACCCACTATCTGGTAATTTCTACACGCCTTTTCATATGTTCAATCTTGAAGACATAACTTTATCCTGACTATATTGTCTAATTAGATATGGCATTCTCAATTTCTGTGACTTGGTAGTTTTCGCAAGCTGCAACCGTCACTTTTACAAGCTTTATACTAGTATGTCTTTGGGAAGAATAAACTTGTTTTACTAGTCTGTGCTTCATATAAACCTGTAGCTTGTAGAGACACCCTTAGATACTTATTACAGGCACGCTTGGATATTTATGTGGTTTCAAACCGGGAAAGTTACGTAGCAATTGACTCGTTATCTAGCAAAGCTGTGCTTGCATGATATGGGCAAATCCCTAATTTATTCAATTTGATCAAAAAATGTATTGTGCCTTTATAAAAATAAAATTAACGTGATTATAGTCACGATTAAATTAAAAATATTTCTTGTAAAAGTCTAGCTTTGTGGTCTATTTAAAATTAAAATATATGTATTTATGGTATACCCAGTAACAATTGATCATCGAGGCCACTTTACACCCCACCCGTAGCCATGGTGACTGCAAAGTTTCCGAAACGTCGGCCTAAAATTTGAAACAAATATAAGTACGAATCTAAATTCTTAAAAAGTTAATAAATTAAATTATAGTGGAAAAAGTGATCACCGCAAGCGGGACTTGAATTCACGACCTCGGAATACCGTTCCATCGTTCTACCGACTGAGATATTGCAGCCGTGCCAACAGTAGCCAATTTATCCACTACAATGTCACCCGAATGAGTCTACATCGCATTTTTGATGTACAACCCCATCTATCGAGACTATTTAGCACATTCTCGACCCACATGCTAAACAGTCAGAAGACTGTTTAGCATGTGCGAGTCGAGCATGTTGGCACGGCCGCTATAGCTCAGTCGGTAGAACGACGGAACGGTATTCCGAGGTCGTGGGTTCTAGTCCCGCTTGCGGTGATCACTTTTTCCACTATAATTTAATTTATTAAGTAAAAGCATAGCAAGTCAATTGCAAAATTAATAAATTACTTCGAAAAAAGTTGTTTTATTTGAACTTTGAAACAAATAAGTCGCGCAAGTGTTAGAGAATAAAAATCTTTGTAAGTATATTAAAAGTAGGGTTTAATTTGTAGGCAAAAATAAAACAACTAGAAGATGATTTGCCAATAGATGAAGAGCCTATACCTGAGATGAGTCACAACGTATTTGGTTTAGACCATGCCAAGATAATGAACCGATTGTTAGCTGCTAGGAAGCAGTCGCGTGATGCCTGGACGAACTTGGATAATCAGAATGACGTCATATCATATAGAGCGTCTGCCAATCAGATGCCTTCACCAACTGTTACAAACCAGAAGAAGGAGTTAGCAGAGTTCCTGTTGCAGAGACAGGTATGTACAATATTATTTACTTTTGGAACATCTAGTTTGTTTTTATACTACATGGGTGACAAAGAAGTATAGGTACAACTCGCCTAATGGTAAGCGATTATAGCCTCGTTGTCGACCCTGTTGTTTCCGCGTCTTCGTACGCGCGAAATTTGAAATCGCTATAAAACTTTTACTTAGCTAAGTAAAAGTTGAATTCCATCCAATCCAATCCAAACCAATCGGTACCATTATCCCTGAATAACATATATATATGTTATTCAGGGATAATGGTACCGATTCTACGTGCACAATTAAACTTAACTAAAAATGATATTGTCAATATCACAATTCGGCAATGTTAACTGAACTTTTTTATTAGAAAACTAGCTGTTGCCCGCAACTCCGTCCGCGTGGAATTTAGAAAATTTTCCCCGTTTTTGCAACATTTTTCACTACTACTTCGCTTCTTCTGGTCGTAGCGTGATGTTATATAGCCTAAAGCCTTCCTCGATAAATGCCCTATCTAACACAGAACACTGAAAGAATTTTTCAAATCGGCCCGGTGGTTCCTGAGATTAGCGCGTTCAAACAAACAAACAAACTTTTCCGCTTTATGATATTAGTATAGATGTACATAATTATAGACTTAACGATTTTAATTAATAAAAATGTGAACAATGAAATAGCCAATTAAAATACGCTATAGTTGTTTTCATGTTTTAGAAGTTGTACATGTGGAATGTTGTATTTTATTGGTGTCAGAATTATCGAATTCAGTAGTTTTTGAGTTTATTAGTTACAAACATATAAAGCTACGTTTATAATGTTAGGATATACGAGTATATAGATAACTATAGAGCGCGCGTGTATAAGTGAGAAATGTAAGTACAAGTAGGAATATCGCATTGAATTACGCAAGTGAAAAAAAAATTAAGGACTGAACGTCATGTTTTTAGGCGTTTAAACACTCTTCCTCCTTGACAGTATTTAGCTGCTATTGTTAATACATTTACTACCTACCTATATTACATTTTTAATACTAAAACTTACTATCTTATTTATTTTTAGATTCTTCATAAAAAGATAGCAAAAGAAAAGAAGAATATACGTGAAGATTGGCAAATTCTGATGTCGACGACTGACGATCCTGATGATGAAACGAAGGAGGCGTTTTATGATGAATTTGATGAACTGGAAGATGATGAAGAGGATTACTATCAAAGTGACTTGAATGATCCTCAACCTGAGATTGATAAGATGGAGAAACCGACCACATCCATCCCTGATAGTGTTTAATTTTTGTTAAGATTTATTTGTTAACTAATTATAATCATATTATTAAAGATTATAGTAAAGAATTTTATTTTTTCTTGTAAAAGTTTGATCCCTAGTTTTTACCCAATACAATAGAACAATTTGTACCACTAGGGGGTGCGAACCCACAGCCACGTAATGTCGGTCCATCAATCTATCAATGGGCATTGTTCATATTTTTTTAAAACCCTTAATTCGAAAACCATTTCGGGGAATAGAGTTTCTGATCATGATCTATTAGTTTTTTCGGAAAATTTGCTATATTGACGATTATTTTTCCAAACAAGCCAATGATCTCTATTTGCCCTTCAAATGAAGGACTTAAAACATTAAGGGCCTACATCAATATTATCGTATATCATCGCCGACACGTACATATTAACACAGCCAGTAGGCACAGAAAATGAAGAATTAGGGATACTTTTCCTATTTACTCAAAATCTACTAAATATATTTTAATTCTGATTTACGTGTTTCTATATATAATAGTTACTTAAGTTTTTAAAGTTATTTCATTAGTTAATACGCGATAATAGACCGACAAATGAAAAAAATAAAAAATTTGAGAGGTTGTTTCGCCAAGATTTTCTATCGAGAAAACTTTTTTCAATCGCGTTTCTGAGTTGATGCGATCCTAGATCATATATTGAAAAAACATTATACTTAAAAATTAGAGCTCTAGCCATTCAATCTAAAGAAACAATGAAAACTTCGTACATAGAAAAATGCACGAAGCTATTTTGGTATCCTCTTATGGCGTTCTTAAGGATATACTGCTCTGTGGTGGAGTTATTGGTCTATTATATCAACCCGGCAACTTTGAAAAATTGTATTGCAATCTGGTGCTCAAGTCCACTATTTTGGAACAATTGTCATACCGGCACAATACCGGCACGATACCGTTGCAATTGAAGTCAAATATCCGTAGTCTGCTATATGCCGTCATAACGGTCTTTCAATGGTAATAGAATTGTCGATCTCTTTTATCTATGCATTGAATTTTCGGTCTCTTTTATCTATGGATTGTGTTAGAATGGTATGTATGTGTTGCCGTTTTTAAAAAATGCGTTAGTTGAAGTGATTTTCGAAAAACTACTAATAAATTTAAACATTTAATCATGCTAGACTTCGTTTAAATATATTTGTACATACTATTTATTAGTATAAAAAGCAATGTGAAGTTTAGGAGATTAGTAAATTGCAATAAATTACAAAGAACAATTTCTAATATTTCTATCTATCTATTTTTTATTTATGGCAATCTGTCGACACAGGACAATTTAAAAATATTACTGTCAAATTCAAAATAGCAGACTACCGAAACATTTCAGTCATTGAATTGCAATTGTGAAGCAGTTGTATACGAGACTAGCAATTTATGTCACTTTGACAATTGTAAGACAATGATGAAGTCGTTATGACGACACATTAATAGTAGACTACCAAAAACTTTACTATTGCACCATAATGGTACAATAATGGTACAGTTGTGACACCGTTGAAATACCCGACTCAGGGCCCTGGTGCTCAAGTCCACTATTTTGGAACAATTGTCATACCGGCACAATACCGGCACGATACCGTTGCAATTGAAGTCAAATATCCGTAGTCTGCTAAATGCCGTCATAACGGTCTTTCAATGGTAATAGAATTGTCGATCTCTTTTATCTATGCATTGAATTTTCGGTCTCTTTTATCTATGGATTGTGTTAGAATGGTATGTATGTGTTGCCGTTTTTAAAAAATGCGTTAGTTGAAGTGATTTTCGAAAAACTACTAATAAATTTAATCATGCTAGACTTCGTTTAAATATATTTGTACATACTATTTATTAGTATAAAAAGCAATGTGAAGTTTAGGAGATTAGTAAATTGCAATAAATTACAAAGAACAATTTCTAATATTTCTATCTATCTATTTTTTATTTATGGCAATCTGTCGACACAGGACAATTTAAAAATATTACTGTCAAATTCAAAATAGCAGACTACCGAAACATTTCAGTCATTGAATTGCAATTGTGAAGCAGTTGTGTACGAGACTAGCAATTTATGTCACTTTGACAATTGTAAGACAATGTTGAAGTCGTTATGACGACACATTAATAGTAGACTACCAAAAACTTTACTATTGCACCATAATGGTACAATAATGGTACAGTTGTGACACCGTTGAAATACCCGACTCAGGGCCCTGTCTTAAGTCTATCAGGAAAAGGCAATACACAGATTGCGTACAACGATGACGTCACAACATTTAAAACAAAATCTTTAAGTATTTTTTTTAAATTCTATATAGTGAATATTTCAATAATATTGAAATTAGTTGCTTAAAATAGTCTATATTTTCTAAAGAATATAAAAACAGCAGGTCAAAAATTATGAACAATCCCAATTGAGTTGAGTACCTACCAATTTGTTAAGTTAACTAAGTTAACTGTTAACCCTGTCGTAGTTCGGGTATGAAGTAAAGTACCCAAGGCTATGCTTCTTTGCTACTGCCATATAAATACACTAGCTATTGCCCGCGACTCCGTACGCGTAGAATTTAGAAAAGTTCCCCGTTTTTGCAACATTTTTTACTACTGCTTCGCTCCTATTGATCGCAGCGTGATGTTATAAAGCTTCCCCTATAAATGGACTAACTAGCAAAAAAAGAATTTTTCAAATCGGAAAAGTATTACAGTAATTTATTAATTTTTGCGAAAAAGCGAACCACTTGCGGCATTTCGCTTTTTCCACCATAATTTGATTTATTAAATCGGAAAAGTAGTTTCTGAGATTAGCGCGTTTAAACAAACAAACTCTTCCCCTTTATAATATTAGTAGGTGTATTATTGATAACTTTGCATGTTTGTCTGCACCGAAACGCCCGTTGAAACGTCTTTCTAAATTTCTATTCTAACGTTTGTAATAGATTGCGGTGTTATAACGCCTGTTATAATTTGAATCTCACCTGTTAGATAAAACTATTCTGTAGGGATTTTGATAGATCCTACAAGAATATTGGGTGACTATCGATGAAAACAGTAGATAGCGTAATATGTGTAAATAATTAAAACACAACCTACCGCGACGCATGATTTATTGTCACTACTTAGTAATAATATAAATAACAAAAAAATGCTGAGTATTCTATTAATTAAGTTACCTACATATATTGTACCTTGTACTATCTGTACATATCTAATTACATGTATAATAATAGGTATATAGGGCTAAATAATAGGTATCTATTATTTAGCCCCACTGCTGGCCACAAGCATTCTAGTAGTGTATTTGGTCTTCTATACCAACCTGAACAGTGGTGTTGCTACCGAACCGTGTTTCGAGATTTACGTCTTTAGGAATTTACAAATAGGCGCTTTAGCCACTTAGCATAAACAGCCAGGGCAGGGGAATGTTTGACCTGTAAGAGAGCCCTTCAGGATAGCTTGCTCCTACACCTCACTTCAAAGAATCGTTATTCACTGCCTACCCCAATGTGAAAAAGGCGCGTTGGTATGTAACGTAATTCCTACTTGAATAAACGTTACATGTCCACTTGCCAGAGGTTACAAACTTTTTAAGACGAAATGGGCAACTTTTAACATTAAGTAAATAGGTAGTACTACAAGTTTTTTGGTTTCATAACTAAGTGCAATTCTGGTTAAAATTTGCAATCGCAGAAACAATAAGAAAAGATAAAACTTTGCTAAAACTATTGTACAGTTGGTTTGGTACACGTCAACTTGAATCATAAAGTGCAATATTATCTTATCAATGAATCAAACAATACAACATTTCTTAGGAAACTACGATAAGTTTGTATTTTTTTTATTACTTTCTTTTTGTGATAACAGTTTACCGTTATCAGCTACAATATAGATTTACTTAAATAATTTAAATTCTTTCGCCTATGTTGTTTTTATCTCAGTTATTAGTACCAATTCTACGTGCACAACCAAACAACAAAAAAATTGGTCAAGTGCGAGTCGGACTCGCGCACGAAGGGTTCTGTACCATTATCTATGCAACATAAGGCACGTTATTAATAAATGAGCAAACAACACACACAATACTTAATTAATCACGTTTGTTGTATGAGAGCAAGAAACGGTAAAAAAATCATGTTTGTTGTATGGGAATAAAATAAAATAAATATTTAAGGGGGGCCCCTTAAATATTTATTTTATTTTATTTTTAGTATTTGTTGTTATAGCGGCAATAGAAATACATCATCTGTGACAATTTCAACTCTCTAGCTATCACCGTTCTTGAGATACAGCCTGGTGACAGACGGACGGACAGCGAAGTCTCAGTAATAGGGTCCCGTTTTTACCCTTTGGGTACGGAACCCTAAAAATGAAAACAACTAGGTATGGTGTATTTTAGGCTTTGGTTATTTCGTTGTACACATTTTTTTTATTTAAAATCGTTAGTCTTTAATATACAGATTTTCTAATAAAAAAGTTCTGTTAACATTTCCGATTTGTGTTATTAACACTACCAATTTTTATTTTTTAGTTAAGTTTAGTTGTGGACGTAGAATCGGTACCACTGTTCTATTAATACCATTAACTATGCAAAGAAAAAAGAAATATACGTAAAAAAATTACATAGACCACGAACAGCGTCACCACCGAGGGCTAAGTAGTAGTATCCGATGAGTAAGGGGACAGACATGACACATTCTTCATGAGAAACGATTCTAAATTATCTTATCTTCAGGGGTGCCATTTTCCTTGAGATTGGAATAACAGCCACAAGCCATCTTAGCGATCCCGATTAAAAAGACCTCTTGGCACTCACTTGGTACTAGGTCAAAATATTTAAAATCCCATTTCACCACTGCACACTGAGAGCATAATTTTACCCCAATACGCTGATGAACTACACAAAGACTAAATTTCACTTCATCTGACCAAATGTGGTTGAGCTGACGAGCCTCGTGGTTGAGTGGTTTATGTAACGGACTGCCGATCAAGAGGTCGCGGGTTCGATTCCCGCTCGGGACAATCATTTGTGTGCTTTTTCTAATTATCATACAATTAATGTTTGTACTGCGTCTGGGTGTTTCTTTAAATTATAAGTATGTATAATATTTACAAAAGAAAAGTAGTATATGTATTCTGTCCGTATTCTGGTACCCATAACACAAGCATAATAAGCTTAGCTTGGGACCAGGACCAGGAGGACGTTGTGTGAAATTGTCCATGATTATTTATTTATTTATTTAAATGTTGCTAAAACATTGATCTGATCAGCTTCCATATTAAACATTTTTGCCCTTTTAAGATAGCATGGGCTGGTTTACCGTCTTTAGGTGTAACAAACTTAAACAGACTTCATATTCAATTTGTGTGTATAAATTCTTTAAAATTCCATATATGTACTATAATATTTATATTTTTATTCCTAATACTGTGCAATATCATAAAAACGTATAAGTCAGTTTTTAGGGTTCCGTACCCAAAGGGTAAAAACGGGACCCTATTACTGAGACTTCGCTGTCCGTCCGTCCGTCCGTCCGTCCGTCCGTCCGTCCGTCCGTCCGTCCGTCCGTCCGTCCGTCCGTCCGTCCGTCCGTCTGTCACCAGGCTGTATCTCAAGAACGGTGATAGCTAGAGAGTTGAAATTTTCACAGATGATGTATTTCTATTGCCGCTATAACAACAAATACTAAAAATAAAATAAAATAAATATTTAAGGGGGGCTCCCATACAACAAACATGATTTTTAGGGTTCCGTACCCAGTATCTCAAGAACGGTGATAGCTAGACAGTTGAAATTTTTACAGATGATGTATTTCTATTGCCGCTATAACAACAAATACTAAAAATAAAATAAAATAAATTTTTAAGGGGGGCTCCCATACAACAAACATGATTTTTTTTACCGTTTCTTGCTCGATACTAATAACGTTGCCTTATGTTGCATAGATAATGGTACGGATCCCTTCGTGCGCGAGTCCGACTCGCACTTGACCAATTATTCTACAAATAGTAAACATATCAATCGGTTGATTCTTCGAAAGTAATATTTATATCACATTTCATCATAGTTTTATTTACTGCTGCAGTTCGGTCTGTTCATGCAACGGACGAGTTCACGAGGCCGCGGGTACGATTCCCGCTCGGGACAATCATTTGTATAATGTTGTAATTGTCAAAATGTTAATGTTGTATGTATGTATTTTAAGATGTATTTACGAAAGAAAATTAGTATAATGAAGTATATCCGTATTCTGGTAAGTGGTACCCATAACACAAGCATTAAAGCTTAGCTTGGGACCAGAGGACGTTGTGTCAAATGTCCGTGAATATTTATTTATTTAATTTAAAATATAATAACTACACTGCGATATTATCAACCGGCGTATTGTGCGTTGTACCCTTTGGTTGTACCGATGATATAGTTTATTGTAAATAATATCTGAAATCTGCACCCAAAATATAAATTAGACTATCGCGATCACACATATCGTGTTACCAATCAACAGGTTGCAAATACCGTAAATGCAACGGTCGGTTCTGCTTTTAAATTTCTATGTATTCTTAACTTACACACGCAATTAAATGAAATAGTTCTCTTCCTTATCTACATGGGTTTAAAATACTATGTTATCAATTGTATAGTTTACCAAGGACAATTTATTGAAATAAATAATTATTTATTACATTTTATAAAAGTCGGCCATCATTGTAGACTATCGATCGCAGTGTCTCTTTCTCAGGGTGACAACAATTTCGGTAAAAATTAGTACGAACTTTAATTGCTGTTTCGTCAGTGTCACAAACAACCTGAAACTGTATGTAACTAATCTTCTAGTTTTTATCGAGCTGTGAGTAATAAATTTAATCCAGGGCGTGTGTAGACTAGTGTTATAGAGGGTGGGGGGTGAGGCTCTCACATAAACCGGCTGTGGTGTTGTGCACCTGTCGCCACGCGGTGGCGCGCTGGTGCCCCGCCCCGCGCCCCTTGCCGCCGCGCACCCTCCCGGCCCGGAGCGCACGGCGCGGCTGCGCGCGCTTCTCCCTTCTCCGATTCATTCGTTTCGCGACGCGTCGTCTTACCGGCCGGCTTCCGTAACTTTTAACCGGGGCTCATTCCAATCGCGTCCGCTAACCGCAACGCTCTAATCGTAACTTCAAGCTAAAATCCACTCACTGACAATGACGGAGAGCACAGAAACCCCCGCTGCCGCCGCGCCCGAGAAGACACCCACTGAAAATGGCTCCACTGAAACCCCGCCTGAAGAGACTCCCGAAAAGGCTACAGAAGAAAAAGAAAAGGTGGAAACTCCCCCACCAAAAGAGATGCGTGCTGTCGTACTAACAGGTTTCGGTGGACTCAAGACTGTTAAAATCCTGAAGAAACCCGAACCGAGTGCCGGAGAAGGCGAAGTTCTCATTCGAGTGAAAGCATGGTAAGTCTACCCTTATTTACACAGTTTAATTAAAGTAAGATTAATAACCGTTAAATTCAAACATTTTCTGAAATCTAGATCATTATTTTTGGTAAAATGTGGTGTTGATACGGCTTATACATTAGCTATGACAAATACTACCGTCAAAGTAAACCGGACTGAGTCTAAAATAAGTGTATCCACTTCGAAGCTCATAAAGATATGATTTTTTTTAATCGGCTACTCCCGTTTTGCGTGTGTCTACCCACTTTTTGGTGTCGGACTGGATGGTTACCGCGTCTCGTTTGCCTCATTAACATCTGCCGCCGTTAAGATTACCCGAGATATACAAGACTCGTTCATGCACCCAATCACACCGGGCGATTGAAATTTCTGCACGCACACTAGCACTAACTAACTACGAATTGTAGGGTGACCATCAAGTAGATTACATATAGTTTAAAGTCTCTGTCCTACAATCGGTGACTCTTGAGCTTGTTTACTATTTTTTTACTTAGTTATTTCCGATACATGTGTATTTATGTTTACAAGGTGATGTTTTCAATTGGATTTTGCTCGGATTATGGAAATTTGTTTTTAATCGAGAATAACTATAATAATATGCATGTACATATTTATGTGATTAACGGAGCGCATCACTGCGTGGACGCAGAATGCCCAGTTGCAGCTAATTAATGCTATTTTGTCATATGAAACCAGGCGAGTCGAGTTCGTGCGAAAGGGAGTTGAGCGCCTACAGAATGACATTGTTCTTTGTTCTTTATCGCTCCAGTGCCTCAGATAATGCAACGAATGAGTCGTGTCAATTACTTACAGCTAAGACTCACGGGTTATCTACAACTACTCTCGTTAAAATGTAACCAAAATGACAACTTAACTGTCAACCATTAATTTTGTCTCATTAGAAACAATAAAGATCTCTTATTCATGAAAATTTTATGGGTAGGTACTTTGAAATTACTTTTTTAGGATAAGGTCAGACGTCAATGGCTTAGGAACTTTGATAAGGCAATTTTTACTGCTCCGTTTGTTGTAGTCAGTTCTATCGCAACCTGATAAATTGTAATGTTTGGAAACATTTACAATTCTTATTATATATTTTATTTCAATCTGTTGTTTATTTATATCTGCTCTTAAGAGGGCACGATACCAAATTATGCTCCATACAAAAATATGGGTACAAGCATAGATATGCTCTTCATCTATTATATAGCGTAAAAACAATTAAAATCGGTTTAACTTTCGCGAAGAAAAAAGGGAAGTACGAAACGTCCTTTTTTTTAAGAATTTGTAGGTAAAATCTGTTTCAGCTATATTTTTCCCTTTCAGCACGGTGCTCGGGAATAGGGATAGCAATACCTAAGGCAAATACCTAAATTAGGAGTACAGTACCCTCTTAATGCTCAATGAACTTTTACCGATTATAATTTAATTTTAAAGAAACTTGTTCCGAGGTATAGGTAAATCGCGAAGTAAGACTTGAGGCACAGGGCGCAACTCCACTCTGCTAAATATAGCGCGCTTATCGTCGACATTGCATGTAAATGATCGCGACATACTCACAGCTCGACACCATCTGCTTCAAAAATATTAACAGACTGGTTAAGTCCTGACCAGCACAAATACAAGTTTTCTTGCTAGTTTGGAATTGCAAAGCGTATGATCCCCACCTACGAGCCTTGAAACATTCAATATCCGCCAGATCACAGCAAGTCTGATTATTGTGTACTTGTATCCAAAGATTTAAAAGACTACTGAGAAAACCTTAAAATTTGCGTAAATAAATTCATCGGAACTTATTAGTAAGGACCAAGACAATTTTACTATCTTTAAACAACCCAGTCGAATGTTATATGTGTGTTATAGCGATATTGAGACTTTATATTATTAAAATAAATTCCAGGAACGTATACTTGCTTGCTAATTCAAATTTTCTGATATTTCTTGGTAAATAAACGTATTTTTTAATTATTAACAAATTTATTTAATGCATAAACACGATCCTTACTTATGAATAAATGTTATCTGACATTGCTACAAAACAAAATTACTTATAAATTACATAATGTTATTATATTAATGATAGGTTTAAAGTTAGGCCACGAAACCGATCAAGTAAACGCGTGTTGGTTGTTAAATGCCTAAAGGGATCCGTTTCGTGCAACCATCCAACGTTTTCACCAAAACAATTTTGTAAGACTTCTCTAGGGATCAGAATTACACGTCATTATTTTCAATTAGGTCAAGTTTGTGTCAGTAAAAGAAGTCTTTCGAGAACAATGAACGTACTTACGCCTTGTACAAGTGGCTTTCTTTTTTTTATTCAGAGAGTGCCTTAATTATATGTGGGGATTGGATGTGTGATGGCTGTATGTTTATATTTTATCCATGTGTGTTCCTCCGCGTCTGGCCTATATCATGTTCAATAGTGGCTCTATAAGGGTCACGCATGAGTATCGTTAACTATTAAGTAAAGAGTGTTGATTCTTTTTGTATTTCAACTCTTTAATTTTTACATCCTCTGCTTTGTTGGTGCATCAATTTAAAACCTAAAAATAACATATCTGCCCCTCGGGTGCAAAGTTTGATCTCTCTATATGGTAATAAAGCACAGTATTGTGCATTTTAATACTTTCAAAGCCACATAAGATGAGCGAGATGGATTTGTTTATTAGCCTCTTCCTTATTGAGACCGTCTGTTCGAGATAGCTCTCTTCCTATGAGTCACTAGAAAGTTATGTTCTAGAGCTAACTTGATTCATATAATTCCTTCTTTATACCTGGTTACGACGAGTGGGTGTACCGCTAGGAGTTTATACCAAGCCATTTTGTTTTCATCTTATGTGGATTATGTTCCTAGTATAAAATTTCATTGTATGCTTTTAAGTCTGCCCCCTAGATCAAAAACCTTGGTGCACAAAAAGAAATGATGACGGCAATAAGTGGCATAAATACATACGTATACATATACTGGTACGGTATTGTTGTAACCAATTAATAATATTGAATAAATTCGAGAAAAAAGTTCATGCGGGTGTATTGTATATCACTATTGAAAGCATTATTCATTCTAATTATCTCATAAATATTTATTATAAAGTTATCAAATTAATTCTCTTATAATGTATGATTCGGATAACTATCACTAGTTATTTATTATAATGATGATAGTTAGTGAAGATCATTCGTGTTGGTTCGGCGTGTATTGTTACTGTCATATTTTTTGTTATAATAACAGGTTATCGTTGGCGTGACCTGTAGGAATATACGCTCTTATGGCCATCAATCATACACGACGAGAGAATATTTTCACATGTGTACTCGACACACTGACTGTTTTAAAATTGACGTTTAGAATAAATGTTAGTTATTTAATTTTATTTATAATAATTAATGTGTACATGTAAGTCGTTTGAGTCATCATTTTATTCCCATATATACATTGCAGTTAACAGATGAGTCAAGTTGATCTATCACACTACTGACTCAGCTACTTACTAAGACAAGTATTGTCTCTGCAATAATGTATTAAACTTGGAACTATTGTTTGTGTTACTTTCATAACGGTTTCGCATTAATGATAAATTTTTATTACTTCCTAAAATAAACATTTATTTGCGCACTTTCGTTTTTGAGTAATAGGCATTGTTTTATAACAAACAGGGATGTTAGTGAATTGATTATCGTTTCTGTGTTGTCTCATACTGGGTTTTGTAGAACAAACTTGCTTTACAAAATCCAGGAATGAGGTACTTATTTGTGGAAACTAGAAAGAGTGGTTTTCAACTAATTCGTAGACGGCATTTATTATTCGAAAATCAGTAGTTGTCGGAAGCTGCAACATGTGTTGTATCTATAAAATGTTTCGTGGGACAGCAGATGCGACAGGCGGGGTCTCGCCGGCTCAGCCACAACCGCCCGCGGGCACATTGTTCGCAGAGTCAACGAACTTACGAAAATGCTCCTTTGCTTATTGTGCCCATAATCGAATCAAGTCGCTACTGTATATGGTTGTAAACACGACGGATACTTCGAACTTTTTTAAGAATTAAATTCACATTACAATACACAATAGGTTCTCCAATAAGTAAAATCCTTCTACCAGAATATTCGATGTTTTTCTAGAGGTCACAATCACGACTTAACGTTTAATCAATCCCGGTTAAAATGTCGCGTCTCGGATATTTTCAGTACGTCGAAAACATAATATGCATAAAAAATTCTTCAATATTGGTGTATCTCATGTTTTTTTTTTCGATAACGATCTTAACACCCCATGTTCGTGTTCTTGATTCTCGAAGGCTTAGCAAATTGAATTGGAAAATCCCTTGACTGGATCCTAGTATAAAAAGGGGTGTGGTTGCCTTATGCCCGGGTGTTGGAGGGGTGGTATGCGTCTCGCTCAGGCTCGGGGGTAGGCGATGGAGGAGGCGAGGGTTGCGAGTGCTCGTGTAATGTCTGATGAGGGCCGGGGCGGGGGAGGGAGAGCGCCGGATCAATACGACGCGTCCCCTACCCGCGCCATCATGCCCGACCAATCTCCGCAGGCCCTACGTCTTTCGACGCCAATGCTTGGTTTTTTTTATAGCTCCCATTAACTATGCTCTTCGATAAATGAATAAAAGCATGTGTTGGTATTTTTTTTTCAACTGCGTTTAACTTTTTATTTTGTCTTATTTGTCGAGTAAGTACAGTTATATGAGTGGCTATTATTCAATTGTCGTAGTTACTTACTTTGATATTAACACGTATATGAATGTACTAAGATATATATTTGCATTTAACGCACATAATTATAGTAAAGTGCAAACGTATATTGCATCAATATTGGTTAAATGATTAAAGGTTTTAGAATAAATATTGTTCATGCTTTTAGACTTTGCATTAAAGATGTTTTATGTTACTTAAATAACATTAAGTCCATTTAAGTTTAAATCCTACATGTGATATGTCATTTAGTTCGCACCGTGAACTTGACACCAAAAAATATCCTAAAAATTACGAACACATGTGTATCCTAATTTACGCGTGATTAAGTGAATTTTTTTTAATAATCGCAATAGTGGCCGTAATATTTTTACACATTTACTTTTTTTAGTTATAAAATAATTGACTAATGAGCGTCTACCATACCGGGGCGAGGGGGGTGTCTGACAGGGTGTCGTTGCATTTTGTGTAGTATTTTGGGGGTTTTTAAAAATGCAATTATTTACGGGCTTTCTGTTTTCATGTGAGATTTTGGAAACATAATCTGTTATAACTTACGACCCACCACCCCTTACTTTTGGGCTACATTTGTGAAATACATAGTAATCATTACATATTCAACAATAATATGTCCAAAACAAAGTAACCGCATGTACGTTTACTCGTATTATAATATACCTAGTATTTAGAGTACAATAATATCGACACCTCCCACGCATAAAGTCTTATCAATTTTTTACCGAAAATTTGATTTTTAGTTCATTGTGATTACGAATAAAGCCTTTATACATTCCTGAATTAAAAATCTTCAAATTGTTATTAATTAACGAGATTTTGAAACGCACATCGTCGTACCTATTCAAAGTTCCCGCGCATATAGACCGATCACGAGTAGCGACGATTTGCGTTGTACTATTGGCTCGCGCGAGACCAATCAAGGTCAGTTACCGACGTCGTATGACATTACCGGTACGCGCCGTAAACATGGGACCTGCATTATTAAAATAATTAGATTTTGTTTATGTTTTGTGTTAATTAACCTGTGATAATAGTATTATTGTTATATGATAGCAAAATGAACAACTTACGATCGTCAAGAATTTTAAAATTAGCCCTCAATAATTCAAAACATCTTACCTCAATTAATGAATCTCATCGATCTGGTAAGTTTTGTTTGATATTAATTTAAAAGTATGAAATATTTGGTAAACACTACGCAATTTTAACATAATTTATTTTAATTGATCACAATATCTAAGATTTTTTGTCATTAAGTATTTTACATTTTGTCCAGCGCATAAAGTCGTAATACTATAGTTACGATCCTATGCGTCGTTTATTTTTGAAAGTCAGGGGTCGTAACTGACACTTACCACTTTATGCTCTGGTTTTATTTCAATCTTACTATATACATATAGTCGTATTTAGTACATACGACGATATGCTCCGACCACAATATGAAATAAGACTTTATGCAATAAGATTTAGCTAAATTTGAAGCAAAAAACTGAAATATTTTAACATTGATTGATTGTTTTATTAATGTATTTATAACGTTTTTTTAGAATCACCTGATTTACTTGAAATGGAGCAGTACTGGAATCTGTACGAATCAACGTGCGAAGAATCCCTAATAAGTAACACTAATAATAATGATGCTAGAACAAGCTCCAACGAGGTGAGACAAGCATTAAATATTTTCGAAAAAACACCGATCCCGTCACCTTCAAACGAGCTTTTTGGGGCTGATGACGTTACTCCTGCGATTCCACTTGATAGCAGTTTAATATCATCTTGGGTATCCACTCCTACTGTCACACCGCAACATAGTGATGACTCCAGTTTTGGTTCTTCCGCTTGTTCGTCTGTTGCCAGTACCCCAACTACCAGTCGAAAACGGCATATTCGAAAAGATGATTGGAAGGATATTAAACGAAAATATCTTAAAAATCAGCGTAAAGCATAGCACTTCTTAATACAAGTACAACAATCAACTTAATTAATCAGTCTTAAAAATCTTTAGGAACGTGCATAATGATCTACTTCACTTAAAACCTATCCAATTGTTATTTGGTAACAAAAACAATCTTGTAACTTTTATCACATAATCAGTCATAATAATAATTATCTTAAAGCTTAGATTTAACAGTATTGAAAAAACAACTCAAAATAACTTCTGTAATATTTTAAAGAACTAAAAAAACGTTAGTAAAATACCTTAACTTTTTATAACAAAAATAAAGATTTATAAAAAATTAAGAATGTACAAAAACGAAAATTATGTAAAGGATAATAAATCTAAGAATTGTTAGATGAATCAAGATCAGGATTTTCTTGGCTAATAATATTGCTTGTGTTTGGTAAATTTTCATAATACTTATGATATTCGTGAGGTATTATTCCCCCATGGCATAGACTTTGCAAATCATTATACTTTGCTATTGTTATAGGCAAATAATCTACGTAACACCGATCTAAATTAATTTGAGTTTCATTATTAATTCTACGAGATGAATAAGTCTTTTTGGTTATTAATAAAGTCAAAGAAGTTTCGTTTTCGAAGCTGTATCGATATTTTAGCATATGTGGATCACTAGAAGTAACTTCAACTTCCTACAGGTGGTTCCTATACTACTCATATGCATACACTAATGCATTAGTGAGATGGTCCAAAGTTAACCCACCCTATTACAATGTTATTGAGATGAGTGTCGCGGAATTTTACAATTTTAAAAAGTTATTTGATGGGAATAATTGGTTAAAAAACTGTAACAAGCAAAAGATAAATTGGAATAAAATTAAGGAAGTTGAAGTTACTTCTAGTGATCCACATATGCTAAAATATCGATACAGCTTCGAAAACGAAACTTCTTTGACTTTATTAACAACCAAAAAGACTTATTCATCTCGTAGAATTAATAATGAAATTCAAATTAATTTAGATCGGTGTTACGTATATTATTTGCCTATAACAATAGCAAAGTATAATGATTTGCAAAGTCTATGCCATGGGGGAATAATACCTCACGAATATCATAAGTATTATGAAAATTTACCAAACACAAGCAATATTATTAGCCAAGAAAATCCTGATCTTGATTCATCTAACAATTCTTAGATTTATTATCCTTTACATAATTTTCGTTTTTGTACATTCTTAATTTTTTATAAATCTTTATTTTTGTTATAAAAAGTTAAGGTATTTTATTAACGTTTTTTTAGTTCTTTAAAATATTACAGAAGTTATTTTGAGTCGTTTTTTCAATACTGTTAAATCTAAGCTTTAAGATAATTATTATTATGACTGATTATGTGATAAAAGTTACAAGATTGTTTTTGTTACCAAATAACAATTGGATAGGTTTTAAGTGAAGTAGATCATTATGCACGTTCCTAAAGATTTTTAAGACTGATTAATTAAGTTGATTGTTGTACTTGTATTAAGAAGTGCTATGCTTTACGCTGGTATCGCCTGTAAACTTAGATGATTAAAGTTGATTAGAAAAATTTTTCGTTTTAATTGTTGTTAATACTAAGTATTCTATTATATATTAATATTATATTATTTTTATAACCATCTCCTTTAACAAATCACTTAAACTAAACTATATTTATCACCAACAAACATAACATCGTAACACTTGATGGTCATTATTATGTTATCTTACAACGCATAAAGTAGTAACCCGTTGTAACTTTAAGGTACACAAAAAATTCACCAGGCATATCGTCGTAAGTCGTCGTATCGTAGTAAGACGCCAGTTTCATCCCAATGCATAAAGTCTTAAGTATGTAATTTTAGCTTTTTTCGCTAATTATATTTTTTTTTATGTAAATAGGTATGAACTAATAAAGATATAGAGGTACTTTGAATTTTAAGCCAGATAGGATCTAAATAATTATCATAAATTTTTAGTAATCATGTAAAATATCTTTAAATACCCGTACTGAAAAGTTGCTATAATCTCGATACGCCCTTATGCGTGGGAGGGGTCGATATGTAGCTTAGTTGCGGATCTATATTTAGGTAGTAAAGGGCACCCTTCTGAATTCTCGCCCTAATATGCTATAACGTTCCAACATCCAAGTCCGACAATCTGACACCTTTTTGCTTGCTGACACTTGGCTCGGTCACTATATTATATTTCGTTTATTACCCTGTTTCTCGTCTACAGTTGTGTGTGTGTATATAGTTTTTGTTACAGCCCGCATATGTTACATATTATTATGAGGGTCTGTTTAATTGATTTCGGATATTACAGCTTTGTTAATAGTTTAACGGTTCGTCGGTCATATGTTGAGAGTTTTAGAGTTTGTATTTATTTAATTTCTGACTTTTGAATCAAATAATAACATCCGAATTAGCCATTCTTACAAGCCAAATTGTTAAGTTTGTTTATTCAGACCACAGAGTCGTCGTTCAGTCGTCACATGCGGGCTAGCGTTAGCGGACTTTTTCAATAAGCTGAATAGTTAGCATTACTGCTTGCTTCTAGTTTTTTAGTTGTAGCTACATATCTTTGTTAAAGAGAAGAAAATTCATTAACCTTTTTATAAATACTCTTTTCGTTTCAAATGATATTCTTAATCTCTGATAAAAAACTGTTTTAGATACTTTTAAATCACTTACCTACCGTAGGTTGGCTTTTTAGCATCATTTTCTCTCTCTAAATCTAGCGTCGAAGTATTCCTAATTCGTACTGCATACTTATTCTTTTACGCAATATAATCTAGAATTTGAACACACTTGCTGTACGTAAAATTAATTGTAGTGCTGTCATAAAGTGCTTTAGAAAAGAAACTCTTTGATCGCAATATAAGACCGCGCTGTAAAAATACGAGACGTGACGTGCTTTCTAATGTACTCACTATAAAAGAAAATCCCTTTTATCTGACTTAGAGATGAGTGGTATTAGAGCTTTAATGTGTGCAACTGTGTGCTTATTTGTGGCATTGTAATGCCTATATCAATTTCAATAAAATTTTTGCTTCTTTCGTCATAGGAATTTTTAGTGACTACATTTTTATGGTCGTTTGAACAGTTATCAGAAATTATTTGCTTTTTTTGAACTGTGAATCACCAATATCGATAACATTTCTTGCAAGTTCCAATAGACATCAAAATATTTGTTCGGAAGATTACAAGTTTTAAGAAATTGGAAGATTTATCTGTATTCGTTATCTATTGTTTAAAGATAAAACAAAGATAGGCGCTTCAAAGAAAGTATTGTTACATCAATATTACAAAATTAAATAGTTGATTTTTTTGTAAATGTCTATAGAACGTTGCTTTACTTAGTTTAGACTTTAGTGGCAGAGTTTGATGGTGAATCAGATTGAACAATCTTTAATCAAAATATTACAATAGTGTAAATAACTATATTATTATTTCTAACGAGTTTAAAACCTCCTTTCGCTCACGTAAAGCTTTTACTGCTCCAATGAAAAACACTGGCCATCTACAGGTTTTTGAACTGTACAATGAACGCATTTCTAATATACAATTTCGATCTATTATCAGCGGTTGCGTAACATTAATTTTGGAAGCGATAATTGTGTAGTTCTGAATAGAATTCTTGTACTTACACGGTGCTCGTGTATGTTCCTTTTTAACTTTTAAAATGTTGCTATACTAAGTAACTTGGTAAGTTGCTTTTTTATAAGTGTTACAATTTATAAAATTTTATATAAGTACCTACTTAAGTAAAAAGTGGCTCTCTAGAAGCCAACTAGATTTTTATTTTATTACTAGCTGTTGCCCTCGACTCCGTCCGCGTAGAATTTAGGAAATTTTCCCCGTTTAGCAACATTTTTAACTACTGCTTGAGTGAGAGTATTATAAACGTAAGAGTAAACAAATATAATCAGAATGAACGAACTGCTAAGCTATCAGGAGTTACACGTGTTATTGTGAGTCAACCATAAAATATAGATATTTGCTGTTTCGGGATATTTTTTAGACAATTTTATGTAGAATATTTCCGTCATACATGATTTCTATGTAACTTTAATCATTAAGGCTGTACACGCGACGGAAGCTTAAAAAATGGAGCACCTTTTCCCGTTTTCCCAACATTTCCCTTCCCTACTCTGCTCCTATTGATTGTAGCGTGATGAAAAGTATACTATAACCTGCCCAGGAGTATGAAGAATAATTGTACCAAGTTTCGTTAAAATCCGTCGAGTAGTTTTTGTTTCTATAAGGAACATACAGACGGACAGACAGACAGACAAAAATTTTAGTGATTGCATTTTTGGCAACAGTATCGATCACTAATCACCCCCTGATAGTTATTTTGAAAATATATTTCATGTACAGATTTGACCTCTCTACAGATTTATTATAAGTATAGATGTAGATAACTTGACTTATTAAGTGTACTTACTTAAGTTAAATAAAATATTGCTTTTGATAAAATACACATACACACAGAATGTTTTATTTAGCGTATAAAGTAATAAATTATATAAATATCGGTGTTGAAATCTATCTATTGCTTTTTCAATAAAATTTATTTTATTGTGCTGAGTTTGTTTAAATACAAAACTATGTCAACGGAAGTGATAGTCTTACATTATTACCGACATCCTTATTCCGTTTAAAATAGATTAAGACCAATTATGTAAAAGAAAGCAAGTGTGAGAAATTATAATATTAGTCGCATGCTCAGTAACACCAGGCTCTAACTTGGTGTTGTTTCGCAACAGTATGCATATTTTGCCAACACGCCTCGTAAGCGCAACTCAGTAGACCATAATCGCTCCCAAAAAGAATAAGGCTTATGCCCATCTGTGGGACGTTAATAGGCTGAGGAGAGCATATTTTAATATTTAGAAGAGATCAGGAAATCGTTCCCTAGCATTGTTTTATTCAGGCAGACTTACCTAAATCTCATTGTAGCAATTTTTTACAAAATTGAAGATATAAAGATTATTGCTGTAGACTGGACACATTATCAAACTCCAAATTGATCCTTTATTAACACTTGTCGAATAATTGTAAGACAGGAGAGCATCTAGATGTCTATAAGATTCCCTAGTTTATAAAGTGTTAATCGCCTATTCGCCTGTTACTAATATAAAAGAATACATAATAATATATAGTAAGAGAAACAGATATATCATAGACAATAGACATGGTTAAATATAGAGTGTAAGTATATTCCAGAAATAGATACATTATCTCTGTGAGAACTATGTCTTATTAAATTGGACAGATGTTGACATTCGTGTCTGCGACAGTTTGATACGACTCCACAGACCGGCTTAATGACGGCTCAATTGAAATGACTTAGTCACCCCAAAGCTATACGTTCAATCATCTGCGGAATGCAAGTTCACTTCCTGGGTTGACAATTAAAGCGGATGAAACGCGTGGACCGAATCATAACGAGCTTGGACCAACATTAGCATACACGTACCAGTGAATAATCACTTTGATATTACTTGTACAATACAGAGATATTATTTGATCTACATCTACATAGTCAACTCCTCATTGTTTATCTCTACACTGATTACAAACGTTGACCGATTTTCTGTTAGTGATCGCCTCGCTCAAGAACTGCACTAAGATTTGAGTTTTTCCTTTCCTATAAGTAACATCCGTGGTAACATTAAAAACCTTAAAAATTGTAACGGAGATCACGTAAAAAGAGTTTCCATTTCTGGCAAAGTTGTGGTTTTTCTACTGAATTATTTCCATTAATTTGAAAGCACTGCATAAAAAAAAATTATGGATTAGTGAAAATTGTTTTTTCTTATCAAAATAGAGGCTATAAAAGGTTACTATCCATTAAAACCTATACTTCTTCTCCAGCCCATTTACGTCCCACTGTTGGGCACGGCCCTCCTCCACTTTGGAGGGATAATAGTCTACTGTGCCGCGCTGACTAGGCGTGTTGGCACAGGGTTTACTTTCGAGTTTTCCATCTCTCACAGAAGAAGTTATCTGTGTGCAATATCCCTTAGCTGACTTTTACAGCACCCTTGGGAGGAGATGGGGTGGTGACACTTGTATTCTTAATCCGTCACCACCGGTAAAACCTATACGTGTGTATACATTTTATATTTATGTTTTACGTAGAAATTGTTTTAAGATACAAATTCAGTTTACTAATGCCTGCCGTTTAGACATAATACTTTCACTCATTAGAACTACTACAGCAGAGAAAAAAGCACATTAATTAGGTGTTCGTACACATTACCAACATTTGTTTAGTTAAATTATAATTATGTGTCGAGTTAATTAAAACTTGTAATTTATTCTACGACCTCAATTTTATTTATTTACGTATTATTGCAGTATTTCTGTTGCCGTCGTGTGGGTATGATCCCCGGTCGATTTAGCAGTTAAAGGCTTTCGATTTCTGAACCCCAAAAACACATCTGTCATAAAACAAAGACTGCGTAGATTTCAAACAGCTAAACTGAAATAACTTTACTAATACTTTTACTTTTTAATATTTAGAAGAGCGCAACTTTATTTACGAATAATTACAAAAAGATCAGCATATTGTCTGAGCAGTTATAAAATTCAAACCTCTTCTATTTACGTTAACTCAAGTTACCAATTTAATCGGTTGTTAATTGTATCTAAGTCACTTATGAATTGATGAGCTTGTAACAACACTGAACCAGATTCTTGATAAACGCAGGTTCAATTTAATTTGTCCTGCAGTATCTTCAATCATAAGCTTATCAGATTTTATTATCACATCTACTTTGGAATGTTTACAAATAACAGCAACGAAATATTACATTTCACATGGGGTGCATTTGTCACTGTCTAGAAATTATCCCCACAAGTTAATATCACCCGCACTGGGGCATAAATATAGGATGATAGTAGAATGGGGGTCACAGCTGGCTGGCTGACATTCTCATCGTACATACTGATCGGAAGTCGATAGGTTCGTCACGCGTGTCATGGTGTATTCATTCTGGTCAGTGTCATGGCCCGCTAGCCGGATACCGTCACTGTTATAAGCACCTCAATCATGCTTTTAGACTCCTTTTTATCGACCCTTCTTGTTATTAAGGAGGTCCTACAAATTATAGTTTAAATCAATAGTTACTGTGTTCTATTATGGAAACATTTTGTGCGGATAGAATCGGAAAAGGATACAAAGTAAATGTAGGAAAAAGAAAAATTAAATGCACGTTTATGTAGTGGTAACACACGCACTGCATGTTTATAAAATGTTTGAGTGTAGTTAATTTCTTTTTTCTTTTAGAAACATCATTGTGTAATGGATCCTTTCATCTTGTTTGGTACTTGTCGTACTTAGTCTTGTGTAATTGACTTTCTGTTGTTTTAAATATTTATGCACCGTCATAGTGCACCGTATTATTTTTAAGCAGAAGTATTACAGGTTTTAAATTTTTAAAGATTTATTGCTGCAACACTAATGATACTCTTACTAGCTACAACTGTTTTGTGTGGTTTTCAAGACCACAGAAAAGACGCAATCATTGCAATATTTTGATGTTATTTTGATTTGGTGGTTATTAAGTCAACAAACGAGCCTAGAACGGCGACTATAATTATCGGTCTACCTCTTGCTATTCTTCATTAGGCATATTTTCTTTCGACATGTTTGAACCAATGATTCCGAACCATCAGAGCATGTCTTCTACGCACTCTATTACGTTATCATTAAGCATGCTTAGCATCAAAGCTTTTAGACATTCTCACGGTACACGTTTCACTGTTCTACTCCCTAACGTTGTAATAAATTATGGATAGGACCTTCCTTTATCTTTCTTTATGCTGTCTTACTTACATAAGGGCCACATCAGGTTTTCTGACTCGCGTATTATGTAGTTGCATAGATTCTGTCTGTAATATTTCAAAGCTGACTGTTAGCACCCCTAAACGAAAATGGAATGGTAATATGACATGGAAATTCTTAATCCATGTAATGAAAAAACAAACATATAAATGTATATTATAATTAACTAAAGCCATGCTTGATGTAGTAACATGATTACATGCTATCAGATTTCTCAAGCTTCTGATTACCGTATACAATTACTACGGGTCTTCGCACAATAACCGCGACTAATGGAGATTAATAAGCTCTTCAAGCTTGTTACTGGTCCCTGAAATAATCAAGGAGTGTTTCGCATGCAAAAACGTGCAGTGAGAATTATATCAGGAGTGAAACAGGACAAATCGGCCAAACCATTTTTTATCTCACTGCGCATACTGACGTTTCCTTCTATGGTAATATTATCCATTCTTATCTACGTACGCCAAAATCTGACAAAGTTCCATACTCGTGGTGAGAACTCAGGCAAATACAGCATCCGCAGCGCTGGTATGTTGGCGGCAGTGCCCCACAGACTCGCTAAATCTGATAAGCTTACGCATACACTAGGCCCCAACCTGTATAATCATCTACCAGAACATATCAACCTTTTTTAAGGCTAAACTAAAGTCCTGGCTCGTTGGAAGGCATTTTACAATACTCAAAAATTTGTACCCAAAATTCAGTAAAGAGCATTCTGCTATTATCTAATAAATTTATTTTCTAAGAGTTAATTATAATTCATCATTGTCAGGAAACTTAAGTATTGCATTGTATTTAAAAGCACCAATCTCGTCTTGAAGTTTAATTTATTTTTATGGTTTTAACAATGAATTTTATAATGATTATAATGCATAATAATTCATAATATTATTTGGAATGACCTGTGAATTTATCCATTTACCAATAAAATTCTGATTATTCTGATCAATTTAAACTGTTTGACGATGATAAATATAGGTAAAATAAGTCCATACATCAATCAACATTTCTACGTCCACTGCTGGACATAGGCTGCCTCATAAGTACTATCTCCTTCCAAAATAAGTACTATGTATCTAATGTGACAATGGTATCTACTCCTGAACAAAATGTATTGTTTTAATAAATGTACTTAGGGCCTAATGAGTACTTAGGGCAATATGGATTTACTTATTACATAATATATCACTTTTTTATAAATATGTACTAGAAAAAAAAACAAACACTATAAAACACCCACACGCGGTACAAACGAAGTTGTTATCTTACAGCCTACACAAAGAAGAGATCCGCAAAAAATCCAAGAGAAATAAATAAATAAATATTATATTTAATTGCTGTAATCATATTTAATATACCACAATATTATAAACGTATACTGTTCTTATTTGCGGTATTTTACCATAATCAATGTTATTTATGTACAAATGAAACATGGTACCTAGGGTTAAATAAATAAAATTATTAGGTCAGCCATTTCATGACACAGAGCATAGTATTTAACATTCTAGCACAAATAACTTACTTAGCTATTGTTTGATTAAATTCTATTTCTAAACTGAAAACATGCTATGAAATTCTTTATAATTATGGCTTTTGTATAAATGTAGGAATGTCGCTTAGTTGTTTTGATAACCTTGGCTAGGGTATGATTATATTGCAATATCTTCCATTCTAGATCATGGTCATAACGTCACGCCTTTTTTCCGTGAGGTTAGCCAGAGGCTATAGAGCGCCATCTGCTACGATTAAAACACACTTTCTTGCTTTATAAACTCTTAAGGGGCAATATTCTTAATACATATTTTGAAGAAGTTGAAAACTACGTTCGAAGTTTACGTTACATAGATTCAAATTGTGATATCATTTGGGTAACTGGCACCACAGCTCCCTACATTCTCTCACAGTGAAACATCTAAACAAATTGGTCAGTAAAATTTAGGTCATATGTATCAATACTATGGGGTCGCTCTACCCATGGTTATGTCTCCTTTGCCATCCTTCTAACTAATTTGCAAATTTGTGATACCCCTTCTCATCATGAATGAATTCATGTTTGTCATTTTTGTATCTAGAAATAAAATAAAGCGTAATAACATTTTTTTTTTTTCAATGGCATAACAAGCATTAGTAATCATCGATTTCTAATTAAGGGTTTTACATAGGGTTTTTGTTACTTTAGATTTTGACGTCACCTCACAAAATAGAACGATAATTTCTGTCACCCTCGTCACACGACTTCGTTAACACTCTCTCCACCCCATGTTGTGTGACGTCATTTACGGAAGGCACTCTCAATAAAAGAACTTGAACTGAATAAACAAGAGTTTAATATTAAACATCCTGCCTGTTTCCATCAGATGAAACCAGTGTCAGTTGGACAAACATAATTATACGTCTACATTATACGTGGACTGCAAATTGTTCAAGTTATATAGTCGGCAAAAGGCAGAATTGATACCAGCTAAAGAGAGGTTTAATAGGTTTGGGGCAAGAAGCACCTTCAAAGTTGTTGAATAAATCATCTTCGACTGTTTGATATCATCTTTGATAGTCATGGATAGCTATGATATGTGAAGTCAGATGTTACGTGGTGAATATTCATAAAATCGATGCTTAAAATGCAACATTATTATACAAAAACATTTTCTTTCGTTGCGTCGATCAAGTGATAAATTGCAGTATAATAGCAGTAATAGACATCAAGTGAATCTAGGAACTCTAGAAAGCTTTGACGTAGATAGATGGAATTTGTAACAACAACCGTTGTAATGAGAAATACAGCAATATGTACATAACAATGATAATTTTAATTAGCGCGTTACTAATAAGACCGCAGAATGCGTCATAACCATAGATTGGTGCGTGCGTGCGTTGTATCGACCAATGCAGTCGTCAACTTCCGCAGGTTGTGTTTAAATACATAACACAATACTTATTGTGTATCTTGGCAAAACAACGACGTTTATTGTCATAAGACGTTATTTTTGTATGTATGTCCCTAAGCAGCTTATATCTTCAAAACTATGCAACGGATTTTTTTGCGGTTATTTTTTAATAGAACGGTATATTAGGATGTTTTTTTTTGTGTAATTTAAGTTTTTTTTTTTAAATTTTACGCGTACGAATTTGTAGGCAACAGCGTAGTTATATGTGAACGATTTTTCTTCAAAAAGTCAATAATTATGCATAATTTGGTTAAAATGATTTATTTTACTATTGAAAACTAAAACGCCTATATAACTTCAAATATTCACGGAAGCTAACTTACCTTATTACGTGGACGCATAGATTTAGATAAATTCAGCTGTAAAAGTAAAGTTTCTTGTTTTATTTGAAAAAAAAAAAAAACTAATGGTCTTATTCGTAATGACTTATCGGAGGTTTAAAAATTCACTAAAATCGGTTCGCAAAAAGTTTGTTATCTCTCCGAGAAAGTTATTGTTTAAACCTCCGATAAGTCATTATAAATATAGTACCATAGTCTATAACATTATTATACTAACGTAGAAAAGTGCAAGCCTTGTAAGCAACTTATAGGCTATCTGTCTTTAGGTATATTTTTCAGTAGGAAACAGTCAATTGATTTTCTAGAACAGAACTTTTCAAATAACTTTAAATGTGCAAGTACCTACTCAATGTTATTCTTAAACAGAAATACCAGGGGCTCATAAAATAATAGAAGTAGTTAGCTACTAGGGTATATAATGTTATTTCTATTCACAAGTCGTAGTCATTGTTGGTTGTGAGTCAGTGATGAGGCGTGCGCCGGGTATCCATAAAACCTTCATTAACACATATACGGAACGTAGACACAAGTTAATATTTGCTATTACTACAATGGCGAGCTTTGCTTTAGTAATATTTGTAATTCAGACATACAATTAAACTAACCATAACTAAAAAATAAATTTTGAATGTGTTCGATAACACAATTGGGCAATGTTAACTGAACTTCTTTGTTATCCAACCACCTTTCTCAGTCCACTGCTGGACATAGGCCTTCCCCTTAGAACGCCACAACGCGCGGTCCTGCGCTAACTGCATCCAGCGGCCCCCGGCGTATTTGACGATATCGTCAGTCCACCTTGTTGGGGGCCGCCCCACGCTGCGTCGTCGTCTGGTTCGTAAAACACCGAGTGAAACTTTTGTTATGAGGCCGACACTCAGAGACCACGTCTCAGTTCCATAAGTCATCACTGGTAACACACACTGGTCAAAGACCTTTCTTTTCAAATTCGTTGTTTTAAAAACTGTTTATTATAGACATTTAGATTTTAATTAATATAAGAGTGCACAACAAAATAGTCAAATAATCAAAATATAGCGGAAGTTGTTTTCACTTTTTAGTTAAGTTTAGTTGTGCACGTAGAATCGGCACCACTGAATAGGAAATGAAAAACGCTTATTAAAATATTTATAACTAAGCAATTTCAGCTTAATAGGTAATATTTTATTTAAATTTTTTAAAATAAGAATATTGTATTTAGATGGCAGGTAAAATTTTTCTTATCTCTTGACTTGCAAAAATGTTCAAAGAATAAAAACTCTTTCAAAATAAAAGTAAAAGAATATCCAAGTTTGATTATGCTCTAATAGTATGCTATACATTTTAGCTATCGCTGTTTCTTGAGTGTAAACTCGATTAATATTTTATTTCCAGTAAATTTAATTTCACGACTGACATAACTAACTAATGACTAAAAATTAAAATAAACTCTACTAACTACATTTCAAAATCATGTGATTATGACTGTCTTCAAAGACTTTTGTAATACTTTTCTAATGAAATACACAGATGCGCATTCAATTTCAGTCGTTTCGAAAGCAGATTTCACATTGTTTCTTAAGATTTGAAAAAATGTCTTCACTAAGTCTCTATTTCAAGTATAAAATTAAGAAATTTGGTCACTTCTTATAAAAATAATAGTTTTGTAAGATCGTAACCACTACCAGTGAATAATATATACACATATAGTGTTTAATATACGCTTTATTTTCTCTAATTTCTTATGATCTTCACCATTAAAAAAAACAATTTGTAGCAACACCATATGACTGCAACGCGCTAGTTAGTTAAATATATAAGTAGTTTAAGATGTAGGCCATCAGTAGTAATCATGTAACATACTACATTTACTTCTGGCCCGCCCCCTCATTCGTTTGTTGAAAGAGAAAGAGATTACCTTGCTCAGTTATTAAGAGGGTACTGTACTCCTCATTTAGGTATTTGGCTTAGGTATTGCTATCCCTATTTCCGAGCGCCGCGCTGAAAGGGACACATATAGATGAAGCGGATTTTACCTACAAATTCTTTGAAAAAAGACGTATCTATGCTTCTATCACTTTCTTTTGTGGTAAAAGTTTACCAAATTTGTGTGATAGACGCTGCAACTTTATCTAAAGAAAACCGAAAAAAAGGGTATTTCGGATCGTCATATTTATTTTAATTATTATGTTTTGAAAAAAAAAAAGAAAGTGATAGAAGCATAGATATACTCTTTATCTATAATATAACGCAAAAACTATTAAAATCGGTTTAACTTTAGCGAAGAAAAAACGGAAGTACGATACCCATTTTTCTGTTTATCTCCTTGTGATGGCGACATAATACTGTATGTAAGGTATATATTTACTCACATCTACACTCTCAAACAAACACTTACTCACATTTACACTCTCAAACAAACACATAATCACATTAACACACGCAATACCACAACAACATAATAGAATTTTTGATCACACTGCAATATTGTAGAAATTTCTTTAATGGTAAAATATGCGATAACCAATATTATGTTATTTATACCTAGGAGGGAAACCTGGTGTCCTGAAACACAGGCATCAAGCCTAAATTAGGCACCAGTCTCCCACAATGTTCTTACTGGTTCAATTATTTGTAATCATTATCACTTTTATAACTACATGTAACCTGTTTTGTATATTGTGGAGAAAATAAATTCATTAATTCATACTTTTGTATGGAGCATAATTTGATATCGTACCGTCTTAATAATAATAAACTACATAATAACTTATTCTGTACACAAGTTACACAGCGATACATTTTTTTCGAAACTGATTTCCGAGACCTCTATAGTGACTTTCTACGACAGTAGCAGTGGCATAGCTTATCTTCGATTACCCTGTATCCAAAATAGGGATGACACGTATATACTGGTACAGGTATAAATACCCAGTATGAGTATACCAGTACGCAGATTGGGTATGTATAGCAGAAACCCGGTCCGTACCCGATAGGTACAAATGTACTGCCGAGATAAACGCCAAACTAAATCGTATGACAGTACTGAGTACGGCGCCTTTACGGGTCTGAATGTACATCTATAATTACGTACTGTTGTGTGAAGATTATATCTTATTTGTTTTGTGCTGTAGGGATCTTACCTACTTTTGTGGGTAACGATCTAGACCAGCTATTGGAGTGCTGCAGGGATCTTGTTTACTCTTTTGAGTAAAGATCTAGACCGGCTAGTGTTGTACTGCCGAAGAGATCTTGCTTACTTTTGTGGATAACGATCTAGGCCAGCTACCAGTATTTTAAATAAGCGTTACCTACAATTTTTTTTTTTGATTGATTATTTTCACAACAATTATTGTTGTATATGAGTGTGTAAGTTTAGTTTGTTTCTGATTGTACTTTTTTTTTAATCGTTTTGTCTTTTTGTTTTTGTGTCTGCATCTCGACCGTTAAATAAATATATTTTTCTTTCTTTCTTCTTTCATATTTATCACTAACCTCTTAGTTGACAGTCCTTTATGTACTGGTCGGTCCGATTTTGCTTTACAGATTTTATAATCTGTAAAGCAAAATCGGACCAGTTTTTTGAATTTTTGAATGAACACCAAACCTTCCAAAATAATTTTTGGAAGGTTTGGTGTTCATTCAAAAACTCTCATCTAAATGTTCCAAACGTCGTTCAATCGAGTTTCTAAAAGGAAACCTCTAGACCAGGTTTGAAAATACCTATAGGTATTTTAATACTGGGTTTTAGTACTGGGTATACGGCCATACCCATACCTTTGAGCCCGGGTATAGAATATCGCAGGTATATCTCATGCCTAATCCAAAAGTATTGAGAAGACCACAGTAAAGGAAAATATTTCTAGAAAAAATAACGTACTTCCGGTTCCAGGGCCCTTAATATGGTGGTAGCTACACTAGGTACGCTTCTAGACGATAGGCTCACCATTATGATATTACCGAGCAAACTTCTCTCTCCTTGTAATTATTATCCTGAAATAAAATAATAATGTACCTATCTAACGCGGGCACGTGTAATCTTCAGACTCAATTAATTAATCCAGGGACTTACCGACTTCAATTACTTATAACAGTCAAAGGTCATTTACATTCTTGGAATGAAATAAAGCCATTTATTACGAGTATTATATTTGCCATATTTGAAAGCAAGAATAATGGTGTACTCTTGTTTCTTAGTTTTTGTGTGGAAATCTATATTATAATTGCTTAAATGCAGATATCATAGATAACAAAGCAAATGTTTATTTGGATATATGTATATGAAAAGAACAGCAAATCAGAAGGAACTGGCGACACGAAATATTTTTGCAATTTGAAATGAATGTGAAAGAAAATTTTAACGACTCTACCAACCTCGGAAAGGCGATTGGCGAGTGTATGAATGGTTTTGATATTATAGAATCTCATAAAGGAATTAAAAGAAATTAAATCAGTTAAAACATAAATCGCTATTTATGAAAATCCATAAAAAATATGTAGAGAAACTCTACATTTTTATATAGATAGAAGTTATAGCGCTATTTACGAACGTGAAGTGTAGGTAGTATAAACATCATTGTGATTCAATGTGTGTATCAAGTTGTATCTAAGTTAGAAGCCACCTTCCGTTCGTCGCCTCATGTTTCATATTGAGTGTGTGATAGTGAAATAATGTAGAGAGTTCATAATGACGCCTACTTAGGAAACTCGACAATAACTATATTTTGTAACTTACTGTATAACTTATATGAAAGATACGTAACTTATTGTACGTAGTTATTTTACCAATTTATTAATATTGGTACCGATTCTACGTGCACAACTAAAGTTAACTAAAAAATGAAAATTGATAGTTTCAATAACACTATTCGACAATATTAGCTGAACTTTTTCATTAGAAAATCTGTATATTATAGACTAACGATTTAATTTAATAAAAATGTGCACAACGAACTAGCCAATTAATCAAAATACAGCATGCCTTCTTCCCTTCTAATATTATAAATGCGAAAGTAACTCTGTCTGTCTGTCTGTTACGCTTTCCCGCTTAAACCTATCGATTTTGATGAAATTTGGCACAGAGAATCTTTAGACCCTGAGAAAGGACATAGGCTATCTTCTATTACGAAAAAAAAAATTCCAAATTCCACGCGGACGGAGTCGCGGGCTACAGCTAGTAGGTTATATCTAATATATAAAATTCACGTGTCACAGTGTTAGTTACCGTACTCCTCCGAAACGGCTTGACCGATTCTTCTCAAATTTTACATACATATTCAGTAGGTCTGAGAATCGGCCAACATCTATTTTTCAAACTTTTTTTTTTTAGTATGGCAAAACAACGTTTGCCGGGTCAGCTAGTATTATATATATTTTTAGTTAAGTTTAGTTGTGCACTTAGAATTGGTACCATTGTCTAATGTGAGTAATAATGACTATGTACTGGTATTGACTAAACTATATTTTTATTACAAAACTGTTGTGTGTCATCGTCGTTACTTTTATACGTAATAGATTATTTAATAAGGTATTTAATTGGTACCTTATCTTTAATAACCTGACAATAGCCTAATATAAGCTGCGTTTATCACTTTTTTGGATGCAATTTGCGTTGTAGTAAGAGACTGACTTGGGCACGATTCTCAGACCAATTTTAATCAACAGTTAGCTTTTTCATTTGTACTTACACAGGAAAAAAGGGACCTTTAGGGAATTATTCCTATTTTTATTGTATTACAAACGATAGATGAATATATTAACCTATTTTTTACGCTCTTTCTTCACAAGTAATACCAATTACGTAAATGTAGGTAGCCGATATGCGTGGATGGTTTTCACTGTCGCTCGTTGAAAATGAAAGTACAAAGTTCGTAAAAGCAATTGAACGTTCGTTTGTGTAAAGTGTGAGCGCGCCTCTGGGTATTTCACCGAAGTGCAGTGGAACGTGACGCCCGACATCCGATTTGTGCAAGTTCCTTCTATAAAGTAAACGGACCATGTAAATTACGATCTTTTACCTTATAAATTATAATATTGTAACAGGCATTATATTAGTTTAAGAGGACTTTTTTAATATTTGAAGTAATGCGTTTGTGGAACGCACTTCCAGAGGACATTCGACGAGCTAAAAGTCTAGCCACATTCGAAGTCAAAGTTAAAAACAACTATCTCAGCATGCAGCTGTAACTATTTCCGTTTAGAATTTTATTGTCTATGTACGTTTATGTATGTAATTTAGCTATTGTTTTATATATTGTATTTATTAATGTAGGTATTATGTATGTGCATGTATGTTGAATATTTGATTTATGATAATTAAGAAAGAAAAAATAATTAGTGCACCTACAACTATCGCTCTTCTCTCTTCACAAGATCTCCATCCAAAGGTTGTCTGGCAGAAATTGCTTTAAGCGATAAGGCCACCCATTGTACTATATTTATAGTAGGGGAGCCGAAGAGGGGATTTCGGGATTTACTAAAGCGCGTCAGATTAATATACAGGAGGATACCTTGTACCCGGTTAAGTACCTCCACAAAATATGAGACCCATATATAAGGCCGCCCGTGAAGGATACAGGATCAGATTAGTAAAAAAAAATTGACCATCAGAAATTCTCGAGCGCGTCAGATTAAGGTAGGGTGAGTTAATTACATCCTAAAAAGTGTATATTCCACTAATCTGACAATTTGAGAGTGACGTAAAAAAAGGGGAGGGCAACAAAGTTGTAAAAAAAAAACGTCATCTCGACATTCTCGAGCGTAGCTAAATTTTTTTTATTTTGAAGGTAATAATTCAAGAATAATGAAAAATATATAATCTGACAATTTCCGCAAGCCGAAATAACAAAAATTCGTCGATAAAGTTAAATGCGTGCAGCTGCGTGATGCCTACATTTGGGTTTGTTTGAGTTGGACTTCTAAATGTTTAATTAGGACTGTTTATGAGATATTAAGCCATCAAAATATATCGTAAAAAAAGTTGCAAAGTTACACTGTCGGCTTTTAAATTGTTAGATTTACCAGCTGCTCTGTGTCTAGCCAACCGGAGTCGCCGATAAGATATAACAATAGATTTTAAGGACAATAGAGTCGTAAAATCTCATCTCCATTGAATCATAGCTAGACAAGAAGCACAATTAAAAAGCTCTTAGGAATATTTATGAGTATGTTGTAAAGATAAATCATACAAATTTTTAGACAAGTATAAAATATTATTTCTATTACAGCGTGATCATTTATAATTTACAACAATTAAAAAGAAAGTAAATATTATGATCTAAGATAATTTGTATCACAGAATAGTTTTATCACATAATGGACAATAATTTGAAAGTGTAAATACTTTCGTTAATGTTTTCGTTCTTCAAACTATTTACTTTTGAGGTGTAAGTATTTGGTACACAAGGAAACGTTGAAGTTACTAACTTTCTTTTAGTATTGAATATAGTCGCTTCAATTTTATTTTTCTCAAATCACGCTGTAATAGAAATAATATTTTATACTTGTCTAAAAATTTGTATGATTTATCTTTACAACATACTCATAAATATTCCTAAGAGCTTTTTAATTGTGCTTCTTGTCTAGCTATGATTCAATGGAGATGAGATTTTACGACTCTATTGTCCTTAAAATCTATTGTTATCTCTTATCGGCGACTCCCGTTGGCTAGACACCAGAGCAGCTGGTAAATCTAACAATATAAAAGCCGACAGTATAACTTTGCAACTTTTTTTACGATATATTTTGATGGCTTAATATCTCATAAACAGTCCTAATTAAACATTTAGAAGTCCAATTCACCTTTTTGAAATTTAACTTTTTCTAGTGTCGGCTCCTGCACTATAGTGTGGAGGACTGGGAATAAACGGCACCTTTCCCTCCTCACCCTTTTTATTCCCATTCGTCCACACTATTCCCATACCTCCACACTGTGGACGACGGGGTGTGGAGGACTGGGAATGACCCGCTGAGTTCAAAATATAGTTCAAAGTACAATTTTAAGCGCCCAGGAATGGAATTAGCGGGAAGTTGCAGGGATGGCCTTTAAGGTGAACCGTTTTTCGAATTTTTTTTTGTCAGATTAGGCGAATCCCTCTAGGTAATCGTCAGATTATGAGACAGTACGTTTAGAACATAAAGATGAACCATATATATCTTAATCTGACGCGCTTGAGTATTTCAAAATGGCGAATTTTTTTTGCACATTATGAAACTGCCCGTGAGTTTGCGTCCCATCGAAATCGTCAGATTAGTGAATGAGAGCTTTTTTTTGGTGCACTTAACACTCCCTTAGAAAATCTGACGCGCTCGACAAAATTTTTTTTTTTTCATTTTCAACCCTTAAATACAACCACCCGCATCATGCAAACGATCAGATTAACATACGTACATTATTAAAAATACGTAGGGAATTGATGCTATCAATATCTGACGCGCTCGAGGATGTCCATGCAACAGTTTTTTTTTACATATTTAAAAATCTATAGCCGCTTTCCCCACCGATAAAAGTGAAAAATCACATAACATTTTTTTCTTCTTATCATCTAAGCTTTGCAACTCAATAGGTCTCTATGACGCTCGAGTAAATCCCCATTTAGCATCGTGGGCTCCCCTACCATTATAATTACAATTTCTTGTAAATTTTATTTTTTATGGTGTACAATAAAGTGCTATAAATAGTGCAATAAATAATAGTGCAATAAATAAATAAATAGTGCAATAAATAAATAAATCGTCAGCTACATGAATATTTGCGATCCACTCAAAATACTACATTTTGAACAAGGAATATCGGTTAAATTATGGTCTGTCTCTAGATTTTAATTTCCTTTCATTACCTTTATTAGCTACATGCTACATATTTTTCCTTATCGCCTATTGATTTTAGCTATTCGCAAAAGTCGTCCTACGACTAATTCCTGACCTAATTCAGCAGTTTTCATGATTTTCACTTTTCTTTGTATTTTTAACGTGCTTATACCTTGTCTATTTTTCAGTCAAACCCCAGCCAGACAAGCTAATGTAAGGTTAACATTGAGATCGATAAAGAGATTTATGACGTCTGAATGCTTATTTAAAATTTTCCAACGAAAAGTTTCCCGACGTAATGATAAAATAGTGTTGTTATAGACTTTTGTAGAACCATTGGTAATATTCTGTACCTAACTGACTAAGTATGGGAGGGGTCGAGACATAGAGACGCGCCGGTGTCGCCGCCCGGTCGCGCCGTATAACCCCAGCGTAATTTTAAATTACCCCGAACTGAGGGTGTTCACTCGTTCATTTTAAAATGTCCATTCAAAATAATTGCGCACACGTGAAGGGCGAGTCACAAAGCAAATAATGCAATAACATATTCAAAATTATTCTCGTCATATCTCTGCTTGTGTTCAATAAACCGTGTAGTTATTTGAATTGCGTGAATAGAAATTCTATGCAGCACAATGCATTAAGGGCCTACATCAATATTATCGTCGACATGTACATATTAACACAGCTAGTAGGTATAGAAAATGAAGAATTAGGGATATTTTTTTTGTTTACTCAAAATCTACTAAATATATTTTAATTCTGATTTACGTGTTTCTATATATAATAGTTACTTATGTTTTTAAAGTTATTTCATTAGTTAATACGCGATAATAGACCGACAAATGAAAAAAATTAAAAATGTGAGAGGTTGTTTCGCTAAGATTTTCTATCGAGAAAACTTTTTTCAATCGCGTTTCTGAGTATGCGATCCTAGATTATATAATGAAAAAACATATACTTAAAAATTAGAGCTCTAGCCAAATGAAAAAAAAAATGAAAACTTTGTACATAGAAAAATGCACGAAGCTATTTTGGTATCCTCTTAATAGCATTAGCACATCGCTGGGGTTGTGTTCGATTTGTGAAGACCTTTTCAGTAATCCTGATCTTGTACGTGATCTATCTAATTATGGCAACAGATAGCACAACGATACCATTAATGTTCGACATGTAATATTAAAAGTTGTAACGCGTATTTCCTTGTAACAATCCAGACATTTAGGAAAAGAATACGCTATGACATTGTTGGTATTCCAACGTGACTCAAATTACAACTTAAATACTGAATACGACGTTAAACTCCTTTATCTTTATATTCATGGAAATGAATACATAATTAAGATAACTAAAAGAGGACAGGGTTGTTTTAACGGCGGTTTAGACCTTTTTTTGTAACCTTATTCTTTTCTTATCGTCCTCGGGGCCTTGACATCAGGAGTACGAAAAACGAGGCTGGCAACAAACACCTTGTTTTTCGACGTTATAATTTATTCAAGCAGCAAACACCCCCAAAGCTCCGGAATTTACGTAAAACTGTGTAATAAAATTCAGCAAGGGTGTTTTCGACGCTCTACTTTTAATATTTTACTTTATTAAAGAAATAGTAAGTATTTCGGTTTATCTCTTATTTAAAAAATCCACGTGTCACAGTGTTAGTTACCGTACTCCTCCGAAACGGCTAGACCGATTTTAATAAAATCAGTAGGTCTGAGAATCGGCCAACATCTATTTTTCAAACCTTTTTTTTTTAAATGTGGCAAAACAACGTTTGCCGGGACAGCTAGTATTTTAATAAAAGTCAGAACGTGCAGGTTACAGTAAAATTTGTCGGCTACCTGTAAATGACGTTAGTTATAATCTATTGTTGTAAAAGGAAGCCATTGAATAAGTTTCGTGATCAGGTAGTGTGCGTAAATTCGATACGAGAGTTGGAGATAATCTCGGATTAACATTCCGATATTTGGTGTATTGGGTCCCAGGATTGTCGTCACCAGACTACAGTGTATTACAAAGCTGTTTTCGTAATGAAAGTGTAGAGCCCGCGTCCAATTTATCCAATGAAATATATGCGGGTAGGCGCGGCTTGCGACGCCGACCCGTGGCGGCTATCGGCTAATTCGGCTCCCACGTCGCGTCGCAATAATTATTTCGAATTAGAGGCTTGTGTATACATTAATATAAAGTGGCAAGCTTTATTTAATTTCTTTGTCTCTCATCTGCATATTAAATAAGTAAACATGTACAAATGTGTTTAGGGATGATGGCACAACGTGTAGTGGAACATCGAACTTAGAGCTTATGTCTCTACCAGCTATGATACCATGCCTCAGCTAATTTATAAAACACCCAAAAATTGCCCTGTACATCTTTCATACGAGCTCCCCTATGCTTTTACATTGGCAATAAAATCTTTGTCTGTCTAAGGTGGATGAGATGCAATAAACAGGTAATTATCAGGATTCTACTTCCACTGTGAGTTCCACTTTACTCCCTGTATTTATCGACAACATAACGTTGCGTAGCACTTACTATGCAACAATCTATTACTATAACACAAACTTTATCGTTTTCTAAAAGCGACTTTGCCTCGTCATACGATAGTAAGTAACCACGTAATTTCTGCCTATTTATTGAACCGTGATCGAATTGTAAACAAGCGTAGGAAAATAGATTGGAAAAGCTGGTCAAGAACAAGTTATTTTCTTACTGCCTGCAGTTAATTTAGGAGACGTATACTTGGGGATACCACAAAACGGTTAGCACTTCGATGACAATATTGATTACAGCTTTCTAGACATAGTGCGTTCATACCGGAAGTAGGGTAGACTATGTAGGCATGACTCATGAAAATGAGGGGAGCTTTTGCTACAAAATTACTAGTGCATTCTTTTTCTGTAAAGACTAACTTTACAGAAAAACGAGGGTGTCAAGTAGAAGTTGCCAGTATTTGCCCATGTTTAATGAAAAGGTGCCTAGTGTCGGCAACTGAATTTTACTCTGGGCTTAGAGTCTCTAGTCAAAGACTTGGTTACCAAGAAGTTAAGAAGAGTTTTGTTAAAATTTGAAAACCCGATACTCGAACCGACGACACTCCGAACTTTGCCACCCTCTTTCCGCTCCTCAATCAGCCGCCATCCAGTATTTATAAAGAAAAAGGAAAAACAATTTCTGTTTGTTACATGTAGTATAACATCCTAACATAACATATTATTCCATTTATGGTTAAATCATTTGTTCCATTTCAAGAATGAAAAAAATGTCTATCACATTAAGGAAGGTACAATTTTCTATTGATACAAAAATAAGTGGCCGGAAAAATCTAACAATCATTATACTCTTACACAATTCGCTAGGAATGAGGCTCTTTCCGAGTTTTCTAACAGTGAGTGATATCAGCTATGTGGTGTTGAGTAACTGTGGTTATTTTTGGCATTCTATTAACTCGATCGACCATTACTATTTCCCTGTTTAGGTGTTGCTACGTCTAATACTCGTATGCATTAGCCATTACGATTTTGGTTTATGGCTGGCGTTCATTACTTTTGATTGTAAATCGATATTTACTACGTAAACATTCGATTTGTGCGCAATTTGTATTGTTATACGTTGTATATATCAAAGATGGAAATAAATTCCAAGTCAAAACAGTGTTTCTAGTCCAACAAGTCAACATAAGATAAACATATTTAGATTTTTGAACAAATCCTTGGCCAGTGCCAGTTAAAGGCTACTTAAATGCTACTAGCAACAGCAACGATACCAAAATAAAAGTACTACTGTAATATTCATGTTTGCCAATATAATCAACGCTAAGTATATTGCCTATATGTACTGTAGTCGATACTCGAAAATAGACTAGCTATCACCAAATATCGATTAGGGCTGGGTCGGGAGGTACATGAACCGTCCCCTACGCGCCCCGTCTGGCGGCCACCTAGCTACTATGGCGGCTGTGCGTTATGTAGCCTTTATATATCTGCCTATAGGTATTAGACCTATTAATAATTCTTATGAATAATTGGACTAAAATTAGAACTTCATTATTTAGGACTTTTTGAATAACTTTTAGACCAATACATATTTGGCTTCATTACCTAGCAAAATCTATAGTCTACACCTAGCACAATGTTAGTTTTTTGGTAACAGTCAGCAGATGAGTGACTTCCTATTGGATATCCCACAGGTTTTAATATCAAAATATATAAACGCTGTTTATAGTAATTGAACCTACCACCTCATGTACATAAAATAGTACGGCCGCCGATTATGCCACGAAACTTGTAGAATTGACAACGAAATATTCCTGTGAACTTACCATTGACATATATCACTCTGTGGTCCTCCAACTATCTTTATAGCTCGTTCTATTAAAATATCTTGCACAGATGGATAAACTCATAAAACAAAAATGAATTTTACAACATGTGGCCCCAAGTTTAGGGTGAAGAAATAAATTTATTAACGTCGATGGAGGTGTGTAAGTCAATCTGGCATAAGAGTTACTCATTTCAACCAAGAAATTTGTTACATGCTTCAGTGACTGATTACTATCGGACAACACAGAAATAGGACAGTAGGAGGATACTTAATATATGTTTACTTTTTATAATTATATTATTATTTAACAAGCTGAAAAGAAGAACCGATAGCTATTAATTGGTATTTGGAAATTTCTCACTGGATAGGCAATTACAACAAATAGTAGTCTTTCGCTGTTTTAGTGAGCACATCTTTCAAATATTACGTTACGTAATCACTTTTTAGTTAGGTTCCTCCATGGTTCCTCAGAAAAATAATCTTAAGAACAACTTGATCATTCGAAATTTGAACTTAAACTCTAAATTACACCTACAACCATTGCTTACAACGCACTTTTTCGGGCTTAAGCCCAAACCACAAGAAGTCATTAACTGAAATAAAAAACAATTGTGAATATCTTAAAATAGTAGTGGATGTAGAGTGTGTATTTTATTCTTCATCGTCGACTCCATATTAAAATTATAACAATGATAACAGGGACAATTGCTGGCAAGGCTCACCATATCAATATTGTAGGGTAGGGTAGACTGGGTACGGTTGAAACATTTTAGCATTTATCTGGCATAGCATCGGGATTTGACAAGCGAGCGATATCGGAAACATACTAAATAAAAGACCTTTTATCTGTCTACTATGGGAGAATGTTATTTAAGATCACTGTATAGTAATTTCTGAGCAAAGTCAAATCTAAAAAAAAAAAATTGTTTGAACCGTCCCCATGCCAGGGTCGGTTGAAACAGTGTCTGGGGTCAATTGAAACATGCAAATAATACAAAATATAAGTAAAATATAGTAAAATTTTAAACAAAAATACTTTAACGGTTACGAGATCATTCGGAGTCACAATTATGGCAAACATAACTAAGGCTACCTTTTGTGCAGTCTTCAGTGACACGTTTTAAAATTTAAATACAGACTTCTTTATTCTGTGTGCGGCCTGTTGAACATAACAAATGGCTGCCGCATTCCTTACAGCACTTATTTAATTAAGTACATGTACAAACTGCGCAGTAGTTTAATGAATTCATTAGTTCATCATGATTAACTTGAACGATTAAGTACTTTGGCTTTATAAAATTGCATCAGACAATTGTATACACCAAATGTGCGTGCGTGCAGGAGATGGATCTCATATTTAATTCACTTTGATTTCGGTTTTGTGCGTAAAAAGAACTTAATTGATATTTATACAAAATTTGTCATTTAAGTGTGTGCTAACTGTTCAACACACACATGTTTTACACAAATACTCGTCCTAATTAGGGCTTGAACAATCCCTGTGGGGTTGACATAGCTAGATCTACATACAGAGATCCTATGAATATTTAAACCAAATTGACACAGAGCTTGTAATTTGGTTATAAATATTTAAATAATTAGATCGCGGAACGAAAATTCAGAAAGACCAAATTACGAAATTTATTAATCCGATTAAATGAAGGCCCGAGAGCCATTATCTTAATTAACCAATTGTGTACCTACAGAACTTGATCAATATCGACGGCAATAGAAATTTATTACTGCCTCTTTTGTTACCCTACTCGAAGTATAAATAAAACCCTTTCTAAATTACTTTCTGTAAATATAGAGCTTTTCCAATCATCTTCCTGAAGTACCTACTTACTTACTTACATTCTTTTATTAGATAACGTTGCGTAATATTAACTATCTTTATAATAAGCAATTTAATTGCTGTAAATATGTGGTTACAAAATGTCGTGTTTGTTACAGCGGTCTTAACTTCCAAGACCTCATCGTCAGACAAGGCGCCATTGACTCGCCCCCGAAGACTCCGTTCATTCTTGGCTTCGAATGTGCTGGAGAGATCGAGCAAGTTGGAGAAGGAGTCACCAACTTCAAAGTAAGTCCACTTAGTACATTTCTTGTATATGTGTGTTACAATATAAAAGTAGTCGCTCTGACTACTGATAATGAAAATAAATATAAAATTAAACGAACTACTATTGCAGCCGACCTAAAACAACTACAAATTGAAACTCATTACTTACCAAGTTATTACATTGGTATGGGAGATTTACGCTATGAAAATATTAATTTCGTAATTAGTGAAATTTATATGTACACGGTAAAGTAGATTTGAAATGCTATATCAAGTAACTGATTCTACTGAATGAGATAATTAAATTAATAGAGAGCAAAGGGAACTTGATAGGTGTTTACATGAAGCCATTTTAATTAATCAATGAACATCTTTCTATTATATATTTATTGCCTAATAATATATATAACTAGCTGCCCCGGCAAAAGTTGTTTTGCCATACTAAAAAAAAAAGTTTGAAAAATAGATGTTGGCCGATTCTCAGACCTACTGAATATGTATGCAAAATTTGAGAAGAATCGGTCAAGCCGTTTCGGAGGAGTACGGTAACTAACACTGTGACACGTGAATTTTATATATAAAGATATTAAATTGAATTATGGTGGAAAAAGTGATTACCGCAAGCGGGAAAAAAGTAAAAGCATAGCATGTCAATTACAAAATTAATAAATTACTTTAATATATAATAATAACTTATAACAGCGATAGGCTGTGATCATGCCTGACGTAATTTAGTTCAAAATTTTAAAAAGACGTTTATATTAAAGCCCGTTCCTTACTGTAGGATCTGGTTATAAGTATGCACGCAGCATAAAACGGACAAGTAGAGCGACATTCCATCCATGTGCTCACATCTATAGTCTTAATTTATATGACCGATATGTGATTTTTACAGTAAATCTTTGTGGAATAATCGCCATTTTTCATCATTATCTCTACCAACTCTACCGGTAACATGGATACTCTAATGATTATGACAGCTTAACGAAAGATGGCAACCTGACACCGAACATTTTGATTTTATTTCTTTTATTATTCTTATCAGGTTGGCGACCAAGTAGTAGCTCTTCCAGAGTACAGGGCGTGGGCTGAGCTTGTCTCCGTGCCAGCGCAATATGTATATGCTCTGCCTGAAGGTATGACTGCCTTGGATGCAGTCGCTGTCACTACTAACTACGTTGTGGCTTATCTGCTGCTCTTCGAAATGGCCAACCTCACTCCTGGCAAGAGCTTACTCGTACATTCCGCTGGAGGAGGTGTGGTAAGTACATATACAAATTATTTAGACTTGAGTATTAAATTATTATTAATTAAATAAAATTTCTCTTACCAAATAATACAACTGCATTGGGAATGGGTTTCATAAAGAATACTTCATAATAAGTGTTCGTACAGTGAAAGAAATAACTTTTTCCTTCTAAAAACACATCATGGTAGGGGAGCCCACGATGCTAAATGGGGATTTACTCGAGCGTCATAGAGACCTATTGAGTTGCAAAGCTTAGATGATAAGAAGAAAAAAATGTTATGTGATTTTTCACTTTTATCGGTGGGGAAAGCGGCTATAGATTTTTAAATATGTAAAAAAAAACTGTTGCATGGACATCCTCGAGCGCGTCAGATATTGATAGCATCAATGCCCTACGTAATTTTAATAATGTACGTATGTTAATCTGATCGTTTGCATGATGCGGGTGGTTGTATTTAAGGGTTGAAAATGAAAAAAAAAAAAATTTTGTCGAGCGCGTCAGATTTTCTAAGGGAGTGTTAAGTGCACCAAAAAAAAGCTCTCATTCACTAATCTGACGATTTCGATGGGACGCAAACTCACGGCCAGTTTCATAATGTGCAAAAAAAATTCGCCATTTTGAAATACTCAAGCGCGTCAGATTAAGATATATATGGTTCATCTTTATGTTCTAAACGTACTGTCTCATAATCTGACGATTATCTAGAGGGATTCGCCTAATCTGACAAAAAAAATTCGAAAAACGGTTCACCTTAAAGGCCATCCCTGCAACTTCCCGCTAATTCCATTCCTGGGCGCTTAAAATTGTACTTTGAACTATATTTTGAACTCAGCGGGTCATTCCCAGTCCTCCACACCCCGTCGTCCACAGTGTGGAGGTATGGGAATAGTGTGGACGAATGGGAATTAAAAGGGTGAGGAGGGAAAGGTGCCGTTTATTCCCAGTCCTCCACACTATAGTGCAGGAGCCGACACTAGAAAAAGTTAAATTTCAAAAAGATGAGTTGGACTTCTAAATGTTTAATTAGGACTGTTTATGAGATATTAAGCCATCAAAATATATCGTAAAAAAAGTTGCAAAGTTATACTGTCGGCTTTTATATTGTTAGATTTACCAGCTGCTCTGTGTCTAGCCAACCGGAGTCGCCGATAAGAGATAACAATAGATTTTAAGGACAATAGAGTCGTAAAATCTCATCTCCATTGAATCATAGCTAGACAAGAAGCACAATTAAAAAGCTCTTAGGAATATTTATGAGTATGTTGTAAAGATAAATCATACAAATTTTTAGACAAGTATAAAATATTATTTCTATTACAGCGTGATTTGCGAAAAATAAAATTGAAGCGACTATATTCAATACTAAAAGAAAGTTAGTAACTTCAACGTTTCCTTGTGTACCAAATACTTACACCTCAAAAGTAAATAGTTTGAAGAACGAAAACATTAACGAAAGTATTTACACTTTCAAATTATTGTCCATTATGTGATAAAACTATTCTGTGATACAAATTATCTTAGGTCATAATATTTACTTTCTTTTTAATTGTTGTAAATTATAAATGATCACGCTGTAATAGAAATAATATTTTATACTTGTCTAAAAATTTGTATGATTTATCTTTACAACATACTCATAAATATTCCTAAGAGCTTTTTAATTGTGCTTCTTGTCTAGCTATGATTCAATGGAGATGAGATTTTACGACTCTATTGTCCTTAAAATCTATTGTTATATCTTATCGGCGACTCCGGTTGGCTAGACACAGAGCAGCTGGTAAATCTAACAATTTAAAAGCCGACAGTGTAACTTTGCAACTTTTTTACGATATATTTTGATGGCTTAATATCTCATAAACAGTCCTAATTAAACATTTAGAAGTCCAACTCAAACAAACCCAAATGTAGGCATCACGCAGCTGCACGCATTTAACTTTATCGACGAATTTTTGTTATTTCGGCTTGCGGAAATTGTCAGATTATATATTTTTCATTATTCTTGAATTATTACCTTCAAAATAAAAAAAAATTAGCTACGCTCGAGAATGTCGAGATGACGTTTTTTTTTTACAACTTTGTTGCCCTCCCCTTTTTTTACGTCACTCTCAAATTGTCAGATTAGTGGAATATACACTTTTTAGGATGTAATTAACTCACCCTACCTTAATCTGACGCGCTCGAGAATTTCTGATGGTCAATTTTTTTTTACTAATCTGATCCTGTATCCTTCACGGGCGGCCTTATATATGGGTCTCGTATTTTGTGGAGGTACTTAACCGGGTACAAGGTATCCTCCTGTATATTAATCTGACGCGCTTTAGTAAATCCCGAAATCCCCTCTTCGGCTCCCCTACTATCATATTATGTATTAGGAATCAGGTAGTTTACAAGATTTAAAAAAACCTGTCAATAGTGAGGTAAACTAGCACACTTAGGGTTCCGTACCTATTTGACGGAAAACATAAGTAACTAAAAACAAATTAACTGTTAATTAAGCTTAAAGCAACTCATCAACTTAACTTTGTAGTTGCAATATAGGGAGTTGCCTACATTTCAGCTACTTCATAAGTTGGTATTAATTTAAACCATTATTTTGTGTGATGTGTTAACAAATTACAAGTTTTTAGATTTTTCCCTATATTAGCACTATATAGGCTTGGTCCATGCCAAATTTCAAGTCTCTAGAGCAATGGGAAGTAACATGTAGATTTTGATTTCCTAGCGTAAGTCGAAAATACTCAAAAATGGCCGTAATTCGGTTATTTCTTCTGAATGCGTAGATCTAAAATATTGATTGTATTTTTTGCAGCAAAGGACCGCATAAATCTATATTTAGTTTCAAGTTGATACCTTCAGCCGTTGCTGAGTAAAAAAAGTTTGACGGACAGACTGACAGAAACAGACGGACACCGTAGTGAGACTACGAAACCCTAAAAGGGTGTAAAGTAAAGTTTTCTTATAAAATCCCAATAAAATATAACTCACTACTACTCACTAGCAACATAAACCATACTTAACAGAAGTTGACAGTGTATTTAGTAGTTAATCTAAAAGCAGTAGCTGTGAATGTTGAGTTGGCGTCAATGACGCACACAATGCGTATCGATCGTGTACTAAGTGATAGCACAAACATACTAACGATACCTCTAATTTGCTCCAGAATGCTTTTATTTATCTTTGTGGTATGCTTTCACGCATGTAAGGTCTTAGCACTGATAATAATCCGTAGTACCTACCTAATACGTGCAATAAGTTGAAATCTTTTAACCTGTCTTTTATCAGCTCTCTTTATTTTTAGTTTTACTGATAAGCATTACTAAGTAACTTCACTGATATTCCTTTTAATAATTCTTTTTATTAGGGAAACGATGAATGATATTGTTTTTCTTTTTATTTAATTTTGGGTATCGAAGTTTCAATGAAATCTGTAGTCGAAAAAATATAATTTCAATTCTGTACTTCACAATCCTTTCGAATATTTGTAAGTAACTGCTGTTAATTGTTACCTTGATTAAAATTTGTATTTGTATAAATGGTTTGATAATTTATATAAATTGTTACATTATAAGCCGTTTATTTCTTTGTGACCCTGGCATTACAGAATGACGTGTTCACCAACCCTTGCGTGTGAATGACCTGTAAAGTAAAGCTTTGGGGGCTGTTAGTGTGATAGCGTCAATTAGCTAGTATTTACTAATATAGGTGTATATTGCTATGGCAATAACCTATACTATATAGGATTCAATTCTAGGTGACTTATTTTCTAGACGGGTCGTACCCATACCTATAGCAAAGCAATAGAATTAACAATTTGTTAGACTTGCTTTCTGAACCACATTAGGAGTCACGTTATGCATAATTTGACTTGATTGTTAGAGGAGAAATTACAACTGCTACACTTACTCCATCAGGTTAAAAAAGAGAATTCAAAATTTTTTTACAGTCAATACTGCCATTTTCTTTAACTATGTGGTGACGGTTTAAGAATACAAGTGTCAGGACCCCATTTCCTTCAAACCCTGTGCCAACACGCCTGGTCAGCGCGGCACAGTAGACCGTAATCTCTCCCAAAGTGGAGGAGGCCCGTGCCCAACAGTGGGACGTTAATGGGCTGGAGGGAGACTACCCTTTTGATATTATTCGGTCGGTGAAACTATAGGACCGGCTATAAAACACTGCGTCAAGTAGTTTATTTTTGACACCATACATAGTTATTTACTCGTAGGTAGGTTCACACACACGGTGTACTGTGTATTAGAAGAAATTATTTCCAGACGGCACGCATGTATTCCATTATGATGTGAAATTATATTCGCTAGTATGGGGTGTGAGTATAAAGTGTGGAATGAGGATATCACCATTTCCTCTCATGGGGATTATTTGCATAAGTTATAGTTTATTTACTCATGTGCTTAAGTTAAACAACTTCTGTTAGAAACGGTCGGCACCGCTCGACTCGAGTGATACTCCTGGAGTTGCAGACGTCCAGAGGCGTATTTACCCTAGGGCTATAGGGGGCATGGCCCGGGGCGGCCAGTCTACAAAATGCTAAAACGCATTAAAGTTCTTAGCAGTGGATTGTTTATTATGTAATATTGTGTAATAATATATCTGTTTTCATTATAGGGTCAAGCTGTGGCGCAGCTTGCTAAAACAGTGGAGAACGTGACGGTGTTCGGCGTTTGCTCCAAATCAAAGCACGAAGCTCTAAAAGCCAATAATAACAACATCGACCATCTCCTTGAGAGAGGCAGTGACTACACTAGTGAAGTGAGGAAGTAAGTACTATCATTATCATATTTGTATACTGTATAACTACTTGAAATGATTCAAACCTGAAAACTCGACAAAATGTTGGATGATAAGTAAAACTCGTAATTTTCTGGGCCGTTTTATCAAAGTCTATAAGTTTTGGCGTCGGATAACAAATCTTCAAAAACTTTCTCTATCAAAAAAGGAGTTTTAAGTTGTCATTTAATTCTTCATCACTTTTTGGGACAGTTTTAAGACGGAAACACTAAAATAATAAGTAGAAACAGTGTAATATTTTGAGTCGTTTGTATTATTTTTCACAATCAGGGGTTGCACTAATAGCTACGACCTTACGGCTTGGGACATCGTATATTTCGGCAATCGCGCGTAAAACGCCCATAATATATGTACCTGTATCCAAATAGTTACATAGTGAATTTAAATGTTTCTTTCTAATTAGGACAGTGAAATAACTCTAATAACACTGTCGCATCTGTACTAAATATTTCAATATGATGTCTGTTGTGTGTATGATAGTCATCGATCTGATAGTTCCTATTAACAACTAAATGAGATCATTTATCCGTACACTGAATGAATACCTTCACTGTTCCCTATCTATTTGAACACGTGCTTAAGAAAAAATATTTTGTAGGGCGGATGTTGGTGGTATGTAATTAGATATTTAATAAATAATTTCGATTTCTTAATAAATGTGAATCATACAATATTGTATATATCGGTACACGAGGACTATTATTATACGATTACGAATATTGTATATATAGGTCGGTACATCTGTTTTCCCAAGCAGGTACTTATATCGCGTCAGAATTTTTCCCTATTATGCTCAGGCCTCATACACACACATTTTGGTCTATAATCTTTTCGTAGTCTCACATGGGATGTTCTCTATTTATTTAGCTGATATAGTCCATTCCTGTCCTTATCTCAAGTTATTCGGGGTTTGCGCAACCCTTTTTTTTATAAGCCAATATTAACATTAAAACTTATTGGATTCGACCATTGACTTAGTAGTTTGATAGTTTTTCCAATATCGAGTAAACTATAAATCAATTTTAAATCACACAAAAGATTTAAATCCACCAATACAAGAATTCTAAAAAGAAAAAGGATGGTTAGTGTGATATCACTAAGCTAAATATAGTTACGTTCAGCGGCCCTTCATTTAACTAATAATACATTTGTTTACATTACAAGCATACCTCTAATGTGCATGCACCATGTGAAAATTTGAAGGAATTTTTAACTTGCTGAACCCGATCTTATCGCTAATGATGAGTTAAATTGCTATAGACTCCGTTTATATATGATGTAGTTCCCGTGGTGTCTTCTGAATAAACAGACTATATTGTTCCCAATCCCATGCTTTGTTAATTAGAAGTTATTATAGTTACACATTTCAGCGCCAGTTCGTAGCTAGTATCCCGCGCATGCCCAGTTTACTAAGATCTATCTCATTCTCGAAGCTTTTATTATTTGTCAGTGGCTAAAGAAATGACAAATGCAGTTGGGATCTTTTATGATTGGACGTAAAGCACGTTAATTGTTCGTTTTATATCCCTCCCTAGGGCAGCTGCTTCGTAACAAGCGCGTCATTTAATTCTCGTAAATAGACAAAGATATTTTTATATCTGACGAGCACTTCAGAACGTAAACAAACCAACCACACAAGATCAGTGTAAATAAATGTTGTAAGAGTTATCTGTGAAAATGTTGGAGATATTGATTTATTTACTGACCTAAGAATATATTTATTATGTTCTTTGACGAAATTGGTGTATTCATTTCAAATATGTTTATCTGTCTGTATATATGAAAAAGCCATATAGTTCATAACAACAAACTTTTTTCGGTATGGTTTCTCACTGCCAATCAGTCAAGCATACAGGACCGGCCGTACTAATGGCGAAAGTTTTAAATGGATAAATTTAAAAACAGCGAACGCTTTCTTAGTTACGTAATATTTATATTTCTTCTAGGGTGTCTCCTGATGGAGTAGACATTGTTCTGGATTGCCTGTGTGGTGAGGAATGCAACCGTGGCTACTCCCTTCTGAAGCCAATGGGCAGATATATCCTCTATGGTAAGCATATCTTAATTTATTAACGTACGTATACAGAAGTAGGCGCTGTAAGAGCTTTACAATTTTAAGTGCTTATTGTCACATAAAAAGGCTAGTTAGGCTGCGCGGTTCATAATAAAACAATGGTGTTTTATCACAGGATCATCGAACATCGTGACCGGCGAGACCAAGAGTTTCTTCAGCGCTGCGCGTGCCGTGAGTACATTATGTTTATCTGATGGAGTTAGTGCGTGCCGCTAACTACTTACTAAATATTAATATTAAACCACAAATAACTCTTAACAAATAAAATAATTAAGACATTATTTATGTTATAGTTTTAAATTCCTGAAGGTCTTTTAATTCCGTAAGCACTTTAAAGTCGGTGGCTTCAACAAGAGTCCAACGTTTTTGAAGTTTAGTAATGTAACGCATAGGCGACGCATTAGTAGGTACCTAAGGCTTTGGTCCTTTAACAAATGTCCTAAAAGTTTAGATTTTGAATTATTTGGGCGTTTTTGAAGTAAATATCTTAATTTTGTATTCTTAGTTATTTTGAGAGGGTGGTAATTTTTGAGTAAAAATTAAGAAAATATCCAAAGCCAATCAATTTCTTTAATATTTGGTGATATGTTTGACAGTGGTGGCAAGTGGACAAGGTGTCCCCAATCAAGTTATTCGACGAGAACAAGAGCCTGGCTGGATTGAACTTGCGTCATCTGCTGTTCCAAAACGGACGCGCTGACTACGTGCGCCGCGCTGTCGAGCGAGTGTTCGCGCTTTGGGGAGATGGCAAGGTGAAGCCACTGGTTGACTCCACGTGGGCATTAGAAGATGTAAGTTAACAACTCTGTAATATTAATATCTTCCTTTTCCAACCCATAAATTTATGTGCCTTCTTCATAATTTGTTCCCTTGAAATGAAACCATATTCATAAGCTTGCTTGGTCAATGTGATATAGTTGACTTCGATTGAACAACAGTAGTAAAACTCCTGTGTTTAGTCGTCCTACTCCCTGTTTGGAATTAGCTGTCTATTTATTTAGTTCGTGTTTAAATACTTACGCTTTAACTAATTGTTACTTCCATTTTTTAAAGGAAATCTACTAAAAGCAAGCCAATCATTTGAAAATAATACTAGTATTCACCACATTAACATGATCTTTCTTCTGTAGGTCGGTGAAGCAATGCAGAAGATGCACGACCGTAAGAACATCGGCAAGCTTGTACTAGACCCATCACTGGAGCCAAAGCCTAAACCCGCTACCCCCGCCAAGGGAAAGGCTGGCAAGGAGAAGAAGCCAGCTAAAGAGAGTTCCGAGGAAAAGAAGGACAAAGATGCTAAAGAAGAGGAGAAGAAACCAGCGGAGAATGGTGAGAAGAATGGTGAAAAGAACGGTGAGGAGCTCACTAATGGTAACAGTGACGAAGGTCAGTCTCGAATATTTGTGACCAGGCATGTGTAGTTGCGTACATGCTTCAATACTTAAGTACATTTTAATGCAGGGTGAAATAAACAACGCTTTGCTTGGGCAAATTCATTTACACTTGTTAAAAATATAATACAAACTGTCATGCAGAATTGGCTGGAAGTAAACAAAGGAAGTAAAGATTTTTTTTTACTTTTAATATTATAAACTAAGAGCCCGTCCAACATTGACCTGCACTGAACTGAAAATCAAATAAGACATTTTCTTTAAAAAAGTTTAGAGAAAATCATATATCAATCTCTTGGTAATAAAAATCATATTATATCAATACACGCATTACACGCCTATAAAAATTGCCCATTCGAAGTGTGACTATTTTTAGTATGCCCATACTTGCCTGTTGTTGGGCATTTCACCCTTATATTATTTTGGCTTACAATAAAAAAGTAAGTACGCACGCATTTTCTGGCTAAACGCAATTAGGGAGAGCAGTTATGCCCTATAAATTTATCGACTTTATACGCAGCCTTTAGACATGCTTATGCATTCGATTATTATTATAACGCTTACATCACATATTTAACAGTTTTAATCACGATAGATATAGATATTTTTATATCATTGCTTACGCTTACATTTGAATAGAATAGAACGTTCTAAATATTTGCTTTTAAAATTGAAGTCCATTCGCTGATTGCATTTTGCGAAACAGCATAGCAAATGAACTGCATTTATAAAAGCAAAAATGTAATAATTAAATCCATTTGCATTTTGTTTATGCAACTGTCGATTGCAATAAAAAATTACGTAAACTACGAAACTTTTTAACAATATTAACCGTCGTAAAGGACAGAAACCATATGAGACATTAAAAAGTTTACGAAAGTAATAAAAACATTTGATAATTAAATCAAATATTTTTTATTACTTTATATGTTAACTTGCTTTATTTCAACGTTTTTAAAAAATACTTTTTTTTAAGTCTCTTGTAAATGAATTACATAAATACGAACATATAAAATGTGCCACCTAGCAGTCCGATGGTCTTAGTAGAAGTTTGTAAGACGTTGATTACAAAATTCACCGAAGACGTTAAGACGATACCAAAATAGCTTCGTGCATTTTTCTATGTACGAAGTTTTCATTGTTTCTTTAGATTGAATGCCTAGAGCTCTCTATTTTTAAGTATATGTTTTTTCAATATATGATCTAGGATCGCATAAACTCAGAAACGCGATTGAAAAAGTTTTCTCGATAGAAAATCTTGGCGAAACAACCTCTCAAATTTTTTATTTTTTTCATTGTCGGTCTATTATCGCGTATTAACTAATGAAATAACTTTAAAAACATAGGTAACTATTATGTATAGAAACACGTGGATCAGAATTAAAATATATTTAGTAGATTTTGAGTAAATAGGAAAAGTATCCCTAATTCTTCATTTTCTGTGCCTACTGGCTGTGTTAATATGTACGTGTCGTCGATGATATACGATAATATTGATGTAGGCCCTTAATTATAGTAGACGATAGTTGAAGTAGAATTAAAGTTTTAATCATATTCCGATTTGGTTATTGTAAGACTTAGACTAAAATTTTTATCATTGTAGGAAATTAGTTTACCTTTCATAGAATAATACCTAATTGTGTTTATTCTCAGCCGATGTTATACTTCAATAGCAGACAATCTATCGATAAAGTCTTATGTTTATAAAACTCGATAATTAAAACTAGAAAATGTTTAAGGGCTGTTGTATGTTATAATAATGAAAACGTTTAGCCAGATTGGTCATAAATGATCGAGTATGATTGTTTCTATTCATTGTAACCTTAAATTTAGCTAGCACTTAGTTATAAGCTTGAAATTTTAAAAAATATAGCTTCGTTTAAGTATCATAAAATCTATTATGATTTAAAAGTTAAGTTCTAATGAAAAGAGCTTTGTAATAAGGTAGATTGTTAAATTATTTTGCTCTTATTTCAGAGTCCAAGGAGGAGAAGAAAGAGAAAGAATCTAGCTGAATTATTTCCCGTGAGGACTGAACCAGATAAACCACCGCTAATTGATTTATTTTAGAGTTGAAGCTGTTCGTTATATTGTATGTGTTGACAGTGCGCTTGTCGGCACAGACGCCAGCTGTCTATGTGTTGCCTCGTCTTTATTATGTTTTAGTTATTATAAGTCTGATATGAAGGCTTAGTTCGATCATTACTCATATTTATAAATATTCTCTCGTTTGTTTCCAACTTGAACACAACGCAAACAGATCGAACGACGTCACAAATTTTAATTTAGTTTTTAATTATCAATTTTTATCATCACATTCTAATTATGTTATAATTTATAAAAAAAAAACATGACAGCGATATGACAATGAATTCAATTTATTTTTAACCAATTATTTTATCAATTAATTTGGCCTAAGTTAAATAATCGTCTCAATACAAAACAGTCTTTTTTATAGTTTAATGTATAAGACTTTATTTTTAAGATGAGATATTTTAATCTGCAGTTATTTTGAATGGCTATTGTATATCTAAGGTGCAGAGATGCTTAATCTTTATGTATGTTAAGCTTTAATATTTTATTAGTAAATGTTTGAAATTTGGCCGTCGAGAGCCGCACCCCCGCCCGGGCCACACTGTGTCGCGCCTCGCCGTATGTTGTTGTGGAATAACGAATGAGTAACGTTACGTGTGATATTTTCTGGTAGCTGTGCTAGATATTTTGCGGTATTTTTATGCTGCCTTTACATGACATTTAATTTTTAATAATTTGAATTTAAAAATAAACAATTACTTTATATTTTTATACTTCAAAACGTTTTGTAAATTATTTTCTAGTTAAGGTATTTCACAAAGTTTATTTGAATGCACCAGTCATTGTGTGGTATGAGGGATGATCGTCCGTGTTGGCTCTACTCTCCGCCGAGTCTTATTTCCATAATCAGGACGAGCTTATTGTAGTCAAAATAACGTATCATTAAAGTTCATCATTTTATATGAACATATTGGATGTCAACTACGAAATAAGTAATATTTTTATATTCCAAAATGATGTATGTAACGAGTCATCTCATAAAATGAAGCTTTTCTATGTATCTCACTATTATCACATATCCTAATCAAACATACACTTGACACTATGTATATTAGAATTAATATTTTGATACTAATATTCGCTACATTTTTTTTATAACTAGCATATTGTATTTATCTATTTCTAATTTCTTAAGGTTGTAAGTAAAATAAACCGCCATATAATGTACAGTGTGGTGTTAGTAAATGTACCCAATATTTAATATTTTTATCTTATAATACACATATCATGCGGATGTAAAATGTGACTGCCAGAGGCTGGACCGTACCATAGCCGGCGCTGACCGGATTTAAAAAAAACTCACCTCAATACTGCTCAAAAGACATAGCGCTCAGATGAACATGTGTTCAATACAATCACCGACTTAACACACTCAAATTTTTATAAAACTTTACCCTTTTTGAACATTTTATTCAATATCATAGATTATTGTCTGAGCGCTTGTCTTAGTCCAAATGATAGTAATGCTTCCAATTTCAGATAGCCGCAGGCTTACGATTAGATTTTTGGAAAATGATACAATAATGTCTTTTGTAAGTGATCGGTATTTTTTTGGAAGTAAAATAATTATTATCTCGTGCTAAATAAACTGGGATCTGTGCAGACTATAACAATACAATCTAGCCCTCTATTTTAACGCAGTCGAATACTTTAATCTCCTATTGTAATCGATAGCGAAGTTCCCACATCGATCTAAAGCTAATTAGATATTTTCTTTTCTTCTCTTAGCCTATAATCTTCTATAACTGATCATGGGTCTCCTCATATTATTACAAATTGTATTTAGCACGATATAATAATAATTTTAGAGTAGATCCCATGTGGATGTAGGTAGCTTTTGTATGTGTCTAGAGAAGGTCGAGGGCAGGATGTCTGCTGATAGATGGCGCTTTATCGTACGGTGGCTTGGTGCTGTTTCGTATCTTACGCTGATACATCTTGCTTCAGTGTCTCGGACCAATATCTTAAAGCTACTTTTAGTATTTTTATCAGTAATATTCTTCGCTTTGTGTGTCAAATATGTGCGAATTTCTTGTAATGTAAACATATTAAATATTTAATTAAATGTTGTGTATATCGACCTGTATAATGGTTTAGAATTATCACAAAATTTTCTCTTCTAAGAATTATCTATATGATGAAATTCAGTGTTTAGAGAGTTGGTGTGACAGCGTTGTTTGTGTCCAAATTGTTGTAGTATTAGTAAGAAGTTGCCAATATAATAGTGACTACAGGAATAATGGTTGATATCAGGTGGGAGACTGCTGCCGTCACACCAACCAGCTCACTACAGACTGGATCGTTATTGTATTACACATTTATTTTTATAAGGGCGGGCCAGTGTGATATCTATACTATGAAATAAATAAATAAATATGTATGATCTGTAAAAATGCTTACTATAATATATTTTATTTCATTCCCTATCCTGTTTCTGTCCAAATTACAATTTTATTTATAGGTACATAGTATCAGATAGGTGAAGTTTAGAAGTAGAGCAAGTAACGTGATGATAGTTGGTAATTTTCAAAAAGATATCTTTTTCAAATGGATTTATGATAAACACTTAGGTATGTATAATTTTCTACAACATTTGCGCGACTCATTTGTTTAAATAAAACTACTTTTAACGGATTCAGACGAGTGTATTTGTTTGAAATTTTACCCCGACGTTTCGGAGACTGCAGTCACCCGTGACCATTGTAACTGCAGTCTCCGAAACGCCTTGCTAAAATTTTGAAAGAAAGTAGTTGGTAGTATTTATTCTCCAAGAACGCTTACCCAAAAAATTACTAGTTATGGACCTACTCCAATTTCTGGGTGATTACCTCATATAGAGACTGAAGAATTGATAAAATATCAATAATAATATAAACATCTTTTAACACTTTAATCTAAATAAACACCATAAACCACAACATTAGCAAATAAATGAGGATTTTCATAATTATAAGATGCGCACGAATCACGTTCGTAGTCCCATAGAAACGTGTGGAAAATATGAACGCCTTGTTGGCGACGTTGTCCAATGGCCACGGATACAATGATCCTGTACCTGAAATCAATAATAAGATATTTTGGCTTCGTTTTCTTTGGTAAGGTGACTGGCAAAAATATTACAAGCATCACCTTCCATAACTTGCCCGCGGGCATTGTAAGAACCGACCGAGGGAACTACATCGCATAACACCTGCGCAAATACCCGAAGAGGGTTGAAGTCACGCAGGTAGCCGTTCGCAAAAGTGTCAAAATCCACTAAAACATGCAGACACGTGGCAAGGACTCCAAATGGGGATACGGGCAAGAAAATGATGAGGATGTTAGGCATCGTAAAAAATTACTAGAGTTCGGTTTCTTGTCAAGCTACAAAAGCCCACAAGTATAAAAACTTAAAAATGAAGTATAGATACAATTGAGAATAATAGCCGAATGCAGTCATCTATATCCGTAAGTGACTGATTCAGAATACAAATGTCACTAGCCCACTTGCTGCCCAGGGTGAGTAAGAGCCAGTGAAGGGACCAACGTTTCAACGTGGCAAAGGAGACCAAATACCTTCCCTAAGTGAAGGAGGCCCGTGCCCAACAGTGGGATGTTAGTGGGCAGGGATAGTAAGACTGAGGTCGTCTGAACGTAGGGAACAGAGGCGTAACTACCGCCAAATCAAGATTTGAATACAAGGTATTTCTAACGAATGCGAGGGAATTGAAATCGTTTTCCAATAAGCTTCCTATCATTATGTAATCATCTATGTATTCTATCCGTATTCTGGTACCCATAACACAAGCATAATAAGCTTAGCTTGGGACCAGAGGACGTTGTGTGAAATGTCCATAATAATATTTAAATATTATTATGTAATCATCATACCGTCAAGCGTTCTTCCCATAGGAGTAGGCAGAAATTATAGAGCGCCATTTGCTGTGTGACACTTCTTTGGCTACATTTAGACTCGTACATCTGGTCATACGCGTCGTAAGTAATAAAGTAGGCAATTACGCAACTAAAACTAAAAAATCTATGAAATGTATTACCTGTCATAGTTTTCTTCTTTCACAGTGTTACGTATAGTTTCCGAGAGACTCAAACATAAATCTGGAACTACTTTCTCGCTATATTCAATTTCAGCTAACTCATCGTCAATAATGCGTTTGATAACTTTCTCTACCTTTTCAGCATCAAAACGTCGTCTAGGATTTAGCTGATACGTTGGTTGAAACGTACGGACCTGTATTGAAGGTTTGAATTCCGTCATTATTGTTTGATCAATATTAAACAAAGTTACCTCAGCGCAGGCTCAGGCACCAGGCACGCCTTTTATGATTTGTTATAACATCGCCGAGCCAGTACAATTTATAATTTCGAAGGGCCTCATGGTTCATGTAACGGGCTGCTGTTATTGAGGTTGAGGGTTTAGCCCGCACAGGACAAGTATTTGTGTGATATGCATATAAAAATTTGTATTTATCACATAGATGTTGGTACTGCGACTGGGTTAAACGATGTATATGTATATTTGTTATAAGTATGGAAATACCAAAAATAAGCTTAGCTTGGGACCAGAGGACGTTGTGTGAAATGTCCGAGAATATTTATTTATTACCAATTTAGGTGGTCGTAAGCTTGGTCTTCTACTTAGAAGTGTGCTCCTGCTTCTCCTGGATAACGATGTTTTATAATAATCACGAGACATTTTTCATTACTTCCGTAGCCTAATAGATTATTAGTAAGTACTTTATGTCACTAAAATTACAACCGAATTAATTAATGAAACTGATCGACATGGTGACCATTTGTGCAAAATGAACACTTTTTGTGTCCGGGGAACCGACAGTGGTTGGGGACTGAACTACCCAGGAGATTCGCCCACAGAGGGTTCCATAAGGTTAATGTCTTATTATATTCGTCACTCCGATCTTAAATAATGTAAAATAACGGGATAAGAATGATGATGATAAGTATTTGCTGTTGTGCCTTCAGCCGATACAAAAAAACTGGGAAGTTTTCAGCTATCAGCGTTCCAGAGTCCTGAGATACAGCTTAGTGAGGGACGGACTCGTCCGTCTTGCTGATATCAGCAAGGTCTCAGTAATAGAGTCCCTTGTTGCCTTGCCTTGTACGGAACCCTAATTAATCACTCATCTATAGAAAATAAGAGGTAAAATCGAGAAAATAAAGAAATTTAGATTGTATAATAAAACTTTTAATATGAATATTAGTTCTCACTTCTCTCATCTTCTTTCACACTAGTACAAATCCGGGGAATCCCAGACGATGCTTAATATTAGCTGTGATATTAACGACTCCTTACCTCCTCATATACTATGTGCAAGGTATACACCGGTAAAATAAAAAAATTGGCTAAATACCAGTTATGGGATACACACTAGGGGTAGGGGTTCCGTATGTAGTTTCAAATACCGTATTAAAATATATTCGACATAATCACATCACACACAAAATAAATCATGAAATATAATTCGTTATAAAACATTTTTAACCGACTTCAAAAAAAGGAGGAGGTTCTCATTATAGAGGAAGTACATAAAAATCTTTATTGAGGGAAAGGTTCCGTTTATTCCCAGTCCTCCACACTATAGTGTATTATATGTATTTATGTATGGTTTATGTAGTGTATGTATAGCGAATATAACATACTAGTTATATTATTATGGTATATAAGTAAGTATGGTTTATGTAGTGTTTGTATAGCAAGTGTTATAATATTATTTATGTATTTTGTATGTATGAGCTTTATGTATTTCATTAAAATTATTATATACCTATATGTTAAAATAAATAGCACCCACTTTAACTTTTTTCTGCACTTCTCGCTGGTTGACTGGAAGAAAATGCCGTTGGCATTAAGTCCACCATTGTACATAAATCATTTATTGTGTGCAAAAATTGTAAAATAAATAAATAAATATAGTGGAGGAGCCGATACTCGAAAAAGTTAACTTTTAAAAAAGATGAGTTGGACATCTAAATGTTTAATTAGGACTGTTATGAGATATTAAGCCATCAAAATCTTTCGTAAAAAAAAGTTGCAAAGTTATACTGTCGACTTTCAAATTGTTAGATTTACTAGATGCTCTGTGTATAGCCAACCGGAGTCGCCGATAAGAGATAACAAAAGATTTAAAAAGCAATAGAGTCGTAAAATCTTATTTCCATTGAATTATAGCTAGACAAGAAGCATCATTATAAAGCTCTTAGGAATCTTTACGAATATGTTTTAAAGAAAAATCATACAAATTTTTAGGCAAGTATAAAATATATTTCTTGTACGGTGTGATCATATAATTTATCGACTGAAGGTAATGGTAATCCACATTTTTTAAAATAGCCCAGTCCCACGAGTTTTTCTTGTCTAGCTATGATTCAAAAGATTTTACGACTCTATTATCTTTAAAATCTATTTTTATCTCTTATCGGCGACTCCGGTTGGCTAGACACAGAGCACCTGGAACTTTTTTAGTATCGGCTCCTCCACTATGGTGTGGAGGACTGGGAATAAACGGCACCTTTCCCTCCACACCCTTTTTATTCCCATTCGTCCACACTATTCCCATTACTCCACACTGTGGACGACGGGGTGTGGATGACTGGGAATGACCCAGATTTATTAGTGGTACTTGGTTTTCGGTCCGAAAAAATATCGATTTTTATACCATTTCGATATTTGAAATTTTATATATTGATACATCGATATATCGAAAAATTAAATATCCAATATGGTACAACCACGGAAAAGAAATCTTTTGAAAGAAGAAAAGAAAGAAGATTTTGAAGAAAGAAAATTCTGAAGATTCTGAAGAAAGAAAATTTGTAATTTAATAATCGGTAAACTTAAGAAAAGATGGATGGACTGTGTGAAAGAGGAGATGAAAGAAAGAGGAGTTGACACAGACATGACGGCTAATAGAAGATTATGGAAGAAAAAGACATGTTGCGCCGACCTCAAATAATGGGATAAGGGCAGGAGGATGATGACATATTATATCGATATCGGTAATGTAATTCGGGTTGGTACGGCCTTGATCGAATAGCAGCAATGACACGTTAGTGTACACGATTGTCACCTTTAGTCTTAACGAAATTGTGTTTCTATTTGCGACCACTGGTAAATGCGCCATCTATCGTCAAGTAGCGGAATTTACTCGTTAATCAATTTTAGTTTGACTTTAGATTACAAAAGGTGTTAAATACTTTTCCAACTACAGCGAATTAAACCCTATTCCAGAATCAGAAGGTTTATTTTCAGATGTAGGTTATATGGCTTATGCTAGTTTAGTATAAAATGTAAACGACCAATCAAACGATTTGTTTATATGTAGTACATTATATGATTATCGGTATAATTGTGTGCGTTTGGCGACACTGGTTTCTATAGTAATTTTGTTACATTGCAATTCCACTTGATTTCTATTCCGTGATAACCACCTTAGCGTTGGACCACCATTTACGCCATATCCTGTATAGTATAAATATATCGTCGGTACGGTCGGTATAATGGAAGGACTAAATAACTCACATTTTGGCTAAATTGAGCTTTTACCATTTTCGTGAAGCCCAAAATGTGCCGCATCTTTTGATCTAACAAACATTCTCATATTATCTTAACTCAATCCAAAAATAAAGCCTTTTTTCGTGTTTTGGTGGAAGAAATGAATATCTTTATGTTATTAGAAAAAATGAATAATTCTATAAAAAATGCAAACCTGTGACTTCTGATCACTTGAGTATGAAATAAATTAGCTAAATTGAGTTATTTAGTTAAGCCTAGTTATAATTTAGTGATTACATTCTCATAATTATCTTAACTCATTCCAAAAATAAAGTCATTTTCGTGTTTTAGTGGCAGAAATGCATATCTTTAAATTAACTCTAAATGTTAATAGAAAAAATTTATAACTCTATAAAAAATGCAAACCTGTGACTACTGATCACTTGAGTATGAAATAAATGAGGTAAATTGAGTTATTTAGTTAAGCCTAGTTATAATTTTGTGATACCCTTCGATTACACCAAAGGAATAGCCAGAAATTGAAACCATGATGCCACCCGTAAAAAGGCTATTTAAAACCTTCTTAATACGCCCAAGTAACGCTCTCTCAATAACTGTTTCGCTTTCACCTCTTCCTGTTGTAATGTTAATACAGGAAAAGTCTAAAAATAGTAATTGGCTATCACATAATACGAAAAAATAGTTTATACCAATACCAAACTATGAGTAGCAGATATGGAGGCGATTTCCTATATTTCAATTACAAGATAAAGTTAGTGAAGCTTAATTCACTGCTCATTTTGATGCACTTAATTGTGCTGTCCGTGTGGTAACGAATTAAGAATATAAGAGTCCCATTTTCCCCTTTTCCTACCCACAGTACAGTAAAAGCGAGCGAAGGAACATTGTACACAGATATTATCCTCTGTGAGAGACGGAAAGTCGAAAATAAAGCCTGTACCAATACCCTTGGTTAGGGCGACACAGTAGACCATAATACGTCCCAAAGTGGAGGAGCCCCGTGCCCAACAGAGGGACATTAATGGGCTGAAGAGACAGAGAATTGTTTTTCGATTTAGTAGGTACAAAACCCTAAGTGTGCGTGTATATTATCTTGCTCTTGATAGGTTTTTTAAACAAACGATGTTACTACTTCCAACCTTGGTATTTTTATTTCATGTGAAGTCAATAATCAGTGATAAAATTATGCCAATTAACATTTACTAAAAGTGCATAACGTTCGTGGTTGAATATTTCTTTATGTTCAGAAGTCGATAAGTGTACTTGTTGACCCAATTTTGAGTATTTGCATTCATCTAATGTGTGGAAGAACTGAATAACTACTACTCAAAGTTAGCTAACTACGGTACAGTACGATACATTTACAAAAATCTTGGTGTGGCAGAACTAGATAATTGGTTTTTGATTTTTAATAATTTTTTCCCTAATGAAAGGAATTGGTTTGATAAGCATATCATATAATCGTCAGCAGACATGCTTACAGTTGCCAGTATACTATAGTAGTCTTTGCCCTTTGCCTAGAGCATATAAAATTTCCGACGGTAAAATTGTTCTCCATTTCTTAATAATGTCAAAAAAACACTAAATCGCGATTATCTCGAAACTTGAAATTTTGAGTTATTTAGTACTTCCATTATACCGACGATATTAAGAATACTATCAAATCAATATAAATGAAACAACAAAGAAAGAATTGGAAAAAGAAGATATCACCTAAAAGTCCTCGTAACCAGGTCATTAAATCCCAAAAAAAAAATCTTGTTATCTTATCATTAGATTGTTAGATAAATACATAGGTAGGTTAGATAGGTATCAAACTATTAAAAGTCTACTATCAATAAATGTAAATTCTGTTTAACTTTAAATCTGGATTAAAATGATCGTGTACGAAGTGTAGGTACACGATAATGTGCGTGTACCTTTATTTTTGAAACATGAAGAAATAAGATTATTATACACTGTGAATATTTGAATAAGAATAATATATTTATATCATAAAACTTTAACCATTTACTTATCTTTTTATCCGAAAGCACTTGCAACTTTAAAATTATAATGATTATAATATAACCTACAGTCCGTAAAAGTTTTCTACAAGAAAATCAAGTTATTTGTGGATTTAGGGTTACATCTTATAATTTAGAATAACATTTAGTTATTATTTTGTCAACATGCGCAGACAGGCATCGCTTGATAGGTATTTTCAATCTAAAGCAAATCCTGGACCGGTTTTAGTGAAGAATAGCATGGAGAACATTAACAAGTGTAAAAGACGAAATTTGAGTTTGAACAGATCACCTCGGTCGATTAAATCACCAAAGACAGTTAATGCAGTACACGAAACAGAAATTATTTGTTTATCAAGTAGCAGTGAAGATTTAAATTTACCAAGTGATAGATCACCAGAGATACAACCGAATACTTCATTTTCTAGTGGGAGTTTGTTAACAACACAGAGTAAACAGTCGCCTAAAAAAGACTGCGAGATATCTTCAAATAAAATTGTTGATTCATCACAAACTATTTTGTATAATTTAACATCAAGAAAATCCCAGACACCTCAGAAAACACCTACTAAAACACCAGAAAGCCGAAAGTCTGATAAGTTTTTTTCACCAACCAAAAAGCGTTTGGTTCTAAAAAAGAGTCCAATAAAAAGAAATCTTAGTTTGCAATTTACAGAAGATTCACAACAAAGCTATGTAATGAAGGAAGGGGCAAATAAACAGACTGTGCGTAAATTCCAGGATGATAAAAGTAAGTTTGTAGCATTCTTTTATATATTCTTGTAAGATTATTTCAATCATTGATTCCCGGTCAGGACAATCATTTGTGTGATGTTTTTAATTGTCATACAAATGTTTGTACTGCGTCTGGGTGTTTACTATGTATTTTATGTATGTATTTACAAAAGAAAAGTAGTATATGTATTATATCCGTATTCTGGTACCCATAACACAAGCCTATAAGCTTAGCTTGGCACCAGAGGACGTTGTGTGAAATGTCAATGAATATTTATTTATTTATTTATCAATCAATGACATAAATGCTTGAAGACACACATTATAATATATAAACAACCTCCATCCTAGTTAATTAAATTCTACTTTTGCAGGAGTAGGTATTCTATTATTAGATCTGTTTTTGGCTAAATATTATAAATAAGCTTTTTAACATATCAACTACATGATAGCCAAAATACGAAGTAAGAGATGAATGTGTTGAACTCAAAAAATGTTTTCTTATTATGTTTTATTTTTTTTTTACTTTTCAGCTCTATTCCTGATGTCCATTATTGCAAAATATCTCAAAAATGATGCTTTGAAACATTTATTGGATGAACATTCTCAAGAGTTATTGTCCAAATGCATGGATGTATCAGAACCCAGTATCAGAATAGTGTGCCGTTTGTATTGGCGTCAGAAAACTTGGTACAGAGTGGAAGAATTAGAACAGATTGCTAGTGATAAAAAGAAATATGATGTGCCAAATATGATGGAAATACTGAAAACACTTGTTGACAACAATTTGCTTATAGCAGATCAGTGTAATGGTAAATATCTCTTGCTTATAACTAGGTGTCACTCACACCTTCGTATGTATGGAGTTTAAAAAACAAACCTTAACAAATTATGCATATATCCTTACCTCTTTACCCAGTCTATCTTCTAAAAAATCTGCACGAAAATCTGCTCAGTAATGAATAAATAAAGATAAAGACATTCAAATCTGCTGAGATTATAAATATTAAATTGTTTATTCCAAAAAAAAAACTGTTTTATAATAAGTAGGTACAAAATGTGATAAAGGTTTAGTATTTCTTATGTATCTTTGTAGGTATTTTTTAAATTGCTAAACCCTTTTCTTTAAGTTCCCACTACCTGTACTCCCCAACCCTGTCTCACTCTCTATCAAGCTAAAGCTTGAAAGAGAGTGAGACAGGGTTATAATCGCAATTATAATATTCCTAAGGGCTATTTTGCTATTTTAGATGAAGACAGTTTAGATATTGATGCCTACGTCAAACTCCTAAAAAAGCCAGAACTGCTTCAAATATGTAAAGAGTTGAAGTTGAAAATACAATCAAAACAAGACGCTGCTAATGAACTTAAGAAATTCAGTCAGAAATCATCCATTAGTCAGTATTTCACTGGAGAAAGAGGGAATAATAGCAATAGAGTGTTAAATATGTAAGTGTTCATTCATTTATTGTATTTATTAGATAGTTGGGTGGAGTTCAAATCCTTATCGTCCAGAATACCTTAAATAATACCTAACCAACATCCTAAAAATAGTACTCAACCGAAATTCTTAAAATAGTACCTTACCCGTACTTACTAAAATAGCAACCGACCTGCAATCCTGAAAATAGTACCTTGCCTGTAATCCCCAAAATAGTACCTTACCTGTAATCACTAAAATAGTACCTTGCTTGTAATCACTAAAATATTACCTTACCTGTAATCCCTAAAATAGTACCTTACCTGTAATCCCTAAAATAGTACCTTACCTGTAATCCCTAAAATACTACCTTACCTGTAATCCCTAAAATAGTACCTTACCTGTAATCACTAAAATAGTACCTTGCCTGTAATCACTAAAATATTACCTTACCTGTAATCCCTAAAATAGTACCTTACCTGTAATCCCTAAAATAGTATCTTACCTGCAATCCCAAAAATAGTACCTTGCCTGTAATCCCTAAAATAGTACCGTACCTGTAATCCCTAAAGTACCCAACATCCTTGATTATGAATATATTCTTAATTACGTGATTTTTGTTATCGACTAAACGTTAGCGAAGAGCACGGTTTGTGGGTTATGGAGTAATGCTTTTTTATTGGTTGTAGCAATATAAAACGCTGAGTTCTCACACATTGCGTATAGGAAAATACGTGTGGTCTGCGCTGATCGCCTTTGTGCAAAATCTATCGGATTGATCTGTAAGTGTATATTTTGATTTTCAATTTTCAGATTAAGGGCGAAAACAGGGAACTGCTACAAATTATCACAGATGACATGCATGGCGTTACATAACTTATATGTACTTATGTACTTAGGTATGGACTATAACATTATAAGGGAGAAAAGATTAGAATTGATATTACTCCATGACAAAGCAAATAAAGAAACATATCCTATAGATAAAAATATGATGGTAGATGATGCAAGTGTTGTGTTCCAGAATAGAGATCAATTTAACTGGTGAGTTTTGATTATTTCACTACTTGTTGCTCACGATTTCCAAAGTATGGAAAAAAGCCTTTCTCTTAAGGGCCTACATCAATATTATCGTCGACATGTACATATTAACACAGCTAGTAGGTATAGAAAATGAAGAATTAGGGATATTTTTTTTGTTTACTCAAAATTTACTAAATATATTTTAATTCTGATTTACGTGTTTCTATATATAATAGTTACTTATGTTTTTAAAGTTATTTCATTAGTTAATACGCGATAATAGACCGACAAATGAAAAAAATAAGAAATGAGAGAGGTATTTTCGCTAAGATTTTCTATCGAGAAAACTTTTTTCAATCGCGTTTCTGAGTTTATGCGATCCTAGATTATATATTGAAAAAACATATACTTAAAAATTAGAGCTCTAGCCATTCAATCTAAAGAAACAATGAAAACTTCGTACGTAGAAAAATGCACGAAGCTATTTTGGTATCCTCTTAAACTATTTCCAAATTCAAATTATAATACTCTTTAATGTAGGTACAACAAAAATAGATTACACAGTTGTTTATATCAAATTAAAAGAGGTACAAAAGGCAGTCTTATCATTAGCTATGGAGCGGGCTATACTCGGAGTTACTTTGAGGGATAAACTCCGAAAAGAGGTAATCCGTCAAAGAACCAAGGTACATAGCTGGCAGAGCAAGCGCGCATAAGTGGCAATGAGCTGGCCATATTTGCCGCAGATTCGATGGCCGATGGAGCAAACGAGTTCTGGAGTGGAGACCGCGACTCGGCAAGCGTAGGGTCGGACGCCCCCCTGCCAGGTGCACTGACGACCTGAAGAAGGTCGCGGGGAGGGACTGGGTGCGGAAGGCGGAGGACCGTATATTGTGGCGTGAATTGGGAGAAACCTATGTCCAGCAGTGGACTGCAATAGGTTGACATGCTGATGATGATGTTATTTTTGCTTAGTTTGGGACAAAATGGATAGCCAATATAAAATGAAAATGTTTATCTTTTACAGTTATATGGAAGCACATTCAATGTATGAAAGTTATATCACTTCAGATGATGTTCAATTTAAGTGTGATATTGTAACGGAGGCGTTTAACAAATACAAAAATACGAAAGAAGCGAATATGTTACGGTAAGGAATACATCATGCAGTGTTAAAGTTATAACCTAAAGTGTATTACGTTTAAATCGATGGTTAAAAATATGATCAACTAGCTAATGGCCGCGGTTGCACCCGCCGCACCCGTGTTGCTCCTTACTTGCATGTCAATAAGCTACTGATGACAACATTCTCTATTGAAAATATTGAAAGGTTATAGGAATATCTTACTGATAAACGAGGATAACTAAAATCTATCTCTAATCGTAGATTGGTTATTGAAAATGGCTGTTACATTTTTAGCATTTCATACAACTACAGTGGAGTCCCGGTAATCCGGACCCTGGCTTATCCGGCGCACCCTGTTATCCGACATGGTCTATTATTTATTATTGAATACTTTTTTTAATAATATGTATTCGCTAATGCATGATTGAACAAGTTACAACTTGTACGCACTATCACTATTGTGCTCGACGCGTAGGGTATTGTTTTGAATGTTTTGATTCTAATTGCTTAGTTTGAATTTGACTACATGCCGATGAGGATATGGTGCGTGCGCCTAGCGTGTGTTCATTGTTTACTGTTCTTAGGCAGTACTCTATAATCCGACAAATTCGATAGTTCGACACTGCCCTGCAAAGTGTTTGTCGGACTACCGGAGTTCCACTGTATTTAAAAATTCCCTTGAATACCGTTCCGCTATCTGAGCTATCATAGTACCTTTATTCCAGTATTCTATAATTTGAGTAGCTGTTATCCGCAACTTCGTACGCGTGGAATTTAATGCTTCGCTCCTATTTGTCGCAGCGTGATAATATATAGCCTATAGCCTTCCATGAGAAACGTGTTTTTCGACTCTGAAAAATTTTTTGAAAACGGACCAGTGCTTCCTGAGATTAGCGCGTTCAGACAAACAAACTCTTCAGCTTAATAATATTAATATAGTGGTAGTAGCTATTCTTATAATTACCAAAATTAATAAATTACTATAGAAATGTAATATTTATTTTCAGCTACAAATCACTGCCACAATGGCTGCGTCTTTTCACTCCAGCCTACATTTATATAAAAATATTGGAGAGTGGTGTTCAAGAACTGAAGAAAGCCAAAGAACAATCAAAATATAGTTTTGCTGTAAACATATTAGATATGTTGTTAATACAAATAGTTTTCAGACAACATAAGAAAGCTGAGTGGTATGCGGAGAAAGCACTCATATTGCACAAACATTTAAATCAATCGGAACAGGTATTTATATACTTATTATGATTTATTTATATTAACTTAAAAATACTTATATATTACTAATATTGTGTCAATCATCCATTTTAAATTTTTCATAACTGTAAATATTCACCTTTCTTTTTACACTCCTATGCATAAATCCTTATCCTCACTAATTTAAAAATGTGAAATGGAGTTGATGACACAACAAAATTTTCTCGAGCTTAAGTGTTAATGTGGGTAACGAAACCATAGTGCGATTTAAAAAACGGTACAACGCCATCTATCGAGTGGTATAGTAAACTTCTGTTTGTTAATTTGTTAAGGTTTAATTACTAAATTTCACGCGTACGAAGTCTAGTAATAAATAAAAGCCATCCCCTTGAACAACTCTCGTATTCAATAAAAATATAAGCTTCCATAGTACCACATTCACGACTTTGTTTTATAATAACTACTAAAGATTCAATATTCTAGGCTGCTGAAACATTATTGGAAGGTTTTAAATCGAATATGTCCGAAGAAATCAAAGATATGATGCGTCCACGTGCTAAACTAATAGCTAATCAACGCAACTTTGTGATTGATGAAGATATAAGACTGAGTTTAAAAGAACATTCTGAATATAGTCTTATATTAGAAAGTACATTAGCAGCTGATCATGTTTATAAGGCACCTATGGAGTGAGTTATTTATACTATTTATTATCTTTACTAGCTAATGCCCGCGATTTTATTCACGTTTATAGTTATATAAATTATACAAAGAATCTATCCTCTTGAACCACTCTATTACTAAAATTCGACAACTATAAAGGCAGGTTTAACCTTGGGCATTAGATAGATAACATATAATTATAATTAATTTAGACGTGGCCTCGTGGATGAGTGGTTCATGTAACGAACTGCTGATCAAGAGATCGCGGGTTCGATTCCCGCTCGGGACAATCATTTGTGTGATTTTTCTAACTGACATACAAATGTTTGTACTGCGTCTGGGTGTTTCTATGTATTATAAGTATATACAGGTTGTGTGTTATACGACATATGGGCTTTTCTTTAAACTGGCTATACTAGGTACCATTATGAAGCTCTGTACCAAATATCAATTAAATCGGATCAGTAGTTTCCTCGTAGTTCTCCATAAGGAGAGACAAGAATAGCAAAATATGCAGCGTGTGAAAGAGATAGAGATAACCACCTTTGAACTTTGCGCGGGCGTCTATTTAGTTTGCCGGTGCTTCCCCTTCCGTACGAACGTATTGCGTAACAGGAAAGATTTTTTACCGCGTGTTATTAAGTGTTAGTGTTTCTTTTTGTGATTGACTGCTTTTATTGTGATACTACAGAAACAATTAATTGACAGGCATCGTGGTTGAGTGGTTTATGTAACGGACTGCCGATCAAGAGGTCGCGGGTTCGATTCCCGCTCGGGACAATCATTTGTGTGATTTTTCTAATTGTTATACAAATGTTTGTACTGCGTCTGGTTGTTTCTATGTATTATAAGTATGTATTTACAAAAGAAAAATAGTATATGTATTCTATCCGTATTCTGGTACCCATAACACAAGCATATAAGCTTAGCTTGGGACCAGAGGACGTTGTGTGAAATGTCCATGAATATTTATTTATTTATTTAATTATTGTTAGGTATTGTTTAAACTGGTAATTAGACTTTGGTTGTGTGTTTAATTACCACCGCTATGGATTCAGGGTGAAGTGTATGCCTCAGAGGTAAATACGAGTGATGAACTATAAATAGGATTATTTTAACGTTTCAAAAATTAAAGTGCTTGGCGACGGACAATGATTTAATTAGAAAAACAAATAATAATATCTTCACCGGTATAATTTGTGCATTAATGTGAATCGGTGACGTTGCCGTTCCTCATCTAGGTATATAAAGGTCAGTGAAATTTATTTACACAGGGTGGTTGCGTTTTACGCTGAGTTACGAGTATTTAGTTTGTTTAAGAGAAAAAAAATCTTATTTTTAGTGCTATTTATTTTTATACCGTATCGAATTAATACTAAACATGTATAGTATACTTAGTGTAATTTAAAGCCCATAAGTCGTATCAACCCTGTATATAAAAAATAAAAAAGTAGTCTATGTAGTATATCCGTATTTTGGTATCCATAACACTAGCATATAATCTTAGCTTGGGACTAGAGGACGTTGTGGGAAATGTCCATAAATGTTTGTTTTTTATTTATTTTTATAATGTTATTAATATTTCAGTAATCACAATCAGAGAGGCAAGTTAAAGTTTGAAGCTTACATAGAAGAAGGCAGGTCCATATTAACAGCTGAGGATTATTGTATCTTGCATTATAAAAATAATGGGGAGTTCACACATGGTAAGAAACTATAATATACTAGCTGTCCCGGCAAACGTTGCTTTTCCAAACAATTCTGTGTAAAAATAAACAACAAAAAATTTCATCAAAATCGGTCCAGCCAATTGTGAATCTAAACCATCCTCAAACCCCCTTGAATACACAACAAATTTCATCAAAATCGGTCCAGCCGTTTAGGAGGAGTTCAATTACAAACACACGTACAGAAGATTTGTTGTATATACATATAAAGATAAACGAACCCGTATATATAACTAGTTATCCGTTACTTATCCCACTCTGAGCTCTTGGCCTTTTCCTTTGCCTAGTTTCGCGTTAAAGTCTCCCATAACCACAGTGAAGTGGGTTTTGGACTAGTGGATGGCTTTCGAGCTCATCGTTGGGGTGTCCCGAGGTCGGTGCATAGACTTGTATAACTTACAACGAATACCGTTTGGTTATTCTGAGTATAAAGTATCCCTGACTTTTAAAGCGTAAAACACATATCATTTACTAGGTGTTACCCGCAACAACGTACGCGTTAAATTTTGAAATTTTTCCCTTTTCGATAACATTTTTCGCTGATGTTTCGGTCCTATTGGTCACAGGTAATGTTATATAGCTAATATAGCCTATAGCCTTTCTAGATGTATGTACTATCCAATACGGAAAGAATTTTTCAAATCAAACCTGAGATTACTGAGGTTAGCGCGTTCAAACAAACAAACAAAATAATTTTTTTCAGTATTCGATAGTACAGTATAATCTTGCAGTATATTATATCGAGGAAGGTTATATGTCTTATAAAATTACGCTGCGACCAATCTGAGCGAAGTATCGGTGAAAAATGTTGCAAAAACGGGGAAAATTTTCAAAATTTGACGCATGCGAAATCGCGGGGAACTTCTAGTCTGTTATAAATATATATTTTCAAAAAATTGGTCAAGTGCGAGTCGGACTCGCGCACGAAGGGTTCCGTACCATTATCTATGCAACATAAGGCAACGTTATTAGTATCGAGCAAGAAACGGTAAAAAAATCATGTTTGTTGTATGGGAGCCCCCCTTAAATATTAATTTTATTTTATTTTTAGTATTTGTTGTTATAGCGGCAATAGAAATACATCATCTGTGAAAATTTCAACTGTCTAGCTATCACCGTTCTTGAGATACAGCCTGGTGACAGACGGACGGACGGACGGACGGACGGACGGACAGCGAAGTCTCAGTAATAGGGTCCCGTTTTTACCCTTTAAAGTCCCGGTACGGAAACCTAAAAATGAATAGTTTGTATATTACACCCGTAATCACAAATCTGGTATCTAGAACACGTGCAAATAAGCTTATCTTGGGACCAGAGGATGTTGTGTGAACATTGATTTATTTCTTTCAGGTGAGCACTGGGAAGGCAGAATGGTTATAACGTTATTCTTTTTATTATTCTGGGACATTATATATACAAAACCTTTGAATATATCTGGTATATTCTTAAATCATTATCAAAGACACCCCCTTGATATGTACTCGGAGAATTTTTATAATAATAGGCGAACTTTAATAGATGACCGGCTATTGTTTATTGAAGAGTGTACCGATGATATGTTGGTAGAAATGATGCAGAATAGATGGGAGGAACGACCTGAATGTAAGTATTTTATCTACTATATAAAAATAAGTCGGATTTTCCTTCCTGACGCTATAACTCCAGAACGCACGAAACGATTTCCACGGTTTTGCATTCGTTGGAAAGGTCTCGGGCTGCGTGAGGTTTATAGTTAATTTTTAGGGTTCCGTACCCAAAGGGTAAAAACGGGACCCTATTACTGAGACTTCGCTGTCCGTCCGTCCGTCCGTCCGTCCGTCCGTCCGTCCGTCCGTCCGTCCGTCCGTCCGTCCGTCCGTCCGTCCGTCCGTCCGTCTGTCACCAGGCTGTATCTCAAGAACGGTGATAGCTAGAGAGTTGAAATTTTCACAGATGATGTATTTCTATTGCCGCTATAACAACAAATACTAAAAATAAAATAAAATAAATATTTAAGGGGCGCTCCCATACAACAAACATGATTTTTTGGGTTCCGTACCCAGTATCTCAAGAACGGTGATAGCTAGACAGTTGAAACTTTCACAGATGATGTATTTCTATTGCCGCTATAACAACAAATACTAAAAATAAAATAAAATAAATATTTAAGGGGGGCTCCCATACAACAAACATGATTTTTTTACCGTTTCTTGCTCGATACTAATAACGTTGCCTTATGTTGCATAGATAATGGTACGGAACCCTTCGTGCGCGAGTCCGACTCGCACTTGACCAATTATTTGTATTTTTTTTTACTTTTTTTTTGGTATGGCAAAACAACGGTTGCTGGGCCAGCTAGTTATCCTACTAATATTATAAAGGCGAAAGTTTGTATGTATGGATGTTTGTTACTCTTTCACGTAAAAACTACTGAATGGATTTGAATGAAACTTTACCACAATATAGCTTATACATCAGAATAACACATAGGCTACAAATTGGCTGGACCGATTTTGATGAAATTTTATTTTATACAGAATTGTATGGCAAAACAACGTTTGCCGGGGCAGCTAGTAAATAATAATAAGATAAGAGAATTATAAGTAAAATATATAAATAATAAGTATAATTGTCAAGAGTCTGATGCAGAAAGCCGTAATACTGGACACGGTCCGTATAGTGAGGAGGTTCCTCTAACCTTGGCCACCACCGGTAGGTTGGGACCTATGCCCGCTGCCGGTTAGTGATTCTTATTATTTTTTATATTTTTAAATGTATTTTTATTTTATAATTTTATATTTAAAAATGTAATTAATAAGATGAATAAAAGAATAATAAGATAATAAAAATGTAATGTATGTAATTTTTTAAAAAGATTATTATAGAGTTATTATTATTGTGTTATTATTATTTATTATGTTACCTATTGTGTTTATTGTGTTTTTTATTTTGAATAAATGTTATTTTTATAATCTTTTTTAAACAAATATGTAAGAAGTAAGAAAATAAATGAATTAGAAAATAATGAATATTTATGGACATTTCACACAACTTTTAGGAACACAAAAACAAAGTGCCTTCGCCTTAAATAGAGACAATAAGAAAAGTGTTGATGGACACGAATCTTATATATTATTCTATTTAGTAATTTAAGTTAGACTAAAATTACCTATTAGCCTTGATTGGCTAGATTGTAATAGTTTGATGAATGTGGTCTCCAAAGACCAGGAGTCATCAAAAAGAAAAAAAAAAAAATTTTTCACACAACGTCCTCTGGTCCCAAGCTAAGCTTATTATGCTTGTGTATTATGAGAAGCTAAATATATATACTTGTACATATAATTAAAGTGTTTTGTAAAGTCACAGGTTTTTAAATAAAAATGCGATTGTTAATGTTGTGTAAAAATTCTGAATGCTTATAATAATATCAATATTTTCTGATTTTATCATTCCATCACACCTTTTTCACATGGGAGTGTAGTAAAACTAGCTTCAATTAGCAAAATATTGCGTAATCATCATTCTCTAGCCCTTATATATTAATTTAGGGTCGGCGTAAGATTTCTGCATGTAGCATTGGGTTAGTTTTGACAAATTGTTACGACCGACCGTTTCTGTGTGGTGACCGATTAAGAATATAAGTGTCACCACCCCATCTCCTCCCAAGTGTGCTGTAAAAGTCAGCTAAGGGATATTGCACACAGACAACATCCTCTTTGAGAGGCGGAAAACTCGAAAATAAACCCTGTACCAACACGCCTGGTCAGCGCGACTCCCAAAGTGGAGCAGGCCCGTGCCCAACAGTGGGACGTAAATGGGCTGGAGAAGGAGGTTATGATCGTCCGTCCGTCTATCTGACGGGTATGTAGTATTTGAATCAATAGATAGAAACATAAAATAAATCTAATTAAGTAGGTACTTCCTTTTTTGAAATCGGTTAAAATATTAATATTCTGTAACACATTTCCAGATGAAATATCAGACATATATCGCAGTGCGGGTTGGTCTGCCGTAGAGTCAATATCTCGTTGTCTCGGTTCACGTCGTGTTGCCGCCATCTGTCGACGGCTCGCTACTAACTTTGGATACACGCACTCCGGCTTTCCTGACTTGACTGTGTGGAATATACACACTAAACAGGTATCTATGTAAAATTAAATATGTATTAAAGTTTTCTCTAGAAATATGTTTGAAATACGTATGGATAAATTTTGGTATATTGGATAGTTTTTCCTGACACTCGGAATAGCCCTGGGGGCCAAGTCTGCTAATTCTGCTATTGCAATCATATTAAATAATAATAATAAATACAAATATTCATGGACATTTCACACGTCCTCTGGTCCCAAGCTAAGCTTAAATGCTTGTGTTATGGGTACCAGAATACGGATATAATACATAAACTACTTTTCTTTTGTAAATACATACTTATAATACATAGAAAACACTCAGACGTAGTACAAACATTTGTATGACATTTATGAATATCACACAAATGATTGTCCCAAGCGGGAATCGAACCCGAGACCTTGTGAACTGCAGTCCAGTACATGAACCACTACGCCACGAAGCCCGTCAAAAAATAAAGCTTAATAAAATCATATTACTATTTTGTTACAATGGTCAGTCACTGATGCCATTATGACGTCATTATGACAAAAAAGTAATAGTAGACTACCAAATTTGATAAAATTCCGCACTTTATGGTACCATTATGGTGTCATAATGACACCAAATTTGATGTTTTGTCACAGATGATGCCACTATGGTGCCATAATGGCGCCATTGAGCTGTCATTGTGACAACATTGTATTAGCAGACTTGGGGCCCTGGTAGCCCTGGTTGTGGTTACAATAATAGCTGTTGCTCGTAACTACCTACGCGTAGAGTTTACAAACTAAACTTAAGGAAATTATACAAAAATTGACGGGCTTCGTGATCTAGTGGTTCATGTAACGGACTGCCGTTCACGAGATCGCGGGTTCGATTCCCGCTCAGGACAATTATTTGTGTGATGTTTATAAATGTCATACAAATGTTTGTTCTGCGTCTGATTCGTGTTTCTGTGTTTCTATGTATTCGTATGTATTTACAAAAGAAAAGTAGTATATGTATTCTATCCGTATTCGGGTACCCATAACACAAGCATATAAGCTTAGCTTGGGACCAGAGGATGTTTCGTGTAATGTCCATGAATATTTATTTATTTATTTAAAAAGCCATCTTCAACTACTCTATGTATTAAAAAAACCGCATCAAAATCCGTTGCGTATTTTTGAAGATATAAGCTCGCATGTGGACATACATACAAAAATAACGACTTTGCTTTTTATTAAGTAAAAAATCTTCAACCATTTTACCAACTCAATTTTTTTGTGAAAATGTATCAAGCTACCTACATAAATAAAAAAAAATAAAAAAAATTGAGAACTTTTCTGAACCTATTGCCCATTTCAAGTTTCATGTGATTACTGCAATTATTATTTGTGATAAAATTCTACCAATATGTTTACATTTGTTTTTAGATAAAGTTTATAGAAGTAAAGACTGATGCAGACAAACCGTCTATGAAGCAGTTACAATGGTTACAATATCTGACGTCACACAATATGGCGGCCGGCTTCTGTTACGTTGGTGCCAATACTACTAGGTGTAAGGCGAGGGCCAAGGATAATGTATCATGATAACTATTGACAGTAAAATGTGCCATGTGAGTAGGTATATATATATATTTTGGATAGAGTAACACTTCTCTCTTTCTCCTACCATTAATGTCCCACTGTTGGGCATGGGCCTTTTCGACATCGGGGGAGCAATTGCTTCAACAATACCGCGATGACCAAGCGTTATGTCATAGGGGTTACTTTCAAGGTTAATAAAAAATATACATAGGCCTATAAAGTTTTTTATTAAAACTAGCTGACCCGGCAAACATTGTTTTGCCATGCAAACGTCACGGGTGGACAACCCTTATCACTTAGGGGTATGAAAATAGATAGTAGCCGATTCGCAGACCTACTGAATATCCATATAAAATTTCATAAGAATCGGCCAAACCGTTTCGGAGAAGTATGGGAACGAACATTGTGACACGAGAATTTTATATATTAGATCTAGTGGTCCTACTTTTTACTGCTTTTTAGATTTTCGCAAAACTTTTTTTCTTATTTACAGATAGAGTATTTACAAGGAAAGTGAAAAGCAGTTTGGATAAAAAGCAAACAGATGATATTTTTGATAAAAATAGTTATATTTTTTGTTATTTTAGTTTGATAAGTGCAATTAATGATTGTTTAATAGTATTTATATCGTTTTTACTAAATAAAATATATTACGAAATAACTTTGTTTTTTATTTATACCGTAATATGTAGTTAGAGCTTGTCCAGAAAGGGCGAATTCGCCGCGATTCTCTTGCGCTTATTACGCGCGACCGTTGCGGCCACAAGGTGCGTACCAACGCGCGAGCATTTGGGGAGGAATTCAGTACTTACTAGCTTTAAAATTAGCTCTAGAGTTCGCGCGTTAATTGAACGCGGCATGGCGTCCCTAGCATCTCGCGCGCGTATTGCGCGCGATTCGGGAGTCTGGCGTAGTGCACGCGCTTTACGCCCGTATTTTGAATTCGCGCGATTCTTGTGGACGTGATGTATTGATATCTAGTACCTCGACAACGCGCGTATGAATTCGCGCGATACGATTCGCGACGAATTCGCCCCTTCTGGACAAGGTCTTACTAGTATAATTACATACAAGCTGACCGGGCAAACGTTGTTTTGCCATATATTAGAGGTGCACAATCCATAACACATAAGGGTGTGAAAAATAGATAGTAGCCTGTTCTCAAACCTACTGAATCTATACAAATATTATAGCTGAAGAGTTTTTTTGTTTGAATGCACTAATCTCGAGAACTACTGGTCCGATTTAAAAAATTATTTTAGTGTTAGATAGGTAGTAGGTTTTATATTTATTGAGCAAGGCTTTATAACACCGCGCTGCGAACAATAGGGGCGAAGCATCGAAAAACACCCCGGGGGCGTTTTCAAAGACCGAATTCCGGCTACGCCCATTTTAGTACACAAAATTTTGGAATAAAATAAATACTTCTACTTTTTGATCATACTTAAGCTGGCAACATTGCAATTGCCAACATTGGGAAACTCCCAAGGTTTACGTTTCGAAACACTTGCTAATTACATGAAGTACTATAAATTAAAAATTTGTAATTGCAATAAAGTTTATTTGTAACTTACTATTGTTTAAATAAACTAAATTATAGTGGAAAAAATGATAACCATGAGCGGGACTTGAACCCACGACCTCGGAATACCGTTCCGTTGCTCTCCCATCTGAGCTATCATGGTTCATGGTAAAAGCATAGCAAGTCAATTGCAAAAATTCATAAATTAATGTTACTATTGTTTAATTATAATTTTATGACTATGAATCTCTTAAAGGTCAAGTGTCAAGTGCCAGTTGAGAGGTTAACTTAATTTAACCATGGAGGCAATTTTTACGAACTTCACCTGTTCAATTGTTTTGTACAACTACGCCATCTACATTGTTATAAGCGAAATATTTTTAATCTAGACCAAAATATAATACTACCAAATTAAATATGTCCCGAATGTGTAAGTTGTTAAAGCAGTGGATACATACATTTAACGTGGTATGTTTATAATCCAACAAGGTCATTGATAGCCTATGACTAATCTGTCATCAGTCTTGTTTTTTGGCCCGTACGAAACAGTCGTGTTTTTCGCAAGCTTTTGGCGGCAAGGGTGGTTTTTAGTCTTTACATAGTGATTTTATTGATATATTGTTAAAATACAACAAGTGCCTATCAAATCAAACATCACGGTCGCAAAATATGTAAGTCATTTGATTATAATATACATATAATTAAACATATTTTTAGTTAACAACAATGTTGTTTGCATGATGTTTTTTGGTACCATTACCAGTAGCATTTTGCAGTTTTCATAATATATTAGTGATTAGTGATTAAAGGTAGAGTCATATTAGAGATTCGGTAAATACAATTTTTGCAAAATATATGTCATTGCTGTGTTTTCTGGAGCTAATTAATTAGTAGGTGCTTATCACATACCACAAATATAATACAATTAGCTAATAATGAAAAAAATTTTGGCGGTAATTGCTTTCTAAAATAAAATGGCGTCTCTACTTTTGCTTTTTGGCGGGAACTCTCTGTTGCGCTTTCATATCGAGTTGTCATACGTAATTTCTGTAAAACACAGTAAATATTTTGACAATTAATAACAGTAGGAATAATTAAATTTATATGCATCTGAACTATCTAGTTCTAGTCTCTAATAAAGAATGTATTTACAACAATATGTAATTCCCACTCGTTGTAGAGACACTTATATACATGGTAGAGACATGGATCAGGTCTATAGTAGAGATACTATCTTTAAATGTACATAGAACTATAAACCTTTCCTTTTAACAACCTGTGACCTAAAATAAATTTATTGATTATATCTATTATTATGAAATTCTCGCGTCACAGTGTTCGTTCTCATACTCCTCCGAAACGGCTTGACCGATTTTTATCAAATTTTATATGCATATTCAGTAGGTCTGAGAATCGGCTACTATCTATTTTTCATACTCCTAAGTGATAAGGGATATCCACCCCTGACATTTGTATGGCAAAACAACGTTCGCGAGGTCAGTTAGTAATCTATAATATCTGCGATGATAGCGTCCAAATCGTTTGTTTTTTAGTTTTTTATTATATACGTCGGCTTAGTCGTGGGTGCTTGTGACGTGCTGCTACTCCTGCCATTCCTGAGTGACGTAATAATCAATATTGTTTCACACACCTAATGCATAATTATTTGACTGGACTGCAGAATAATAGCATGATAATAGTGTCACAAATGAGTAGTTTAGTTTTATTTAAAGTAGATTTATCACATCTAATAGAATTTAATTACATATTAGTGTCTTTGCCCATAATCTTTATTGCAATTTTGGCCCTCTTATGAGAAATCTAATGTAATCGGAATGCGAACATGAAATATATTTCAAAATAGTAACCTTTATGCCAATACCAAATTCATCAACATGCTAACTCTCGCTTAAGCCTCGCCCGTTATCAGTATCTAGCATCCATAACACGAGCATAGAAATATAAGGTTACTTTGGGACCGGAGGACTTTGGGACATGTGTGAACATGTATATAATTCATTCATGGTGTGAAATGTCTATAATATTAATTTATTTATAACGTGCTGAGCGTTTACTGAAGATAACTCTAAAATTAGCCGTATTAGCGTAGCCACACACGAACCGTGTCTGTAAGTTTCATAACACAATATTCACAATATGAACCCGCAGTGTTGTCAACATGTTGTGACGTCACTCGTCCGTTACCAACACAAATTGTGTTCATGAGTTTTGCATCAGCAACGACAGCAACACGATATGAACTCTGCGGTGTTGTCCTGTGTTATCAACATGTTGTGACCTCACTCGTTATTTTCATGTTAAATCTTGTGGTCTTATTCATAATGACTTATCGGAGGTTTAAACAATAACTTTATCGGAGATATAATAAACATTTTATCGTAAAAAGACTTGTGAATAACAATTTTTGACAATTTTAGCGAACCGATTTTAGCGAACATTTAAACCTCCGATAAGTCATTATGAATAAGTCCATTGATGTATAGAGAATAAAACATTATGAAAGCACAAAAAGAAGCGCCGTTTTAACTTTCACTGTTAACAGTACGTTGAGATAAATTTTACTTTCGTTTATAAACCTGATTCCTGGCATTTTGTATGACGTAAAGAATCAACCTATATGTATGTATTTGTAAAGATTTCGGAAGGTAATATAAATAAATTGGTAACTAGTCAGTGCGGTTGCGACGACGACGATATGCATTCGCGACCCAGAAGACCCATTTTCACGATGTCGACCGGTGGGCGTGGCGTTTACTGAACTATCCAAATATTAATTGTACTAACTAATAATTTTACTTTACGAAATATCCAGCCAGACCAACAGCGGAGGAGTCTCAATAATTGGGTCTTTTTCCCTTTTGGTTCAGAACGCTAATGTGGGGGTGTGTACGCCGAATCAGCGATATGCTAGCATGCAACATCTTCACCTTACGTCTCTGTATAGTTGACACTGGCATGGCCACGACTTAGCATGTCTTGTCCGCATTTCTGGCTAAACTTGAACACTAACCCCTCGCCCTTCTACCTACTCCAATGTTAGTGGTTTAATCATATATTCTTATATTTATCATATATATTTATCTTTATCTTATCTTATATACATATATATAAGAATTATTTTAATTTCTTTTCAGCACAAATCTTTTGATTAACTTAGTGCAAGTTCGTAGCATAAATCAGTGATATTTCGTCAAGATGAGCAAGCAAACAACTTTGGACAGATTTTTAAAATGTAAACCAATTACTCAATTAAACAGATCTGGTGACGAGATCAATGATGAAGAAAATGAAGATGATTGTTATGAAGAAATAAAGGAAGATAAGAAAAGTATACTTTTAGTTATTTTATAAAATACACAGTTTACGAAAGCACGCTTCATTAGCAATAATATTGTCAAGTCACCTATTTTGTGTCAGTCAGGTTGTCTGGGAGAGATCCGAGCCCGTCATAAGACCGCCCATTGTACCTATTTTAGGTCTAGTTAGTAAGTTCTCTAAAACTATCGGGTGTGCAATAAAGAATATTTTATTTTACTTTACTTAAATTTATGGAGCGTCCTTTCGTGCAGTCTTGAGTTTGATTTTAAAATTAGGCAGTGCCAGAATTAATCTCTATCGCATAACCGGCATAACATTTAAATAGTAAGAATAATCTTAATACGTAACTAATATAAAAAAAAATTATGGCATAATAAATCTGGTTGTTTACATTGCAGCTCGGTTCCTGTATTTAAGATTAGATGAATATCTTAAAAATGATGCGTTGAAGCTTTTGATAGATGATCCTCAAAACTTACTATCACCCTACATGAATTTAACGGAACCGGCTAAAGCAGTGGTGTGTAGTCTGTTCTGGAGTCATCCGCAGTGGAGGGGACCTGACGAACTGCAGCAAATTATTGAAACAATTGGCACGGATATGAAATGTGACATGAATGAAATTTTAAAGTCACTTGTAGATAATGAATGGGTCACTACGTTTAGTACCGAAGGTTGGATGTTCTTTTTTCTTTTTACCATGTTTATTATAGTTGTGATCATATCATGATAATACGCAAGTCACTAACATTTAATAGTATGTTACGTATGTATGTTATGTAGTTTTTTTGTTTTATATTAAGTACCTATGTAATTATGTAAAATAAAAAATATAGTATGTTACTAAAATTATAGTTATGGACTATGTCTGAAACAAATGATTTAATAAATAAAAAAATAAAAATACCTGAGTAACTACCATGGCGTTGTTAAGGGCGAGGAGGCCGGGAGTCCCACACGAAATCCGAAGGTTGTCCCCGCAATCAGGTAGGCGAAGTGCGTAAATGAAATCCCCACGTAAAAAAAATGTTTATAATAATATACTTAGCCTCTCGCTGCGGGCGCAGTTTTCTCTCTGTCTAACCAGGATATTGGTTGGTTTAATGCAGGGATTTTCAATCTTCGCGGCGTTCGAAATTTTGTCTAGCCCAGAGGTAGTAGCTTGCCCTTTTGACTCTGTATCCAAAATGTATTTTGAGGCCCAAAAAAACTTCCCTAAAAGAGGATTCAGATTAGAATAACGGTTTTTTGAATATTTCGGATTAATCTAGCAGCAGTCCAGACAGTGCCTGATTAAGCCAGCACGGAGCCTTTCGCGAATCCTATGAAAGTGCCCCTTGGTTCCTTTATCACGAGCGTATCGATTCAGAGGAAGGGGTGGCAGAGATTAAAATATTCTGATCCCTTGGCGTGTATATTTGCTACAATCCTAATATTTGTAATGTTATTTCAGGTGAACATAATGTGGATTTTAATACATATGTTGCGTTATTAAAGGCTAAAGAACTAATAGATATATGTAAAAGTTTGAAATTAAAAGCAGATAGCAAGGATGGTGCTGAAGACGCATTAATGAAGTATAGCCGAAAGAATTCTATAAGTCATTATTTTATTACTCCATCAGGCGAGCAGGTCGATAATAGTGGAAGAGTTCTAAACATGTAAGCATTGTATAATTACCTCTATAAGGTTACTCACAGTTATTAAAATAAACTGAATTATCAACTGAACGTGGCGGGCATTGTTAGATAATCATTTATTCAACATAAGGAATGTATAATCAGTATGATATTATTTTTTCGATATTTGTAGCTAGCTCCGTCCTCTAGCTAAATGAATACCTAAGCAGGTAATTCAGTTTAGTCAAAATTAATTGATTAATTAAGTAAATGACTAGACGGTAATTTCATTAAAATATTTAGCTATATTTTTTTACAGATTAAGATCAAAAGTAGGTGTTCGCTACCAGCTGACGAGTGTTGCACACAACAAGTTTGGCGCATTTCAATTTCCTGAATACGTCGGCAATGATTACCGAAAATATAGCATCAAAAATTTTTATGATAAAGAAGTGGCTAAAAAGAAGTTTCTTTTAGATGGAAATACATTACATACGGTTGATAAGGCAAATATTGTGTTCCAGAGCAGAGACGAATTTGAAAGGTACGATATTTTTGTGTGTAAACTAAACGATATTTGTGTGTAAATTTGATGTTACATAAGAAAATTCACTGATTAAATGTTTCTAATTCTTGCCAGGTACTTAGAGGCTCAAGAGGACTTCAAAAACTACACATCAGATGAAAATAACACATGTGCTCTACTACACAAGATCTATGAGAAATACAAAAGCTTGAATGACCAGGAGAAAAAACAGTAAGCATTACAGACCAAAGTTTGATTGTGTGCAGGCAGACATACTCTGAAGAGTTAACATTCTGAAGTAGTAATGCGCAGGTCAATTCACTCAATGAGCCGACCAACGTTAGCGAGGGAAGATTCTATAGTGGCGACCTACGTACCGGAGTGACAATGACAAGGTCGCAGGTAGCCGCTGGATGCAAGTGCCGTAGGACCGCATCTTATGGCGTTTTATTGAAGACATCTATGTCCTGCTGTGGATAATGGATGGATGGATGAATAGTATAATATAGAGCGAGAATTGTACCACAAAACATATGTTTTCAGCTACGCATCACTACCAACTTGGCTTCGGCGTTTTACTCCCGCTTATGTTTATCTGAGTATTATGGAGCTATCGGCTGAACTACTGAAGAAAGACGAGCCGAACCACGCAGTGTCTATATTAGACCTGTTGATAGGACAAACAGTGTATAAAGATGACAAGCGGGCCGTGTGGTATGCCGAAAAAGCAATAATATTGCACGAGCGTTTGAAACTACCCGAGTTGGTAAATATTTTTTAATACTTCTGCTATGTAAAGCAGTATATTCAGTCTTTATTTACTGTCTTGGAACATAAGTGAAGCCAGAATTTAGTTTCAGGGAGGGTTTTCGATTTTTGTTTTATATTATTTTTGGCATGATTATAGGCTTCTTGGAGAGATTTAACATGGGGTTAAGCCCTTGGCAACACCCACATCTTGAAAGTTATACTTAAACAACGTTGTGTAGTCGACGACAGGGGTCTAATCGTATTTTATTTTTTTGGATATGGGGATGATATGGGAAGAAAACACTAAATTGAAGAAACTACTCTAAAATGTTGGTATTATATTCGTTCTTTAGTGAAGGTGGAATTCCCAAAAGCCATTCTAGCTACTATCGTTCACAGATTTTTCATTAACAGGCAGCTAAAGCTCTAAGACAAGGTTTTGAAGAGGACATCTCTGAAGAAGCCAAAGACGTGATGCGATCTCGCGCTAAACTCTTAGGTAAACTCCGTAATGCTGAGATAGATGTGGAACTGAGACAGATACTGATGGTGTATTCTTCTCAAGACAGAAATAAATGGAACCTGCCTGAAGAATATATATACAAAACTCCTATGCTCGATGAGTGAGTACCTATCTATATATTTTTACTTAGAATGTGACAAACATTCAGTACACTACTTCTTATAATCTGAGTATTTAAACATAAAGTAGGCCGATGCTGACCTGACTGATGTTAAACACTGCCGAAACTATTGTCCAACTTTTTCTAACATCCACTACGCAAATATCATCGGTCCTAACAAGTGGGTAAAATAGATCCATCGGACTACTGCAAGTGGATAAAAACCACTTTCGAAAATTCTGTTGCATAGACATTGTGTTGTATGTTACAATGACTTATATTTTCTTACTTCATCTATTTTTACAGAAATAATAAATCAAGAAGTAGAGTTCTTTTCATGACACAAACATCGCAAGGTGATAAACAGATGAAGGTTGAAAACTACTGCATCTATTATTATCTGAAATTTGCTGAAAATCGGGAGTTCACGAACGGTGAGTATTATATATTATTAGATTTATCAATGCAAATATTTGCCTTAAAATAGCACTCTAACTAGACCCTGTGCCAAAATGTGTTATGAGACGAGAGAAAACGTTTTTTTATGAAATCTTTTTTTTTTACTTACTTCCAGGGCCCTCTAAATCTGCAGGTCCCTTAGCATTAATTCAACGGTAGCTACATCCCTGTTCAATTCCGATATTTATATTAATTTACGGTAGCTATATCTCATAAGTTTATCCGTTAAAATCCCAAAATGAATCAAATTATAGTAGTCAAGCTTTCGACAGTGTACATCATAAAACTTTAGTTAGGAAACTACATCATTGTGGTATAAGAAATAAAGCACTCGATCCTTTGAACTCTTATTTGAACAATAGAATTCAGAAAGTTGATGTTAACGGTAAACGATCTCCAGGAGCTGATGTTACATTAGGCGTCCCACAGGGTTCCATTCTCGGCCCACGAATCTTTCTTACATATTATTCTATTATAGACTTACCATACTATATAAAAAATGATCATAAAATTGTTTTGTTTGCTGATGATATTTCCTTGACATTCAAAATAAACAGACAAATGCGTGATTATGACGAGGCAAACAGTGCACTTTCAAAACTTGTATAACGGTTTAATGTTAATATAATTAATATGTAGGTAGCTCTAAGAAAACGAAAGAATTTTTTTTAATATAGCTTTTACTTTATTACAGGTGAACATTGGGAAGGTAAAATGGTAATTGCAATGTTTTTATTATTATTCTGGGACATAATACACTCGACACCTGAGCGTGGTAACGGTATATTCTTGAGTCGTCATCAACAATATCCGCTCGACTTGTATACCAAAGACTTTTACTACAATAGACAGAGTGCTATAGATGATCATCTACAGTTGATAGAAGACAGCACTGAGGATGATATAGTTAAGATGTTGGAGACTCGTTGGGATCAAAGTGTGAAATGTAAGTAACTGAGATCAGGCTTCCCCCATAGAACGCCACAACGCGCGGTTTCGTGCCGTTTGCATCCAGTGTATTGCTCATTATTTATAAATAGTTTATAATATGGATATCAGATTTTCTATATAGGATGAAAGGTATACGCAAGTCCATGATCTTCAGTATTTTTCTGTTAGGCAAAAACTAAAAATGCTGCCACCTAGAGACGTAGCCAGGAATAAACCTGAAAGTTTTCAGAATGTGTTGATATGTAGATGTGTTTGTTACTCTTTTATGCAAAAACGAAACAATGTATTTAATTTAGATAATTCTTTCACTAAATAAAAGATAAATAAAGATATTGTAGTGATTTCATATGTCACGCAGGTAATCGCAGGCAACAGTTAGTTTATAGATCTGAATAACACATAGGCAATGTATTATAACGCAAAATGCTGTGGAGCGGAGTCACAGACTTCTAAGCAGTGGCGTAGCTACCAAGCGGCTAGGTGGGGCAGTGCCCCGGGTCCCTCAATCTCAGGGGGCCCTCGAATCCTTACCAGGAATCTTGATCGAAATGAATCAGCTTTCTGTTTTAGCATTTTAAAGATATTTTATGTTTCCTATTTTTATTTGATAAAAATCTAGTCAGTTTATAGCAGTGAGCCCCATTTTTTAATTTGCCCCAGGGCCCTTGGTTACCTAGCTACGCCACTGCTTCTAAGTACTTTTATTCAATCTAAACGAGGAGCGGTAATCACAAACGTGGGTGGAACTGTGAACATTAGCTAGTGACAACATCCATCTAATAACATTACAGGTGAAACTTGGAAGTGTGTCAGAAAAGAGCAAGTGATAGCGGTGAGTCGTTGTCTTCTCTCACGCTCTCTGGCGGCCATCTGTCGTAGACTCACTACCACCGCAGCCACCGGCTTCCCCGACCTCACCTTTTGGAATGAGCAGACGAAACAGGTAATAGTGTTATGTATTATGTGAAAACGTGCCAGAGATACATCTCTCATCAGGTTTTTTCTATCTCTCTGGCAGGCTGTAGCCTGGTGACAGACGGAAGGACGGACAACGAAGTCTCAATAGTTTTACCTTTTGGTACGGAATCCTAAAAATAGTTTCATAAAATAGTAAAAGAACTCTGAATCTAAAATCAGGACTAAAGCAATAGGGTCGGTAAAGTTTTATTTCTGTTAAATGACCGAAGACGTGCCGGACAATAATAAAGATATTTCTGCATACAACACCTAGAAAGCTGTTTATAAATCTTCACTATACAAATATAACCCAGTATATTTGTTAATAGATAAAGTTTGTAGAAGCTAAGACTACTAGAGACGTGCTATCTGTGAAGCAGTTACAATGGCTGCATTATCTTATGAACCACGACATACCGATCTGTGTCGCTTATATGAAAAATGAAGAGACACAGGAAGAAATATAATGTGTAAGTAATTTACCTTAAAATAGAAACAGGTTATCAATTTAGCTATTATTTTTCACTAGCTTTGGCTCGCGACTTCGTACGCGTATTTAAGAGTCATTTCCCCCGATTTTGCAATACTTCTAACTGCTGCTTCGTTCCTATTGGTCGCAGCGTGATGTTATATATGCCTTTCTCAATAACTCCGACACTAAAAGTATTTTTCAAATTGGACCAGTGGTTCCTGAAACACTTCAGCTTTGTAATATTAGTATAGAGTAAGTACCAATAAAATTCTTGCCGTGGGGTGCCCGCATAGAATATTGCACCTTCTCCTGGGTGTCGTAAAAGGTGACTATGGGATCACCAGGAGAATAGGCAGCAGCGTTCTCCTGAGTAATAAAACACCTACTGCGATCGCCAACCGCCAAGCGTGGCGATTATGGCAATCCGGTTCCTTAATGATTGACCAAAAAATTTTTGACAAATGGTCATTTGACAAACAACGTTTCACCAAATAATCATTTGACAAACAATACACTTGACAAAAGTATCATTTTACAAAAACTTACTTTGCAAATGATCCATTAGCCAACACTACACTTGACAAATGTGTCAAGTATTCAAATATCAATTGACCTTTTTGTCATTTCACCAAATGATATGTTTCGTAAATTAAGTTACAATTTTAAATGTATCATTAAAATCATGAATCATATTAAATTATAGGCTGAAATGCCCTAAAGTCACTTCTGGCACTCGCCGGCTGCTGCCGCGGCTCGCTCGCTTTGCTCGCTCGGCTCGTGCGTTTGGGGTTAAAGTTCTAACCTAACCTAACCCAATCTACTAAAAGAGATCTAATAAAAGAGATCTCCAAAGGCGAACGGGTAAATAAGTAATTATTTTGCAAATAATGTAAAATATCTTTATTTTTCATTCAATCAATCTATATTTAATAAAATATATCGATTAATACTTAAAAGGTTTTCCTTTAGGAAAATCCAGAGCAGTAGCTGTGCCAAAAAATTTGCAAAATGTGGTCAATTTAACAAGCAAACCAAATTTTTAGACCAATAGTACATTTATCTGATAACTCAGTTGCCAAATGTTAGTTTTGTAAAGTAATTTTTTAAAAATTGTCAATTTAAGTGTTGATCATTTGGCAAAATGAAGCATTTGTAAAATGATCAGTAGTAACACGAAGTATAGATACAAGGAGTCCGAACGTAATGTTGAACGAATGGTCTCAATTTAAGGGACAGATTTTTTGCCGGTAGAGCGCGCCATTTTTCAAGAAGTACTCGTTTGAACTATTGACACCTGTGGAAAAAAATATTCTGAGAAACGTGGAGTTAAATATAAGTTTTAGGAAATTTTTAGAAATTTTTCGAGTGCTTTAAACCCAACAATACAGAGAAGGTCAAGAGATATTCTGATATTCTATAATAGCATCGGTACGTCGTGAATACTTGCGTAGCCAGTGGCAGAAAATAGAACTATGATCTGGGTTTATTATTGTGTACACGAAATATTATGGAAAAGCCTATACCGTTCGGACTCCTTGTATCTATACTTCGTGAGTAGTAAAATGATCAATAGGCGAATTCATTGTTTTGCCAAACGTTTTTAGTCAAGTGTAGTTTTGCCAAATGACTTTTGGTCAAACAATCGGACACCTGGCAATCCACATGCAACGAGGCAAATTCTTTATTATGTACAAAAAATCTTTTTTGTTTCAAGTGACTTATTTCGAAATGTTCCCTTTTTTGAATTAAAGTAAAAAGAGGATATTTTCTCAAAAGGTTCATTATTAACCTTATTTTTTGTTAAAAAAAAATTATCTCTCAAATAATATTGTCCTGTGTGGGGATCAAACCTGCGACCATGTGAACGGCCGTCGGTAACAATAGTATAAGGTATAAGTATATATCCTACTAATATTATAAAGGCGAAAGTTTGTAAGTATGGATGTATGTATGGATGTTTGTTACTCTTTCACGTAAAAACTACTGAATGGATTTGAATGAAACTTTACCACAATATAGCTTATACATCAGAATAACACATAGGCTACAAATTGGCTGGACCGATTTTGATGAAATTTTATTTTATACAGAATTGTATGGCAAAACAACGTTTGCCGGGGCAGCTAGTAATATTATAATGCTTTTGTTTATCTCAATAGGATAAAGAAGAAAGTGATACAATTAGAAAATATTATGATACAAGCGGGTTCCACATCGGGTTGCAGACAAAAAGACCGAATTTTCAGCTTTGTATAATAATAAATAAGTAATACTCGTTTAATATAATTTAAGCTTTTAATTTTTTTTACATTTTATACTGTTTATACTTGACTGTAGATGTAATCTGCATTTTTACTTAACTTATAAGCTGTTTAATTAAGCTAGTCGTTTTTTTATAAATAAGTACCTATATATAAATAGGCATATTTATTTTATACTATTGTATTTAATTTTATTTATACTTTGGCAATACCTATTTATAAATGCTAAAATTATTACATGATTTTTTTTTATTACGATTAAATTATGAAATAAATTATATCGAAATATAAAATGGTTGTTTCAGTTTGTAATATCTTGTCAGCTTTGTCGCTAATTTTAGATGACCTCATCAATCACACAAACTCGGCATTAACTTCAGTTAGCCTTACATTACATGAACCTCATAGCTCTCGTTTATGAATGAATCGAAATTTCCACAATAACTTTGATCCGAATCAACGTTTCCCAAGCTAAAGGTCTCAAAAAGGTTAAGATTATAAACTGTGGTTTAACATCATTTTTGACTTTCGAGTTTAGACTGAGGACCACTTTTAGTGCTCAATCAAACACGTTAACTCGCGGGCGCGGTCGCGAAATATCAAACATAATTATAGCGTCGTATACAAGTGTTCACATACAAAACGCACGTGCGGTCTAAGTAGCGGACCAGCTAGCGGATGTCATGAATATTAAACGCGTGAGATGTTTGTGTGTGTTCACGTCGAACTAGCGGCGGAGCGATTTACTCGCGACGTCAGCCGGCGTATTATGAGCTTTTTAAAATCATTCAAGTTCCAGGCAGGCCGTAAACTGCATGGCTAAAGTAGGTATTATTGCAATTATTGCGCCCGCGCCTTTCAACGTGAACAAGTACTTAGAGCTCTTTACCATTACAACCAACAAAGGTCAAAATCAACAAGGTGAAGGTGAATCCCGCATCTGATGTGACAGCAATACACTCCAGAAAGGTCGCACATAGGATGGAAAACTAACACCCCTTCAGGTTTCCAAACTCCCTAAAACCAACCATGCTTCGCCAAGATAGCTTTCCTTCTATGAGCTTTCCATTCAAATGGATAAGCATAATTCATAGAGGTTGTTTTGTATTTTGCTTTAATTATCTTACAATACCATAGTTAAATAACAATCGAAAAGTTTCTATAAACATCTCTAGATCTCTCTGAAAATGCTCAAACTATCTGTCAGATATCGACAAAAGTAAACAAAAAAATAAAAATTAATGCATGAAAATCAAAACATTGAAATCATTATTTAATTTAGCAGGCAATGTTCTCAGTGTATATACCATTATTAGCAATGTCAGCTGTATCTGCCTTATCTGTACTATTCCTGTATTGTAAGAATAGAGGAAACACAAAGCAAGGTTACATGGACGTCGACAAAAAACCGTCGAGTGATGATTAAATAATGAAGGAGTAATTTTACGAGTATTTTACTAATTATTCTTAAACTTATGTTACTGTTAGATATATTCCTTGTGATTATTATAAAATAAAGTGAAGTATATACATTTGTAGAGAACGAAAAGTTTATTTTTGTAAAAATAGTTCCTTAACCACAGAAGTACTTCTTAACATACCTATTCAATTCTAATTCAACAATTATTGGAACGAAGTTCCTTATCGCGCGTTGTGAAAGGGGGCTAGACGGAAAAAATTCTTACGAAAAGTTGTCACGACACTTTTTGCTATAGTAAGCTATTGTAAGCTGTGCGGCGTCGCATGTTTCTCTGTCTGTCTCTCTCTCTCTTATAGAAAGCAAGCCAGATATTTTCATTTCTATTTCGCATTGAACAGTGTGGTGTCGCGACGATTATTTTTGTTGAGTGTTTTTTGTAAATAATAAATAATAAAAATAAAAAAAATTATCGAAATACTTCGTTCCATCCGGGTGTCCCTTGACACCTCTCAAGTTTTTTTGTAATTCTAACAATGTTAATCAATTAATATTTTATAATTTTAACAGCAACTGAGCAATAAATGTAAGATAGTGTTACTTTTGAGTCAATGTAGTCACTCAAACGATTAGACAAAAATGTTTTGTTAAAAAGGTTTTCTTGTTTAAGAGGATACCAAAATAGCTTCGTGCATTTTTCTACGTACGAAGTTTTCATTGTTTCTTTAGATTGAATGGCTAGAGCTCTAATTTTTAAGTATATGTTTTTTCAATATATAATCTAGGATCGCATAAACTCAGAAACGCGATTGAAGAAAGTTTTCTCGATAGAAAGTCTTAGCGAAACAACCTCTCTATTTTTTTATTTTTTTCATTTGTCGGTCTATTATCGCGTATTAACTAATGAAATAACTTTAAGAACATAAGTAACTATTATATATAGAAACACGTAAATCAGAATTAAAATATATTTAGTAGATTTTGAGTAAATAGGAAAAGTATCCCTAATTCTTCATTTTCTGTGCCTGTGGCTGTGTTAATATGTACGTGTCGGCGATGATATACGATAATATTGATGTAGGCCCTTAAAAAGTTAGTGTTTGAAAACTACACCCCAGTACACTTTGTAGATAGGTACAACTCATATATATGGCAGTCACTGCAAATTAAGTAGAATTTAGGAATTATCGGTAATAAAACACTTAAAAACATTATTTATTAAAATATATTTACTAAAAATTCATAACATAGTATGTACATTTTCAACAATACACCTCAATAGGACAAAAAGGCACCTATTACTAAACCTATATAAACGACATATACATTTACAATTTCTCAAACCCATAAATAATTTTATGATAACACATGATATGAATGCAATTACGCAAACCACCTATTGCGTAATTACGCAAAATCTTTCACCAAAACATATACATTACAATTATATAACATCTAACCAGTTTTTCTTGTCTTACTCAATGAAAGATATGAGTCTTGAAGGACAATAGTTTTTAGTAGCACTACAAAATCAACTGCTTGCTCCTAGATTTTTGAAATATCGGCCAAAGTTTAGTTTCGTTTATTAGACAATTTGTACGTTAACATTGGTACCAATTCTAGGTACACAACTAAACTTAACTTAACTCAAAACTGAAAATTGGTAGTGTCAATATAGCTATTACTTGCTATTTCGTTGTACACATTTATATTAATTAAAATCGTTAGTCTTTAATACACAGTTTTAATAATAAGAAACTTCAGTAAACATTGTCGAATTGTGATAATGATGCTATCAATTTTAATTTTTTAGTTAAGTTTAGTTGTGCGCGCAGAATCGGCACCATTATCATTTTCTTGGATGCAAGATGAAAGAATGGGGATTACCAACGTATTTAAACATAACATTCATATTAGTTACAGTTATAGAAGACAAGAAAAACAGGATTTGAGCATTTATCAATTAAAGAAATAATATTGTTCTAAATTTTTATCATGAATTCCCATTTAAACATGTAGTCATAATCAACAAACGCGCCTATAAAAGAATAAAACTTTGGAAGTATTCTTAGGGTGCGTAAAGGCTCAATTTAAAAATTTTATAAATCAATTCGATTAAGTTATATAACAGATAAAAAGTATCCAATTATAACTACACATTTTTAATAAATATAATAGTAGATACTACTAAAATCGATATAGTTGGTTTGCACTTCAAGAGAGATTAACTACATGGTTAAAAAATAAAACTGCAGAATTAAGTTAACTGTTACACGCACAAAACTATTCAACAAATAATAACGAGCAGGCACATGTGACCGATTTCTTAGGTGCTGTAAAATCAGCTTATCGAACTGGAAACGTTATACCAAATTTTAGATGGAGAACTCAAAACCAAATACTAAGTTTTGGGCTTTATCTACTATATAAAAATAAGTCGGGTTTTCCTTCCTGACGCTATAACTCCAGAACGCACGAACCGATTTCCACGGTTTTGCATTCGTTGGAAAGGTTCCGTGAGGTTTATGGTTAATTTTAAAAATTTTTTTTTTTTTGCTTTTTTTTTTGGTATGGCAAAACAACGTTTGCCGGGCCAGATAGTCTTATATATAAAAATCAATTGCTGTTCGTTAGTCTCAATAAAACTCGCGAACGGCTAGGCCGATTTTGGTGATTTTGGTCTTAAAATATTCATGAAAGTCCAGGGAAGGTTGAAACGGTTCCTAAAATTCCACGCGTACGGAGTAGCGGGCACCAGCTAGTTTACAATAATAATGCAAGCCCAAAACTTTTGCATGGAATTAGGGAATACATTTGTTTTTATCGCCTAGCCATTATTATTAGTCAACGCCTACATCCACATTTTTAAGAAATGTCTATAATTATGTTCTTGTTACGCTGTTTGCTTCGACATTCGTATTTTTTGTGCGTGAATTTCAATTACGTATCTATAAATACAATTAAATTAAAATGCAATCAGCCATTACAACTTTGCTTACATATTACTCGCATTACTTTTATCACAACTACCCACACATCAAATATATATCATGATTTCTTATATTACCGTCACCCACATGCCATGGTAACTCATTTCCAAATAATCCAATAACAATACAAAATTACTGATTCCCTATGGAATAAAAAAAGAAACTACAATAACCAAAGTCCAAATAATAATCCATACCAAAGTGACTCATAAAGATATAACTAAATCAGCACAAAAGCTGTGTTTTTACAATCATTATCGAGTATAATATTTTCTAACACTTGCGCGACTCATTTGTTTAAATAAAACAACTTTTTTACGGATTTAGACGTGTATATTTGTTTTAAATTTTGTAATTTGTAATAACTAGTCGTAGAAGACACATTATAGCTCAGTTTCACCCGTGACCATGGTGACTGCAAAGTCTCCGAAACCTTTGTGCCAAAATTTAAAACAAATATACAAGTCTAAATCCGTAAAAAGTAGTTTTATTTAATCATTATTGAGTAATTATCTTGATCACTGCCTATTTACTTAGGCGTATATAAAAAATCATAGACTGAAAGTATATCGATGTTGCATGTTAATGCTTATCATACTAACCAAATAAATGAAGTTATGATGCTCTGTACGACTCCAAAGAAGGGACTGGTGTCTTAAACACAGACTATTATGTAGCCTAGTTAGGACACCAGTAAAAGTCTTAAACAATATAATAATGTTAAACTAAAGTTAGCATGTAGAACTAACATTGGGTTATTTGTCTCTGATTGTGCTTATTGTTTACTATTAAGTTGTATGTGTTGAATAAATAAATAAATAAATAAATAAATAAAAAATAAAATAAAATATTAATAACAATAAGTTATTACATTTTATCGCATAAGCGCCTTAGAAGCTACCCTTCTAAGGCGCTTATGCGATAAAATGCAGAGGATGTAACAACAACATACCTAGTATAAAATCTAATACATAATATCCCCACCTTTAGAATAAAAGTGACATAAATCAAAAAATAATGCACTCAAAATGTACCGTTTAACGAATATAACTATTATATTATTATCAATATATTTCTCGACATTAATTACTTCTACTTTAGTATGTATATTTTTGTAATATGTAATATTTTTGAGTTATGTCACTTTAATACTAAAGGAGCAAATTGTAGTCAATACACTGTAAAGTATAAATATATCTATGAATTGTATAACAATGATCATGTAAACAAGCTACACTACTCTACGCCGTTTGGCCCAATATCCAACACCTTATAATATTAACATTTAATAGTCATTTTGTATATAAAAAGATGGCAAAACCTCATAATACCTACACCTACAAAACATTAAAAAATACAGGCACAATTGTATATATTTGTAACAAATTGTTTATATAATGGTAAATATGTTTACAAAAGTTAGAAATACCTAATTTTTATATTACATCATTGTATATAATATATGATATTTAGTACAGGTTGTCCCAAAAATGAATCTATGAAATTTTAATATATTTAAGCCCGTTTTAACTTTAATAAATAATTTTGTTTCTTTTAAACATATAAAGCATTATTAAAGTAATTTATTAATTTTTGCATTTGACATGCTATGCTTTTACTTAATAAATTATATTCATTGTAATAAATACGTAAAAATATATAAACTCATTCGAGTGACAGATATGGTGGTTGATTTGAAGTGTTGCAAGTAGACCGCAATAAGCTCAGTTGGAAGAGCTTCGGACCGGTATTCCGAGGTCGTGGGTTCAAGTTCCACTTGCGACATTTCACTTTTTTCCACCATAATTTGATTTATTAAATATAAAGCATTATTAAGAAATTAAAAAAAAAAGTAATGATTTTTATTAGCAAGCAATAATAGTTCGCCAAATATTATAAAATTGTAAAATTATATTGACATTATTTATTTATTATATAATAAATAAATTTCGCTATTTATTTTTATGTAATATTTATTTGCAATAAATACACGCAAATGTAAAAAAAAATATTTTTTATAATTTGCTAAAAAAAAAAATTGGTAATTTAATAGATCAAAATTGAGCTCTATATGATCAGAATGACTTCTTTTTGGGAAGACCTTTTTAAGGAACTGTGTAATAAAAGGCACTTAAGAGGATACCAAAATAGCTTCGTGCATTTTTCTACGTACGAAGTTTTCATTGTTTCTTTAGATTGAATGGCTAGAGCTCTAATTTTTAAGTATATATTTTTTCAATATATGATCTAGGATCGCATAAACTCAGAAACGCGATTGAAGAAAGTTTTCTCGATAGAAAATCTTAGCGAAACAACCTCTCTAATTTTTTATTTTTTTCATTTGTCGGTCTATTATCGCGTATTAACTAATGAAATAACTTTAAGAACATAAGTAACTATTATATATAGAAACACGTAAATCAGAATTAAAATATATTTAGTAGATTTTGAGTAAATAGGAAAAGTATCCCTAATTCTTCATTTTCTGTGCCTACTGGCTGTGTTAATATGTACGTGTCGGCGATGATATACGATAATATTGATGTAGGCCCTTAAACATTGTACACAAATAACAAATATAAAATTTTCATAAATTGTCTCCTTACAAATAAAGCTGCAAAATTGCAGTGTGCGCTTGTAACAATTTGATATTATTTTCTTTTTAAGTGGCAGGTAAATAATAACATTATAACAATGTTATATCGGCAGTCTTCATCATTGGATTGTGTTCGGGACTCCTGATTCGAAACAATATAATTAAATAATTATTAAAACATAATTATAATAACACATGACAATAAAAAACTTGGACTTAATAATTTTTATTAGGTTGCAATATTTGTATAAGTTACAAAGCGCAACAACAGTCTAGGTGCAGTCTTCTTGAAAATTTTGTTAGGTAATTTTCACCTTTGAAACGTCAGAATAAAGTGTAATTTGGTACTACATATTATAATAATGTACAATATAAAAAGAAGTTACTATTCTAGTTAGCTTTAGAACGCACTATTTAGTTACATTATAAGAAAACTTAAAACCACTTGTTTTTAAAAAACAAATTGTCGATGTAAATTCTTGTCAAAGCGCTCTGTATTTTAACATATATTTAGTACCATCACCAATGATTTTATGCTATCTACTATAAATAAAATATTTGTTATGGTGAGATAATAAGTCTACTGTCATTATTCGACGGGCTTCGTGGTGGAGTGGTTTATGTAATGGACTGCCATGCACGAGGTCGCGGGTTCGATTCCCGCTTGGGACAATCATTTGTGTGATATCCATAAATGTCGTACAAATGTTTGTACTGCGTCTGGGTGTTTCTATGTATTATAAGTATGTATTTACAAAAGAAAAGTAGTATATGTATTCTATCCGTATTCTGGTACCCATAACACAAGCGTATAAGCTTAGCTTGGGACCAGACGACGTTGTGTGAAATGTCCATGAATATTTATTATTGTTAATGAAACCGCTCACGATTTGCCACCAAATTACCAAAAAATACCAAATCAAGGTTAGTTTAATACAAAAGACTTGTCCATTATCGCTTAATAATTAAAACATAATCTACCACATAATTTAAAGTTATTATACTACATTAAATAGAAACAGATATTCCACCGTAGCTCTAAGTGTTAAAATAACAAAAAGTGAAGAAAAGTCTAAAAATATCTACATTTAAATATGCCCAAATGTTTAATCTAAGTAACTTTCAACGTAGATATAATAAACTGAATTATTTAACTAAAGTTAGTTTATTCACTGTTCTGAGATCTAAATATGTATTACTAAATCGGTACTAATAATCTAATATGTAGATCAATAAATCTATTTGAAGTGGTTTTTTTTTAAATACCAATTACTGCGCAAGAGGTCGTGGGTTCGATTCCTTACAAAGATTGTGCGTTAAACCCGGAAATTGTATGGTTTGAAAATTGTCCTGCAAGAAAAACTGAATTTTTACTTCCCAGCGGTACTAAAATATGTAAAATTAACTTTAAAGTATGAACTACCTAAACTAATTAACACAAATGGTCAGTAAAGGCAAATAGCATCTAGTTTCCTTCACCGTAAACCAAGCTATATTAACATTATACGCACATAACTTCATGTACTCAGAGTTGCTCGCCGGGGATTTGAACTCATGACCTCTTTGCAGCAATATCTCCATTAGGCTATTGCAGCCCCTAAGTTAAAATAACCTTTATTATGATGTAGGGACAATATAAATTAGGCTGTTTGACATTCTCCTCTACCGAGCTATAGAGTGGCCTTTCCATACATTATGATCACATTTAAAAAAAAATTGTTGATTATGTTTTATAAATAACAAAAAAGTAAACCATTAGAACAGAGAAAACTGATACAAGTGAGAGCCCGCTCTCATTTTACTCATGACTGTATGAAAAGTCCAGTCTAAAATAACTAATTCTATATTCCCATCTCACCTTATACCATTCGAAGTCCAAAAATAAAAACCCTACACCAGAAGTACGAAGGGTTCTCACATATTGGGTTCCTGTTTGAAGGGGATGGTCTCGAAGAGTGGGCTTGTCTCGTGGAGTGGGAGCTGCGGTACTAGTGGAGGCGAGGAAGGCGATGATGCCTGGGTCGCGTTAGCGATGGGTGGCGAGGCGGCCGTGTCTTCGATACTGGCTTCTGTAGACGCCCCTGTGCAAACACACCGTTAAAGTTTCATATCTTTGTATTTTTAGACATCTATCATTTTTTTTGTGTTAAAGTGATACATCTCAAAATTGAACATACACAAATCTGGACCTTAATAAAATTTATATTAAGGTCCAGATTTGTGTAAAAATATAACTAGTAAAATATACCACAATGAATTATTATTATTGCAGTTGTTTAGTTTTTAACTTAAGTGGTTAAATTTGTTTTTGAGTTATATCACTCTTATGCTAGAAATGAGAAGACAATATAAGACAATTTTAAATTCAATTAGTTCACATTTAGCTTTCACAGATGAAATTTAACTAACATATATAGAAAGAAAATAGACAGAGTACTAACTAATAAAGAGGCAGACATGTCTATTTTAGTTTTATCTACTAACTAGCTGACCCGGCAAACGTTGTTTTGCCATACTAAAAAAAAAGTTTAAAAATAGATGTTGGCCGATTCTCAGACCTACTGAATATGTATGCAAAATTTGAGAAGAATCGGTCAAACCGTTTCGGAGGAGTACGGTAACTAACACTGTGACACGTGAATTTTATATATTAGATATAATAGCCTTCGTTTAATATAAGTTATCAAGTTTGATTGTCCTTATACCTTAAGAGACGAACATAAGATGGTTTCATACTTATTCTTAATTGATAACCTATCAAGTTTAAAAAGTCTAAAGTAAATCTGACCTCCAAGTAACATCTCTTGCAGTAAACTATCAACGTGGGCTACACCAAACAGTTTGGCGAACTGTATTTGTTCAATCATTTGCCACGTGATACTTTGCAGTGGGGGTAGGCAGAGCAGTAGCTCTCCGAACCGACCGCGCCCGTCGTACTGTCGGTCTGAGATGTAATCTTCCAAGTTTATTTGTATCTGGTAGCGAAGCTGTTTTATCTTCTGTGGTTGAGAAAGACCCTTCGCGTCTGTAATACATCAATGAAACATTTAAGAATCGTAGAAAGCGTTGTGTTAAAAATATCAACAAACTATTAAAGAAAATAACATAGGTTTTTAAAAACTCAAATTCCACTGGATTAAATATTTTTTTTTTTTTTTTTTAAATAAATATTCATCGACATTTCACGCAGCGTCCTCTGGTCCCAAGCTAAGCTTATATGCTTGTGTTATGGGTACCAGAATACGGATATACTACATATACTACTTTTCTTTTGTAAATACATACTTATAATACATAGAAACACCCAGACGCAGTACAAACATTTGTATGACAATTATAAACATCACACAAAGTATTGTCCTGACCGGGAATCGAACCCGAGACCTCCTGATCGGCAGTCCGTTACATAAACCACTAGACCACGAAGCCCGTCATATTATTTGTACATTTAGCCTGCTTTCCCTTGAAGATTTTCAGATTTCTTCGAGCAGTATTACGAAAAACCCTTTCTAAATGATCACTAACATGGTGCTATGGATTCATAGCTTAGATTGAAACTACAATTTTTTTTTGTTAGGCATATGCATCGCCTCGTTATAAGAGTAGAAATAAAGTTATATGTACAGATGGTGGTGATCCTAAATCCTAAATAAATTATAAAATCATACTAACTAGGGTCGAAGAACACGATGGCTTTGAGACACGCGAACTCTGTGTCGTCGATGTCGATCTCTCTTAACGGCTTCACAATCTCGTCTATGACTCGCATTCCAATCATACTGATGTCTATGTCCATACGCCCATCTGTAGTAAACCAGAATATTACTAACATAATCAAAGGATTTCAGCCAGCATGTAGAAAATAGGTTAAAACATGGGCGTCGCAAAATGGAGCGTTTAGGAGTTTAAAATTAAGTGGGATTTAAACTTACAATCTCCGAATGTCGTTTCATTGCTCTATTATGAGCTGTCGTGAGACTTGGTTAAACTACACACTTTCTATTATATATCTTAATTTAATAGGAAGTGTATATTACTTATAAACTAAAAAATAGAATTATTTCAATTAAACTAAAGGAGCACTTTTTAGGGTTCCGTACCCAAAGGGTAAAAACGGAAACCCTATTACTGAGACTTCGCTGTCCGTCCGTCCGTCTGTCACCAGGCTGTATCTCAAGAACGGTGATAGCTAGACAGTTGAAATTTTCACAGATGATGTATTTCTATTGCCGCTATAACAACAAATACTAAAAATAAAATAAAATAAATATTTAAGGGGGGCTCCCATACAAAAAACTGATTTTTTTACCGTTTCTTGCTCGATACTAATAACGTTGCCTTATGTTGCATAGATAATGGTACGGAACCCTTCGTGCGCGAGTCCCACTCGCACTTGACCAATTTTTATAAGAGATTTATGCAAAAATTTAATTGTAAAAGTACATATTAAAACAACAAATATACGATATAAGTATATTACCTATATTATGTTTGGTGATGATGCAGTTGTTCCCGAGCAGTAATATATCACTGAGATGCAATGACCGTCGCGCACACCCCAGTAGTAGATGTTCCCCGGCGTGAGCGCGAAGTAACGCCACCTGTTATTATACCATCGTTAATAATCTATTTCCATTCCATTGAGATTGTAATTTCTTATTTCAAAAACAATCACTGACACCTTCAGTTTATCACAATGATGATCAATAGTTACAATAGTAGCTTGTAAGAATAATTATTTTCTCAAAATGGCCATAACTCAAAATGTTGTAACTGACGTATTAATTTTTTACTGAATTTAAACGAAATAAGGTATTAGTTCGATTTCATAAAAAATGAAAGGCAGGTTTTGAACTACACACAAATTGGTAATGCGCCTGGCGGCCATGTTGGTGACGTCATAGTGACGTATAGATGAGAATATTACATTAATTTGCTAGCCGGACCTTTTGCTTTGCTGATGACGTCACAAGGGCGTTAATTTGACAAGGTTCCAGCGTATTACCAATTTGCGTGGCTTATATATGTGCGCGACATATACCATGTCCGTACAATTTACATACACAAAGATTTTCTAACAAAATCGCTCTCTTAAGATTGGTCTTTCTATAACTGCCGTATATTCCCACACTATTAACCATAAGTTTAAATAAGTCCAAAACTAACCTGATCATCTAAATGTAGTTCTGTGAAAGCAGGGATGTACTTAGCCCACTCGACTAAGATCAGTAGTTGCTGCTTGATCGAGTCGCACACATCATTGATCTTCGCCAACTTGCGATTATTTATTTCAGCGTCTGTTACGTTGTTTGTCTGTGTAAATATTTTAAAAAAAAATTCTTTGCAGTTATTACTGTAGATTGTTAAAATAAAAAATTAAAAGATGTAAGTTTTACGAAACAAAAAGAAATTGTTTCATAAACAGGTAATGTGACACATTAAAAATCTGTTATGTCTGACTTATATAGTCAGACATAACAGAAAGGTAGATGAAATAATTGAACAACATTTACGATATATGTAATATGGTGTACAGAAGTCAACGTTAGTACCTAGTACCATAGTTGGTAGTAATAATAGTCGTAAGAAATGTAATATTTATTTGCACTCTTAGATCTAAAGTGACATAACTCATAAATAAAGATAAACTTAACACAAGTTGGCTTAAGCACTGCAAACAAACAGACGGTAAATTTATTAGTTAATAACACATTGAGACACGCCTTGAGTATGTGTTTTTTAATTGTGTCACTTTAGGAATAAAGATGCGTATGTTAAAATCTTTAGCTACTCGTATTTATGGCAATTGAAATATTCATATGACAGGTTTTTGGTGCTTCAAACACTGGAAATAATACAAATATTTCGTGGTTTGTAAATCTAATTACAAATACAATACTAACCTCATCAATAACCTTTCTACTGAGTAGTTCAGCATTAAGCAGTGATACTACTGATAGTCCATTGGCTTGTGTCGGCTCTTCGTAGGACGGCCTCCTACAATTGATACGATCCCTTTCATTCTGGACAGCTGTAAATATAACATTGCATCGCATTAGCAAAATGAAAATAACACACGAAATCTTTACAAATTATACACACAATAATTTTATTTATTTGTAAAAACGCAGGGAAGAAGGTGATACGAGACATTTTAGGGTGGTTTTAAACCCGCGATAACACTGGGCTTATGCTATGGGCTAAACTAGTCTTTATTTTTACTTTTATAAAACAAAGTCGTTGTAGGTATTTATGTCCGTATATGCGCTTATATCTATAAAACTACGCCCAGTCCTGAGAGACTGGGTTGAGGCGAGGCATCGGGATCCGACGTATCACCTAACCCAGCTCCTCACAGGTCACGGCTGTTTCGCCAAGTACCTGTGGGAGGTGGTTGGTATCGAGTCGGATCCCGTTACGGATACCGCAGAACACACCCCTGCCGTATGCACGGCCTGGGACGCCCAGCGCGCTGAAACCGTCAGCGTGCTGGGTCAGGACTTGTCGCTCTCGGTCGTGGTTTCGCCTATAGCCGAGAGCGAACAGTGTTGGGCCACCGTCGCCCCCTTTCCTAGGTAAATGGTGGCAAAGAGGGAGGCCCTGCGGGAGTGCGAACGCTCTGGTGGCACTTTGCTCCCCCGCAGGGCCCCGGGCAGGGGTCTTAGCCGCGCAATAGCCGGCCGCGGCCCCTCCCTACGAGGTGGTCGCACGCGGCGGGTCGGTATTTCGAGACCCGCCGCGGCAAATGTAGCTGTTGGTCACGGCTACGCGACTGGGGGACTTCATGCTCCCCCAGTCGGGTCGGGCCCCGATTAATGGGGCCACCCCTCGCCGGGTCATGGTAAAGCTCAAGGCACCATCATGGCACAAAAATCTCTAAAACAACGTAACCAGTTTTGATACGGTTTTTAATATGGTTAAATGGTTAAAGATGGCTTTTATATATAATTAACTAGCTGACCCGGCAAACGTTGTTTTGCCTAACCAAAAAAAAATTTAAAGATTTGAAAAATAAATGTTGGCCGATTCTCAGACCTACTGAATATGTATGTAAAATTTGAGAAGAATCGGTCAAGCCGTTTCGGAGGAGTACGGTAACTAACACTGTGACACGTGAATTTTATATAAGATTTATATATGAATTTTATATAAGATTTATTAGATGTTGCCCGCGACTCCGTACGCGTGGAATTTAGGAAAGTTTCATGAAAATCCATCCAGTAGTCTTTACGTGAAAGAACAACAAACATCCTTACATTCATACATCCAACATTAACCAAACAACATCCAAATATTAGAATATGGATAGAAGACCGAGGAAACGTTCGCGTTGCTCGGCCAACAGTTTAAGTAGGTACCTATTTTATTTAGTCGCGCGTAATTCTTTTTTCGTCATAATATCTACTAAGATATTCATTTAAATTGCATACTGTATAGAGCAGTTATAATCTATATTAACCGTGTAAGCTAACTAAGGTATTTAATTTGATAAAAAAGATTACTATATACACATAAATAGCTTTTGAAAACACCCTATTGAATTTGATAATTTTTGTGACATTATTATGGGTACAGCGGGTTTCCCATAAAAGATAGACATATGCTCTCGGGACTTTTTTGAAGAACTATAGGTAACAAACAATTCCTCCATACATTAGTTTGTTGTACCTCACATAGATAAGGCAGCGTTTTCATTTATAGCTCGCACGCGTCCGAGTTACTCGGCAAATTTAATCATATCTCATCCAATATACACCAAACCCCAACAAATTATGCGAAAAAAGCCATCCTCTTGAACCATTCTATCTATTAAAAAGAACCGCATCAAGATCGGTTGCGTATTTTTGAAGATATAAGCTCACATAGGGACATACATACAAAAATTACGACTTTGTTTTATAAGAAGTAAAGAAGATAAAGATAGATTAGTTAAGGTTCAGTTTCAAAATCGTTTCTAAGTCGCGGGCAACAGTAGTTAATAAGTTATGGACATCCTACAAAACTATTTACTTGCAAAGCGAAATTTAAGTTATGTGGCCGGCTGTTTACATATAAATTAAATATAGGTATATCATATTATGCTAAACAAACAATCACATAATAAACAATTTACGTAAGTTTCCTTGTTAACCCCTAAAATATTAGAATAGAAATATATGCTGAAATAATGAATGGAATTATTCATTGGCCTTCCATATAAATTTTAGCTTTGTTTATTAATGAGAATTTCCTACTAAACGATTTACTTTGAATTTATGTTATTGTGAATACCACGCATGTAATAAATGTTTAATAAATATTTGAGGTAATTAGAATATTATATGTGACACGAACGATAAGTGGGTTGGTTGAACTTATGAGTAATGGCGGGAGATCGTTGGACAAAGAGAGGAAATGTTATAAAATATTATAATTTTTCAATAAATATCGATATATTTTATTATTTTGTAATTAACAACAAATCAATGCATATTTATTCAATTGTATAAATTGATATCGGTAATACATAATATGTTTTAAAAAAATACTGAAAATGTTTTAAGTTGCCGAATTGGCTGATTGTAGTGTATTTGTATAAATAAATATTTTTAATAGTATTGGCTAATATTCTAATGGAAACATTTTAAAATAAGAGTGCGTTATCTTCAATAAGTATTCTATCTAATATATTATGTAGATGGTAAACACTTTTAGTAGAAAAGCTAAGAGATGTGATTGTATGCACATGCCAAAATAGCTTAGTAGTTTCGGATGTCAATCGTTTTACTTTTGGTTTGAATATTGTATATAAGGAAATACTTAAAGTTTATATTATATATGTTTTAATTTACATTGAAACTAGCTGTTCACGTGAATTCTTACGCGAGGAATTTAGAAAACCAATGATGCATATATACCACCAACGCAGCGTGATGTTATGTAGCCTATAGCTAGCCCTAGATAAATGTACAATTCAGCACTAAAAGAATTGTTCAAATCGCGCGTTAGCGCGTTTAAACAATTTCCTTAGCTTTAAAATATTAGTATACTAGCTGACCCGGCAAACGTTGTTTTGCCATACTAAAAAAAAGAAAAAAAAGGTTTGAAAAATAGATGTTGGCCGATTCTCAGACCTACTGAATATGTATGTAAAATTTGAGAAGAATCGGTCAAGCCGTTTCGGAGGAGTACGGTAACTAACACTGTGACACGTGAATCTTCTAATATATAAAATTCACGTGTCACAGTGTTAGTTACCGTACTCCTCCGAAACGGCTTGACCGATTCTTCTCAAATTTTACATACATATTCAGTAGGTCTGAGAATCGGCCAACATCTATTTTTCAAATCTTTTTTTTTTAGTATGGCAAAACAACGTTTGCCGGGTCAGATAGTTTTATATATAAGATAATTTATATACAATCCAATATTTGGCAGGAGGTAAAAATTATGATTAAAATAATCCGTAACATTTAAGTTTTTAGATGAACAGATAATAGATGAATAAATACGAACTAAGCTAACAAAAGCTTGTTAAAAAGATAAAACTAACCTTCTTTCTTCATGCCAGCTTTGAAACATTTTCTTAGTCTGCAATATCTGCATTGATTTCTTTTGTCTTTGTCAACCACACAATTTCTGCTGAATCTGTAACAAATAAATACAAACTTATAATTCAATAACACAAGTATTAAAACCTGCACAAGCCGGAATACAATATCGATTAATAAAATTATTCTGGACACAGGTCTCTTCCACTTTGAGGATATCATTTAGTCGGCTTTATTTCTTTTTTAACATGACGCTGCGTTAGTGAGAAATGTTGCAGAAAAAGCTAATTATTTTGTAAATTTCGCGGGTACGGAGTCGCGCCCAACAGTTAGTTATTAAAATTACAAGATCAGTTGTATGCGAATAATTTAATCATACACTGACGTAAACCAATAAACTAAAATTAAATAAAAACTTTTGATATGTATAGTGTAGGAATGACTTATTAAAATCCACATAAACGCGATCGGTAAAACAAGTTTCTCAGTCATGGTAAACCGCACGCGTAAAATACGTTTCAATTATAGTAATCAATGACGTACGAATGTATACAAGAACTAATTACCTCTTATAAGAAACATGGATGTATAAAGCCCGGTTTCCACCGCGAGCGGAACGGACCCATTAATGACTTCGTTAAACTCGCAAACGCAAACTGCATACTTGTATTTCCACCAACAAATTGTCGGACGGAAAGAGCCGAGCGTGTAGAAAGAGTAGAAATGAGCTCGCTCAGTTCTAGGTAGCACCAACTCTTCGTTGGTGGAAACTCAAACCTATTTAATTAAAAAGGAGTCCGTTCCGCCTAACCATTTTCCGCACATTACCCTTTCGCAGTGGAAACCGGGCTTTAAGCTGTGTAATATTGAGATTAAGTCCAAGTATACATTTCATACTTGGACTTGAATCTCAACTAAAACGACGATGCTTTATTAGTCTCGTTTAAATATATTTCTTTCATCTATGTAACGGAATTTTTGAACGTGTTTTTATCTTAATTTGATATCAGCTAAGCTATATATCTCGGGTAGCTCGTGATAGAGCTCAGTGGAGAAGCTTAGAGGAGGCCTATGCCAAGAGACACTCGGAATTACGAGATATCCTATAATTTTTTTTTAATATTCAGGACATTTCACACAACGTCCTCTGGTCTCAAAGTAAGCTATATTTCTATGCTTGTATTATGGGTACCAGATACGGATAGACTACATATACTACTTTTCTTTTGTAAATACATACTTATAATGCATAGTAAACACCCAGACGCAGTACAAACATTTGTATGACACTTATGGATATCACACAAATGATTGTCCCAAGCGGGAATCGAACCCGCGACCTCGTGATCGACAGTCCGTTACATAAACCACTCCACCACGAAGCCCGTCTTTATTTATCATATGTGTATTTGTAAATAATTATGTAAAGTAACTCCGAATAAATGGCTTATTATTATTATTTTAAGCTATATGTATATGTCTGACATCCAGGCGCGAGGCGCAGGGCAAACATTTATGTGACGGATATAAACATCACACAGGAATTCTGTGCAGATATCGAACCAGCGAGCGACCTTATGAACAGCAGGTCATCGCATGAACCAGTAGACCAGGCTTTCCAAGAGTCTTTCTCTAGTTTTGAAACAAAGCAAAATATTTTAATTTGGGTAGATTAAGAGAAATGTGCCGATATGAGTGTTTTAAAACGTGATTATGAGAGGCTACTGTAAAGTCAGATTTCAGTGTAATATAATATAGGTAGGTGTAATCTACATGACTATAATTAATTTCAGGGCCACAAGTTTGTGAATGTATGATTATGCAGAACTTATTTGAATATTAATTTGAATAATTGACTTACAATGTTGACTTTGACTACATATACATAATAGTTTTGTGTAAATACACGCATTAGAAGTGTAAGCGACCGTGCGGTGGCCCGAAGTAATAATTCAAGTGTCACCACCGTTTTTTCCTCCCGAGGGTGCTGTAAAATCAAGACGTTTTTGACGTTTGCAGTTTGCAAAGACTACTATGTCACTTGAATTATGACTACCAAATTTTATTAGACCTTAGAGTACAATTTAGCCAGGTTTTTACGCGTATTCTCTATATAGCCGGATTAACACAAAAGTTGCAAATGCTACAGGCTCCGCGCCTTCAGGGGCCCCGCGCTCAGTAGAATATGAATTAACTTTCAAGGGAAGTCTTAAAATCCCCTTCAGCCCCGGGTACGCCCATGAAATGAAAAGGCCCTTTACCGCATTTGCTACGGGTTCCACACTGTCTTGACTGCTCTACCTGGTAAATATGTGGATCCACATATAAACTAGTTGTGTATACGTGTAACAAACACCATTCCCATTGACCATAGATTAATTGATGCACTTTAAGAATATAATTATTTTAATTTGTCTTATATTTGTCTATTTTTCTTTTTCTTTTATTTTCACGAGTTGTTTGTTATCCATAAATTATCTTTAGTGTTATTTTTATTGTTATTATGTTGTGCACTGTTTTATTCTCTATGTAATGTCTAATGTCACTAACACGGCCCAGCGGAAGATCAGTGCTGGTTCAGCGTTAGCTGAGCTGGGACCGATTTTTAACATGTAGGTCATATATATGTATAGGTAAGTCACATTGTTTTAGCCATAAGTTCATGTTAAAAATAAAACTTATTTTCTTTCTTTCTTCATTACTTTTTGGTATGGAAGACAACCCTAACGTTTCCATTATCATTGAAAGTTCGATAAATAATTGTTGTGCCAAAGAGTTATCTCTCAGCAGTTACACGACAAACAAACTTGCATCATGCATTCCTAAAGAATTGATTAAATTGTATGATGTACAAGCCAACAAGTAATTAATAGCAAATTTATGTAACGAGGTCATATTATTATGTATAACTAGCTGTGTCCACGACATTGGTACCTATTCAATATACCTACACAACTAAACTTAACTAAAAACGAAAATTGAGGGAGTCAATAACATAATTCGGCAACGTTAACTGAACTTTCTTATTACAAAAACTGTGTATTATAGACTAATGGTCTTATTCATAATGACTTATCGGAGGTTTAAAAGTTCGCTAAATTCAGTTCGCGACAATTGTCAAAACTTGTTATTCATGATAGTCTTTTTACGTTATAACATTTATTATCTCTCTGATAAAATCTCCGTTTAAACCTCCGATAAGTCATTATAAATAAGGAGTTTATTTAATATAAACGTGTATAACGAAATAACCAATTAATCAAAATAATTTAATAAATATTCATGGACATTTCACACAACGACCTCTAGTCCCTAAGCTTATATGCTTGCGTTATGGGTACCAGAATACGGATAGAATACACATACTCCTTTATTTTGTAAATACATACTTACGATTAGTTGTTTTCATTACAGTTAAATTAAGAATTTGTTTTGATGCAGATTTGTGTGAGAGATACAGATTATAAGGTAGGTAGTGATCAGAGAACGTGTCTGTGTGTTTCAAACCCTAAATCGTTATGTTTCGCGAATAAAACTATAAGTAACTAATATTACTATGTTTTTATTTAATATTGAAGGCGAGAATAATGTTTTGTAGAAAAAGGTTAAGTTTTTATAGTGAGGTGAGGACATAAAAACTGAAGGATACAATTGAAATTAAAATTTTGTTACGACCTCTCCTCTGTCATTTGTGACGTTAGCTCGTACCATTAACGTAAAAGATTGTGTATTTTTTTTACATTAACAGGAAATATTATTATATAATTACATAAACGAATTAACTCTAAAAATACACAATGTATTAGCAAAAAGTAAGAATTCTACAATCAATATTTTGTTTTTAGCTGATTGCTTTTAATATTTTATTAGCCTTCCTTGTGGTGTCTATGTATCTATGTAACTACTCGCTTTAATAATGTTTAATTATTTGTAACTATGTGAGAGACGGAAACCTCGAAACTAAACCTGGGCCCTGAGTCCGGTAAATGAATGGTGTCACAATGGCACCACAATGACAAATTATAACCTCAAAAAATAACAATACACTACCAAATTTGATAAAATTCGCCACTAAGTTTTGTAATTGTGGTGCCATTGTGACACCATTCATTTACCGGACTCAGGGCCCTGTGCCAATAGGCCTGGTCAGCGCGGCACAGTAGACCATAATACCTCCCAAAGTAGAGGAGGCCCGTGTCTAATAATGGCCTGGAGACAGAATAATTAGTGTCTAGATTATCTTTTTGTAGTAAAAGTAGCTAGTTAAAATACATCTTTAGCCGCTCCAGTACGTGATAAAGCAAGAATGTTTATGTATAAATATGTTACAGGGAAAGTAAAAATTATACAGACTGATTTCATTTTGCCAACACGTCTGGTCAGCATGTCATAGCAGACTAAAAACTCTCTCATAATGAAAGAGGCCCGTGCCCACCAGGGGGACAGGTCTGCTATTCAATATTGTCACAATGATAGTTCAATGACAATATTATGGCGACATATTGGCATCATTTGTGATAAAAAATTAACAGTAGACTACCAAACTTGATAAAATTCGCTATTATGCAATCAACAAATGCAATAACTGATAACATAATGGCGAATATTATCAATTTTGGTACTCTACTCTAAATTTTTTGTCACAAATGATGCCATTGTGGCACCATAATGGTGTCATTAAACTAACATTGTGACAACATCGAATAGCAGACTTGGCCCCCAGGACGTTAATGGGCTGAGAAAAAATATAAACTGATTTATTCACTATAGGTAGATTGTTTAATATTTTATAGCTCTGGTAGGATCAATCGCCTCCTGTTTTGTTATACCATAAGCGACCGTTACCCATAACGTACTTTCGGATGATTCATTCGTTTGTCACCATCGAAAACAACAAAAATATAATTACCAACACAAATTAGGACATGAATTAGAACTAATATAAGTACTACTATTAACTATAAATGATACAGGATCAGTAACACGAGACGTATATTGATAACATAAGGAAATGTTTGTGTAAACAAACATTTCCTAACAAAACAGGAGGCGATTGATCCTACCAGAGCTATAAAATATTAAACAATCTACCTATAGTGAATAAATCAGTTTATATTTTTTCTCAGCCCATTAACGTCCTGGGGGCCAAGTCTGCTATTCGATGTTGTCACAATGTTAGTTCAATGACACCATTATGGTGCCACAATGGCATCATTTGTGACAAAAAATTTAGAGTAGAGTACCAAAATTGATAATATTCGCCATTATGTTATCAGTTATTGCATTTGTTGATTGCTTAATAGCGAATTTTATCAAGTTTGGTAGTCTACTGTTAATTTTTCAGTCAGTAAACCTCCATCCGGAAAAACCGTATAACTTATTTGTTGGAATCACTAAGGTTATTCAATCAGGAATCCCTAGATTTTGTTAGATTTTAATGTTCATGTTGTCACGGATTAAAAATACTAGTGTCATCACACTTTTTCCTTCTTAGGGGGCTGTAAAAGCCGGCTAGGGAATACTGTACACAAACATCATCCTCTGTGAGAGATGGAGAACTCGAAAAGAAAGCCTGCGCGGCTAAGTAGACCGTAAACCCTCCCAGAATGCAAAAGGCCCGTGCCCAACAGTGAAAGTTAATGGGCTAGAGTATGTGTCATTTTATGGTTTTTATGTGGTTGATTGTATTGAGATAACATGAGACTAAATGTTTTCATAATAACATTATGCAGAGTAATTTATTGACGATGATAAAATAATAATAATATATGACGGAACCTTGAGCGAGTTTCCCGCTTTTGTAGAGAACCCCGATTACTAAGACATTAATAGAAGAATGTGTTACCTGCATGTATATAGATGGTTCTTTCTGACGCTTCTTCTAAAGAATCCTTTACATCCATCACAAGAAGACGCTCCATAATGTTTGCCAGTAGCTCTGTCTCCACAAATAGCGCAGTGCTGGGAGAGGACCGTGGAACTTGCAGCAGACGCCTCACTACTGCTGGTCTCCAATTGCATATCACTATCTGTAACAATTTAAATTATTAAGATGAACGCTTGGACGGAACTCATCACCCCGTTTCTTTCCCAAGGTGCTATAAGAGACAGCTAATGAATATAATAAATAAATAAATAATAATAACTAAACTAAATCATATGCTAACACGCTTAGTTGAATGAGAATATGACGGCTGATAGAAGAGGGTGGAAGGAAAAATGTGCTGCACCGACCCCAAGTAGCTTGGGGTAAGGGCAGGAAGAAGAAGAAGATGCTAACACACTTATTCGGTGCGCTATACTAGAGCACCAAATACCCTCCTAAAGTGGAGGAGGACTACGCTCAATAACCGGACATTTCTAGACTCAGATGTAGAGAAGATTGTTACCAGCCGATGCTCACGAACGCGAAAAATTTAAAATCACTACACAACCTCTTTAAAAGAATAATGCTTATGTCCTAATGCTTAAAAAAAGAACAAAATACTATAAAATATTCATTTGTCATGGATTATGTAAATAAATGAGCGTGTTAAAAATACTGCTGAAAAACATACATTTGGATAATAAATCTTTAAGTATTCATGATAAAAACGAGATAATCATCACAATGATAATATATTTCGTAGGTGTACGATTGTACGCTACCCAGCTGTTGACGATGTTGTCATAAGTATGGAATTGAGTGTTATACGATAGATAACTGTTTATAAATCAATAATCTAATAAATAAGAGTGTATTACATAATATACTATTGACTTTAATTGTACCTATATTTATAAATCATAATGTTAAATAAACTAAATTATAATGGAAAAAATGATAACCATAAGCGGGACTTGAACCCGCGACCTCGGAATGCCGTTCCGTCGCTCTCCCAACTGAGCTATTATGGTCCACGCAAATGTTTACCAAATTTTCCACTACAATCATCTCAATGCGAGTTTTAACATCGTCCGATGTTTTTTCGTACAACGCCATCTATTGAGCGGTTTGCACCAACTCCATCAATCGATCAGTTAGCGTTCTTTACAGAACACAATTGGACCGAAGTAATGGCTGTACATGTATTTCTACATTAATTTATTAATATTTTCTAGCGAGTCAATCGCAAAATATTAATAAATCAATCATAATGTTCTTAAGTATAACGCCATGTTATTTTCGTGAAAATGTTTTGTTTGTTATTTTCTTTGAACTTCCGAAACACTTGGCTTATGCATTTATAGACACTCAAAGCTCTGTATTTTTAACAGTAAAGTTTTTAAGGGCCTACATCAATATTATCGTCGACATGTACATATTAACACAGCTAGTAGGTATAGAAAATGAAGAATTAGGGCTATTTTTTTGTTTACTCAAAATCTACTAAATATATTTTAATTCTGATTTACGTGTTTCTATATATAATAGTTACTTATGTTTTTAAAGTTATTTCATTAGTTAATACGCGATAATAGACCGACAAATAAAAAAAAAAATGGGATAGGTTGTTTCGCTTTGATTTTCTATCGAGAAAACTTTTTTCAATCGCGTTTCTGAGTTTATGCGATCCTAGATTATTAATATTGAAAAAACATATACTTAAAAATTAGAGCTCTAGCCATTCAATCTAAAGAAACAATGAAAACTTCGTACGTAGAAAAATGCACGAAGAATTTTGGTATCCTCTTAACTGTAATTACTATTTATTCTGTGCAGTAACAAACCGTATTAAATGCTGAAGTCTTGTGTTAGAAGTGAATACAGTTGCAACTACTTAACTGATGTCTTCTTTTACCCAACCATTCAGTGCTATATACAGGTAAATACACTAAGTAAACTCATATTTATAAATGCAAATTAAACTTCGGTTACGTCTTACCTATAAGCAAATATGTATTCCTAATGGATAACCTCTATAGTCTGAAATATCGGTAGGTACATCTGAAGAATATGTTTATGAAAATATACATAATTAATTCTGTGTTGTAATGAAAATAAAATCTTTACATATTATTAACAATTGCGCATATTTTATTTGCGTGGTCACAGCAGTGAACAAGCCAAGGTGTAGACAACAAATTAAATCATAAGTCCCATAATCTGAAAGCCTAAACATGACCTACGTCAAGTCATCAATATGAAATAAATATAATAGGGATAAATTTCCAAAAAATTTGAAGTATCACTACGTTTCTAAATCGGCAGTCTTCAGAGAATCTTTCACAATTGTCAAACCAATCAGACAAACCGATAGACTAAGTTGAGCTATTCTAAGATCAATTTCAACGCGAGGACACCCACATCACTTCGCTTTAAATGTTTAGTCAAAATGATATACTTTTTTGTAAACTGTAGAGCGTGGGAGAGTAGTAAGAGAGTGACAAGTATAGTAAAGTTGTACTATACATGCCAGAAATAGAGCTGCTCTCCCAAGCTTTTGTGATAATCATGGAGTAAGTGACTACGTTTGCATTGGTAGACTGATATATTATGATAGAGCCTATTGACAGATTTGAAGAGAAATGAAATATACGCAAATGCTTTCGTTGATAACTTAACCGGGATATGATCAAATCTAAAGGGTCGCACTATACATATTTGTACTCATTATATTTCTTCTTCATGAATCATTAGATACTTGTTTTTAAATAATTTATTTGAGAGGTTCAACTTAAAACTGCACAAATCTGTATTTTCTTATTAGAACGTTGTTTTCTAACACGAAAGTTATATGACATCGATTTTAGTAATCAATAATAATTTAGATAGTAGGTACATATATCTTTACCTGATAAAATATGTTGGCAAGAGCACAAAATAATGTGATCCAATAGATAAAAAGGCACTTATGTTTAATATTATGCGTAGAATTGAAATTGCTCAATAATTACAAACATATTACCTACTTTTTAAATAAGCAGGTTGTATAGTTAGCAACGTTCGTAGGTATTTTATTTTCATATTATTTTACATAATTTTATTAACTACATATAAATGACAAAACAATAAAAGTATGTAGCAATAAATCGAAACTGGTCGTTGTTTTAAAGTTATTATAAAGAATCTTAAGTTTTTGATAACCCTGTATTAATATAAGATGAATAATTAATATCTAATGAGTAAATAAATATTTTTTGTCGTTATTTAATTTGAACAAACCTTCTGTTTTTTGCATCAGATTGTTGTTTTGATACCGCTGATCTTCAGTAGGGCTGTGCACAACAGTATTGTAATATGGACTACCAGGGTGTTTCTCCCATGCTGTTGACGGCATCATGTACTCTCCAGTATACGTCGGATACAACTCGTGTGACGTCATCTCGTATCCCAGTACCGGCATCTTCTATCCGACCACCACTAAACGATACCGACAGTCAACTGTTATCGATATAGAGCAACAGTGTCGACCATTAGAATATACAAATGCAGGTGATTTAACCGTCAAATATTGTCACAAGAACGTAATATCACTATTAAACACAAATCATTTTTGTTAATCACAGTAAATATTGATCCAATAATGAGTACAGTAACAGTGGCCACAGTTTCCGGGTACTGTTTTTGTTTTTATCACTCAGTAATTGTCTAAGCAAGCGCTTGATAGTGTTGTTTACAAAGATTCACGTCGGTGTCGGGTGTCAAGACAGTCGAGAGCGCGCGACCTTACGTGCTGACGATGCTTCTACGACTGACTCAAACACCATACCTGCAATCCAATGTGTGAATCTGCTGACAACACCTATGAATGACCCGCTCGGAAACTGTCAAAGTTAGCAAATGGCGATGCGCAGGCGCATATTCGATACATGCAGCTGAGTCACCCGTTATCGGAAACGTGGCGGATGTAGAATCGAATACGCCGCCCGAGGAGTCACCCGGTTGGTACCAGCTGACAAATAGAAGCTTTTGCCATAACCTACACTTCGTTATAAGTAAACAAATCATTGTGACTAATTGTTGGTACGTATGGACACACTCTTTGTTCTCCCATGATGTCTTTGTTGCTAAGTGTTTATTTTCCATATCATATTAACAAGTTATGTAAAAATTCTGATATAGTACAAAAGCGTTTATCAGCTATATCTATAAATGAAACAAGTCAACTGATAGCGCATTATGCATTTTATTACGTAAGGTAACATTTTCAGAAAAATTGCAGATCTGGCATTGGGGTAATATCTTTCTAAACTCTGTCAAATCCAAATAATTGCAAACGAAAGGATCGGTCTACAACGATGACATATTAAGAGAAGCCTGAACTTATCTGACCATTCGCAGTTATTCCTATAACCGACACTTATTGAACATGCCATCTGTACAATTTAAGGGAATTTTGTCTCTGGCAAAAGATGAAATTTGCTTATATTTTCCTGTAGATGAAACCTAGAGCAGAAGAAAATCGAGTGGTGATGTTTTCTTAGTAACCAACGTGAACAGATTAGATTAACATCTTAATAGCTTTGCAAACCTAAATTATGGAGTTTGTCTTCTCAGGTATCTGAGTTTATTTTGGTCCATTAGAAACGTGAAGAGTGAGAATAATTAAAAACATATCTTCGCTGTGAGGATGACACCGACATAAGAGGTTTGAATTTTAAGCTAAGTTCCAGCTTGGCCAGCTCATAAATCATAGAGTATACCAGTAACTCCCTAAGAAGAACTCCAATACAAATAAGTGCATCTGACAGTGATTTAATATTAAAACGTAATAAAGATGTAAACAGTCTGAGCAGTATGGGTGTTATCAGAGGGGGCAGGTCGGGGTCGTCATATCTCGGTCGACAATCCAACATGTTGCGATACTATTGCATTCAATTTATTATTGACTTTCTAAAAACCATATTTCCATAACTTTATTAAGAAATTCAACGAAATGAATATAATTATGTGGTGGTTATAGCGTAATTAAGTCAGGAAGGGTCTTAAAACATTTTGGGTAAAATTTTTATCAATACAAAATAGAATAAGATGTAACTATTGACCTCTAAAGGCATCTCTTTACAAAAATAACCCTACATAAGCTAAATAAAACTACTTTTTACGGATTTAGAAGCGTATATTTGTTTTAAATTTTGGCCCGACGTTTCGGAGAGTTTTTATTTAAACAGATGAGTCGCGCAAGTGTTAGAAAATATTATCCTACATAAGCTAGTTAAAATGAGACAACAGTTCTCTCTTTCCAGCCCATTAACGTCTCACTGTGAGGCACGGGCCTCTTCTACTTTGTAAAGGATTATGGTATACTATGCCGCGCTCTCACGAAGGATGTTATTTGCATATAATATTCCTCGGAAAACTTTTACAACACCCTGGGGAGGAAATGGGGTAACGACATTTGTATTCCTAATCCGTCACCACACGGACAAAATATATAACAACCTAATTATTCAAAATAACAGTTGAAATTCATAAATTTCGAAAAAGGAAGAAGACGCATGGGATCATTAATCGAAATTGATACGCGTGCGAAACCGGGACGGTTTTCTAGTTTTCTGTATAAATGCAAGATATGAGGAATATGTGCGTTTATATACCTAACTACATTGTGTAATAGCTTAGTCAGTGTATTCTTTTGTATCTGTTTGCAAATAACTATGGCTTTATATTACATCGCCGTTTGTTATTTACCCGACTTTACTATGTAACAAGTATCGCTCTAACACTATAGTTAGATAAACTTGGATAAACTTAAAAAAACCTGTCAAGAGCGAGGTAAACTCGCAAACTCAGGGTTCCGTACCTACTAGACTGAAAAGAAAAATACCTGCACTCAAATAATCAGTTAATTAAACTTAACCGCAGGTTTTGATTCTCTTGCATAAGTTGAAAATTTTTAAAAATAGTCTTAATTTGGTTATATCTTCCAAATGCGTAGATGTAAAAGGTAGATTGTATTTTTTGGAGCAAGAGACCGCAAGATCTACATATCGTATGAGTTTCAAGTTGATACCTTCAGCCGTTGTTGAGTAAAAAAAGTTTGACGGACGGACAGACAGACAGACGGACACCGTAGTGACACTGTAAGGGTTTGTACGAAATCCTAAAAAGCAGAAAAGATAAACTTAAATAAACTTGGATTGAAATAAAGACAATAGATAAGACTTAAAAACTTGTATTGAAACAAAGACAAGAATCTAAATATTAACTTGAAAGAAACATTGTTGCCGGTGATGTTTTATTACTGTTTAATTATATTAAGGCTTCATTTAAAGATGACGCTCTATAGTGTCTGCCTCCCGCTTGGAAAAATGCGTGACGGTAAGATGATAAAGATGATGATACTAATACATGCACGATGGTTGCAAGTGCTACTACTTAGCCTTGCTTATATATAGCTTTTTTTCGGGCATACAATAAACCCAAATTATTAATCTAATGCCCTTACTAACATCATAAAGACAGAACTATACGGAGATCAGAAAGGTTAAGTAGAAGTACATAGCTGATAATATTATGTTTAAGTATATTATGTTTATTTGTATGATTTAATTAACCGTTTGTCTTCAAGGTAAACTACTGAGATGAAGTTCATAAGACATACATTTTATGTGAATTGTATGATACCAAGCAAAAATGTCATCACAATTTCAATCCTTACAATAAAACAAAGTCGTTATTTATGTATGTATATTTGAAAACATGCTTACACAGGGACCCGTGTAAGCATGTTTTCAAAATTCCGCAACAGATTTTGAAGCGGTTTTTTTTTATAGAAAAGTGGTCCAACAGGATGGCTTTTATTTATAATTTGTTAGGTTTAGGTGTACAATTTCCAATTTTACGTGCACAATTTCGGGGGCGACAGCTAGTAAATAATGATTTCATATTAATATTCAATCTGTAAAGACAATATACCATTAGTATTATCCGCGTTGTTCTTATTACAGGATTGTCTTCTAAATTGTATGTTATATGTAGTTATGACGTAAATTATACTGTCAAGAAGATTACTGACATACTATTTAACAAACATATTATTTATATAGGTAATTTAAATTCAGGGAGCGACTTCGGTTCAACTTCATTAATTGTGTTTTATGTAAGACTAGCTGTTGTCTGCTACTTCGTACGTGTGGAATTTAGAAACCAAAACATAACAACTTTTACAAAAAAGCCATCCTCTTGAATCACTCTTATCTATTAAAAAAAAACCGCATCAAAATCCATTGCGTAGTTTCGAAGATATAAGCTCACATAGGGACATACATACAAAAATAACGACTTTGTTTTATAATAAGCAAAGAATTGCTCGCGACTTCGAATGCGTGGAATTAAAAAAAACTCGTTTTTGCAACATTTTTCATTGATGCGTCTCTACTATTGGTCGGAGCGTAATGTTATTATAGCCTATAGTCTTTCTTGATGAATGTACTGTTTAACACTGAAAGAATTTTTCAAATCGGACCAGTGGTGCCTAACATTTGCGCGTTCAACAAACAAACTCTTCAGCTTTATTAGATAAGAATAGAGATAATTAATAAAGAATTGGATAATTAAATTCAGGTAGCGACTTCTGTACAACGTCATAAATTGATTATCTGTATCTGTATGTAGTAATTTTTTGTATAGAAATAACTATATTATGAAAGTATATATTTAATAATACGTAGTCTTAATACGTCATGAGGACATAATTAGTTTTACTTTTAATGAACATAGCTCATAGCTGGACCTAAAAAGGTACATGGTCAAGAGAGTTCTTGTATTAAACTAGACTATTGTATAAGTAATAAAACTACTTTGTTAAACACGAGGTCTGGAGTTTGATTACCAATCAGGTCAATTCATTTATAAAACTAAAATAAGAAAATGCGAAATAAAAGTCATCAAAATCTCACTTTTTCTTCTTGAATCTTTTTTACAAAGAACTTTATTGTTATATGTAGGTTAATCTCGCTATTATTTTTTACTTATAAGACCTTGATATAAGATAGTGAATTGCCTAATTTTGATCAATGTCGGATTACCTACAATTACATGTTTGTAACTGCAAATTAATTATTAAATAATCCGTAGTACTGGCAACACATTTTTACGTTTGTAACATTTTTAAAGTAAGACTAGCTGTTGCTAAAGACATTTTTCACCAGGAATTTCATCTCTCTGTCTCCAGCCCGTTAACGTTCCATTGTTGTGAAAATGTGAACAGGCCTCCTTCACTTTGGGAGGGATTATTGTGTATTGTACCGCACTGACCAAACGGTTGGGCACAGGGTTTATTTTCAAGTTTTCCATCTCTTACAGAGGATGTTATCTGTGTACAATATTCCTAAGCTGGTATTTACAGCACTTTGCGGAGAAAAAGGGGTGGTGCCACTTTAATTCTTAATCCGTAACCACACAGACAAGAATCATACATATAGACATAACCTTTAGTACTCACGGAGGCTAGAGCTTCCTAATAGCAAGAACCTTTTAAAATTAGCCCATGCGTATATATGTAACTTCTTACGATCTAAAATTATGAAGTTTGTTTGCTTGAACGCGCTAATATCAGGAAACGCCCTGTCCGATTTGGAAAATTCTTTCAGTGTTGGATAGTACATTTATCGAGGAAAGCTTTAGGCTATATAACATCACGCTGCGACCAATAGGAGCGAAGCAATAACGGGGAAAATTATTCATATTATTCTCTCGCGTGCGCTGTGTTAGGAGTTTGTAACTTTATATCTATTATGTTTACAAAATTACACGCGTACGAAGTCGCGGGAAACAGCTAGTTATTTATATACTAATGGTCTTATTCATAATGACTTATCGGAGGTTTAAACGGAGATTTTATAGGAGAGATAATAAATGTTTTATCGTAAAAAGACTATTATGAGTAACAAGTTTTGACAATTTTCGCGAACCCATTTTAGCGAACTTTTAAACCTCCGATAAGTCGTTATGAATAAGACCATTAATGATGTTAGATATATTTAATTTTAGTTAAGCATCGATCAATTAATAAATCAATCTGTATAAATCTGCATAAAAACTAAATATGTACGAGGAAAATCCGGCTCAAAACGGCTCTAGCAAAGAAAATAGTTGTAGAGCGATAATACGCAAACGAATTAACACCTTCACATTGCTATTAATATACCACAGTCAAGTTTTATCTAGTTTAGATATGATAAAAATTATTTTGAGGTCACAGGAGTATTGAAATATTAAACATGAAATATTGTTTTGCGTTCCGTACAAAACTGTTGAAGAGGAATGAGAATCCGCTGTCCACCAGCGCATCCTTCTGTAATAGATCACTAGATTAGATAGTACACACAAGATAGCCCGGGCATAGGCTCATGAACTGTGATAGTTAAATAGTTCAAATTTTCCTATATGTATTTTTGTTGTCGCTATAACAACAAAGCCTGAAAAACAGAATACCATAAATATTTATAGGGACATTTACCAAGGTATGCTATAGGCTATAAACATGACGTTGCGAGTAATAGGAGCAAAGCATAAGTGAAAAATGTTGCAAAAACGGGGAAAATTTCCTAATTTCTACGCGTACGAAGTCGCGGGCAACAGCTAGTGTATAAATATAAGGGGTTATATCAAATAGATTCTACGAGTATTAACACAAATACTTATTTTCGTGATTTTTTTTCGTAATAGAAGCTTCATCAAACATAACGTTTTTATATTCCATTGAAATTTTATAAACAAAGTTTTTTTTAATTAGTTATTTAAAGCTATTATGGCACTAATGGCCTTGACCCACAAGTTGTTAGTTTTAAATCCAGCATTCACAGTGATCCAACAGCTTATTCATACGTCAATCATAAATCTTTTACTTCGAACAGATTTGCCAACGTTGTTAATAACATAATAAAGAAAAACAGTATGTGCAGTAAGCAGTAGTTGCAGCATACCTACAGTAAAATAAGGAAATCTATTGCACGCCAGAGACTTATGAATGAGCTGCCAGATTTACCCTAAGGCCCGGTAGGCCCAGGCCTACGGCGGCGTGATTTAGGGGCGGCCACAATCGTGTTAATCTATACCGCATCCTCAAATACTCTTCTATGTTTTAACACGCTTTTATTAGTTTCACCTGTATGTTTGCTTGCTTGCTTGCTTGCTTACTTGGTTGTTTGTTTGTAACCAAGGTTATCATATCCAAGTATACGAAGTTGGCAGAGTATGTTAGAGCAATTAACTAGTTGTAACAAATGATGTCCCATATTTTGTGAAATAAAACTGAATTTTTCTCCTAAATTTCTAAATCTATTTAGATAAAAATTGACACTGAAGTAATTTCATTATTTAGTCTATAGGTACCTATGGTAGATGCTGAGAAAGGGGCGGCTGATGGCTTGTGGCCTAGGGCGGCCGAGACTGCAAATCTACCACTGCAGACCACTGTGAAAGCCGAGTTTTATTTGCTGTTTTGCCAGCGCGGAGCTGTTTCAAGTTATGCGGGTTGGTAGGCTAAAAGAACTTTTAAGCAATCAATGGAGAATATTGGAGACGTTTGAATAAGTCAAAAAATATATTCGTTACATTACATAGCACATTAATAATCACATTGCTTTTGTAAAATACTAACGAGCGTAGCAGTTAAATAAATAAATCCTTATTCTTACTAATTTATGATTGGGAAATAGAGTTGAATCCAAAACAACAATGTTGAAGAGCTCAAGTGTTAATGTGCGTACCGAAACCATAGTGCGATTCAAAAAAGCAACGCCATCTATCGAGCAGTATAGTAAACTTATGTTTGTTAAAGTTTGATTTTTATATTTCAAGAGTATGAAGTCGCGGGCAATAGGTAGTATGTAATAAATTGGATGAACCAGACATAAAATTCGGATAATTTTCCTCCATTGGATATTACCCAATATATCAAAATATGGCCTGGTCCATACAAAAAATAACCATTATGATGACTTGCAATACTTGAACGTACGAGTTTAGTATTACATCATTATAACATAGAATGGACTTTGTCCCCTTCTAATCTATAGAAATGTTACAAGTTCAAAGTCCAATTTTATCACAACACTGATTATGGAGAAATCAGTGATAATAAATAGGTATTTACTGAAAGTAACGCTTATATCAGTGATATCACGTATTATGTGGATTAAGAATACACTTATCACAGTTGTCACCACTCCATTTCCAACTATGGGTCAGCTATAGACGAAAATTAAAAAAAATCACCCTTACGCTAAGTTAGCGTCACGTTGTGATATTCAGTATACCATAGGTAACATATACCTCAACCCTATGAAGATGGTATGTGATCAACAGAAATTTAAAGACTAAGATAAAAAATTGCGTTTTTCTCTAGTAAATACACCCACAAAATTTTGCCAAAATAAATGCATAGCAACAGTCTAAAAACAAAGTAAAGTGAACGTATCGAACAGGATTCGCATAAAAAATGAAACTAACCCAAATGTTTCCTCAATTATTAGATATGTAATACATAATATGCAAACCTGGCCTTTCCATTCTTAAATAACTTTGAATACATCATCGTGACTTGCAATAACTAAAAGTTGCAGGTCCAGCATTACGTTATTATAATATCGAATGGACTTTGCCCCTAATAATCTATGCATGGATTACGGTGCAAAGTCTAAGTTTATCACAACATTGATTGTGAAGGTATCAGCAATAACAATATTATGCAAACTAATGATAGAAAGTAATACTAATCTCCTCGATGAAATTACATAGGTATTATATAGAGACTAGCTGACCCGGCAGACGTTGTTTTGCCATACAAATGTTAGGGGTGGGACAACCTGTATCACTTAGGGGTATAGAAAATAGATAGTAGCCGATTCTCAGACCTACTGAATATGCATATGAAATTTCATAAAAATCGGTCAAGTTGTTACGGAGGAGTATGGGAACGAACATTGTGACACGCGAATTTAATATATTAGATTAATTAATATTTGTAATTTATATAGAATGTAAGAATGTATTATTACAGAAATAAAACTAATTTTGAAATAGAACATTTACATAGGGCAGAAACAACACCTATCGTCAACTTGGGAGAGATCGACAACAGGGCAGAATTTCACGTATAAGAAGTCTTGGGCATTTTATGATATTGGGGTCCTATTATTTGTCCATAGTCTTCTGTCAGACGTCATAACTATGCAGAGTAGACTATTAGTTATCTATATATATATTTTTTGCAAAAAAATATTGGATAACATAATGGATCAATATAATGTATAGATGCAGTTACATTTAGGCTTTCTATACATTATTTGCATTTCTTAAAAAGGCACAATACCTCTGCTCCCGACGTTTCGACCGAGTTGCATCGATCGTGGTCACGACTCACGGGTCGACTGGAGTTTTGCTAGCGACATCTCCGGGAGGCGCGGGTTACGCGAACTACCCTCGCCTGGTCTTGCACATGTAAATGTTCACTATAGTCTGTACTTCGACACACAGCACTAACCACGTCACTCTTCTTATGGCTAGTACCGTCCTGATAACGGTCCTGATAGTCCCGGTAATATTAACAAATTATGAGTTCAAATCCCGTAGGTTTAAAATCAATAATTAGTTGCATTTATTTGAGTATTAACTTTATCTATTTTAAATATTAAGATATGCTTCTATCTTTGGTATTTTCTATAATTATATTTCAATATTTGACTTACATTTTGTAACAACTAATTTAGTAATTATCTTAACGTACAACATAAACACAGAACTGATATCAAATTATAACTTGTTGGGATTATTGAGTAGAATGTTTTACCAAAAAGTTCTGTCGTATTACGTCGCAAGAAAACTTTATACCTTAATGGGTAGGAAATCAATTCGACAGGAAGATACATAAGGTATATAATATCTGTTAGTAGAGTTAACATCATTTTAATTGCTGAAGCCGAATAATAACGGGTAAAACATCGGACATTTGGGGAAATATTTTTTCTCAGACATTCTTGAAAAAATCATTCATCGTTACAATTTTATAATTTTTATATGTCTGCCAGACAAAGCCCTGAACGACATACAAACTAGGAATAGGTATTCCGGGGAATCTTAAACGGAGTGCGGAGCCATCATCTAAGGATGTATTAGAAACTGTCGTTAGAAGTTCTAATCAGAACTGTAAATAATTAATGAGAACAAATAATCGTTACTGGCTCATTATTTCCTAACTTAATATGTATTAGAAGACGTAATTATAGTTCTTGTCAAAACAAACTATAAATATTTGTGACAAATCTATTACTGGGTTAGGCAGATACCAGAAAGTGCATGTGCTCTTTAGCAGTCGTTCTATGTGGTCAGCTATGTTCTATCTATAGGCAGAGATGTATTAACCCTAGTGGCACAGGGTCCATAGCCGGGATCGGCAGACTGCGAGGGACGGCAAACGCCTTTAAGTTTAATATTGCCTTATTAATTTCTCCATTAACTTATGGGGTTGCAAATCAAACGGGAATAAGGCGTTAATTTTCAAAATACGCCACTGTATACTTGAGGTCTAAGGCACTTAAGAATGAGACCCCTAAGACTAGACTATCGGTTATCATTTCATAACGGAGTTCGGCCTGAAGGCTCGCCATTATTAGGCGAGACTTGGGCGTGTGCTCAGTGTAGAAGACGTGCCTGTATGTGATATCAATATGATACTCCATTGTAAATGAATCAATTCTTACATGGACTTTGTTTAATATGTCTCTTTTGTTATTATTTTGCATTGGTTTAGTCATACAAGTTAACTACTAAGAGGTATTGCAGTGATAGCTGCAATGTGAATCACATAATTACGTAATAAGAATGTACTAAATAATGTATTTTATAGCATTAACTCATAAACAGTAGACGAAAATATATCATGTGCAAATAATTACATTTTAAATCGAATATTTCTAAAACTAGGACCGAAAAAAAATTAAAAAACTATCAAAAAGATCCAACAACGGGTTTTCAGTAAAAAATTCTCAGAAAGTTTTGAAATTATTATTTAACAGACAACAAAAGCAAACAAATAATCTACTTAGTTTAAAAACTAAAAAACATGCTTAAATATCCTGAATATTTTTTAAATGATTGCATTGTCATCAATACTCAATTCTATCGTACCTACTTACAAAACGTTGACAGTTTATAATGTCAGAGACATGAGTTTCTGTTGTCACATGCTGTCACAATCGTAGTAAACACAAGTAAACAATTATTATAATTTTACCTGATTCTATAAACTATGCGTTTTTATGTCAATTTTGATTGTATATGAAAGGCATACGTAGAAACACAATAATCTTGGTGAGTCTACTCATATACAATTAAACTATTACGAGTATAATTAAAAATACAAGTGTGGTCATGGTGATACTTCAACATGCTATTCTAGTAATTCTGATCAAGGAATTGGGATTATTCTTTAAAATTATTGCATCGGTCCTTGTTAGGTGTGCAAAATTTCAGATGCATCCGTCTACTGCAAGTGGCTGAAAATCGCTTTCAAAGATTCCGTTACACAGATTAATACATTGATAGTTACATACCAAACTTATAAAAGCGTTTTAAAAAGCATGTAACTTTTTGTTTTTGAAAAATCAAATACATCGCGGATGTGAAGCCTGTCACACCTATGACGGGTTAACATTAGCGATGTCTACATTCCTCTTCATTATTATACCCACTGCAAAAAAATTAATCTTATAGGTAACCGACATTAGAATAAAACCACTTTTAGAACATAAAGTAACAAAGACATCTCAACTAAAAGTAACAATAAACGTCACAGTGGTCAATTGCTGGCCCTAAAGTAGTAGTACACTTACAATTGAAACTAATTGTGTACTTAGAACGTTGTTAAATGCACAATACTCACATCTTATTGATGCAATTACCTTACGCCTTACACAAATCAAACCAATATCTTTCTTTAAATACCAATAAAAATACATTTTTAATTGAATCCTCGATCATTGCGCCACCCTTACTTGGGGGTTTGCGCAAAATGTAGGTATGTCGGACAGAACACATTTGTGTCCGACATACCTACATCTATTACCTCATATCTGTGTTCCTGCCGTTTTCTTTCACATTCTCTTTTGCAAAATCCACATGCACTAATATTAGAAGGCTAAAGAGTTTGTTTGTTTGAACGCGCTAATCTTAGGACGCACTTTCAGTGTCGGATAGTATATTTATCGAGGACGGTTATAGGCTAAAAAACATCATCAGTGTGTGTGGCACAGTCTACCTACCGATTCAAATCAAAGAGACCCATGTCCAACAGTGCAACAATAACAGTTTTTAAAGAAAGAGAATTTAAGATTATTAGCTGATAGTATTTTTGTCAATACTTAGTAACATTTTTTATTTTATATCGATTAAAAATGAATATTTAAAATATTTGGTAAAAATATATGTATATTACTGCTGTCCCGGAAAACCTTGTTTTGCCATACTAAAAAAAAAGGTTTGAAAAATAGATGTTGGCCGATTCTCAGACCTACTGAATATGAATGTAAAATTTCATAAAAATCGGTCAAGCCGTTTCGGAGGAGTACGGTAACTAACACTGTGACACGTGAATTTTATATATAAGATGTATATTTACTTTTACTATCTAAAACTGGCGAAATGTCATATTAATGCTGTCGTTTTTCAACAAGATATGAAACTAGTTAGTACGGGATCCATAGTACATTTTTTTCACTTGATTACTATCAAGCTGATTTTCCGTGAGTAGCTTTATTATGACGAGAGGCCCAATAATTTTCTATTCCAAAATCTCGATTGTGGTAGCTAACAGAGGTAACAAGGATAAAATATCGTACTACCCGTAAAATCCTAATATCATCATAATAAAGCTATTCACGGAAAATCAGCTTGATAGAAATCAAGTGAAAAAAATGTACTACGGATCCCGTACTAAGTTACATTAGATGTTATTATACAATGCATTGTATATTATAAACATAAATTTTTTATAACTATGTAGTTAAACTACAAGAAGTTGTTAAGATTAGCTCGTTAAACAGATTACTAAAATATAACCATGCGTTAAAAATAACTGGAAAAACAAGGTTTTATTAAAAAAATTAAGGTATTACTGGCATAATTAATTTAAAATAAATTATGATTTCTTTTTATTATTTAATTGTTATATGGCTTAGTGTCCCTTGGTGTGTTTATGTCAGCCTTATCACCAGAGGTCGGAATCAGGTAGAGTTATTTATGTACTTGCATCGAAATGTTGATATTAATGTGGACTTTCCCGGGATTTCTAACGGACAATCCTGTGTGGCCAACAATATTACGAATAAATAATAATAAATACCTCAGAAATAGACAAATAAAACAAAGATAATTAACATACAATTTTTGATGTAAGTTTGGCAACGTCGCGCGTGCAGTAGTTTAAATTGTGTAAAAGTAAATACCTTTTTGATAATATTAGGCGACACTTGGCGAAAATCCATTACTATTTAATTTTATACGGGGATTGGACAAGCTAACCCACCTCCCAACCGCGAACTTTATCCCACAAAAAATATGGAAAGATAAAGAGATGGAAACTATACTATAACTATGCTATATTGCGCAACAAAATTGGACGAACAAACTTTCGACACGTGTATCGCCTCTGAACGAGGCATTCTCAGGATGGTTTGATAGCGACTGAATCAGTCGCTACCAAATTTTTATTTAAAAAAACACAGGATGTTCTATGTTTCTGCTCTTTAAAATTAATCTCGGGATTTGAGGCATATCCACTTTATTCTTTCGCTGTATGAAATCAGTGTAAGCACATGAATAACTCTACCTATATTCAGACCTATTCCGACTTCTGCTCATCACTCATGCCCTTTTTAATAAATGATAGTTGTTAATACAATTAACAAAGAAAATTGTACAGAAGGTATAATGAACATGTACTTTTTTTATGCTTAAGTCTTTATGAGGCAATAACTACTTGTCTATATTAATATTATAAGCCTGAAGAGTTTGTAATGCAAAAATGAAAATTAGGAACTACGGGTTTGAATTGAAAAAATATTTTTGTGTTGTATAATCCAATCCATCCAATTCTAAATTCCACGCATATGAAGTTGAGGGCTACAGCTAGTCAATGATAAACATGTTAAATATTGCTGCAGCATTACTAAATTCGTTATTTGAGATTAAAGCCAAAGATCAATTAAATCTATGCGGTGATAGATTAAGAATACAAGAGTCACCACCCCATTTTATTCGTAGAGTGCTATAAATGCCAGTTCTCTACTATAATTATGAACAAATTATTATTCTAATAATATAATACCTTTCAAATGAACAATGAAAAAATTTAAGTCATGTTATATTGACCTAAATGATCTATGTAATAGGTAATTACTTTAATATAATAGTTGAGTAACACATTTAGAGGTCAAACCGGTTTTCTACATATCCGCGATGTTTATGGAACATAAAATATTCTTGTTAAGTGTTAAAGTAAACAGATTTATCTAAACAAACTAAAAACAAATGGAAGTAATTTTGATGTCTTATTTCATTGCGACGTAATATTAGCCTAACAGACAACTAATACATACGATTCAGTTAATTATAATAGACATACATGTATAATGTACATTTCATGAAATAATGCAGAACAAACACAATTTATGCTAATAATTACTTCGGAATCTTAGTAGTAATTAATTTGTTTACTACCTCTACCTCATGCTTTCGTCATAGCTTCATTATTACTCATAACATATGAAAAACTTACCTTCATCGCAGAGCCCCATAGTGTTCATTTAACAAAATTCTGCATTTACACAATTTATTGAATAGAAAACATAATATTTTTCAATTAATTTATTGCCCACATTATTCCATTGAAAAAATGTCATTAATGATTGACAGATGTCATTTTTAATTGACAGAACAAAATGTCATGTCAGAACATATGATTCTACCGGAAGAACGAATGAACAAAATATGTCTCCATATGTAGTGACATCTAGGAGTAACAATGCAACACTAAATCGATAATTGTTGTTTATAGAATTTAATAGGTGGAGCCACTGATCTATAAAATATTTTCAAATTAAGTATTCCAATAATGCAAATTATTCAAATCAGCGAGTTTAATAAAAAAAAACAAACAAGTAAATAATGTTTTAGCAAGCCCACCAAACAGATACAATAATTAAGTACAGGCTAAATTATGGTAATGTTGTTGCTAATTTAAAAACTTACGCAGGAAACTAGACCTCCCTATTTACAGATATAATCGCCTACTTCAATTGTTATTGCAATATGCGTTCCATTACTTTTTATAATTTTCACATTCTACGACTCGAACCTCCTCAGAATGAGAGTAATAATAAAACCCTGTTATTTGTGTGGGAATATGTGGTTTTGTTTTCAAAATTTTCGTGTTTTGCAATAGGTACAATCAATACAAAATTTACTCAAGCAAATAATCAGCGGTGATTTTAAAATAATTTTAATGGTTATGTGAAAATTTAATTAGATAAATTTTATTAGGTGAATTTATAATAATATTTAGAAATAGGGTAAGGACGTGTAGATTTAGTTATCAGGCTTGGAATTAAAATTAATATAAACCACTTTTAAAATGGTGTATAACAAAACAGCAATTTTTGAGGAAATTTACCGGCTATTAGGTACGTTGTACACATTTACATTAACTGAAATCGTTAATAAATACTAGCTGGCCCGGCAAACGTTGTTTTGCCATACCAAAAAAAAAGTAAAAAAAAATGAACTATAAACCTCACGGAGCCCAAGACTTTTCCAACGAATGCAAAACCGTGGAAATCGGTTCGTGCGTTCTGGAGCTATAGCGTCAGGAAGGAAAATCCGACTTATTTAGTAGATTACATAGGTACTGTTTTTCAAATAACATTATCATTACCAAATTGCCTTAATGACTCTAGGTATCAATATTCAAGTTATAGTGTAGTTTAGTAATGCAAGCAGAATTGGCACCAATAACCATTGATGTTCAGAAGTATTATGATGGTATTAATGAACGTACACGAATGTAAGGTCACAGCTGTTCATAAAATAACCTATGTTTATAATATCGTGATCATCAGTCAGACGGATAGGCCGATTTAATTTGTTTGTTAGATTTATATAACACTAGCTGACCCGGCAAACGTTGTTTTGCCATACTAAAAAAAAAAAAAAGTTTGAAAAATAGATGTTGGCCGATTCTCAGACCTACTGAATATGTATGCAAAATTTGAGAAGAATCGGTCAAGCCGTTTCGGAGGAGTACGGTAACTAACACTGTGACACGTGAATTTTATATATTAGACTAGCTGACCCTGCAAACGTAGTTTTGCCATACTAAAAAAAAAAAGTTTGAAAAATAGATGTTAGCCGATTCTCAGACCTACTGAACATGCATGTAAAATTTCATAAAAATCAGTCAAGCCGTTTCGGAGGAGTACGGTAACTAACACTGTGACACGTGAATTTTATATATTAGATTTATATATTAGATATCGAGACAAAACGCACTCGACTCGCAGTCGGCACCATTCCATTCTAAAATAGATATTCTATTTAGAATTTGGGTTCCTTCAATCATTATAATATAATAGATGTGTAGGTAAAAGGTATAAAAAATGTAATACTGGTAATAAAAACCTAAAATATACCAAAAGAATAAAAAATAAATTGAAAAAGCAAACATGTATAATAGAAAGGAAGAAAGGAAAGTTTTTCTTGTATAATTTGTTAAGTTTTGGTCCTATTATTCTAAAATGTTATCTAATATATAAAATTGTCCTGTCATGGTGTTTGTAATTATACTCCTCCGAAATGGCTCGACCGATTTTCGTGAAATTTTGTGTACATATCCGTTAGGTCTGAGAATCGGACATCTATTTTTCATCCCCCTAAATGTTAAGGGTAGTCCACCCCTGACATTTATATGGCAAAACAACGTTTGCCGGGTCAGCTAGTCTTATATATAAAATTCACGTGTCACAGTGTTAGTTACCGTACTCCTCCGAAACGGTATGACCGATTTTTATGACATTTTACATGCATATTCAGTAGGTCTGAGAATCGGCCAACATCTATTTTTCAAATCTTTTTTTTTTAGTATGGCAAAACAACGTTTGTCGCGTCAGCTAGTTATTATACAAAGTAGCGGGCAATAGCTACTCTTAAAATCGTAATCGTGATTTTTGTTTGTATGTCCCTACGTGAGGTTATATCTCGAAAAGTACCTACGCAACGACTACTGATATAATATTTATTTAATAAAAATATCGCCAATCTATTTCTACTAAGCTTTAGGGATTGTCTCGTCTCATCAAGGTTAACTTTATGGCGACAAGATTTCTTTAATAATAATGTCAGATTCGAGTTATTTTAGTGCATCCACTTGCGTATTAACTAACGCACCTTTTATCAAAGCGTGGCATTGAACATCTAAAATTATATGCTGTTATTAATAAGGAATATTTCTGTTAGACAAACATGTTTTCACAACGCTGTGTGAACGTTTTTTGTCTAAAACATAATTTATCACACAAGACATGCAATCATCCGGTTTTATTTATTACTGACTTTGACTTATCTATACTTATAATAAATCTGTAGAGAGGTCAATTCTGTACATGAAATATATTTTCAAAATAACTATCAGGGGGTGATTAGTGATCGATACTGATGCCAAAAATGCAATCAGTAAAATTTTTGTCTGTCTGTCCGTCTGTATGTTCCTTATAGAAACAAAAACTACTCGACGGATTTTACGAACGAAACTTGGTACAATTATTCTTCATACTCCTGGGCAGGTTATAGTATACTTTTCATCACGCATCAATAGGAGCAGAGTAGTGAAGGGTAATGTTGGGAAAACGGGAGAAGTTACTCCATTTTTTAAGCTTCCCTCCCGTGTGCAGCCTTAATGGTTTAAGTTACATAGAAATCATGTATAACGAAAATATTCTACATAAAATTGTCTAAAAGATGTCCCGCAACAGCATATATCTATATTTTATGGTTGACTCACAATAACACGTGTAACTCCTAATAGCTTAGCTGTTCGGAGCATTCTGATTATATTTGTTTACTTTTACGTTCATAATACTCTCACTCATCCCTAATTTAAAAAAGTTAACATTATTACCTATTCAATAAAAAAAGAATCATAGAAATCGGTATAGAAACACCAAACTTATACATGAATTATGCCATCGCGCCGTCGCACGTGAAAATTTTCTAAATTCTACACGGACGGAGTCGCAGGCAACAGCTAGTTTAACATATTTCGATAGACAGTCATGGTGACACGAGCATTCTCAAGGACAAAAAATATTGTTAATTGATTTTATTGTAGACTTTTTTTTTTGAACATGAATGCTTATGGTCTTATTTATAATTTTATAATGACTTATCGAACGTTTAAGCGGAGATTTTTATCGGAGAAATTCTACAAGGAAAACACTAACATATGTAACTACTGCTCACAGCTATTCCTGTTGGCTTATTAGTCAACTAGGCGTTGTCCGCAACTTCGTACGCGTGGAATAAATACATAATTATAAAGAAAAGCCATCCTCTTGAACCTCTCTATCTACAAAAAAAAGCCGCATCAAAATCCGACGCACAGTTTTGAAGATATAAGTTCACATAGGGAGATACATACAAAAATAACGACTTTGTTTTATAACAAGTAAAGAAGAATGCACACTATGATGGTTATGCAAGCATCTAATAATAATGAATCATGATTTAAGTGTATACGTCATGATAGTTGGCAATGCTGCTAATCTTGAGGTTGGCAAGCACCATGGTTTGTTCGATGACACGCTTCGTTTGTTAGAACGATGTCAGTTGTCAGTGACGCGATCCATTCATACCTTCAGAAGGTTTACTATCATCAAACGAATGTTATGTGATGTATCCAGGTACTTGCACCAGGAGAATACATGGCTTTTTCTGAATACACTATGTCGGTGGCTTAGAGATTAATTATATTTGAAAATGCCCTTTCTGCAAACCTTTTTCCTTATCATCCGATCAATGTCTGACCAGACGCGGGCCTCCTCCACTCACTCCTGGAAAGTATGCCACGACTACCGAACGCGCTGGTAACGCTTTGCTTCATAAACTGATGTAATCTTTTATTATTATAAGCTGGGTCTTAGGTACAGCACTCTGGTGTGGAAATGAACTTTTTAAAACTGTTTGTTTCCGTAAAAAGTACCTAGTTTTATTTAAATGTCTGGGGTTTTTGCCGTTTTAAACTAACATCAGGAATTTGGGCGATTGTTGAAGATATTTTGTAGGTAGTTTTATTTTAAAAATCTACTACTAATTCCTACAAATTAAATCATTACAAATGTTAAAACATTCACTGCGTTACGTGCGTTAATGTTATGCGACAATGTTGTTTACATCTTCTTCTAAATACCCTCAATATGAAATAAAAAAAATAAAAAAATAAAGAAAAAATAGGTACAGCAATCACCTTTGTCATTTTCTACAACAAGGGGACTAAAGACTTTGGTGCCTCGATGTCATGTCTATGACCTAATAGTTATATACATTGCAGCGAGGTGTTAGTGTTTTGGGTCTGCCTATATGTGTTTAAACCTTCATAAATATGTTAAACTATATTGACAGGTTAAGTCATATGTTTTTAGTGTGTTTTGTAATATTATGTTATTTCTGTAGTTAATCTGTAAAATATAAAATAAGTTGACAATAGGGTACATGTTTGTAAAGACGATTTAGTCTAAAAAAACGTTAATTTTATGTAAAATGTTTAATGGAACTAAACATGTTTGTATTTGTTTTATGCCAATAAAGACCTTTCAAAATCAATATCACTGCGTTACGGCAACTATTTGGCCGTATTTGACTCTTTGCCAGTGCGGCATCTCGTTGTCCTTGTTTTGCGCACGGTGCGGGAGCAATTTAACTAAGTTCCCGTAGGCGTTGGAAAGAGAAAGTGATCTTTTCAATATTGTCGCTTCTAATATAACAATATTGTATATTAATAATATACGGCAAAATAGTTGCCGTAACGCACAGTAAGATCATTATTTTCATCCAGTGCGGTACGGCGAATATCTTGCCGTATCCCCCCAACCCCGCACGACACTGCATGCCTCCTCGCAGCGGTGCAGTTTGCATTAGTGCAGGCCGTAAGCGAGACTATTAAGCGCTCGATATTTTTTTAAACGAATTACTCACGCTTTAGAGAAAAAAAAATTAAAAGTGTTATTATTGTTATGTACCGCAATCTTAGAAAAGACTTCAGCAGTTGTGAGCCTGATAGGAAAGTTAAAAGAGTGCGTACATTTTGTCAAGAATGTCAAAATGTGTTTGAATTGCTATAATGATAATATGTTAATTTTGCTACAATATTTGCTGTAAATATCTATTAATTTTTATTAGTTAATTTTGTTATGTCAGAGACAATTCTTGATGCCCAAGATGTCGTGTGTAAAAGTTATTCCGTGTAATAGCTACTTATCAAGTTTCATAAAATTACTATAAGTTTTTTAAATTTATTTTTTCAAATTTAAGTTAATATATTTTGTGATCTCATTTTCAAAATGATTCAGAAGTAATTATAATGATCAAGTACATAATTATGCTGATTTGATTACAAAATATAACTTGAATGTTGTATCTAGAACAAAAATATTTTTAAAATATCGATTATGACTTCAGAAGTAAACCCCATCCCTAGCATTTTATCACTTCTACGCTATACGGCATATATATTGCCGTAAATGATTGATGTTGAAAAATCTTTGTATCTTTCAAAATATCACAAAGAACCCTGGGCTACTGCAGCTAGTTATATACAAGGATGTAATCTATCGATTTATTGATAAAAATTATTAATATCGGCGGTGCCCACGTCTGTATGGACCTTGAAAGCCAGGTTCTGGTACGGCAAAATAGAAGCCGTAACGCATATCAGGAAATATAGATACGGCAATATGTGTCTCGTATAGCACTAGCAGAAAGTTTAGATTTAAAGCTGCCGCAGTGAATGTGTTAATTGGCGACGATCTCGTGACAATTGACAGTAATATGTTAGTAAATATTATAGTGCTGAGTAGATAAAAGCAAACTTAATAACATTAGCACTTGTTTATACTTACGTCCAGTATTCAAAACAACAAAATTATCCTACTTCCTTGTATGTAATCATTAATAAGAGCAAAAGCGGGGAGTATTTAAAAAATTAGCGCCCTGGCCATTTGATTAGACGCTCCGGACCCAGAAGTAAGTCATTAAAAGTAAAGCCTTGGGCTGCCCTTCGCCGGCTACCGCCCCGGGCCACCAGTAAATACGACTCTAAGTACAAGTAGATCATAAATAGTAATAATAAATAAATAAATATTAATGGACATTTCACACAACGTCCTCTGGTCCCAAAGTAAGCTATATTTCTATGCTTGTGTTATTGGTACCAGAATACGGATAGGCAGACTACATATACTACTTTTCTTTTGTAAATACATACTTATAATACATAGAAAACACCCAGATGCAGAACAAACATTTGCATGTCAAATTATACAAAATGATTGTCCCGAGCGGGAATAGCACCCGCGACCTCATGATCGGCAGTCTGTTACATGAACCACTCAACTACGAAGCTCAAATAAAACATAAAAGTTGATAGTCTCAACGTTAACTGAACTTTCATATAATAAAAGGTTTGTGTATAGAACAACGATTTTAATTAAGTAATATATAAATGTGTAACGAAAGAGGCATTAAATCAGAATACAATTTGTTGAATCTTCGGTAGAAAATTTGTTAGGAGATAGAAATATTTTATTTTTAAGTAAATTGATACTTATTGGTTATCAATGGCTCAGATACAGACAGATTTTCCAATTATTGGTTCCATTTCGGGAGGAGGGATTGCGATAAAAAAGAGTACAAAATTTGTCAAAAATAAGTAGTGTCAAATCTTCGGTATTTAATTGACATTGGCTTCAAAATTTATCATTATGTTATGTTCAGCAAGTAATCCTATTACTGAATATCGCTAATCCTCATATAAACATAATCAGTTACATACTAAACGTATCTCAGTAGCAACATTACATAACTGTTGTTTATTTAGTTCGAATGTTTTGTAATATTTTACAAAAATACGTTAATAACCTAGTACCTACGCTGTTATTTATGTTTTCCAATGGGACATTTCACTGTAGCGCTAAATATATATATGAGTGCTACTGTATGAGTTACGTCATTAAAAAGTTAGAGGTGTGCGTGTATTTTGTTGATATCTGAATAAGTTCTGCTTTCAAATACTTTATACAGGGTGTGGCGTAAATAGTGGTCCACCGTTCAAGGTTGGATACATCAGGTAGGTACCTACACCATACCAAAATTTGGAACCGGTCCGCCGACTGGTTCCAGAAAAAAAAATGTTTTTAATTTTTTTTAAGAAATTCCCATTTTCATTAAGAATTTGATCACAGTTTCAACAAAAAACATTATTTTTGATTTTTTATTCGTGTTTATTCATGCTGAATGTATGAGCTATCATAAAATAAAAAAGATTTGTATTGAAATTGTAGCCTTTACGGGAAAAAGTGATTTCTTCTCAATTCTTAACCTAAATTTTATCGCATCAGTCATGTTCAGGAGCAGTTTTTGAAAAAAAAATGTACTACACTGTTAGTGCCCATGCATTTAAAAATATGCTCATGATGTACTGATTATAAAATGGTATAATAGTACCGCTTTTCAAAAATAGATTTTTTTTTATTGCAATTGTAATTAAAAACGGATAAGTCTTCCTGTTACTATTTTCGCAACATAATATTTAAACAAAAATGTTGTCTTTTTGTTTTTACCCATTTAAATATGGAATTAAATAAAACAAAGTCTCAATCTTACAACTGATATTTGACTCCACGTCTCCAAATAATTCTACATCATGTCGTGTCCTATAAAAAAAGGTCGCTCTGTACCTGAACCATAACAAAAGACCTATTGAAGTGCGCACACTCTTGTAATGCGTAACCTTCGATCACTATAGTGATCGAAGTGCGTAACGTAGCTGGAGTAACTAAACAATAGGATAGTGATAAGGAAAGGATGTAGTTTGTTGTTGTTGTCCCTTTCCTTTCTAGCAATTGAGATCGGAAAGAAATGGTACGTAAACAATTAGTACGATCTACGCTCCCGTGCATCGTATACGTTTCGTTTCATTTGTGTTTAACTCTGCTGTTTCTTGCTATTCCCCTGGACTCCGGTTGATTGCCTAAGTGATTTGGACTTGTCGTTTTGGTGACATCTAATAATCTTGCTTACGTTTACCGGACTCTGATTTGCATAACGATTTGGACAAACGTGCAGTGCAGTGATAACAAAAATGTCTCAGTATACACCGCGCGAATATGCTGACATGCATTTTATTTACGGAGAATGTGGAGGAGTCGGCAGAGAGGCGGCTCGGCTTTACAGGGAGAGATATCCCGATCGCAGACATCCAGACCACAGGGTGTTTGGGCGAGTCCACAATGCATACACCGAAGGGAGGATACCCGGCTCAGGCGTAGGCGGTGCAAGAGAAGGACGCCCACGGAGACATGCCGATGATCAGGTACTAAATTTGGCAGAACAAGATCCTACAACCTCAGTCCGAGTCTTATCTCGCACAACGGGGATATCTACCAGAACCGTACATCGCATTTTAAAAAGACACGAGCTACATCCCTACCATTATACAAGGGTACAGACTCTGTTACCAAGGAACTATCCTCCGCGAGTGAGATTTTGCAGAGAAATGCTGCGTAGAATACGAGAGGACGAGCAATTTTTTAATAAAATACTTTGGAGTGACGAATCATCTTGCAGAAAAGATGGATATTTAAATTTACACAACTTGCACAGCTGGCAGTTAGAAAATCCGCACGTCATGAGACAAGATCGATCGCAATACCAATCCTACTAATATTATAAAGGCGAAAGTTTGTATGTATGGATGTTTGTTACTCTTTCACGTAAAAACTACTGAATGGATTTGAATGAAACTTTACCACAATATAGCTTATACATCAGAATAACACATAGGCTACAAATTGGCTGGACCGATTTTGATGAAATTTTATTTTATACAGAATTGTATGGCAAAACAACGTTTGCCGGGGCAGCTAGTTTAAAATAAACCTTTGGGTCGGCATTATTAACGGACAAATAATTGGTCCATTAGAACTGCCAGAAACCTTAACCGCAGAAAGGTATCTTGGGTTCTTACAGACAGATTTACCCGTACTTCTAGAAAGTGTCCCCACAGAGATCCGAGACAGCATGTGGCTACAAAATGATGGCTGTCCCGCTCACTATGCAGTAAGGGTACGAGAGCACCTTAATGTGGCCTATCCAAACAGATGGATAGGGCGGTTAGGCCCAATACTATGGCCACCACGCTCCCCAGACCTTAATCCTTTGGATTTCTTTTATTGGGGATGCTTAAAGGAAGACGTATACAAGGGACCAATAAATAATATTGAAGAATTAAGGACCAGGATTCTGACAGCAGCTGGAAAAATCAATGAAAGCGGGTTTGCTCGACGTCTTAAACGCTCCTTTATTCGACGGTGCAGAGCGTGTATAGCTGCGAATGGGGGCCATTTTGAGCACCGATTGTATTAATCAATAAATAAATAATTATGATGTCAAAGTTGTTTTTTTTTAATACCCTGTCTGTAGTAACTTTTGTGTTCTCATTTGCCAATACAATTACAATAATAATATTGTCGTTGTCACTATGACCAAGTTTACAGTAAGAATGGGCACATAAATAAGGTAGACGAAATTTTTGTTTCAATATTATGTTGCGAAAATGGTAACAGGAAGACTTACTTATTTTCAGTTACAAATGCAGTATTTTTTTTTCTATTTTCGAAAAGCGGTACTATTATACCATTTTATAATCAGTACATCATGAGCATATTTTTAAATGCATGGGCACTAACAGTGTAGTACATTTCTTTTTCAAAAAACGCTCCTGAATATGAGTGATGCGATAAAATTTAGGTTAAGAATTGAGAAGAAATCACTTTTTCTCGTAAAGGCTACAATTTCAATACAAATCTTTATTTTTTTATGATAGCTCATACATTCAACATGAATAAACACGAATAGAAAATCAAAAATAATGTTTTTTGTTGAAACTGTGGTCAAATTCGTAATGAAAATGGGAATTTCTTGAAAAAAATTAAAAATATTTTTTTTTCCGTAACCAGTCGGCGGACCGGTTTAAAATTTTGGTATGGTGTAGGTACCTACCTGATGTACCTAACCCTGAACGGTGGACCACTATTTACGCCACACCCTGTATATACTTTTTTTTTGTTTTGCCAGTGCAATGTGTGTCGGTAATCAAATATTGCAAGCTAAAGGACAATCTTTAATCCCGGCCCAAAAGTCAAAGTGCCGGCCAACGAAAAAAAATATGACAGCCGTGTTAGGGAGGTCCATCCGAGTGTTTTTTATTATGGGAGTCAGCTTCTAACACCACTCCTTCAGCTGCTTTTTGGCGTTGAAAAGTCTGGATTTCAGTTAGTTTCATTACACAAAAAACTGTTCCCCTGGTGGTACCAAATTATTCTAAGCTTGATGGAATCTTCCATCAGCTATTTTCAGACATGTATGGGGCATATCTCTAACCCTAAAAGCATCACAACGTGCCACTCTGTGTCATTCACATACAATCCATCCATCAGCTTCTCCGTTCTTTGTTGGACATAGGCCTCCCCCATAGAACGTCACAACGGGTGATCTTGTGCCACTTGCACCCAATGGCTCCCCGCGACCTTAACAATATCGTCGCTCCACCTTGTTGGGAGCCGCCCTACGTTGAGTCGCCCGGTCTGTGGTCGCCACTCAAGAACTTTTCTTCCTCAATGATCCTACGAGCGATATTTGCCTAACTGGACTGTTTGTCCTAAGTAGACTTTGTGATTAACAACTTCGAGAATCGCATTCCCATCGCATTCCCAACAAATACTGGTGCCGGAGCGACATGGACAATTGAAAATAACCTTGGTTTTATACATGTTCATCCTTAAACCAACACGTTGGAAAACACTGCTGAGGTCATTGAGCATTGGGCCAAGGTCCTCCAGAGATTCCGCCATGACCACGATATTGTCTGCAAATGGAAGGCGAGTGATGTATTCGTCATGATGTCGTTGCAGAGTCCGGGCCAATCGAGAAGCTTGAAGACGTCTTCAAATGCAGTGGTGAACAGTTTCGGGGAAATCACTTCCCCTGTCTTGGCCTCGTACTAAAATATATCGACTTAATCATCATCTAGGAGCTGATCAAGCTGTCGCTCTACCCGATAGAGAACAGGTAAAACGACGGCTTGATCAGTTTCGTGAGGCCGTTTGTATGTAAATAACACAGAGTGGCAGGTTGTGGTGATTTTATGGTGAGAGATATGCCCCATACATGTCTGAAAATAGCTGATGGATGATTCCATCAAGCTTAGAACAATTTGGCACCGCCAGAGGAGCAGATTTTTGAATGAATGAAACTTAATGGAATCCTTTTCAATGCCAAAAAGCAGCTGAAGGAGTGGTGGTAGAAGCTAAATCCCATAATAGAAAATACTCGGATAGACCTCCCCAACACGGCTGTTATATTTTTTTTCGTTGGCCGTTGGCACTTTGACTTTTGGGCCGGAAAATGTATGAAACGTGAATGATCTCCTTTGACAAGGTTTCCAAGTAAATTGAACTTTTGCCTACATACTTATGCAATTGCTAAATGAGTTGTAGCTGTGTGAGAATAAGTTTGGTTTTAGTACTGAGAAGTACATCTTATTGCTATGGTGTAGATTCATTAACGTGTTATCGCACTAACGCATTAAAGTTAAGCCCAAGTGTGAACAAAATCGTCCGGTCTTGGAATGACTCTACATCGATCCGGCATGTGGATCCGGCGCACAAAAAATGGTTTTCAATTACGTTCTGCTGTAAAAAATAATCGTAAAGTGTATGTGTAACAATAAATTGTACTTCTGTAATTATCATTAAATTTTTATCATCAGTATGTACCTAAGTAGAAAAACAGCGAACGCAAAAATAATTATAAAACACAAAAATTAAATACCGCGTACATTTTTTACACAAACGATGTGTAGGTATAAAATAAACCGGACTTATTGCATCCAATTACCATTTTTTATAGCTACTTACATACCAGTTATGTATGACTGTCAAGGTTATGTGGTTATTATCTAAGTGCGGTCTTTATTATGGTCTCGTCCTGACCTCTATTATGACGACTTTAAAAATATCTGCATCATTCGGTTTTAATAAAAATATTTTTCTTCCTTTCGGTTCTTTTGTACCTTAACCGAGTACCATTTTCTAGAACAACAACCCATAAATTTCGCACTATTGGCCACGGATCTCCTCTACTTTAGTATACCTTAGACCCCTTTAAAGTACCAGATACCTGACCACCATAACCAGACACCCTTTATCTGGTTAACTATGTGTGACAGACAGGCGCAGAGTTTAGTCTCGAGTTTTCATCTCTTACAGAAGATGTTATCAGTCTCTAATCACAGAAAAACCAAATGGTGGGTTAACGTTTAAAGTTGAGAATAAGTAATTTAGCTTGACTAAAAAGTACTTAATAGAATTATGACGTTTTATATAACGTGTAGCCTGTATCATAGATACACATAGTTACATTTTCACGGACACATACTCGTAGATGTATAAGTTGCTTTATTCCGATTGAGTGATGTAGCTATAGACACTACATCTGGTATATCTTTGTCTCTAGTATTGTACCTGTAAAAGAAAATGCGGTGACACGTGTAATCTTAATCCGTCACCACACGGACTGAATGTCAGCAGTCAGCTTATTATTGTACCTCTCATCTTATCTTATCATAACTCAAGGAGGTTCAGATAATTACGGGGTTAGTCGATAACATTTGTCGCTTCCTATATCTATCGAATAAAAGTATACAACATCATTACACATAAAGCATACACGTGTTACGCCACCTTATTTTATTATGCAGGTACAATTTATATATAAAAATATCCGTATGAGAGAGCGAAACCTCGAAAATAAGGTGCTCACCCAGAAAAGTGTTTGAAATTTAGCGCCCCGGGCCATTTGATTTGAAGCCCCGGGCCAATTTAATTAGCCGCGCTATAAATTAATATAGATAGAGCAAAATTTTTAACTTGAAGGCTTCCGCCGCCCTCTCAGCCGGGCTCCGGGGCATGGCCCATATGACCCTAGCCTGCCTCTGTGCTCACCCACATGTTTGTCTGTTCTATTTATACTATAGCGTATGTTATAGTGGCCGTTGAAGAGTTGGGCAGAAAAAGATGACGTCTACACAAGAAGACTAACCTATTGGGACCGTAACTGCCGCGGTATCAGCCCCGCATCAATGGTACCGAAGTACCGTTTCGTCAAGAGTATAGGGGCTTTGTAAGTATGTAAACAGAGATTCTTATATACCTTACTTTTACTTTGCCTGAAAAGGCACCAACACCCAGTAACGTAGCCTGCCGAACAGGCAGCGGCACTATGCCTAATTGACCCATAGTTACAATATTAACCCAAATTTTTATTAAGACGGATTATGATTATCTGAATACCACGATCATTATCTAAAACATTTTATTATAAATAAATGATAAGTAAATATTTGCCTTATCTATAACGTTGTACGAGAAATATACTAAAAGACATATCTACCGTTGATTAAAATTTTAAAGGATATTAAAACTCACTTAATACCGGTTGTATGGCCTGAATAATCGTAGGTCGTAGGTGAAAAGGTAATGTTTTGAGCTTATAAACATATTTCAATTTTAAATGTTATATTTTTATGGGATTTAGATATACTGCATGGGCGTAGCCAAGGGGTTGAAAGCCAGGCCGAAATCGCGAAAATTGTACCAAAAAAAAGGTATGACACTATTTCTTTAAAATTTTGTGCATTCTGGCCATTGTTGGCTCAAAGGCTTTTGCCAAAACTAAATCTTTGGCTACGTTTATGATCTATACTTATATATACTAATATTATAAAGCAGAAGAGTTTGTTTGTTTGTTTGTTTGTTTGTTTGAACGCGCTAATCTCAGGAACCATTGGGCCGATTTGAAAAATTCTTTCAGTGTTAGATAGGGCATTTATCGAGGAAGGCTTTAGGCTATATAATATCACGCTACAACCAGTAGAAGCGAAACAGTACTGAAAAATGTTGCGAAAACGGGGGAAATTTTCTAAACTCCACGCGGACAGAGTCGCGGGCAACAGCTATAGATAGAGATATGAAAATATGTTGACCTAAGTAGTTAGTCTTTAGAGTTATTCTAAACAGGAACTGCTGTTCGTCTATTTTATGTATGTATTTACAAAAGAAAAGTAATATATTATGTATTCTATCCGTATTCTGGTACCCATAAAACAAGCATATAAGCTTAGCTTGGGACCAGAGGACCGTTGTATGAAATGCCCTTCTTCTCCAGCCCATTTACGTCCCACTGTTGGGCACGGGCCTCCTCCACTTCGGGACGGATTATGGTCTACTGTGCCGCGCTGACCAGGCGTGTTGGCACAGGGTTTATTTTCGAGGTTTCGGTCTCTCACAGAAGATGTTATCTGTGTGCAATATCCCTTAGCTGACTTTTACAGCACCCTTGGTAGGAGATGGGGTGGTGACACTTGTATTCTTAATCCGTCACCACACGGAAAGCCCATGAAATGCCCATGAATATTTATTTATTATTGTATAAGCAAATATCAAAGACAAACATATAGCCAATGTATTACGGAAGAGCACACCGCTCACAGCAGACATTAAAGGGCGATACATAAATAGTCCGTGTGACAGAATTTAATTGCGTATATCGCAACCAGACGCATAGTTACACCAACTAAGATGCGCTAATTATATATCAAAATAATAATTCTTATTGTATATAGAAGAAAATTCGAAAATATAGCACCTTGGCACATAAATTGGTAATAGAGTTATTGAATATAATCCAGGTAGGTAAAGTATGAGGTTCTTGAAACGTAATCTATTGAAAAATATGAAAAGTAATGGTGTGAATAGGCAGATATGTATACCACGGACTACGTGATAAGAGAGAAGAAAAAGATACATAGTGTGTCGATTGATATCGAGTGTTTTTCTTAGAGTTAAACAAGAACCTTTTGTAGATAGAGCATTTAGCAGCACTAGACAAACAGTAATAGGTATAAGCCAAGAAGTTGAGTGAAGTGAACTGTATTTTAGAAGAAGAGATTAACTATAGAAGATATTAGTGAACAAATATTTTGAGCTCACCATTTGTTTACTTATTTATAAAAAATTGGTCAAGTGCGAGTCGGACTCGCGCACGAAGGTGTCCGTACCATTATCTAAAAATTATATATTTTATTTTTTCTTAAATATTTATTTTATTTTTAGTATTTGTTGTTATAGCGGCAATAGAAATACATCATCTGTGAAAATTTCAACTGTCTAGCTATCACCGTTCTTGAGATACAGCCTGGTGACAGACGGACGGACGGACGGACGGACAGCGAAGTCTCAGTAATAGGGTCCCGTTTTTACCCTTTGGGTACGGAACCCTAAAAACCTGCTATGTTGAAGATAAGAAAAATCTCATTGAAATGGATAAATTTAACTTATAGTTTCGATTAGTCGTATTTTTTACTTAATAATCTGTTTCAGTCTTTATTAATTTGTATGTGATCAAATACTACGTTTTGTTTCTTCTTCTTTTCTTTTTAATTTTGACGCATGATATTTATATTAGAAATGTTATGTCGAGCTATTTAATTTATTCTATGTTTTGTTTTTAATTTTTTTGTACACCACCTAAGTGGTCTAATGTAGCGGACGAATGTAACACAAATTGTAACAACTTATATCCTATATTTACAAAAATAAAGTATTGATTGATTGATTGATTGTTTTCTTCTACAAAGTGAAGCTTTGTGAAGATACCATGAAATAAAAGTTAATATTTGCAAGTGCCAAAATGACGGACAGGCTGGTAGGAAAAGTGTGACCGAGTGTTCGACGCTCGTAGAAAGTGAAGTTTTTAACCCACTTGAAATAAACGTGGTTTCTCAATTCGATAATTTTTATAGACGATGGTACTTTATTCTAAGTTACTGTTATATAATTGCATTAGATTTTTTCATTCGCTTTCATGAGACAGTTTTGTTTTGTAGCCAATCTACCAACCGATATATACATAGTTTAGACAATTTATTATAAAAATTACACGTATAAGCAAAACATAGCCTTCATATAAAAATTTGCTCGTGTATTAAATTGATAAACAAAGCAAAAAAATCTAATATTCATGCATTAAGGGCCTACATCAATATTATCGTATATCATCGCCGACACGTACATATTAACACAGCCAGTAGGCACAGAAAATGAAGAATTAGGGATACTTTTCCTATTTACTCAAAATCTACTAAATATATTTTAATTCTGATCCACGTGTTTCTATACATAATAGTTACCTATGTTTTTAAAGTTATTTCATTAGTTAATACGCGATAATAGACCGTTAATGAAAAAAATAAAAAATTAGAGAGGTTGTTTCGCCAAGATTTTCTATCGAGAAACCTTTTTTCAATCGCTTTTCTGAGTTCATGCGATCCTAGATCATATATTGAAAAAACATATACTTAAAAATTAGAGCTCTAGCCATTCAATCTAAAGAAACAATGAAAACTTTGTACATAGAAAAATGCACGAAGCTATTTTGGTATCCTCTTAACCATTATATGTATATCATAATCTCGTATCCATATTAGAAGCAACACTCTTGTAATGGGACAAGAGGACGTTTTGTGTGAAATGTCTGTTAATATTTATTCACTTATTGTTTAGGCATTTTTGCATAGCTTCCGTTCCGTGACCGGTCAACGTCAAAGGCCTAAATAACAAAATCTTTGACGTCAGAAGCTATTAAGCAAAGTTTCTGGGTTTCTGTCCTAGAAGCCGTGTGATAAAGAACAGTCAAGAAACTCCATTGGTTTTTCACAGATTGTAGAAGTTCGAGTACGTGTACCTATATTGGTTATTTTTGAATGAAATTAAATCCGATTGAGGAATACGCATATAGTATTTGGTGTTCCTTTATACCCAGTTATTATTAAACGCCAAATGTCGGTGTCCGGTGAGTTGTGGTGTTAGACACGCGCGGCCACGAGCCTAGCCAGTTATTGGCATAGGTTAGGATGTAGTTGGCAACAAACTGACATGCCTTCGCCTCTTTAGACTCGTTCATCATTGATACTTACGACTTTTTCCAATGACACCGATAATCTTTATTGAAATTGTTATTGGGCGCTAACTTCTTAATCGCGCGCATATTAAATACATATATGTCTCTCTCTCTCTCTCTAAAGCCCATTTACGTCCCACTGTTGGGATCGGGCCTCCTCCACTTTGGGAGGGATTATGGTCTACTGTGCCGCGCTAACCAGGCGTATTGGCACAGGCTTTATTTTCGAGTTTTCCGCCTCTTAAAGAGTATGTTATCTGTGTGCAATATCCTTTAGCTGACTTTTACAGTACCCTTGGGAGGAGATGTGGTGGTGACACTTGTATTCTTAATCCACACATACACCACAGTCACCACACGGAGATATACATATATTTATAATCACAGATAGATATAGATCCTGCATCTTAGCTTAGTTAGTCAACCAAGAATTGTTTATCCCGGGTCATCCTAAGGAAGGTTGGTAAATAGTTCAGATAGAATCCTTTCAGAATTGGACTAACTCAGTGTTACCCGCGACTTCGTACGTGTGGAATATAGAAAATTTTCTCCTTTTTTGCAGTATTTTTATGCTCCGCTCCTATTGGTCGCAGCGCGATGTTATATAGAAAGAAAGAAAGAAAGAAAAACACATTTATTAGATACACACATACATAAGCACAAGTTACACATACATAAATAAGCCAGTAATTAAAAAGAATAATACGAAACGATAAAATAAATGAATAAATACAATCAACAAACAAAAAGCAAAATAAATAAATAATTAGAATGGATACAATTTAAAAGCGGTGTATCTAAAAGCTCCAGCTCAGCGTATGCCATGATGCAACGTTAGATCACGGCGCTGATTTTCAGCTGAAGCTGAAAAGTGCCTCACGGACGCAAACACGGGAGAAATACATACCTACATATAAATGAAATGATATACCTACTATGAACCAAATAGCATAGATAGTGTAGTGCGTTGTGTTACAATTTAAATAAATAAACTAAATAAAAGAAATTAAATTTATAAATTTATATAGTAATGAATAAGAGGAGATTAAATTAAAATTGCCATTGCACATAATAAATTTTGACAAAGTGCTGGATTATTGCTTTTTTAAAAGCAGCGCTTTGAGTTTTTGCTTGAAAACGGCTACACTTGACAGGTTACGAATTGGAGGTGGCAGATTATTCCAACACTTTGTAGCGTTATAGCGGAAACCTCCCCTAAATGCAGTTGTTCTATGTCGGGGAATACGTAAGGGCAAGTTAGCAGATCTAACAGCGTATTTTTTTGTTGATTCCATCCAGTCCAACTTGTCAAATAGATATTCCGGCAGTCTAAACCTTACAACTCCAAACAAAAGAGAAGCCAAATGCAGTTCTCGACGCCACTTCATTTTCAGTATACTGCCAGAATTAATATAAGGTGTAACATGGGCGCGCCTAGGGATTTCAAAACAGAAGCGCGCACATGCGTTCTGCACCCTTTGCACCAGACTAGCAGTTTTAGCCAGTAGTCTAGGCCCATACACAACGTCTAAATAGTTAAGCCTAGACAAAACAAGCGAGTCACACAATTGTATGCGAAGGTCCACATTCAGGTAGTCTCTTATATTATAAAGTAACTTTAATCTAAAAAAACAATTGCGTACTAAGTCAGATATGTACTTTTCAAACCTCAGTTCTTCGTCCATAAGTATGCCCAAGTTACGGGATTCAGAGACACGTTCAACAACATCTCCGTCAATGCTAATCGACGGGTTCAGGTCGCCTATTGCCCTAACCTGATCTCTGGATCCAAGAATCATAAATTTGGTCTTAGACGGATTCAATACAAGCGAGTTATCCAAAGCCCAGTCATGTATATTATTTAAATCTGCATTGATTTTGTTAATTGCGTCTTGTGTTTTGTCAGGCTTAAAAGATAAATAAATTTGTATGTCGTCCGCATAAATGTGAAATTTGCAATACTTAATTACATTAATTATGTCAGCACTAAATATAATAAATAAGAGTGGTCCTAATACAGAACCCTGGGGGACGCCCCTTGTTACGGGCTTTAAAAGTGAACGGTCAGTAGAGCCATCGCTGTTTTGAACCTCTACAAACTGGGAACGATTACTTAGATATGACTCAAACCATTTCACAGCAGAGCAGTCAAAACCATAGTAGGATAGCTTAGACAAAAGTAATGAAATATTCAACGAATCAAATGCCCGAGAGAAGTCCAGCATTACTAAAACTGATCCCTGACCCACGTCCTGAGCGGCCAGAATATTATCAGTGACATCTAAAAGCGCTGTAGCTGTACTCCGATTTTTTCTAAAACCCGATTGCATGACGGGTAAAATCTTGTTAATTTCTAGGTAGTGTCTCAGTTGCGCTGCAACGACTTTTTCTAAAATTTTAGAGAGGCACGGCAAGATACTAATAGGCCGAAGATCCCTTGCTGACGTAACATTATTTGTTTTAGGTATTGGTTTCACAATAGCCGTCTTCCACAATGATGGAAATGTTGAGCTTGAAATGGACTTATTCACTATGCCTGTTAATAAATCTATTGTATGCGATACTGTCAGCCTGATCATATCCAGTGATAAGCCATCAAAACCCATGGCATTGGATTTTAACGCATTCAGGATTTTCAGCACTTCAGATGGATCCACCATCTCGAGGACAAATGAATTTTCAGTAAAACTACTAAATTCGTAAAACGACAACTGCGAAATTGTAGTATACGAAGAACCAGGTACATCTAAAAAGTGGTCATTGATTTGATTAGAATTACCAACATACGGTGGTATTTCTGTGTGCTTAGGGGGAATCCAGGTATTTTTTAAGTTCTTCCACAGTTTCTTAGGATCTTTTATATTGTTATTAATGTTCATATTAAAATAACACGTTTTTTCACTACGTATTGCCGCCTCTACAAGCTTTTTCAAGGTTTTGTAGTATTCTAAATGGGCCGTTTGTTGGCTAGCACGGGCTTTTTTTAACGCATTATCGCGAAGTTTCATCATAAGTTTGACATTATGAGTTAACCAAGGGGAAGGCCGCTCCCGAACAATTTTATAGTTGATAGGCGCATGTAGGTCGAACATAACATTTAATATTTGTGTGCATTCATTTACCATAACATCTAATGCATCAAACGACAAAATCTGATTCCAATTTACCGAGGACATATCTTTATCAAATTGGGCCAAGTCAATATCACTAAGGGCTCTATAAGTTATGGCTCTAGGAGATATTTTTAACCTTCGAAAAACAAACTCAGCTGTAACAAATTCATGACCATTTACGGTGCCAACAGAGTCGACTGACACGTTACGTACATGGGCGTTAGTACAAATCACGTCAATTATAGTGCTGCTATTACTAGTAAAATGAGTCGGGTCAGAAACTACTTGCGTCAACCCTGTGCAACGTAGAAAAGTATTAAATAATGTTGTTTTCATGTCATCTCTATTACTTATATCTATATTAAAATCACCCAAGAGAACTAGCTGGTCATAATCCGATAGGGAACTGATGGAGTCCAAAACAGCGCTTAAAAATGAATTAACGTCAAGCCAAGGAGGTCGGTAGGCTGTGCCAATAATAACCCTAATGTGATTGACTCTTACTTTCAACCACATTTGCTCAACCAAATCATGTTCAGGACACTTTAAAGTTCTGACGGTAAGTCCACGGCGAATATAAAACCCTACCCCACCACCACGCCCCTCACGAATACACGAGGGTCGGGGAATGTGTATTAACCTGTATTCGGGTACAAATGGCGCGCGAGCCTCTTCGCCCTGCCTTAACCAGGTCTCATTTATTGCAACGATATCAGCTGATTTCTGTTGCATAGTCACTATAAAATTATCATGGTTGGTACCCAATGACCCAGCGTTGTATAATCCGACCTTAAATTGCCTAGAAGTCATGGCAAGTTTTCATAAAATTAATACAACACCTAAAATCAGTTTTATTAAAAAAAATATCCGTAAAATAAGTAAATAACTTTAACAACCATTGAAGTCTGCAGACCAAAATTAAATTAAGAAGCATTTGTACCAAACTGTCATGCTGTAGCCATAACGATACGTAAGCAAGTATTATAAACTTTGAAGTGCGTTTCTCGTACGAAATATGGTACCATAAATAAAAAATATATATAAAACATTTGTACACAAAAAATATCACACTATCACAATAAGCCATGTCAAACGCCAATGTAAATGTATGTACTTGTAGATATATAATATTAAATAATATAAATACCGTAACACATACATAGTTATATTTAAGATTACTTGGATAATATACTAATATAAGTACATATAGGTAGATAGACAAAATAAAATAACGAAGAGGCAAAGAAACAACACATCCACAGTGCGTGCGCCCGAGAGGCAGCAGACCACGATCACACGGCATCATATCCACACCAAGCCGTAGCTCCAAGCTAGTATATAATTCACAGGTTCTAATAACATATTCTATAACCAAACAAGAGCACAAAATAATATAATATATAACAGAAAAACTATGTAGTGAAAAGCATAATACAACATAATAAAACTCAGAAAAGCAATACAAGCACATTAAACACATACAAGACCACAACATAAATATAAATAACAGTTTAAGTTTGAAACAACTAAAACTAAGACATAAATGAATCTGCCAGATACCAAGATTCTTTTTATAAAAACATGCATTACTCTTATGAATACTACAAAAATAAATAATACAAATAAAAACTAAATAGTAACTAAAAAAATCTAAACAACGTTCTGCAGCAAATACAGACTTACACCGAGTTAACGGCCTCAGGCCCAAAAACACGCGCAATGTCCTCATCGGAACGAACGTGGTGAGTAATTTTACCTTCATCTTGCTTAAGGTAAATTCTTCCACGTTTAACCCAGACAAATTTCCATTGTAGACGCTTACGTAGTTCACGAACCTTATAGAGTAGTTGTCTATTTGTCTTAGTGAGACGCTCGTTAATATAAAACGGTTGTATGTTACCCGGGATACCAAGGTCGCCCGTGTCTACACCACGCCTCACACGCACACTCCGCAATATGTCGTCTCTGTGAGCACGCCGCACCAGACGAACCACCAGCGGTCTAGGCCTCTCAGCTCGCTCGCCAGAACCGCCCGACAGCGCACGGATATGCCTGCCCACGCGCTCCGCACTGACGATATCGTGATCATCGATCTGCACTCCCAGTTTGGTGCCAATTAGAGAAACCAAGTGCGCGGGGTTCTCAGAGGAAGTCTCAGGTAAGTTAGTGATTTCAATATCGTTGGCCAGTAAATCCTGATCCCTTTCACTCAGTTCCAGCCGAAGATGAGTTATGGTCGACTCAAATTGCAAGGCACTGTCGTTTTTGAGGTTTGCAGTGGCCTCCAGAGTAACAACCCGCTCCTCCAATGAGTCAAGTCGAGCATGATTCGCAGACACCGCACCATGCAGCTCCTTAATATCCTCCCGCATCAATTTTACTTCTTCCGTCAAAGCGTGTAGTTCTTGTCGAAACAGACGAAACTCAAGTGCCACATCAATTTTAGTTCGGTCAGAGGATACAGAAGTTCTAGTCGCAGTCTTAGGGTCAACATTGCTCTTCATCGGGGTGTCGGGAACATTGTCCCGCTGTTTATTTCTAGAGCATTCAGGGCAAACCCATGGCTTTGTAACACTGCCTTTACTCTTTCCCAAACAACCTTGATGATAATTAAGTGGACAGGCGGAACAGTTAACGCCATCTGTCTGAGATATGAAGCGACCGCAAATAGCACACTTTGCCATTCCTTATAAAATACGAATCTATATATCAATTGACAACAGGCAAAATCAACTTGTTTCTTGAAATAGCTAGTAGATGGCGCTATTTAAGTAAATTGTTATTTCAATCAGCTGTCACAGATAAACAGCGGAACAGTACGAGTACCAAACAACATCTACCCACAAGTGCAAATAGTTGTGAGGCGATCGAACAACTTTTACACTGATTTTAATATAAAAATAGGCCGATTTTTACAGGGATAACACTAATAGCACTCTCTTATTATACACTGCTAACACGTACACAATTTTTTATCAGGTTTACTTGGTAAAACTATTATTTTAAGAGGAAATAAATACGACACATATGTCTCCGCGACAACGTCCGTGACGTCACGCCTGGATATCGAATAAATGTTGCCACGTACCTACTACAACTACGTAACGTACTACAACTAAGCGTATTAAGTACACCGCGCCTAAAAACCCTGAATCAAAACCAAGGAAAGATAATAATAATAATATAATAAGTACATATCTAATTTTAAATAAATTAAATAATTGACTGAGATATTGCCACGTATATACACGATAAATTGGCACTTAATCCCCTTTTCGTCGACAAAAAATATACCGCATATTACGGGGGACCTGCACACAGAATAATTCAGCAGCTATAACTAATTCATTAGTTTACATGTATATTTAAGTCATTGAACTTAACATGACGGGAGGTATATCTACATTTTGGTATAACAACATGATTACAGCTTTATAATATAAGTCATCATCTGTAGCGTAACGAAACGGTGCGTGAATCTGGAAATAACTCAAAACATGAATAAATTACTCATTAAAAATCTTTCGATCTTGGTAGGGATGTAGAAACCGCAGTTTACCGAGGACTTAATTATTACTTTGTTTGTTAAATAATCTATCCAATGATATAATAGTATTTATCCGTCTACTACTGGACCTCTCCCAAAGAACACACCAGCCATTTTGTACTACTGTTTCTAGCGGTAACACCCAATTTTGAAATCGTCGCTCTAACGGTTGTCGGTTCGACGAAGTGATTTGAACTCATAATTTGTAAGCTTTACTGTGACTATTATTAAAAAAAATGGACGTGATATTTTTTATGTTTTTGATGAGGTTTTCAATTTCTCGTTTTTTTTTTAAGAAACGTAGTTTAATAGAATATAATATGTATAAGAATAAGAAAAGTAGTTCATGTAGTATGTCCGTGTTCTAGTACCCATAACAGAAGCATGTAAGCTTAGCTTAGGACCAGAGGACGTTACGTAGTGTCCGTAAAAAAAAATTATAATTTTTTATGTGTATTATGTATTATCATACACAAAATATATGACGATTAAAATATTGTTATAATGCCTAAAACGTACAGCACTTTACAATTTTATTAATATGTTAGTTGCTATAAAACGTATAAGTATTTAATATGCACTTAAATATTCTTCAATGTTTAACATAAAACCTTTTATAACTTGCCACCTTGAATGATAAGGTCATTCTTGAGAATTTTATAAAAAAAATTGGCATAAATATATATAAATAAATAAATAAATATAAATATAAATATTTATGGACATTTCACACAACGTCCTCTGGTCCCAAGCTAAGCTTATTATGCTTGTGTTATGGGTACCAGAATACGGATAGAATACATAAACTACTTTTCTTTTGTAAATACATACTTATTATACATAGTAAACACCCAGACGCAGTACAAACATTTGTATGATATTTATAAACATCACACAAATGAATGTCCGAGGCGGGAATCGAACCCGCGACCTCGTGAACGGCAGTCCGTTATATGAACCACTAGACCACGAAGCCCGTCAATATAATTAATTATTAAAAAAAATTTCGTCAGGAAGTACCAACCACCCAACATAACATAGTGAATTTAGACGGAGTTTTTGTAGCTAGTAAATTAATAGTGGTTAAAACAAAAAATTGGTCAAGTGCGAGTCGGACTCGCGCACGAAGGGTTCCGTACCATTATCTATGCAACATAAGGCAACGTTATTAGTATCGAGCAAGAAACGGTAAAAAAATCATGTTTGTTGTATGGGAGCCCCCCTTAAATATTTATTTTATTTTATTTTTAGTATTTGTTGTTATAGCGGCAATAGAAATACATCATCTGTGAAAATTTCATCTCTCTAGCTATCACCGTTCTTGAGATACAGCCTGGTGACAGACGGACGGACGGACGGACGGACGGACGGACAGCGAAGTCTCAGTAATAGGGTCCCGTTTTTACCCTTTGGGTACGGAACCCTAAAAACTACAAAATTGCTTCCTAGATAATAATTATTGCTTTAAAAGGACTTACGGACTGAAAAGCTAAGCTACTAAGTAGACGTATACTATTAAATACCTACGTTATTTAATAGAACACTAACGACTCACTTGATTTTTTAAGTAGACTAACGGTCTTATTCATAATGACTTATCGGAGGTTTAAAAGTTCGCTAAAATAGGTTCCCGAAAATTGTCAAAACTTGTTATTCATAAGTCTTTTTACGCTAAAACGTTTATTATCTCTCCGATAAAATCTCCGTTTAAACCTCCGATAAGTCATTATGAATAAGACCGTAAGTATTTACTGATATAATAATTATTATATGTACTGGCTAGTATTCGAAATACTGTTAAAAAATTATTTCTATGTAAAATTTTCGGTATTCCGGAGAAGTTCGCTACTTCCATGACAATGAGTGAAGATTCTAGTGATTTTCTTACTTTTAGATAATTTTCAGTTTGTGTTACCTGAAGATCTGATTTGTAATTAGAAGAACTTAATTTCTTTCAAAATTAATACAGTCAATTAATATTTAGCAGATTAGAACAGCCAGTTGAAAGAAAACACCATTTCGAGCATTCTAACGTGTCTCTGACCGCACAAACTTACGTTTTCATTAAATATTTTCATTAAGTTTAAGGTCTTCACCTTCATTGTTCTACAGTTAAATTATTCATGCCGTCATTTAGTTAGTTGCAAGCCGGGAATGAACATGATATAATATTCTGTTACACAAAAAAAAGTCAAAATACGCTGGTAGGTTAAAATAGAGCGAACTACATTTGAAAGACAATGGTACCGATTCTACGTGCACAACGAAACTTAACTAAAAAAAGAAAATTAATGGTGTCATCAACACAATTCAACTATGTTAACTGAACCTTTTTAGGGTTCCGTACCCAAAGGGTAAAAACGGGACCCTATTACTGAGACTTCGCTGTCCGTCCGTCCGTCCGTCTGTCACCAGGCTGTATCTCAAGAACGGTGATAGCTAGAGAGTTGAAATTTTCACAGATGATGTATTTCTATTGCCGCTATAACAACAAATACTAAAAATAAAATAAAATAAATATTTAAGGGGGGCTCCCATACAACAAACATGATTTTTTTACCGTTTCTTGCTCTCATACAACAAACGTGATTAATTAAGTATTGTGTGTGTTGTTTGCTCATTTATTAATAACGTGCCCTAAGTTGCATAAATAATGGTACGGAACCCTTCGTGCGCGAGTCCGACTCGCACTTGACCAATTTTTTTAGAAAATTTATGTGTTATTTAAAAATGTGCACAGCGAAAGCCAATTAATCAAAATACACCATAGTTATTTTCATTTCTTAGTGCGCAATCAGAATTGACGCCATTTTCTATCCTTTTAATAAGAAATAGAGTACAAGTCCTCTGTGTGGTGACGGATTAACAATACAAGTGTCACCACCACATCCTTCCCAGGGGTGCTGTAAAAGTCAGCTAAGGGATATTGCACACAGATAACATCCTCTGTAAGAGACGGGAAACTCAAAAATAAACTCTGTGCCAACACGCCTGGTCAGCTCGGCACAGTAAACCATAATCCCTCCAAAGTGGAGCAGGCTCGTGCCCAATAGTAGGACGTAAATGGGCTAGAGAGAGAGAGAGAGCATAAGAGGATAAGGGGTGTAAGAAGTGGGCCTTCTTTCACCTATTAGAGGCCCTGGACACATTACATGATATACGCCCCACTATGTCCTATTAGAATTAGATAGAAAAATACGATGCAGTATTAGTTTCTTAGGAGGCCCTGGGCATGTGCCTATGCATGGAGAAGAAGGTCTAAGTGCAAGAGGTAAAAAGGAAAATGCGGTAGAATCTCAAAAACCAAAAATGACTCTATGACAGATTTGAAAATAAAGACTTGTAGAGTCTTTGTAAGAGCTTTGCGACAAAGATCTATCTCTCTCTCTCTCGATCTCTTATTTAACCAAAACAATACATTATTATAAACATAGTAAAACTAATGGAAAAAATAAATAAACAATATTACCTAGAGGTAGGTCTCGGTAAACTAATGTCATGATATAAAAAAATTTTTTGCCATTAATTAAATTTACATTTTGGTAATAAGAACTTAATTTTTTTTTTTAATAACAGCAAATGTAATTTTAATTCTTTATCATGTTAAATAAAAAAATGTTTTTAGTTACTTATTTGCAAATTGACGTAACCTTGCAATATTAAGTATAGCCAGCCTTCAATTTATTAAATTAGGTAATAAAGCTTACAGGTTACTTAATATCTAACCGGATTTATTGTTAATGAGATTTATTTGGTAGGATAAATCATATCATTACGCCAGTATAAGAGTAGGTATGGTAGAACGCAGGGAATGCAATCTCGATTGGGGTTGAATCATCTCGCGAGAACTCGCCTCATTTGACGGAATTGATCCCGTCCAATAATTAATCCAACAGGAGTTGGCGACCCCAATTGAAAAAGGTACGTGAACAATGCTCATACTCATTGTGTATAGATACTGTCGTCTCTTGGAGTAAGAGCGTGAGCGCGGGGAGTGCGTAGCGCGCATTGAAATATAATGTATATCATAAAAATGTCATAGAAATCACCTGTAATTATTGCCAGGGTAGTCTCCAATCCAAACACCCTGTAATACTGAATAAGCTAACTGCTTTAACTACAACGTTCTATTAACTACGATGAGATTGATCCGTGGCTTACGACACGTGTAGCTGGTTTGGAAGGATCCTTTTATGAATATTCAACGGGTCACCATTCAAACTCATCAGATAAAGGAAATACTCACCATTGACACCATTTCAGGACCCACTTCACGATCTTGGAACCTAAGTTAAAACTAAAAATCCTTAAGTAAACTATTTTAAGCAAGTCTCCTACGACATAACGTAATGTTTGTGTGCGTTACCTCGGCAACCTGCCTACGCGACAGTATATTTTCCAAAGAAAACTGTGTTTGTAACAGCTCCTGCTGGTTTATTTATAGGTACTATAAGAGTCATTAGTAAAGATCCTGTACATAATAACGATTGCGGATCTTAAAATGATAATGAAAAACAGCGAAAAAAAAAACTAGTATAAAATATACTTACATAATAATACATACTTACTATAAAATACATTGATTAGATACAAATTGGTTTTAGCGTAATGATAAGGATTTATTTACAAACCGATATTCACCAGGTAAATACTAGTAGATAGGAAAGTATATATTATATACGACATATACTTGTTTATAATAGCGATTACACCATCCGCGTCAAATGATAACGTGTTGATAACAAGGCACAACGACCCGGATTCGTATAAGAGAATTATAAGGTTTATCTATCTTGTATGTATCTGTACCTCTACAAGTTAATAATTGTTACGGTAGCATACTTGTAGGCGTAGTCAGAGGGCAGAGATATTATGGTTCAAAAGCCATATCCTAAATGTTACTAAATGTCGATAACAGTCGCCTAACCAGCAGCTTAAACTCTTAAACCCATATTATTAATTCTTCAACGTGTACGCAACTTCGTATCAAAGGTAAGATTCGTCAAACATTCCTTGAGCTCTTCAAGTGGTCTAAAAGATCATCATTATTGAAATATAAATTTACTTAGTTATTCACAGTTAGTTATTTTTTTAAATCATCTAAAATGAATGGCCCTAGAACCAAATATTGATTACTTGTTGTCGATAATGAGATTTGTTCTGTTTTACTACCTATGTGTTGGGTCTAAAACAAAACCTACCAAGTCTAAGTATATCGATACACTCATCGATTACATCAGAGGTGCCATAATAAAAGTCGATATCTTTTAAAATAAGAATAATGCCCTTTCAATATACCTTAGGGAATACTAATATATATTAATATTTGTTGTTTATTTTTTTAACATCAGTAAGTATTATTGATATATTGGTGGTGATGGATTAAGAATACAAGAGGCACCACACCATTTATTTTTCAGGGTGCTGTAAGCTGTAATGCCAGCTAAGGGACAATAAAAGCAGTTAAAGTCTACTGTGAGAGACAGAAAACACGAAACTAAACTCTGCGCCAACACGCCTGGTCAGCGCGGCACAGTAGACCATAGTCTCTCTCAAAGTAGAGGAGGCCTGTGCCCAACAGTGGGACGTTAATGGGCTGGAGAATAATCTGAATTCTACGTTTTAGAACAGGAACATATCGGATCGAAAAACAGCATATTTTCAAACAATAATTCTATCGAGGATATTTTTGCCAATCATGTTTTCACTCGAAATTAAAAGTTAAAGGATTGAAATAACACATATCAAAAATTGATAGCTGTGGTATATGTAGAAGTGTTGTAGATTTCTATTCAAAAATGGCCTTTTGACTGACACAGCCCCTTAAGGATGTAAATTGTATTAATTCATTATATTGTTTATTATTTACATAGTTGTAAATAATTAGTGTGTCTAGACTTAATTGTAATTAAACATCGTTCAAGGATGTAAGGGTGGATAAACAGATATAACTTCTTATAAAATAAATAACTGAGTATGAGATAAATATCATTAATGAACTATAATATCTTCTAGGTCGACCTAAAATGATCGATCTAGATCAAATGCATTCCTTCATATTATTAAGAGGTTGATTGGCTAACTACGAGTAGGTATAAACCACTAATCGAATCAAAATGGCTTGTCTAGTCTAGTTTGTAAATAAGCCTTCAGCCAACTATGAATCTTCTACACCTCTACGTAGCGAAAACAATAATTCAATTTACCTGGCTTATCATAACATCCTCTGTGAGAGATGGAAGACTCGAATGTAAATCCTATGCCAACCCGCCCGGTCAGCGCGATATAGTAGACTACCCCTTCTTAAATGGAGGAGCCACACGGAGGCACGTCCCACTGTGCGGGCTTACCGGGCGGGTTGGCATAGGATTTACATTCGAGTCTTCCATCTCTCACAGAGGATGTAATCTGTGTACAATATTCCTTAACTGACTTTTACAGCACCCTGGGTTGGTGACACTTGCTTTTTTCGTCACCATGTAGTCACCAGTCATGCATTTAGCTATTGATCTCTAAATTAGAAATAAATTCATTTATTTTGGATGCAAATTGAGTAGTTACGAGAGTTGTAGCGTCCTTCTGAGGAAGTTTATATCCAATATTCTATGGTAAGATGTTTAAAGATGAACCCATTTATTCAAAGTGGTAGCTGCGACCCTGATGAGTGATCAATTTAACTAACTAACGTTACTATGGAAGATTTTATTTATGCACCTAGATTCAGTTATTTGTTCATTTAGACAGCTTAGTAGCTTATAAATAGTGCTGTTTTTATTCCGCTGCAATATCATTATTTCTCACACGTGCTTTAAAATGAATATGTTGGCATTTACAATGACATTTGTAAATCTAATCTCTTTGAAAAATTACATGTTCAACACGCGCTTTAGTATACATATACCTGATGTTAGATAATCAAGTGAATATGTTATCGCTTTGAGAGACGAATACGCTGGATTAAATTGTTTTATGATAGCAAAAGGCCACTATAATAATTTTCCTTAATTCTCACGTCTTTCTATATCGGCTGAACATATTTGTTTTCATCTTCCATTGCATTTAGAATACCGAGGTACAAATTTAAAAATCTATGAGAGAAAATTGGCGCGCAAGGGCAAAAGGCCAGAACTTATGGTCAAAGGTACAAAAAGACACTTGATTCTGTCTATAGCTCTAAACATCAATTAACCGTGTGGTGAAAGATTAAGAAAAAAAGTGCCACTAGACTAGACCATTTGTTCCCAAACGTGTTGTAAGTAAGAACCAGGGATTTTAAAGAAGGAAATCACGAGACTGAACCGTATGCCACGAGTTAGTGGACCTTATGCCCTTCCGAAGTGGAGGAAGCCCGTGCCGCAGTGAGATGCTGGAGAGAGCTGCTCTGTGAACGTTAAACAAGGCAATTATATGTTTATAGAATGTTGTACTTACTTATCAAAAAGTTACTGCCTTATCAAAAAGACCCTAAGGCAATAAATATAATGATGTAAGTTGTAGTCTGCCCTGTGAGGTATAAAGTTGTAGGGCGTCTTCAAGATTCCCCTCGTAATTGTCTGTTTCATTATATCATCAGTATCACATTACCAGGTCGAGGGCAATGCACATTATGTTGTTGTATCGCTGTTGTGATCTAATCTATATTTCCTCTAAAATATCTTTTAAAGACATACCTAATAATAGTTGAATTCTAAAGATTTAGGTCCTACAAATCGATAATACTTGCCTTTTAGGATAATTAAGATTACGTAAATCTATAAAATGCTTAATATGCTTTACAAGTGAATTTTGTTTGCAGCTATTTTACTACTTTCGCAATAAAGGACACTATATTTGGCGTAAACGGTAGCTAGTTTTCACTAAAATTATTATTTCATTCAAAAGAATAAAATATTAGAGATAATTATTCATCGCTTTGCTAGTATCAAAGCGATGAATATCTCTAATACTTTATTCTTTATTAAGTAGATACATAATATATAAAATCATACTTACAGCACACTTATGTAAATAAATAAAGTTTGGCCAAATATTTACTGAGAAATTTTCTATAGGTTAAATTTCTCTTTCCTAAATAAACTTAATTCTCATCCTTGTCCTAAGATTTTATTATTAGACTAGCTGTTTCCCGCGACTCTGTACGCATAGAATTTAGAAATTTTCCCCGCTTTTGCAACATTTTTCACTACTACTTCGCTCCTATTAATCACAGCGTGATGTTATATAGCCTATAGCCTTCCTCGATAAATTTACTATCCAACACTGAAAGAATTTTTCTAATCGGACCAGTGGTTCTTGAGATTAGTGCGTTCAAACAAACAAACAAACAAACTCTTCAACTTTATAATATTATAGTATAGATAGAAATAAAATAACGTGACTATTATTTTTTACTTAGTTACTAGATTTTGATTCTTTCGCGTACTAAGCAGAAAATGCCTGCATTTTAGCCACATTTTCCACTGGCATACAGGCTTCATTTCTTTTGCAACAAGCGACTGCGTACACTTTAAAATTAGTTTCAATTATACCTCAACATGTTTAAGAAGACGTAGGTAGTGTGGACTGTCCTTGAATATAATACACTGACTTCAAGAACACAATATCGCAAGAGACAACCTGACACAACTAATATTAATTATTGTGTTTGCAGTGAACAATTGCATGTGCCACGTGCAGTTCAAGGAGATGCACTGTGTCTACTCTTATGGCAGTTAGTAACAACATCACTTTATTCAAAAGACCATCTACTTCTGAACATATTGTATGCACCTATACGACTTTTTTTATTACTAAATACATTTTTTTATGGATTCAGACCCGTCAATTTTTTTTATTATTTTGATATAAGACCCCGATACTAGACTGATGTTATTAAATACCTATCAATGATAATACATTTTTATGATAATGAAGTACACAAAAGAAGTACACAAAATATTTGTAGATATGACAACTACTACTAACCACTCTAACTATTGACACTTACTAACGATTTTACTAAGAATTTATTTTCTATAACTATCCGTGTGGTGGCGGTTTAAGAACACAAGTGTCACCACCCATTTCTTTTCCCAGAGTGCTTCTCTGTGAGTGACAGAAAACTTGAAAATAAACCATGTGCCAACACCCCCGGTAAGTGTGGCACGCAGCGCTATAGGGCGTAATCCCTTCCAAAGTGGAGGAGACCTGTGCCCAATAGACAGACGTATAGAATAGAGACGACGAATAGGCTGGAGAGAGAGTCATAATAGTCTAACATCATGTTGGTCCTTTAACATTTGAGTAATATTTAGAAACGTAGGTATATAGTAAAACTACTTTTTACGGATTTAGACGCGTGTATTTGTTTTAAATTTTGGCCCGACGTTTCGGTGACTTTGCAGTCACCATGGTCACGGGTGGACTGGACCATGGTGACTGCAAAGTCTCCGAAAAATATCCTCCAATCCTAAATTAAGCATAATTACAGCTTGTGTTAATTCTCTCAGGTAACGATTAACATTTGTAATTTGTTTTAAGAGAGAATCAAACTCCGAACCTTGTGATTTGCGAGATATCTGGTACGTCAAGAGATGCCGTAGTTAATTTTAAATGCAGTTTTGCTAAATGCTGTATTTACTAACTAAAAGTAACACGAACATGACTCAATAAAAATATGAATCGATGCCATATTGATATTTATTTGTATTTATTCACAGATCTCACGTAATTCCTGTTTGTAATATCCGCAAAATATTTGTGTACATAATTATTTTAACTACTTAGTTATTACACAACCGAATGGCCTTGATAGGCATTGTTAGCGTATATATGTTATAACTAAGGCTATGTTTTTTATCTATTTACCATGTCAAGAACATAACACACTGTCTTGACATTTATTATACCGGTATAATCTACAGGCTGCAAAATTTCTTCTCACAGAATATAATAAGAAATAGATTTCTTATTATATTCTGTGAGAAGAATTTTTTTCGTTGGCTTTACGTTTAGGTACGTAGACAGCAGGCATATAAATAGGTGTGTTTGCTTGCTTCTCATCGTAGTGTGTGAGCTGATTTAAATCATTTCAAAAATTATCGTTATTATTAACTCCATGTAAGGTGCATGGTTTTTCTAGGAATCATGTCGTACGTACATACGGCGCCCTACTAGGATCGGGGCCAAACTATTAGACTAATAGAATAGGGCTTAGCTAGACCCCTTCATGCGTCACCACACGTAGTAATTCTGACTCAATACTATTTACTGCAATGATAGGTAAACCATACACCATAAACTTACAATCAATCGTATCTGATATCATCTAATATCTACAAACTATTCCTATCTAACGTGTTCTTCTAATAAACAAATAATCTTATGTCTTTATCGCAATTTATGTGCTGGAATTAAAACCAAAATTATAAAAAAAGATTGTAAGGTTTATTACCAAGTTATTATTTTACAAAAAAATATTTCTCGTTTTAATTATAAAACCTAACAGTACTTATGCCAGAAAAGGCTCTCTCTCTCTCTCTCCAGCTATTAACGTTCCATTGCTGGGCACGAGCCTACTCCACTTTGGAAGGGTTCATGGTCTACCATACCGCGCTGACCAAGCGTGTTGGTACTGGGTATATTTTTAAGTTTTCCATCTTTTACATAGGATGTTATCTGTGTACAGTATCCCTTAGCTGGCTTCGACAGCACCCTTGGGTGGAAAAGGGGTGGTAACACTTGTATTCTTAATCCGTCACTACACAGACAACAGAAAATGCTATCACGCACCACGCTTCCAATGGCTTCGCTTTATTCATAGTATGTATGTAGCGGAATATTTGTGATTTTCACTCCCTTCCAATCGCCCGGATTAATCTGAATCTATTGATCTTCTGCGGATCATCTTGGATGAAAAAAGTCACGTAAACATAATATCTTTTTTATGCAATAATGCAATCCTAAGCAATCATTAATTTCTATATTTTTACATTATCTATTCTACAGTTTTTTAGGGTTCCGTACCCAAAGGGTAAAAACCGAAACCCTATTACTGAGACTTCGCTGTCCGTCCGTCCGTCCGTCCGTCTGTCACCAGGCTGTATCTCAAGAACGGTGATAGCTAGAGAGTTGAAATTTTCACAGATGATGTATTTCTATTGCCGCTATAACAACAAATACTAAAAATAAAATAAAATAAATATTTAAGGGGGCTCCCATACAACAAACATTTTGTTTTTTTACCGTTTCTTGCTCGATACTAATAACGTTGCCTTATGTTGCATAGATAATGGTACGGAACCCTTCGTGCGCGAGTCCCACTCGCACTTGACCAATTTTTCATTTTGATGATATTACGCGTGTATTAGGTACACATGTAAAACCTTGGGTCTTTTTTATTATGATGTATAATTAATGGCATTTTAATGTAATAATGGACAGCTATATTAATGTTAATATCACAATAGTTTATTAGGTAATTAACATTTAACTATTCATTAAGAACTAAATTACATATTAACAAAATACATTCAGCATATTACGTAGGTACCTACAACTACATACATATTTTATAATAAGTAATGTACAGAAACGGTGTACTTAGTATTTAAGAAGTATTTACTCACCAAGTATTTGCAGAAAGCTGTCCTCCAACCTCATAGTTGAGGAGAGGAGGTAATCAGTCCCCTCCAGCTCGCTCGGTGCTAACACGTCGCTCCGCATTTTAACCTTATTGCCGCACAAAAAAGTTTAAAATTCAACAGTCTAAATCTAAGAAAATAACCATAATTTGTTGATATCCTATGAATTATGGTAAAGGGAACACTTCACTGTATATCACACACTACTAACAAATTGCGTAATGAAGAACCAAGTTATTTATTTTTTAAGTTAACTACAAACATAACACTGATTAGGCGTTGATTATTATGTCACTGTGATTATTTATAGTTTTTTTTTTCGCAGATATGCTGTGTTTGTGAGAGTAAACAGAAATTGTTACAACCGGTTTTATTAGTTTAGTGTTAATTTGCAGGTTTGCTTTTTAATGGGTTGCGCGCCGGTTGCTAGATACCACGACGCGATATCTTCGCGCGGGCTTCGCCTTCAGACTCCGCGCGCATTACGAGCCGAAACACGCGGCATCGAATCAGCTGATCCACTATAAATAATACACTGAATTATTTGGATGCAGTCGTACCGTTGCCACATTGCCTATTGAGCCACCGCGTTTAATTAAAAAATACGCTAGTACCTACCTATTAAGTGATAAGAAAATACAATTAAATTGCAGGGAACTGTTCAGGAAGCAGCTGCCATAACGAATTCAACTAATAGTTTTCAGTTCAATTTCCAGTTCAAAATATTCTTAATCCATAAACTTGGAATTAGTTTCGAGATACCTGGTATAAATCATCTTTGATAAATTCTTAAGTTATAAAGGCAATTTTTTTTATTCTGCTTATACCTACATCAGATACGATTGAGATCGAAATAGAATAGCAATTGCGATAAACTTTATTTATAAATTAAATGTTAAGTTTTTTTCAGGATTATGCGTTCAGTCTTTTTTAAGAACCTTCTTGCAGTTCGGGTAAAAGTTATTCAAAAGAGGGGTGGAGCTAAATTTTCTGAAACTAAGTACGTAATCATTTTACCAAATCGATTATCATCATATATGGGTGTGCCTGTAGCTTACACGCATATTATTATCATGTCACTATAATAACGTGTTGATCCTACTGATATGGTTATTTATGATTAGATTATAGACCTATGGTGGCTCTGTATCAAAATACATTTATTTATTTTAAAATGCCTGTTCATCTAATGACTCGTGGCCGGGCACAGGTGGATCTGTAGTTGATACTGTCCAGATCTAGACATTAATATGTAGGCCCGTCTTCTCCACTTTGTACACGGGGCATATGCCCAGGGTCTCGCGATGGTTAAGGGCCTCCTAGTCCCTACTCCATCATATTTTTATACTTTATCACATAAGCCATAGCTTGGCATATAATCTAATTTGCCCACGGCGTTTATTTGATAGGAAACAGACAGACCTGATAATAAGGCACACTAGAGATACTAAGGCACTAAAGAACTTGGCGCCGATTTGCAAGCCTCTTCTACCATATCAAAAGTCCTTCTAACCATGTATCTTGAAATCATCTTTGGTTGAAACTAGCCGACGCAAGCATTCTTTCTGCTGTAGTTTTGCAACTGTCTCATGTTATGGATTATCTAAATAGCGCTCTAGAATTGAGGTGCAAGAAATGCCAACAAACCCCCCTCTAAGTTAAACATGGCTACACGGGCCCGTGTGATATAAGTATAATCGTATCAGTAATTCCAATATTGTACACTTATCCAATGTCAAAAACACGAATATGATGATAAAATATTGGAATAAAAATTAATCTTTTAAGACTAGGAATTAGAGTCATAACATCAAACATTTTTTTATTCGATAACTGTTCGTGGTTGTAAAACTTTAGATTACGTGTAGATAAATGGCTGGGTAATGGTAATAAAAGTATAAATAAATTGTGTATTGGCAATTTATATTATTATCTTACTGTTTTAATTGTTATCGAAAGCAAAAACTTTGTAACAAGAAATTGGACGTACGGATTATAAATTAGCATTGATATTAAATACGGAAGATATGGAGAGACACTGGGAATAAGATTTATATCTACGGGGAAAAGAAAAGGATTTATACAGCTAATAATTAAAAAATTATTTAGGTCGCATTTCGACCAATAAATTAGGTACCTAGCTAGTTTAAGCTAATCATATAAACTAGCTCGAAAAGGTTTTTCTGTTGCCGCTATAGCAAGAACAAATAATACTACTATGTATTAATGCTTTTTATATGGCTGGCTGTTGCCTACAATTATTTTATATATATATTAGTATCATCCTCTTCGGCCACTCAACTCAACGCATGCATGCAAACACATCAAAATCCGTTGCGTAGTTTTGAACTTTTGAAGACATAAGCTCACATAGCATACCACGAAGTATAGATACAAGGAGTCCGAACGGTATAGGCTTTTCCATAATATTTCGTGTACACAATAATAAACCCAGATCATAGTTCTATTTTCTGCCACTGGCTGCGCAAGTATGCAGGACGTACCGATGCTATTATAGAATATCAGAATATCTCTTGACCTTCTCTGTATTGTTGGATTTAAAGCACTCGAAAAATTTCAAAAAATTTCCTAAATCTTATATTTAACTCCACGTTTCTCAGAATATTTTTTTTCCACAGGTGTCAATAGTTCAAACGAGTACTTCTTGAAAAATGGCGCGCTCTACCGGCAAAAAATCTGTCCCTTAAATTGAGACCATTCGTTCAACATTACGTTCGGACTCCTTGTATCTATACTTCGTGTAGCATACATACAAAAATAACGACTTTGTTTTATAATATTTATGGGTATATGAAAAGCATCATGCTTAAATTGGGACCACAAAACATTATGTAATGTACTTAAATGTTTATTTAAGTATACACACACGATAAGATCTTATTTAAACTTTTTTAAACAGTCTTTGTTTTGAATTATTTATATTATAACGGTGCCTTGTCTAATATATACACGATGTTAATTTACAAAACCGGTCAAGTACGAGTTGGACACGCACACAATGGATTCCGTACCAAAATCCATTCAGTAGTTTTTGCGTGAAAGAGTAACATCCATACTCACAAACTTTCACATTAATAATTTTAGTAGGATTCGTCGTACTGACCAGAAATATTTATTTAACACTTCTATACACAAATAAGGTACAAAGGCGGACTTAATTCCGGAGGCATTCTCTTCCAGTCAACCTTAGGTGGTGCAGAAAGAGGAAGTAGTAGGTGTGTTAGATAGTAAGAGAGAATAAAAATAGAGTGTTGGCAATGAAACTTATAAATACATACGAATATATTACATGAAATATCACCAGGGCAAGAGAATGATGTTGATGTGTATTTGTTGCTGTAGCCTGAACTGATATACACAAACTGAATCAGCTCTCTAGTTATTACCGTTCCAGAGATACAGCCTGGTGACATCGAAGTCTCAGTAATAGGGTCCCGTTTTCCCTAATAGTGCGGAACTTTAAAAAAAGCTATTTAAATTAAAATCAGTATCGAACCACAGACTACAGAAGTAAGTAGGTACACTAAAAGACATTGAAAAGTTAAATATTTATGAGGACTGAATAATTATGTAGTGACGTATACAATTTTTAGTATATTCTTGAATATTTTAATATACAATGACCTTTATAATGCTAACAATACCACTTTCTATAAATCGTTTACTTTTTTTATTTAAGACGATTTATTTAGCCTCTTTTGGGTTGGAGTTCGATTCTCACCTTGTTAGACAAGGTACAGCTTTTGGGTTACCTTATAAAAATTATTTAATACATATTTAAAAATAATATGCTCAGTTCAAAGACTAAAAAAAAAAGATGTGTGGCACTCGGGGACTGCCGCGGTAAAGCTATTGCATAGCATTTTTTTATCAACTTATGTATTTATAATAATTTATTTATTTTATTTATGCAAGTATCTACATACCGTAAACTAAAATAAGATTATATATAATCCTTATTTACTGATGCTTACATCTGTCCATTGTTTATGGTAATTATGATAAAATAGCGATTGTCAATCAAATGTCAATAAAATAAAATAAACATTATTTTACATTATTAAAATCTAAAATACGCCGTTATCTGAACATTTAGGATATATGTTATCGATTCAAAATCCTTATTTTAATACGTTGTTTATTTTGAGGAAGGAGTTTATCCTTGGTATCAACAGTATGAAATAAATTGCGGGGCGAAGAGGGGATTACGCATGCGCAGTAGCGCCGATGTGTAAGGTTTTTTTACGCTATTTCCGTTACCTACGGAATTTCAATTACGAATTTTGTGGATTCGGTCTCCACGCTCAAGGCCCGCGATAGAAGCTATGCAATAGCTTAAAAAACACCTTGTCCTATTGTGCGCGAAATTTCAGATAAGTCAGACTATTGCAAGTGGGTGAAAATCACTTTCAAAGATAAAATGTTAAAATTGCTTTATTCATAATCTGGCAACTACAAGTGTTGAGCTTAATTTGGGACCAAAGCTAGCTTTGCTATAAATGTCTGTAATTATTTTAAATGATTACTTTTAACCAAGCGACCAACCATTTTGTCAATGTGGTGACGGACTATTAATACCTAAGTGTTACCACATAATAGCCAGCTAACAGCTACTGTATCTTTTATCACAAACCACTTTTTGCTGAAACCAGACCCGAAAAACTTGTACTTGACTATCACATGTAATAAATTAGGTAGGTATAAAATAAACAACAGATTTTTTAATTATTATATTTTACTACAAAATACAAATTGTATAATAATATATCATAAAAACTAAAGTACATCAAAAAGGCACATACAAAAGAATAATTACCAAAATATTAAACATATAAATATGGCGGTTACATTCGAGATTCTTAATTTATATAGTTTGTTGTAAAAAATCCATCCACCCGGTTTTAAATAAACGCAAAAACCGATATAAAATTAATTGCTTTAGAACATAGAGCGTTAAATCATCAGGAGTAGTTTTCTTGGTCAAATATACGGTCAGGTCGGTGGTGCTATAACGTATTTTCATTCCCTACACAAGTCCTTCAAGAAATCGTCTCACATGCAGAAGTCAGTGTACGTACACACTGAATAATTATATTGGAATTTCTCGTACTTTTTCGCGGATGTTGCCTGACAGTGGCAATTCCTGTTGGATTTATGCTCTAAGCTTCAGAATAATTACGTATATATCTTTTAGATGCTAAACTTATGATTTAATACAATAAAATCTCAAATAAAACCATTTTTTACGGATTTAGACGAACATATTTGTTTAAATATAATCAACCTTCTATATCCGTAAATCGGGCATATTATAATATGAGAAAATGAGTCCATATATTACTGAAAAATACAATAAAATCTTTTTGTGCTAAATTAATTTTTGTATTAAATACAAAAAATATTTTTGCGTTACTCTGAATTAAATCAAAAAGATACATACATTAGAGGTGAATTGAGTGTTTTGCCACACAACTATACATGCATTATTTTTAATTCTAAAAAGATATAAGTAGTGTTTCCAATAAATTTGATTTATAGTAGTTTTAGAATCTTTTTTTTCTAACAGTTTTAAATGACAGTTTCCCATCATGTCGCAAATTATTTAAAAAGGCCCTATGAAAATATATTTTATATGCTTGAAAGTAAAATAAAACTATGCTAGAAAACTAAAAATAACTACAATATAACGCAGTTTATCTTACTTGTATATATCGTTAAGCAGCCATTTTCATCTACGATTAATAACCAATCTACGTTTACGGATAGATTGTTATCCTTGTTTATCAGTAAAATATTATTATCTCATGTCAAATTTTCTACAGAGAAAGCTGTCATTAGTAGCTTATTAATATGCAAGTAAGGAGAGAATAGTTTAGTTTGATTTTGACAGCTAGAATCGAGGATATATTGAAAATGGCCGATACATAAAATTTAGTAAATAAAGTATTTCGCTACAGTCTTAAGAGCCCATAATTCTGATATTAAAAATAATTTATGGCGAAACATAAACAGATACAATAACCAATAATTAAAACTAAATACAGATAATTTTGTGACTGTTATTAATACTAATTCTACACACACAACTAAATTAACCTAAAAAATATTTATCTTTATATATATAAATCTCCTGTCACGATGTTTGTCCGCGATGGATCCCTAAACTACTTAACCGATTTTAAATTAAATTGGCACACCGTGTGCAATTCGACCCAACTTGAAAGATAGAATAGGTTACATTTCAATTTATAGTCGCAATATTATTTTATTGCAAATTATTTGTCTACCCCTGACATTTGTATGGAAAAACAACGTTTGCCGGATCAGCTATTATAGACTAAAGATTTTAATAGATAGCCAATTAATCTAAATACATCAATAGTTATTTAAATTTTTTAGTTAAGTTTTGTTGTGCAAGTAGAATTGGCATTGTTCATGTTTTTTTTAAACTCTTAATTCGAAAACCATTTCGGGGAATAGAGTTTCTGATCATGAAAATTTGCTATATTATTTTTCCAAAAAAGCATATAATATATGATCTCTATTTGCCCTTAAAATGAAGGACTTAAAACATTAAGGCATTCTTAGGGATATACTACTCCGTGGTGGAGTTGAAATTGGTCTATTATATCAACTTGGCAACTTTGAAAAGATGTATTGCAATCTATCTTAAGTAAGAAAAACGCAATATACAAGATTGCGTACAACGATGACATCACAACATTTAAAATAATATCTTTAACAATTTTTTTTAAATTCTGTATAGTGAATATTTCAATAATATTGAAATCAGTTGCTTAAAATAGTCTATATTTTAAAAAAAAATATAAAAACAGCAGGTCAAAAATTATGAACAATCCCAATTGGCATCAATGGCAGATTTTTTGTTGTGAAGACTGGTATCTAGTGACATCTACTCGTATATCAGACAATTCTAAATTCGTTAAAATACTTTTATTCTTAACCAAACAAATAAAGCTGGAAAAGTGAGCCGAATACCACGAGTGGGATTTCACCCCACGACCATTACCTACATTATTGTTCCATATTGCCTACCAACTGAATTATTGCGGGAAGTACTTGTACTAAGCAAATTTTGATATTTTACTTCTAGTGTAAAAAATTAGGGGAGTTAATTTTTTAACGCACTACCCTGAGTTTAAGAAGTTAACATTTCAGTTCGTTCATTTTTATGTCGAAGAAGTATAAATACCAGAGGCAAATTAGCTAAATTATGATTTCCGATTAAATTTCGATTAAATTGTTCACTGCGTATACTAATTTAAAATATTTTTCAAGTTCTTATTCTAAATAGCATTTTTTGTACAAGCAATACATTTGGCACTTGTGAGACTTTTGTTATATCTCTCAATTACATAGAAAAATACAATATTATCGTCTCAAAATTACTGCTTAATATAATAAATAATAAATATTCATGGACATTTCACACAACCTCCTCTGGTCCAAAGCTAAGCTTATATGCTTGTGTTATGGGTACCAGAATACGGATAGAATACATATACTACTTTTTTTTTTGTAAACACATACTTATAATACATAGGAACACCCAGACGCAGTACAAAGATTTGTATGACAATTAGAAAAATCACTAAATAAATACTAATTTCATAAAGCTTAAAAGTATGTTCGTTGGAACGCGTTAATGTCAGGAGCTACTGGTCCGACTGGAAAAATTTTTCAGTGTTGGATAGTACATTTATCACGCTGCGCCAAATAGAAGAGAAATAGAAAAAAGAAAAAAGAAATAGAAAAAAGAGCGAAGCATCAGTGAAAAATGTTGCAAAAACGGATAACGTACCATGAAATTTGTAGGACAATATATCTGTTAAATTATATCTTTACTTCATAAAAAACAAAGTCGTAATTTTTGTATGTATGTCCCTATGTGCTCACATAGGGACATACATTGTTTGAGGGCATATGTCTATCTTTTAAGGGAAACCCGTTGTACTCTTACTAATGTCAAAAAAAATTATCTAATTTAATAGGGTGTTTTCAAAAGCTATTTATGTGTATATAGTAATCTTTTTTATCAAATTAAATAGCTTAGTTAGCTTACGCAATTAATATAGATTATAACTACTCTTTACAGCATGCAATTTAAATGAATATCTTAGTAGATATGACGAAAAAAGAATTACGCGCTATAAAATAAAATACTTAAACTGTTGGCTGAGCAACGCGAACGTTTCCTCGGTCTTTTATCCATACTCCAATGTTTGGATATGTAATGATGTTTATTGTGCTTTCACGTAAAGACTACTGGATGGATTTTCATAAAATTTTCCAATGAAAAATGGAATAGAAAATGAACTTATTTTTTATCCTTTTTACCGCGGGTAACACCGAGGGGCGCAGCTAGTAAATAATAACTAAGTAAAATAAAAATCTGCTACTTAGTAATCATTTATGATGACCTCGTTATCGATACATGGTGGAAAGATCTCTGAAACTCTGATCAAACCATGGATTTGTCTTAACAATCATCTTTATTTTAACAAAAAAAAATTCTGTTAGTAATCAATATTTGAGAATGATCATCAATCATCAATCGACATATTTTATCCTTTCTTTTTAGCTAACAGAATTTTTAATGAAATTCACAAAAAATTCTGTTAGCTACCACAATTGAGAGTTTGGTATAGGAAATTATTGGACGGAAAATTAGCTTGATAGTAATCAAGTGAAAAAATGGACCATAGATCCTGGACTATACGCAATTTTGTGGTGTTTTTTTTATAAATAAAGTGGTTCAAGTGAAAAAATGGACCATGGACCATGGATCCTGGACTATACGCAATTTTCTGATGTGTTTTTTTTATAAATAAAGTGGTTCAAGTAAATGTTTTTCTTTTGTAAAACTTGTTGAGGTTTTGTGTATTGGGGAGGGGGAGCTCAATAACTATACACGCCGGTGAAACCGCGGGCATTAGCTAGTCATTATAAAAATTGATAATAAGCAGAAATTTGAGACTTGTTACAAAACTTATATCTAAATTATAACCTAACTTTTAAGGCACTTAATTGTAAATTATTCTATTTACTTATATATTAAAGGACGGAAGAATATAATGCTGAGAAAGCAATCAGTTATAATTTAAAAAAAATATTATAAATACGGCAGGCTTCGTGGTGGAGTGGTTTATGTAATGGACTGCCGATCACGAGGTCGCGCGTCACTTACACTTAATAATTGTGAAAAAGAAATATACCTACTAATCTCCACAGATCACTTAATCTGTGGCGATTAAGTGATCTGTAGAAAACGTTGACTCGCACGCTCGAACGTGCAAACACGTTGACTCGCGGGCGCGGTCACGAAATATCAAACATATAGCGTCATATCCAAGTGTTCACATACGAATCGCACGTACGGTCTAAGTAGCGGGCTAGCTAGCGGATGCGGAGCAATATCAAACGCGTGAGATGTTTGTGTGTGTTCACGTCGAACTAGCGGCGGAGCGCGCGAATTACTCGCGACGTCAGTTAAGTTCAACCAGCGGCCGAACATTTGGTTGGCCGTTTTAGCTATCTAAAAGTGACCAAGTTCAATAGAATCCATTCAATTGATTCAATAGAAGCTGCTACATAATCCTTACTAATTTATAAATGCGAAAACGAGTTGATGCCACCATAGAAATTTTGACGAGCTTAAGTGTTAACGTGGCGAACGAAACTATAGCGCGATTTAACAAACGGTACAACGCCATCTATCGACTGTCATATTAAACTTCTGTTTGTTAAGGTTTAACTTCTAAATTTCACGCCTATGAAGTCGCGGGCAACAGCTAGTTACTTATAATAAATTGTTTTGGTTTATTTAAAATTAAAGGTAAATATTAGCTACATATTAACGATGGATGATGAATTGAAGGTGTTTGAATTTTTAGAGAGTGACGATGATGAACAAAACACTAGTCGAATGCGAAATAAGATAAATAAAAATAATGATATTATTATTGAATCCAATATGTAATCAATCAGTTGACAGTCATTCTGGTATATCCAAAAAATCTTGAAGGATGTTCTCTCAAATTACTATATAAAGTCTGAAATTCACCATACCGTTCTCTTTCTTTATTAATTTCGTGCACATCAATTCTAATTTTTATCATCTCCCACTTTAGATATGAATTTTCGGTTAAAAATAAAAGATCGTCGTCCATGTTTACAATCTCTGACAACACGTCAAAATCGCGCAAACACCTAGCGGTCAATGTGAACACGAAATCGCCACGACTCCGCGCCCGCGCTTTTCAACGTGAACAAGTACTAACAATAGTGTATACGCAAGTTCAATTTTGAAGACACGTAACTTCAGCTTGGCTAAATCGTACTTCAGGGTCTAATAAATATGGTCTCATGTGACATTTAAATGACATGTAGGTTACGCAAACTACAAACGTCACTCTTACAAGCAATAAAACAAGTATTCATTGGAAGAACATCTGTCTATGGTTCAAATTAACCTGTGGCACGTATCATAGACAAACATAGAACATATTTCACGCACACATACAAGTGGCTTTAATACGGTTGAGTGGTGTAGCCATAGATACTACATACGGTAAATATAAATATTTATGGACATTTTACATAACGTCCTCTGGTCCCAAGCTAAGCTTATATGCTTGTGTTATGGGTATCAGAATACAGATAGAATACCATATACTACTTTTCTTTTGTAAATACATACTTATAATACATAGAAACACCCAGACACAGAACAAACATTTGTATGACAATTAGAAAAATCACACAAATGATTGTCCCGAGCGGGAATCGAACCCGCGGACGTTTGATCGGCAGTCCGTTACATGAATCACTCAACCACGAAGCTCGTCAATCTGTGAAAACCTGTGCTAATCTCATTGAAAAGTCACTGTTTTTCATAAAAAGGTACATATTACAAAAAAGCTTCAAAGACTAACATAATAGGTATTTGTTTAAAATTTTTTAAAGCAATAATTTCTTATGAAATTCATAAAAATAAATAGAGAATTTTAAGTAAAATCGATTATTCAAAATCCGAATATTAATAGACAATTGTTTTTATTGCATAATTAAATATAAGAAAAAAAAAACTTAAAAGAAAATAATACTAAATCATACATAATGATACTTATCATAATTTAATATGTAATTATAATTATTAAATATTTATAACTGGCAAGGAATTTATGTCAGAAATAGCTATACAATTTTTGATAAACTTCATTTTCTTACAAAAAAATTAAAAGAGATTTAATTTATAGCAAATATTCGATCATCATCGATATTTTTTGTATTTTCTCACTAAGAAGTGCCTACCAAAAAGATTAGGTAAGCAAAATATCTAGTGAGTTCATAAAGGTTCGATATTGTGAGGAACCCTAAAAGAGGAAGAAAATATAGTCTGGAAGAAAAGATAGCCTGACAGAAAAGTATAAAAGAAAAAGCCAACTCCCAGATGGGGGATAAAGGCATGAAAATGTAAGATAGGTTAACTTTAATTTAGTACAGTAATAGAGCTGTTGGATTACAAAGAGCGCCGGATTAGTCAAGGGCCGGATTATCCAGGGGGCGGATTATCAGGGGTTCAAAGTAATAGTTATTCTACAGGCTCATATTAATAGATATTTATACAGACTGCGCGTCAACTTCTTCACCATAGTCGAGGTCATCATAAGTAAGATCGTCATCGAGTGAATTCACCGTAGTATCTTTGCCACCGGGACATGCCAAACATCTGAAATATATAAATACAATCCAATAACTATATGCAAATTAAAACAAAGCCCAAGACTAAGCCTCTGTCTGTCTGTTAACTCAATGAAACACTGCCGATTTAATTGATATACGAAGCATAATAATAGCTAAAACCACTTTTTAGGATATAGACAAGCAGTTATATTTTGTTTTAAATCGAATTCAACCCGTGACCATAGTGACCGAAAGTTTTCGAAACTTCAGCCTAGATTGAAAACTACATATACGCGGCAAAATCCGTAAAAAGTGGATTTAGGTTTTCACTGGACGGCTTTGCATCTGTCATTAGATCAGGGTAGAACAGCGCCCGAAGCGCCCGAAGCGCCCGCGTGGATGACTACATGTTTGGGGCTCCAGATTAAATGGTGGTACACACAGGGGCTCAAGGGAAATGCCATTTTGAATTTTTGTGCAGTCAAACGCTGCTTACACAAACTTATATATTATACCCCTATTTTCCGTCCAGGGTTAGTTAATTGGTTACAAATTATTGTATACGTTTAATATAATTTATTCACCCACGGCCTTCAAATTATACAGTATAATAAAACAATAAAATATTAAATTTACACAAATTAATAGGTAGGTACAAGTAACACCTGTAGGTAATCTGATATGACAACAACGCAGTTGGCACAAACTAAATAATGATTTGCTTAAATGGACATTCGATTTCAATATATCTTTACTTATTATAAATCAAAGTCGTTATTTTTGTATGTATGTCCCTATGTGAGCTTATAATATCTTCAAAACTACGCAACGGATTTTGATGCGATTTTTTTTAAAGACAGAGTGGTTCAAGAAGATAGGTTCCTTTATTGTATAATTTGGTTTGGTTCCTAAATTTCACGCGCACGAAGTTGCGGCCAACAGCTAGTTCATATCTTATAGCTATTAATAATCGTATTAAAATTTAATGCACGCTTCCTCATAAACTCCCTTATTTATTTGTGCTTTTTAGACAAACAGACGGAAGTGCTCTCTCTCTCTCTCTCTCCCTCTCTCCAGCCCATTTACGTCCCACTGTTGGGCACGGGCCTCCTCCACTTTGGAAGGGATTATGGTCTATTGTGACGCGTTGACCAGGCGTATTGGCACAGGGTTTATTTTCGAGTTTTCCGTCTCTCACAGAAGATGTTATCTGTGTGGAATATCCCTTAGCTGAATTTTACAGCAACCTTGGAAGGAGAAGGGGTGGTGACACTTGTATTCTTAATCCGTTACCACACGGAGTACTAGTAATAAATAAATAGATAAATTAGATCTGCCATAGAGAAAATAAGGAAATAGAAATAATATAGTAATACATATAAGTAGTTTTGTACATTACCTGCTTTCATTGATGCCATAATACAAGCACTTATCACCAACACATTCACAACATCCGTCATGGAACCATCTGTAATATAGTAACGCACACATTAATATAATATTATTATCACTTTTAGGCTAACATTCGAAAGGTTTAGTGCGAATATTTACATGATCTTAACTTTTTAGGTTTCCGGACCAAAAGTAAATCTGATCTCTAATACTGAGACTTCGGTGACTAAGAGCATTAATCTAACAATAATTGAAATTATAAAGCAACCCGCTGAAAGAAGTACGAGAACAATGATCATATTCGTTGTGTACGCACGCTGCACTGTCTTAGTGTGCGTGAGGCGATGTTTGCGGGGCGTACGTAGCAACCACTATAATAGCGATTAGTATTCGTGTGGGTTACCTTCGCCGACGCACTATTCTTATCAAAGCTAACAGCGTGTTTAACAGCTCTTATTTATTTAATACTCTAAGGTTGTCTGTCACGTTTCTGAAAACCTATTCATCATATTATTATCAAACTACAGTAAATTATCGAAGAATACATCTCTCTGTCTCTCTCCAGCCCAATAACGGCCCACTTTTGAGTACTGGTTTATAGTCTACTGTGGTTTATTTTCGAAGTTTCCATCTTTCACATGAGATGTTATCTGATAACAACGTCCCTTAGCTGGCTTTTACAACACTCTCGGGAGGAAAAGGGATGGTGAAAATTGTATTCTTAATCCGTCACCACACGGACAATAGAAGAATTTCGTAAAATACATACCTGAGACTATTAGCACCCATGGAGCGACATGAAGCACGACATTTATCACAAGACATACACTGCGACATGTATGCGACTGTGCAATTCAACGTTACTATGTCACGACTCACTGGCTCCGAATCTTGTTCTACACTCTCTGTAATGGATAACATCTTATGTAAGTTTACTTGCTATAATTTATTATCTTGAATTGATTATTATGAAACAGGCTGTTGCCCGCAACTTCGTACGCGTGGAATTTAGAAATCAAACCTAAAAAAAAATTATACATTAAAGCCAGCCTCTTGAACCACTTCATTTCAACAAATGGCATCAAAATCCATTGCGTAGTTTGGAAGATTTAAGTTCACATAGGGAGGGACATACATACGATAATAACGACTTTTTAATAATCAGTCAAGATTTTGTGTGCACATCGAGCATGTTTGGGAATCGGTCAAGATAATTATATTTTTATAACCCTACGTCATAAGGAGTTAAACTAAATCCCTTCCAAACCTTCTAACGTCCCGCTAATAGGCATGGACCTACTTCATTCATTTTGGGAGAGTGTTTGATCTACAATGCTGAGCTAACCAGACGTGTTGGCATAGGGTTTAATCTAGAATTTTCTGAGTTTCACTGAAATGAACTGCATAAATACCTAAACTGGCTCTTAAAACACTCTTTAGGAAGAAATGGGATGGTGACACATGTATTCTTAATCCGTTAGCAGTAATGAACACGAAGAATAATGAGTGACAATAAGGATATCCTGATGACGCCACATTTTAAGGCGAAAGAAGTAGCAAGTAATACGAAATGGTGCAGTTAATTGTAACGGGACTATTCTCACGCTATTAAAAAGCTCTTATGTAAATAAACTATCGATAAGTGATATTGGCCAGTCTGTTTGCACCCAGTTTCCTAAAGTTAAACACTTTTATATGCGAAAACAGCTTGAAGCTTGAAAACAATGTACTTAATACATCATGTATGTACACCAAGTTTGTTGGGTAAATACTTTAGAATTACTTGGGGACATCGTTTATGACTACATAATGTTGAGATTCAGGTAATTCCTGAATGTCAAAACATAAAAGCGAAAAGAAAATCTCAATGTACAGAGCAAGAGCTTGTTAGACTCGCACACATAAACTTCCGTACCTGCTAGACTGAAAAGCATAATTACCTGTATCAAAGGTAAAACCATTTCACCAAATAAAACTACTTTTTACGGATTTAGACGTGTGTAACTTTGGCCCGACGTTTCGTAGACAGATGAGTCGCGCAAGTGTTTAAAAACAAAAGAAAAAATAAATCCGTAAAAAGTAGTTTTATTTAAACAGATGAGTCGCGCAAGTATTAGAAAATTTTATGTTAACCATTTCACCAATTTGATCTTGTAGTTAAAATGTAGGGAACCGCCTATATATTTCTGGTACTCAAATAAGTAAGTACATTTTGCTAAAAAATATCTTTTCGTGTGATGTGACAACTAATTACAAGTTTTTGGATATTTCCATGCCGCATGATTGAGTGAGTTTTAAGTCGATACCTTCAGTCGTTGCTAAGTAAAAAAAGATCGACAGACAAATAGACAGATGGACACCGAGTGATTCCATATGGATTTCTTTTTGTTCGAAACCCTAATAAGTAATATTTTTCAATCTGATTGAAACGTTATTTAAACACGGTAATTTTAGCATACGAAATACTCTTCGTATCGGAACAAAACAACTGTTACATTATCTGAGTCAATTCTAGGAATAACTATTTACGTAGTTACGTTTTAATAATACTAGCTGACCCGCAAAACGTTGTTTTGCCATACTAAAAAAATAGATGTTGGCCGATTCTCAGACCTACTGAATATGCATGTAAAATTTCATAAAAATTGGTCAAACCGTTTCGGAGGAGTATGGGAACGAACATTGTGACACAAGAATTTTAGATATTAGATATCAATATACGCGATTTTGTTAGAAATCCGTCTACCAATGACCATATTTATAAACTGCTAATATAACGCCTTGTATCTATAATCATTTACGTTAATAACAATTCATATTTTATTTAGCAACCTATAAGAACTGCTTCTTGATTAACTGTTGACCACTTCGAACTAGTAGAATTCAGACTTTAACACTTTTTCTAAACCTTTCAAATAACAACGGATCAACGAAACGATAAGATTATACTAAAATTAGAGCACTAGAAGTAGTTGTTACTAAAAGTAGCAGTTCCTGGATTCGTGTCTAACAGTTGGCCTGTTTCTATAACATTTACACTGAGAAAAATAAACATTAGAAATAAACCGTTGAAAAGTTTTAACGTTTTAACTTATAAAGATTTACTCCTTTAACTATAATAATTGGCTTCAATTTAACCACGCATCATACCGGTTACAGTAAATGAGATCAGTTCAGATGCGGCAAAAACTCAAATCTTATAAAAATGAAAATATCTAAACCATCTTCTTTTTTAAACCAAAATTAACCTTTTTAATTATTTATTCTTAAACCATCATCATCATCCTCCTGCCCTTGCCGGCGCAACATGTCTTTTTCTTCCACAGTCTTCTATTAGCCGTCATGTCTGTGTCAACTCTTTCATGTCCTCTTTCACACAGAATAAAGCTCACATTGGGCTATACATACAAAAATAACGACATTGTTTTATGTACTAGCTGTTGCCGCGACTCCGTCCGCGTGAAATTTAGAAAACATTTCATCCCTTTTTTTAGCAATAAAAGGTAGCCTATGTTCTTTCTCAGGGTCTAAAGATCGTCTGTGCCAAATTTCATCAAAATCGGTTGAGAGGTTTAAGCGGGAAAGCGTAACAGACAGATAGACAGAGTTACTTTCGCATTTATAATATTAGTAGGGACTAGAAATTACTAGCTGTTGCCCGCGACTTCGTACGCGTAGAATTTTAAAAATATTCCCCGTTTTTGTAACACTTTTCACTACTGCTTCTCTCCTATTAGTCGCTGCGTGATGCTATATAGTCTATAGCCTTCCTTGATAAATGGACTATCCAACACTGAAAGAATTTTTCATTTCGGACCAGAGGTTCCTGAGATTAGAGCGTTTAAACAAACAAACAAACAAACAACAAACAAACTCTTCAGCTTTATAATATTAGTTTATACATATATAAAAAAATCCGCCGCTGTGTTTATCTGTCTGTTCGCTATAAACTTAAAATCAACAGAAATATTAAAAAAAAAAATTCGAATTGTGCACAGTTCATCATCCACGGATTATAGTTATTTATTACTCCTTAGAGCAGGTAAGTAAATGCCAACATTCCTAGCTAATGAATCACTCGTCTCCCTCTAACGGAAATTCCTTTTTTTTATTTCGCTCGCTGTATTCCCTGTCGGCGAGAATAATCTAATTCCCAGAAGGCTACTTCATTCATTTCAGTACACCATAGATTACGTCATTATATTTTTTTATTTGAATAGCGGCAACGGCATCCTGGGTGGCGCTTATAATCAGTACGTCACCACACAAATGAGAATAAAAAATAATTAAATTAAATATAACTAGAATTCCCAAACATTCTTTTAAATGATTAAGAATTGAATTCTTTTGAATTTTATCTACGTGTTTGTCCCTGTGGTGACGAGTTCATAATACAAATGACACTATGCCATTTCTTCCCCAGGGACATTAAGAGCAAATAAAATCTTATGCGAGAGACGGAAGACGTGAAAGTCTATGCCAACACACTAGGCCCGTGTCCAATAGTGGGACGTCAAAGGGCTGAGAAGAAAATACGAAAATTTTCATTACTTCTATTTCATTTATCGATTCCTTTTCGGTTTAATCTCTACTTATAAAACAAAGTCGTTATTTTTGTATGTCCCTATGTGAGCTTATATCTTCAAAATTACGCAACGGATTTTGATGCGGTCTTTTTTAATAGATAGAGTGGTTCAAGAGGATGTCTTATTTGTATAATTTAATAGGGCTAGGGATTTCAACTCCACGCGTAAGAAGTTGCGGGCTACCTAGATTCTATAAATAGTAGTGTATTAAAAATATGATTCACGAAAGTTAGAATAAATTGAAGGCGCGGTGTAGTGTGGGGCATTGTAAATGCGAATGAAATCACGAGTATTAACTAGTATAAAATAATATTATTCAATGTTTGAACACCTGCTAGTGTCCTGCTGATATTAAAACACACATAAATTATGTTAAAATGAAACATGATAGTGTAATATGAAGACGTAATATGATAAGAAACATTAATTATTATAATTTCTAATGTAAATTAGCAAGGAGTGGTATGAATCTTGTTTTATGAAATGTTTACTTACAAATCACTACTAGATCAATAAATAAATATTTATGGACATTTCACACAACATCCTCTGGTCCCAAGCTAAGCTTATTATGCTTGTGTTATGGGTACCAGAATACGGATAGAATACATAAACTACTTTTCTTTTGTAAATACATACTTATTATACATAGTAAACACCCAGACGAAGAACAAACATTGGTATGATATTTATAAACATCACACAAATGAGTGTCCGAGGCGGGAATCGAACCCGCGACCTCGTGAACGGCAGTCCGTTAAATAAACCACATAGTATTAGTAGTACATAGTATTGATAAAGTAAAGTTCAAAGTTATATATCATCATTTTTCTGCCCTTATCCCGTGATTTGGGGTCAGCGCAACATGTTAAATGTGACAATAGGTTTTAGCTGATTTTAACAACCAGCCGCTTGCCTGAAACCAATCCTTCTTTCTTCTTCGTAAACCATTTTTTTAGTAATTGTATTTTGTAAAAAAGAGAAGCATAGATATTTAAGCCTTAAATACTACAGGAGTCTACAATCTACTTACGTAAATGATAAACCAATTGTTTCTCTGGAACAGGCCGATATGCTGACAGATCAATGTCTACAGGATATGTTATAGACAACCATCTCTGCTGAGGATCAGGGTCACTTGTGAGAGCAGCAAACAATCCAGGAACACCATCAGCCAACTCCTCCACATATGAAGTTTTTGATAATTCTGTCTGTGTGTCATTTGGTTTTGGACACATGTCTGAAAACAATTAATATTATAAAGCGATTTTATGATTCTTATTTTATATGTAAGCTCGTGGTAACATTGACACCAAGTCAGGATCTGATGGTTAGCTCCTAAGAAATTGAAGAAAACCCTCAAATTTCAAAGGCACATAAAGTTGGTTCAACATTTTTTTAAAATACCAAATTATCTATGTGCTTGTATATTTTTTGTGCTTGGTCTTTCTATTTTAGGCATGCAATAGTAATAATGGATAATGGACTGTACTTGTAGGTAGTAGACATTTAATTTTATCATAACTATGTAATAACATTCTGCTTAAACATCACACAAATCTGCTTAAACATAACATAACAAATCTATAGGAAATTCACTGACATAGTCTGAGTATACATGTATTAAAAATTTTAAGTTCAGAACTTTAAGATGCTTTAGAAAATAATATTTACAGAAACAATTAATACAGAGAGACTAAAAATAGTGTAAAAAACTTTATGTGGAAGTAAATAATATAAACTCACCAACACAGCTACAACATTCGCTGTATAAATAACTTAAACAGTTGAAACAATCTTTACAACAAGAGCAGTCTTTCAAATCGCATTTACACGATTGAGTCAGCATACACTTAGATACCACACTAGCACAAATTGCTTCATTGCACGCGTATGCTATAGGCACTATACATATTAACGCCATAACAAAGTAAAATTTACCAGCCATGGCTAAAATGTTAATTGTAAACACAGTCAAGGGAACAACACGAAAAAATAAACAACACGTTTACTCAATCACAGTCAATAATTTTAAAATTTGTCAGTAAATATAAAATAATAATACGATCCGCCGTTTACTAATTCAATGATGCGAATGCGAATTACAAAATTTGTTTTTAATAATTTGTAATAAAATTTATTAAAATTCACGTCCACCAACCTCGACTTCACTAAACTTTTGCCATAGAGTAACTTATTTAAATACCAAAGGGTAAAGAGTAGAGCCATCAAGTACCTATTATCACTAAACTAAAATAGAGAGGCAAGTTCTACATTTTTATTGCTCACTAGAAAGTGACCTCTAATTTTGTTGATCCACAACATAAGGTTTATACATAGTTATTGTTTGCACATATTTATTCCCTATACATGTAACTGATAATAATGTCAAGTTTGACAAGTAAAAAAATTGGTCAAGTGCGAGTCGGACTCGATTTACTAGATCTTAAACAAATAAACTAGGCTAGTTTATCGACGTAGAATCGATAGACTAGTCTTGTTTATTTATCTACAGTTATAATACAGTAAAAATGTAAAATTTGTATGTAAAATTTTATTGCCATCTACATAGTTGAAATAATTATGAACCAAAGCTTTAAATATTGTGACCAAAAAATTGAGATGGAGCACCTAAAAAAAATACGCTTATGTGTTCTGACTTTCCTCCCACTGGGTAAAAGTGAGTAGAGTAATGAGACATGTTTAAAGCTAGCCATTCATCTTATTGGAACTCCCAACCTGATATAGTCCCCGTTTTCCAATGGCAGTGCATAATGCGACTCAGTGCCGCACAATGCCGCACAATGCTGACGCTTAATTGGAACGTGAATTAGTTTTAAAATGCGCCAGCAGAGTGCGCTAAGTTCAGGGTTGAAAAAAAAAATCTAAAATAAACATTGTATTCACACTAAATGTGTGGAATATAAAAAAAGTCAAATATGTGTAATATAAAACAAATAATAATAATATATAAAAGTAATGTAAATATACCGGGTGGCCAGTGGATAGGACGCAGGGGGCCAGTCGAGTTTCCAGCACGCTCTCCAGACCTTACACCGCTGGATTTCTTCTTGTGGGGCACAGTAAAAGATGAGGTGTACAAACGTAAACCACGTAACCTAGACATTCTTTGGAATGAGATTCAAGCAGTGTGTAGAGAAATCTCATTGGACGTTTTGATACGATGTACAGAATCAGTGGTGACTTGTACTCAGAATTGTATTGATGCTGCAGGTCACCAATTTGAACAGTATTAACATAGACACAGTATAATAAAGACATATAACCTCCCAACAAATTGTGAAACTCAATTATCATTACACTCTGAATCTACAGATGGCACTAAGCGTATCAAATCACATAATTTATCGTAATCAATAATCATTCATAATCTTACTACGTCACGTTGTATAGCGGTAGTACTAAAAAAAAATGGCAGATGGCACTATTTCATAATCTTGATAAATCAATTACGTAACTAGTTTTAAATTTACCTCAGATAATTTGAAAAATTTAAATGAACACAATTTTGTTTATCATAGAATAGTTTAATATGTTTATCATAGAATTTACAATTTTTTTATCATAAAAAGTAAAGATACGCTTTTGCGGCTTAGAATACACATATAAATTTCGAACGATTTTTTAAGAGTGCCGTGGCGTATCGGGTAAAGCATATTATTATATATAGCAGGGCCACGAATGTTAATAGGTCTGGCGTTCAAATTAAAGTGGATTTTTGATAATGCGGTTTCACTTTTTGTATTTTTAAACACATAAATAAAGGCAATTTAGTTACTACAGTATATAGATTTATATCTTAGTTAATTAGTAAATACATTTATATCTTTCGCAAACTACAAACTTCATTTTTTTAAGCTTCGTTATCAAGTACTTACCTACCAAGTTTGTCAAACTGGCAACGTTGCGCGTTACGTTACCGCGTTGTGTTTCATTCAATTCCTTAGCCTATCGCATCGTGAGGTTCTTGTACCTACATTTGTAGTTGATTGTAGTATCGCCATCGCGACTAGCGACAGCACGATACATCGTACATACCTATGCGGCTTGTAATATTTTACATGTTTCGTGATTTTACTTTATATGTATAACGTATATTAAATACCTGTGTTTAAATAAATGGGATTTTGGATTTATGTATACTTATAAAATTTCTTTTTGTCGGTGTTTTCGTACTATGAAAATTTTCTGTTTAGCTAGAGAGCTGAAATTTTCAGTTTGCTTAGATCAGATGATACTACAACCACAAATACCTACTCAGACTCACCATCATCATCATCCTGCCCTTATCCCATTGTTTGGGGGTCCGCTATATGGTGTTATTTGTGGTTGGTGTCACGAATATATCATCATAATAACCGCACGGAACCGTTCGCGTGCATGTCCAACACGTACTTGACCGTACCAAAAGGTAAAATGGAACCCTATTACTGAGACTTACCTTATTAAGAATAATTTCACAAAAATCCATCGAGAGTTACGCTCGGTCAAGCAGATATTGGTACCAATTTTATGTGCACAACTAAACTTAACCAAAAATAAAAAAGCAACTATGCTGTATTTTGATTAATTGACTATTTTCTTATACACATTCACAGTAACTTAAATTGTTATTATATAATACACCGTTTTTATAATAAGAAAGTGTAGTTAACAGTACCGAATTGCGGAATTGTGTTATTGAAATAATCAATATTTATTTTTTAGTTAAGTTTAGTTTACTTGTGCATGTAGAATTGGTACCATTATATATTATTTTTATGTATGCCCAGCCACATATAGATCAACTCATGGTAGACATTTTAACATTTTGTTTTTGCCTAACATTTCGCTCTCACACTTGTATCGATATTAGTTAAGAATTTATTGCTGTTAATGACATAGGTTTGACAAATTCAAGTAGCGCGTCCCTTGAACATAACGGGATCGTTACCTTTCCTGCAGAATGTAAGATTAGACATATTTATGTTAGTCTTAGTTTGGTCTTAGTCGTGAATAAACAGTGTTTACGTGAACACGCAATATCTCTTACTTCTAAATATACCCAAGGTACCACACCTAAAAATACGTTTCACTTTCTTTTTTTTTCAAAACATAATAACTAAAAGAAATATGACGATCCGGAAAACTTTTTTTTTCGGTTTTCTTTAGATAAAATTGCAGCGTCTATCACACAAATTTGGTAAAGTTTTACCACAAAAGAAAGTGATAGAAGCATAGATATATTCTTTATCTATAATATGACGCAAAAACTATTAAAATCGGTTTAACTTTCGCGAAAAAAAAACGGAAGTACGAAACGTCTTTTTTCAAAGAATTTGTAGGTAAAATCCGCTTCATCTATATTTGTCCCTTTCAGCGCGGCGCTCGGAAATAGGGATAGCAATACCTAAGGCAAATACCTAAATGAGGAGTACAGTACCCTCTTAAAGACGATTGAAGACGAAACAATAAAACACGCAAAGCTGCTTTTGCTATGAACGTCGAACGGAACAACAACATTTAAAAATATACTTTCTTTATTGAGGCATAAGGTTGCTTTCATTCTGTTTGTTAACATTCTCAAAAACACCGATCACCGCGAAGGCGGCTTGTGTCAAAGGCCTCGACGATATCATATATCAACCATAACAACATACTTTATAGTCTAAGATCCGAACCTAAATCGACCTTCACCGAGCTGATAATAGAATAAAACTTATTTTATAATAAATTTAGTATCATAATATAACAACCTGTTAATAAATATTAAAGTACTTTGTTTCTTTTGATATTGTGAGTGACGTCAATAATCCTTTTTACTTTTCATCACAACAAAATATCTCATTCAATTATTACGCTTACTTGTTACATGATACTGAAAATATTTAACAAAGCGGTAGGCTTTGTTAAATATTTTCAGTAGGTACGATGACGACCTATACATTGAGGATGTGCTGAAAGAGACAGTTCATTAGGGTTCCGTACCCAAAGGGTAAAAACGGGACCCTATTACTGAGACTTCGCTGTCCGTCCGTCCGTCCGTCCTCCGTCTGTCACCAGGTTGTATCTCAAGAACGGTGATAGCTAGACAGTTGAAATTTTCACAGATGATGTATTTCTATTGCCGCTCTAGCAACAAATACTAAAAATAAAATAATATAAATATTTAAGGGGGGCTCCCATACAACAAACATGATTTTTTTACCGTTTCTTGCTCAATAATAATAACGTTGACAGGTAGACGCTTTAACTATTCACAGAATATTTGGTTCTATAACGTGCCTAATGTTGCATAGATAATGGTACGGAACCCTTCGTGCGCGAGTCCGACTCGCACTTGACCAATTTTTTTACATACATACATCGCCCAAAGCTAATATACTATTTGCGCACACGCACACACAGACACATACACGCACGTACGCACACACACACGCACACACACACGACAAATGTAATTTCTAAGAATACACTCGCTATTTGAACGTCATAACAAGCAACATCGTTTTTAGGGTTCCGTACCCAAAGGGTAAAAACGGGACCCTATTACTGAGACTTCGCTGTCCGTCCGTCCGTCCGTCCGTCCGTCCGTCTGTCACCAGGCTGTATCTCAAGAACGGTGATAGCTAGAGAGTTGAAATTTTCACAGATGATGTATTTCTATTGCCGCTATAACAACAAATACTAAAAATAAAATAAAATAAATATTTAAGGGGGGCTCCCATACAACAAACATGATTTTTTTACCGTTTCTTGCTCGATACTAATAACGTTGCCTTATGTTGCATAGATAATGGTACGGAACCCTTCGTGCGCGAGTCCGACTCGCACTTGACCAATTTGTTTGACGGACGGACAGCGAAGTCTCAGTAATAGGGTCCCGTTTTTACCCTTTGGGTATGGAACCCTAAAAACGTCGAAATCAAGTGGCGCATCACTATTTGTTTTAACAAGCTTGACCTTGAACCCAAATAAATACTACCTGTTTTTTAATAAACCAATTTGATGATTTTTATGAGATAATTTAGTTTGTAACTTTTTATCTTTTCAACCTTTTTTTGTTTTTTTTTATAAAACTATAAATATATTATTGTTCTTAAAACTTACTAATATTTAATACCCTAAAATAATAATAATAGTTTTTGTAACACCAATCAATGATTTAAATATATTAAAATGCCATCTAGTTAAAAACTGTGTTAAAAATAACAAAGCGATCATTGAAGCGAATCATCTGCCATCTATCGCAAGAGGTTATTTTATCGTAAGAGGTTATTTGCATGTACTAATCAGTGGAAAATAATTATTATTGTATTTTTTCGTTGAATGTAACATATTAAATATGTATTAGACTTTTAATTTAAGTTAATTTTTTTCTGTCTAAACGTATCTTATTGCAACGTCCGTTTTATACAAGTTGTTACGCTAGTGAACAGCGCCACCTAGATTTAGCGTGCATTTTATGGCGAACATGCCAAAGTATGAGAATTGATAATCTTTATTAGTACTGTGTCTATGGTATTAACATTTGTTATTTATGTTTCATTTACATTGGACTTTCAGCTTTCTATTTTCCTGAAATTTAACTTTGTAGAACGGTAAATAAATTTTCTATGGAAGTTCAAAGTGTGTATACATTTTTTTGAAGCACCCTGTATAAATGTGGAATATAAAACTCAGACGAAAAGAAAGCCTTACATTTTTTTGTAACAATAAATAATATTACTAACGTTAATATATAAATAAAATTTCAATCAATGCCAATTTAAAGAAAAATACTTGTTAATTTTCTGTCGCTGAAGTTGGTATGGATTGCACGCATCACTTTTGAGAGTGCTCGATTGTGCGATGCGATGCTGTAATTTTAACACTCAACGTTGAGCATTGTGCCGCATAATGCGCTATTGTGCGCTGATTGGAAAACGGGGAGTGATACAACACATTATGCCACACAAATTGGTAATGCGCCTGGCGGCCATGTTGGTGACGTCTTAGTGACGTATAGATGAGAATATTACATTTTGTTAGCTGTAATTTTTCTTTGCTGATGAGGTCACAAGGGCGTTAATTTGACAAGGCTCCAGCGCATTACCAATTTGCGTGGCTTATACGCCGCATTATCAAGCGCTCTAAGTAATCTGTGATCAAGCGGTGGGTGAAGAGGAGCCAAGGAGCTTGTGATACACCCACGGAATAAAAATTTTAATAATTTAATAAAATAAATAAAAATTTATTCCCTGAGGTAACACGAGAAACACGATAGGTAACGCCATTTCATTGGTCACTACGCACGCTAAGAATCATCTCGCGCACACTGAGAGACGACAGTGCCCGTGCACAATGAGTATGAGCATTGCTCTCGTAAATTTTTAAGAGGTGAGGCCTTATAATGACAACTCCTGTTGGATTAAGACTAAGTACGTGCTGGCTTCCGTACTCATGATAGGTCAACGCTCCATATGGAAGTAAAACCTGAACGTGGATCTGGAACTGGTCCTAAATCTAAATTTTATACGTAAATTTGTGGTAAAGTGGAACCGCAAAATTGTTAAGGCTATGTAGGTACCTGTCTCATGCCTTGCCACTACATGTAAAGTCTTTGATTTTAAATTAGGTATATTTTTATGCGAGACAGTTAATATTATTACATTTTGCTTGCAAAATGCTTTTGGTATCAGATCGATTAATATTTATAGGCAATCAGTTATACATACACACATATTCCGCAATAATGATTATTATCCCAGTCCGTGCTGACGAGGGGACAAGATTAAAATTTGTTAGATAAGATAAAAAGTATTTAAAACTGGGATAATTGACAGCTTAAAATTGTTTTCTTGATAACACTAATTACATTCGTTTGTTTGTTTCAGTCGTAGCTGTTAGCTAAGTCCGGAATCATGGTGAGTGCAAAATATTGATTTAATAATATTTAATACTGATAAAGGTTCATTTAAATATATTTCTTTACATATTATGGATGTTATTAGGAGTCTATTGTAGTTCCTTTGGGATTTACCCTCAAGATGTTAAGCCGAATGTTATTAGATTTATTTTTCCTAAAGCTCTGCGTTGAAGTCCAATTACGCGCATTATTTATCATCATAGAATAGGGTCAAGATGTCATCATATAAATGAATGATTTATTAATTAAAACTGATACTTACGTAGGTATGTGTTAATTAGCACAGTTGCGTAGTTAAGTTGTATGAGCTAGTCATCAGATTTCAGAATAGGTTGTGGGCACGGCCTGTTACATAGCACGGCATAGACCTACAGTTAAAAATTGAATTATGAAATTATTTTTCAATGTTATTTTTCCACACTTCTGAACGATTACGAAATTTACAACATTAAGAAAGTAAACCCCCTGTTCGAGTATCCCATCCGGCGGCATCAGTGTTATCTGCTAAGATTTTCCTATACGAGCGAAATAATTGGTACATAATTATTTCCTTCAAAATCTACATGCCTAATAATAGTTGTTATCTAATATATAAAATTCTCATGTCACAGTGTTATTTACCATACGGCTAAACTGATTTTTATAAAATTTTAAATGCATATTCAGTAAGTCTGAGAATCTGCTACTACATATCTATTTTCATACCCCTAAGTGATAAGGGTTGTCCACCCCTAACATTAATTTATATGGCAGAACAACATTTGCCGGGTTAGCTAGTCATATTATATCTCTCGGGCTAGACTGGACCCATTAACATTCCGCTGTTGGGCACGGGCCTCCTCCACTTTGGGAAGGATTACGATCTACTCATACTGTGCCCCACTGACCAGGCGTGTTGGCACAGGGTTTATTTTTGAGTTTTCCATTTCGGCACAGGAAGGTTTTTATAGCAACCTGGGAATTAAAATGGGTGGTGACACTTCAATTCTTAATCCGTCACCACACGGACATATAATATCTACAATATCTTTATTAGGGGCAGCTGTCGTTGTTGCTCTGTGTTGTATTAGCGGCGACAGTAGTAAGCGCTTACAAAAATCCCTACTATGCGGCTGGAAGATCAGTAAATGTTCACCTCTTCGAGTGGAAATGGGATGATATTGCTGATGAATGTGAGAGGTTTCTAGGACCGCATGGATTTGGAGGCATACAGGTGAGTTGAGTTTTTATCGTTTTTAAGGTTCCGTACGTATATACGTATCAAGCCGTCTGTTCATCCGTCTGTCTGCCATCCAGCTGTATCTGTGAAACGCTGATAGCGAGAAAGTTCAATTTTTATAAATAGTGTATTGATGCTCCACCAACCAACGTTTTAGTATAATTTGTACCCTTAGATGACATGCTTATCTATAACGATATGACCAATTTATTAAGATAGCAACGGTACAGAATAGTTTATGTGCGAGTCCGATTCTTACTTGGCATGTTTTTTAAATTATAGTGTTTTTTTTTTCCTTTTGTCTCCTCACCCTAACCGGGCCATGGTGTGTGCCCTGAGCCTGACCAACTAATGAGGGGCTCAACGCAGTGGGGGGAGCATTAGGTCCCCCCATCACGTGTGCCACATTTGGCACAGCAGCAGCTCGCCGCGCTCGGCCTCCTCTCCTGCCAAGGGCGCCAGCGTTTGTCCGCCGGCGGCCCCGAGTTGGGGCCCTGCGGGGAGGCAACGTGTCTCCGGCACGCTCGCGCTCCCGCAGGGCTTCTCTCTTAGCCGCCATCACCTCATGAGCATATGAGGTGACGGCAGCCCAGCACCGTTCGCTCTCGGCCATGGCTGATACAACAGCCGAGAGCGACAGGTCAGGCCCAACTGCATCCACAATTGTGGTGCGTTGGGCGGCCCAGCCCCTGCACACAGCGAGCGTATGCTCAGCCGTGTCCACGGAGCCGGCCACGCAGTGGTGGCAACCGGGATCCGACTCTATCCCCACCAGCTGCCACAGGTACTTGCCGAAGCAACCGTGACCTGTGAGGAGCTGAGTCAGAAAGTAGGTTGGCTCCCGGTGCCCCGCCTCCACCCACTGCCGTAGCACTGGGCGGACTGCCTCGACAAGCTTGCTTGCTTGGCCAAGTTTGCCTGCCGAGGGGTTCGCACATCGTTCCTCCCATCTCCGGAAGAGATCGTCGCGACATTCGCTCCTCCAGCGAGCGATCTCTTCCGTGAGCGGCTGTGTTCCCGCCTGCCGCATCAGGGCCCTGCGGTACTTAAATTATAGTGTTAACATTTTAGCATTGAAATCTTTACAGTAAAATATATTGACCTTTCGCGTAAATACTCGTACTAAGGTTATCAACAAATTAATAAGTGATTATGTATTTCAAGGAAAAGCATCAAAATGCAAAACAAATATCAAATAAGTGTTTTAGACAAAACATAGGGTTTTCTTAGTCAGGACTTAAATAAGTAGGTAAAAATAATACTTACTTACTTATATAATTAAACTAAAGAAGTTTGATACAAACGAAATTCTTAGTGCAGTTGTGCTTAAAAGGAAACTTGTAAAAGATTTTAAAGCTCGGTACCCAATAGGTAACCACCAGAGTAACGCCAAATGGATGATTTGCCTAAGTCACTATATACATACATACCATCACGCGTTTTTCAATGAGGATTGGTAGAGGCTAAAGCGTGCCATCCATACTGCCTAGGTTTTTAGTATAATCATACATCCTCCTCCTCTCCTATTAACGTCCCACAGCTGAGCACGAGCCTCCTCTACTTTGGGAGGGCCTATGTCGCGCTGACCAGGCACTTTTTTGTGCAGAGTTTAGTTTCGAGTTCTCTGTCTCTTACAACAAACTTAACTGCTTATATTGTTCCTTAGCTGGCTCTTACAGCATACTGGGAAAGAAATGGGGTGGTTACACTTGTATTCTTATTCCGTCACCACACGGACCCTTATAATCATACATCTGGTCACAAATGCACGTTAGGCCACGTCAAGGCGGCTATAGGTACAAACCTATGAAAATTTTATTTCAGATATCACCACCCAATGAGAATGTAATATTGAGGACATATAACCGTCCATGGTGGGAACGTTATCAGCCGATGTCATATGAACTAGTAACAAGATCTGGAAATGAGACACAGTTCGCTAGCATGCTACGACGCTGCAATAACGCTGGAGTTAGGTATAACATTTTGCAGATTTTAATATCCTCTACTAGATTAAATATAGATTTTATAAATTATAGGAAGATATTATAGAAAGAGTGGTATCTTTGTAAACATGAGTAGTACTCAAAGTACTACTATATTAGTTTACTATACGAGTTACTACACTGAGGAAATAGTGAACTAACGTGTATTATTATGATAAAAATCTGGTTATTATAGGTAGGACCCCACGTTCCGACTAAATTCCACATGACTGTGTTTAGTCAATTACTTAACTGCTAATTTCTTTCTTCTTTCATGTTTATGACGAATGGAATTTTAATGATTTTATTATGTAGATAAAACATTGCTCTAACAAAATTTAATTAATTTTAATCGGTTTTTCAATATATCAGTTTGTAATCATACATAACCCAATCTTTTAAGGATCTACGTGGATGCAGTGATTAACCACATGACCGGTGAACCTCCAGAAAACATCGGCACAGCTGGAAACACAGCCGTGTACTCTGACTGGTACTATCCAGGAGTGCCTTACACTAGAGAACATTTCAACTGGCCACATTGTGTCATCGATGGTATGGACTATGTCGACAATGCGTGGAGGGTAAGTATTGATGGGTACCTACCTACTTCCTAAGGCTGGAAACAGTGCTAGACCGACTGGCAACGCTACCATCGCGCGTCGGTGGCATAACTATATCTATGCAAGCCTATGAATATGAATGCGCCAAGAATGCGCACACAAAGAACTACGTTGATCGTACACGCGTGATTTCCGTCAGCGTAGCTGTGTGCGCATTTATAGATTTGTATATAGCTACGCCGACCGACGTTCAGCGCTTACGCCCAGTCTTAACATAAGGTTTACCAAAAGCAGTCACAGGTTTTTGACGATTTAACTGGAAGTTTTGTTTGTGTATAAAGTGACACTAATTTTGTTGGAATCACGTAGGATTTTGGTCAGTTAAAGTTTGGGTGATCAGGATTGTACCTCCTCTGGTGAGACTTTAGTAGTGTTTGACAAGATCATGATCACACATTCTGGTAGCATTGGGCTGTGACTCTATCAATCCTTTATATGACTTCCTGTATAATTTTGAGCCTTACTGTATAATTTTGTAACTTTTAGGTCCGCAACTGCGAGCTTGTAGGACTAAAAGATTTAAACCAAACAAACGAACACGTTCGTGAAAAAATTGTGAACTTCATGAACATACTTATCGATTTGGGAGTGGCAGGCTTCAGGTACTTATATCTATGCTAATATTATAAATCTGAAGAGTTTGTTTATTTGAACGCGCTAATCTCAGAAACTACTGGTTCGATGGCTGGACTATAGGCTGTATAACATCACGCTGCGACCAATAAGATCGAAGCATTAGTGAAAAATTTTGCAAAAAGAGGAACTTTTCTAATTTCCACGTTTATATGCACACAGTCTTCTTTAGCACGTGAATTAATTAATTTTAGGATTGATGCGGCTAAACACATGTGGCCGGAAGATCTTCGCATCATATACGACCGTCTTCACAATCTAAACACTGATCACGGGTTTCCTTCCAACGCTCGTCCATACATATACCAGGAAGTTATTGATTATGGAGGCGAAGCTATCAGTAGAGATGAATACACTCCAATTGGAGCAGTAACAGAGTTCAGAGTCGGTATGGAACTAAGTAACGCTTTTAGAGGCAATAATCAACTCAGATGGTTAACATCTTGGGGTCCTCAGTGGGCTTTACTTGCTGATAAAGACGCTTTAACATTTATTGATAACCATGACAATGAAAGAGGTCATGGAGGAGGAGGTGGCATCCTAACATATAAAGAAGCAAGACCTTATAAAGGAGCTATAGCATTTTTATTAGCACATCCATATGGTGAACCACAAATTATGAGCAGTTTCGAGTTTTGGGACTCTGAAGTTGGACCTCCAATGGACCGGGATGGAAATATTATATCACCAGCTATCAATTCTGTGAGTAGCTTAAATAAACAATCTAATAAAGAGAAGTATAGAATACGACAAAGACAGTTTCATGTTCTAAATCTATTTTAATTTGAGATTTCAAACTGCAACCATGTTGATGACAAAATGGATTTCTTACTTAAAGGCTTTCAAAATTTGCTATTTAGCGGAATTTCTTACCGAGATTTTAGTTTTTCTAATTCTTATTGTTCTTCAACTTCTTCCAGGACAACACATGCGGTAATGGCTGGGTATGTCAGCACCGCTGGAGACAGATTTACGCAATGGTTGCGTTCAGAAATATCGCCGGCGATACTGCGGTGACTAACTGGTGGGATAATGGCAGCAATCAGATCGCATTTTGTAGAGGAAACAACGCATTTATAGCATTTAATAATGATTCTTGGGATCTTAATCAGTCATTACAGGTGAGGTTTACTAGATTAGATGCTGATACTTTCATGACCACAATTAGAGAAATTTGGTGAAAGTTTATCTTGATTCTTCTTTCTTTGCTAATAACAAACGTTAAATAACGCTAAGGATAAAACTATGAACTAAGAAATAAATTATAAATAAATAAATATTCATGGACATTTCACACAACGTCCTCTGGTCCCAAGCTAAACTTATATGCTTGTGTTATGGGTACCATAATACGGATATACTACATAAACTACTTTTTTTTGTAAATACATACTTAAAATACATAGAAACACCCAGACGCAGTACAAACATTTGTATGACAATTAGAAAAATCACACAAATGATTGTCCTTAGCGGGAATCGAACCCGCGACCTCTTGATTGGCAGTCCGTTACATGAACCATCAACCACGAGTCTCGTGAATAATAAAATAAGTAACTATAGAATACTAAGTATAGCGTCCAATATATAATATATACTTTATTATATTATATTATTACTTTATCTAATATATAAAATTCACGTTTCACAGTGTTAGTTACCGTACTCCTCCGAAACGGCTTGACCGATTTTTATGAAATTTTGCATACATATTCAGTAGGTCTGAGAATCGGCCAACATCTATTTTTCAAACATTTTTTTTTAGTATGGCAAAACAACGTTTGCCGGGTCAGCTAGTAATATATACTTTCAAATAGAGACGGTTTAACGTTAACGTTAACGTTATCACGGATATAGACGTTTATATTTTGATTTAAATTTTAGCCTGACGTCTCGGTGGCTTTTAGTCACCATAGTCCCAGGTGGGAATGCATCTTCTTATCGGCGTACTTCATTGCAAATTTTATAAATTCGAATCTCTTTATTGCACATCCACCCATCAGCTAGCTTATAAAATGGATTGGCGACAGTTACGTGAATAATTTGTATTAAACGTATTGATTCATTTTCCAGACTTGTCTCCCAACTGGTACTTACTGCGATGTGATATCAGGGAACAAAGTGAACGGTTCCTGTCAAGGCAAAACAGTCACGGTTGGTAGTGATGGTCGGGCTAACATAAACGTCGGAGCTAATGATTTCGATCTAATGCTGGCCATACATATAGGGCCTGAGGTAAGAATAAACCAAGCCTTATTAACCACCAATTAGTAGGTTTTTTTTTGTAAATACGAGTACTTTAATATATTGAGAAATCTAAATCCCAGTTGGTACGCAATATAGCGCTCTGAGAAAAAAAAATCCTTAAATAAAACTACTTATTATTTTTTACGAATTTAGATGCTTATATTTGTGACCACCAGTACCTAAACACGGAGACAGAAAAGTCTCCGAAACGTCGCGGGCTAAATTTTAAAACAAATATACGCGTCTAAATCCGTAAAAAGTGGATTTATTTGAGCAAATGATTTCCGCAAGTGTTGCAATATTTAATGACAATCAATTTTCGTTTATTTTCTTTATTTGTAAAAACATATTTTCTTTGTTTAGGTACTTCTAGTACTCATTAGTTTTAATTAAAAAAAAATCTGTCTGAATATCATAGTAATTGTGACATACGCATGTCTTAGTAAATTTATTTTGTTTCAGAGCCGCCTCTAAATCAGAAGACAGCATAGTTAAATAAGATGTCATAAATAATTAAGAACCAGGGGCGTAGCGTGCCTTGGTGGGGCCCCGTATAAAAATTTATTTTGGGGGCCCTTATGAAGGGTAAAGGTTTCTCACAAAAGAAAAAAAAATCTGCGCATAAAATTTCTGAAATAATAAAGTTTTGAAAGTGTTTATTAATTTTTGCTTACGCATGACGGGGGCCCCCTTAGCCCGGGCGCCCCGTATAATTGATACGGCTGATGCGGCGGTAGCTACGCCCCTGTTAAGAACCCAAGTTTAATGACATTTTAAAACTTGTAAATTTAAGACTGAACTCGCCTTCTGTGGAAATTGCATCTTGTCGATGAAAGAATTTTATATGTAGAGTTTACGATATGTATGTCAATTACAAAATATTTACCTCACAGAGCCTATTTATAATTCTGACCGTTATGTCATGATTAAATTAAATAAAACATAATTCTACATCCCTTAACTGCACCACCCGCGGTTGACTGGAAGAGAATGTCTTTGGCATTAAGTCTGCCTTTTTACCCTGATTCGTCTACTTAAATAAATGAATAATAAATATTAATGAATTCTAATTGTCGTTTGTTTTCTTTCTAACTGGTACCTAGCTGTTTGACTCGTTGTAATAGCTTAGTACGTATTTATCAATGTATTATTCTATGTTTGAAATAATCTCGAAACTCGATCTTTGAAAATTATTTTAACCACATGCAGCAGTCGGGTTGATCTTAAATTTTCCACACATATTAATGACCAATGACAATGCAATAATGAACAAAAAGTGAAAAATACTCAGGATTTTCAAGCGCGCTTTTAGCAAGTTATTTAATCTGTGTTTAACTATGTAGTCATTTAAGTACTAATTATTTCTTGCCTAACTGAACGTTATCAGATAAATAATAACGTAAATTAGCCATCACGCCACTCGATAGATAATAATTGTAACTTCTAGTATGTCACGAAGCTCTTGTTAGTTGAAGGTCAATTGTTTCCATAAGCAGCAGTCGTTACAATGAATTTTAGAATTCATAGAACCAAGATCATCCCATTTCTTTATGTGCTTGTAAAACATGTTTTATATATATAACTATTAGCAACTAACCTAGGTAGGTTCGTATGCGGGGAATTTAAAAACCAATGCTAACAAATTATATAAACCAGCCATCCTCTTGAACCACTCTATTTATTAAAAAAATCTCATCAAAATCCTTTGCGTAGTTTTCAAGATATAAACTTCCATAGCAAAAGTATACATACAAAATCGGCGAGTTTCGATTCCCACACGCGCACGGTATAATTATTTGTGTGATATTTATAAATGTCATACAAAATGTTTGTACAATACAAAATATCAGTCAACTTCAATTTCAATAATTGAAATAAATTTTCTTTTATTTTCATAGAGCGTCATCTGCTATGGTTTAACTTAACGCACTTCCTTGGCCAAACATGCCTAATTTAACAGGAATACTAAGCCATCTTTATTTTATTTTCATACCTATTATAATATTATGTTAGCATAGCACAGAGTCTGTGTTATTAGCATGCATTGTTCGACGATAAGTGTTCTTTGTGGTCGTTTGTTCTCGTCTTATGTGACATTGAGATCATGGACTTACTGTATACCTAAACTAAAATAGAATATGCACATAATATATTTCGTATTCTACGTAATGTATCTTAAGTTTTTGTCCGTGTGGATTAAAAATACAAGTGTCACCACCCTACCAGGTACTGGTACCCAGGGTACTGTAAAAACCAGTTAAGAAATATTATACACACATAACGTCCTCTGTGAGAGACGGAAATAAAACCTATGCCAACACACTTGGTCCTACTCCTAAAGAGGAGGAGGTCCGTGCCCAACAGTGGAGCGTAAATAGGCTCGGGAGATATCGGGAGATCTTATTTAATAAAACGATAACTTTACCTACATTAAACTAAAGTTAACAATAAAAAAATAGTTTAAAAAAACTAAAAAACACGCTTTATTTAATCGAATTATTGCATTGTCATCGGTCTTTGACAGCTGTGCAAAATTTGAATAGAATCTGACCGTTTAAAGTGGGTTTTAATAGCCTCCAAAGGAGTCGGTTACAAACATACAAACATACAAACAAACAAACATACAAACAAACATACAAGTGAAGCTAATATAAAGCGTGTAAAAAAATAGGGGAATATAGGAAACTCTTATTAGATGTCGCTATGATAAAAAAAGGGATAAAGTACAATTTTCAATTTTTGATTTACAGTACAACCTTATGCCTAGCAACCTTAGTAACCTATTACTAACAGAAATTATATTTAAAAAACAAAGCAGAAATGGGATCATCAGTAGTACTTAGTTACTATAAACATGACCAGCAATAAACAGTTTAGTACAACCTTCACTGCCTCATAGACTTTGGTTTGCAGATACCGATATGAGTCGGTACACCATTGTTACAGCTCTATGGCTTCGTTCAGGACGCTTACGCGTTGTTATGATGCGTAAAGTAGAATCGCCAAATTGCACTTCGTGCCATTCTGTGGAGGACATTCATCATATTCTCATGGAATGTGTACGGACCGAAGCCCTTAGGCTTAATTTTGAGTTAAATACACAATATGTAGGCGATTATATTAGCATTTTATCATCTCCTCTAACAGATAAGGCTAAATATATTTACAATATGAGCCAGGTAGTCTTTAAGAACAGAAGTTAAGTGAACGTGATCGTTCCAATGTGGGCGACATTATCTTGAAGATAAAGCCCACGTTCTTTGTATTTTATTTCATTAAATAAAGATTAAAAAAAAAAATTATAAGCAGTTTTGAATTGACACTGTAATTTACAACAACGCTAAAGAAGTCACAGCCATACTAAAAGTTGACAAACCGGCTAAATTGATAACAAAATTATGTTCGAAATGGTTTGAAATGAAACCAGCAACTTGCGTGACTGGTTGTTTAGCGCGCGCATAGCGTCGCCGGTTGGAGCACTTGGAGCCGCGCCCCCATTTGACGCGATGGCGCTCCGCTCGTCACTACTGCGCAACAGTAAGTTTCCAAACGAAACAAATATTTAAAAATTCAATTATAATGTAATACAGTACTACAGTGATTAATAAAGAGTCTTTATTTGAGTGTTTGTGTGTGTGCAGGACAGTAAGATAACAAAAAGGACGTTTTGTTTTTTGTGTTTTACTTGTTGTGACGGCTTTTTTGTGGAGGTGGCTTTTTTTATTATGTGCATACCAACAGGCAACAATATTGTTGCTAAAATATCAGTTTTGTGTTCAAGAAAGTAAAAATTACATATAGAATGAAGGTCTTATTTTAAAAGTAAAACTTTTAATAATTTTGCTCGGGTTTTAACCGGTATTTCTCCGATTGCTTTGCAGCTTTACAACATTGGATAAACATAAGTTGTAGGTGGTCATTATCGCTTATTTGTATACATCGTCGTCGTGTAGGTTTTAAGTCGCAGTCCTCACGACTTTAGTATTTTCAATATGGTGCACTGAATTATTTTACTAAGATGTCTCCACATTTTATTTTTGCAACTTTCTTTCATTTCTGTGCTTTTTTGACGATATAATGTAAGTCTAGTTCATCTTTATCTGTAGTATAAAATGAAGATGAAGTTTGCCATGAAACCCGTGAATCATGTGGTTGTCACCACTTCGCTAATTAATACACTCCATTCCATATATATATGTATAATATTTATCTATATTTTTCCATTGAAGCGTGAAAAATATTACTTACCTATACATAACGTGACCATTTTTCCTTTGACTCAAAACGGGACTACGGTTTATAAGTACATAAACTAAAATGAAATGAAAAAATAACACTTTTTAAGTTATTTATTCACAAAAAGCTAGTAGTGTCATAAAATATTAGGTTTAATTATATCTATCAGAAGAACAAATTTGCTTTAATATATACTCTGGGCATGTACCTACCTACCTGTAACTGAGTTTTCTCAGACGTCCACACAGAAAATACTCTTTCCACTGGAGTTCGGTTTCTGAAAACGGGACAATTTTGAGTCCCAGAGGTAGTTTCGGGGACACCGGGACTCGTAGTTGTAAAAAGGGACAGTCCCTATTGATTATTTGTCTCAACATGCAGTGTTATTAACATTAAAGTAAAACACTACATTGGGCTCCATATTTTATTAGCAGAGCAATTATACAAAAACATTTTAACAAACGTGACACACCATTTTTCTTAACCAACACAGTAATACCAGTTACACAAAAGTGTTGCCAGTTAGGGATATTAATTTATCTATGGGAGTGTTATTATAATCTCAACACAGCCCCTCAATTTACAGAATTTAGAATTACTGATATATCAACTACTAACATTCTTAAATTGCTTAGAATAAGAACAAAAGATGACTTTTCATTAATAACAATTGTAACACAATTATAGCAAATGTTTACTTTACATAAAACAGTATCTATTAACAAGTTCAACACGAAAATACATCCCTCTGCAACATATGACTATAAAACAATTACAAGTTTTAAATAACATTACTGGTTGTTTTATTCCTGTTTCACTAAAACCTAAATCCAATAATTATGAGTTTAATAGCTTATATCTTAGCTATACACACTTAGTTAACATAAACCAAAACTAACTTAATGTTTTAACAAAAACTTCTTGATATTTTAAAATCTTATACTTATAATCTTATACTTTAAATATAGCATCATAACAATCTAGTGAGTACTAATATTTCAAATCAAATTTAACTTAGTACAAAAGTAAGTATGTTTCTGAATAGATAGTGACTTTGTAAATATATCTGAAATGTTCTCATCAGTAGGTACATATGAGACATACACTAATCCCTTATTTACTAAATCCTTTATGTAATGATATTTTATTTCAATATGCTTAGCAGCTTTAGTATTCATTTGATTCTGAATTAGTTTTATGGTACTTTGATTATCAATTAACAAATTTGCTGAAATAGTATTATTAACTAAAAATTCAGATAGTATGCCTTTTATATGAATGAGTTCTGTCACTGTAAGTGCTCCTGCAACATATTCAGCTTCAGCTGTTGAAAGTGCTGTACATGTCTGCTTTCTTGAAAACCATATTATCAAATTCTTTCCTTGATAAATAGCACAACCACTTGTGCTTTTGCGGTCAGTTCTATCTGCAGCCCAATCTGCATCAGAGTGTGCATCAAGCTTAGAAAAATCACCTGCTTTTGTATATAACAGCCCCTGAGTGCATGTTCCTTTGAGGTAACGTAATATTCTTTTACCTGCTAACCATAATTCCTTTGTCGGTTTATCTAAAAATCTGCTTAAGTAAGATACTCCAAAGGTAATATCCGGTCGACTGTTCATTGCAATGTATAATAGTGAGCCTATCAATTCTCTAAAGGGTACATCAATCACATCTGATGGTGCTGGTATATTTGCATTAAAATTTACTTCCATAGGTGTCTGGCTGGGTTTACAGTCTTGCATTTGAAACTTTTCTAGTAATCTTTTAATCATTTCAGTTTGTCTTATTTCAAGTGTATCCTTCTTTCTTATTATTTCCAGTCCTAAGTATTTCTTCAATTCTCCTAAATTCTTTATTTTGAATTCCTTTTCTAAAGATTGTATAAGATCTGTGTCATATCCAAGATATAAAATGTCGTCAACATATAATAGTAACCAAGTCTTTGCTTTTCCATATAAACATGAATCATATTTAGATTGTGTAAATCCTTTCTCTGTCATAAAATCATGAAATCTTTGATTCCAACACTTAGGTGCTTCTTTTAATCCATATAGAGCTTTTCTTAGTTTTAAAACTTTACCTTCCTTTATTTTCATACCTTTAGGACATTTTATGTAAACATCATTATTCAATTTTCCATTCAAAAATGCTGTTGGTACGTCAAATTGTTGTATTGTTAAGTCTTGTTGGACGGCTATACTGATCATCAGTCTGATGGTAGACATTTTAGCTACTGGAGCATAATAATTATCACAGCTCTGTTGCTGAAAACCTTTTGCTACTAATCTTGCCTTCTTGATTCCATTTTGCTTTGTTCTAAAAATCCATTTCGTATCTATAGCCTTGATTCCTTTTGGCAATATGGTTTCTTCCCAAGTTTGTAATTCCTTTTGTGAATCTAATTCTTTCTTTATAGCCTTTTGCCAATCTTTATCTTTAATAGCATCTTCATATTCTTGTGGATCTTCTGTTAATAAACAGTATGCTGTGTAAACCTCATAGTCTTCAAGTTTCCTTGGCTTTTGAACATTTCTTCCTAATCTTGTTGTATGTTGCTGTTGTTCTTGACTATTCTTTTCATCCTGACTTTCTTGACTTATTGTTTCTTCTGTATTTTCTTCATCTATCAATTCTATTTCAGAGCTTTCTATTTCTTCATGATCTTCCTCGTCATCATATCTAGGTAAATATACTTTCTTCTCTGTTTCGTTTCTTTTCTCATCAAAGATAACATTTCTTGCTATTACAATTGATCCAGTTTCTTCGTCATAGAGTTTGTAACCTCCTATAGCATATCCTATCATTATCATTTTTCTTCCTTTATCATCAAGTTTTCTCCTTAATTCCTTAGGTACATGATTGTATGCAGTACATCCAAAAATTCTTAAATTTGAAACATTTGGCTTCCTGTTTTCCCATAGTTCACTTGGTGTCTGCTCTCTTCCTGAAACTGGGCTTCGGTTAGTCACATAAGCTGAGAATAATACCGCTTCTCCCCAAAATTCCTTTTTCATTTTTGAATCAATTAATATTGTTCGTGCTTTGTCCATCAGTGTCCTATTCATACGTTCGGCTACACCATTCATCTCTGGGTTATATGCTACTGTGTGTTGCATCATTATGCCCCTTTTATCACAAAAGTTTTTAAAGTTATTAGAGAGATACTCTCGCCCATTGTCTAATCGTAATTTATGAAGATTAGTATTAAAATGATTTGTTGCTAAATAGTAATAATGTCTAAATTTATCAAACACTTCAGATTTATTTTTCATTAAGTAAACTATTGTAAAATGTGTATAATCATCAATGAATGTAACAAAATAATTATTATTATCAAATGTACTTGGTGAGATTGGCCCACAAACATCAGTGTGTACAAGTTCTAGAGGTTGTTTAGCTCTATATCCTATTTTATTAAATGGCTGTCTACATTGTTTGCCCAATACACATGATTCACATAGATCATCACTTATTGTTTTATCTTTTAATTCTGATAAACCATTAACCATATTTTTCTGAACTAATAATTTTAAATTTGACTTGCCCAAGTGACCAAACCTCCTGTGCCATAATTCTGCCTCATCTTGTTTTGCTTTAGTAGTGAAATTACAAGTGTTTACATTACTTTCTAAGTGTATAGTATACAATGTTTTAATTTTATCTCCTATTAACAGTACACAGTTATGTTTGAATACTCTTACCTTTTCTTTATTAAATTCTACTTTTAACCCTGCGCTTGCTAATTTTGATACACTTAATAAATTCTTTCGTAATTCTGGTACATATAATACATTACTTATAGTACAATAGTGTTGTTGTTTACCTACATAGCTTATAACCTTTATATTGCCTACTCCTATGGCTTCAAAATTAACACCATTTTTAGCTAAATTTATTTTAATTGGTATCTTTAATTTTATGTAATCTACAAAATGATCTTTAGTGTTTATTAAATGGTCTGTACATCCTGAATCAATACAAAATTCTAATTTTGTACTATTATTATTTGACATGTTACCTTGCAATACATTACTCATGAATACATTGTGTTCATAACCTGCTAAGTTTGCATCACTCTGTCCTCTAGTCCAGTTATTTCCTCGGTTTCCATATCCACGTCCTCTTCTATATCCTTGTCTCCAATAATTTCCTCTTCCTCGATGCCTTGTGTCTTCTTGTGCAGTATCTCGTTGCTTTATATTGTCCTGTCGTCCTCTTCCTACATAGTGTCCAAATTCTCTATTTTTCTGACATTGGAACTTTTTATGACCGGGTTTCCCGCAGATGTAACAGTTGAATGCTGCTTGTGGTTGATCATTTGGTTTAGAACTTTGTCCTTGACGCTTCTCATCTTCTGCAAGTAATCTTTTCTTTGTAAAAGGGTAAGTTAATTCACTTTGTGTTTCAAGCGCTGAAATAATGGAACTGAAACTTTCTGGTAACGATAGTAATAGGTAATTAATCTTTTCTTCTTCTGTTAGTTTAACTTCTGCGCCATCCAATTCATTAAAAATTCTTTCTATTTCCACTAAATGTTCGAGGAGACTAGTTTTCTTTTCATCATACTTTATTTGTGCCAACTTTCTTCGTAAAAACAATGATCCTACTGTGCTCTTTTTCATAAAGTTATCTTCCAAGCTTTTCCACATAAGATACGCTGTTTCTTTTTTCATGTAATCGATGTGGGTGTCCGCTACGCCAGCAATCAAAATGGCTTGTGCCCTTGATTCGACCTTTGAATTTTCAGTTCTCTTCTCAAACTCCTTATTTTGTATGGCGGCTAAACATTCATTTTCTCTTAATATGCTTTTCATCCTGAATGCCCATGTTGTGAAATCCTTTCCGCAAAAAGGTTCAATAATTCTATATTTTATCGACTCCATCTTGTTTTCTTCCTTTGTTCATGAAATGCTCGTCATACTTTTTCTTCAACTTATTTGGCAGCAGCGCAGTGGAAGCGTATTGATTATTTGTCTCAACATGCAGTGTTATTAACATTAAAGTAAAACACTACATTGGGCTCCATATTTTATTAGCAGAGCAATTATACAAAAACATTTTAACAAACGTGACACACCATTTTTCTTAACCAACACAGTAATACCAGTTACACAAAAGTGTTGCCAGTTAGGGATATTAATTTATCTATGGGAGTGTTATTATAATCTCAACAGTCCCGTTTAAAACGGGACGTCTGGTCACATTAGGTACCTATACAGTTAAGATACAGGAAGTACGCAGGGATAGAACTTACGGCTCCATGCAGGAAATGTAATTTACATTGTTGTCAAGTATGAAGCCATTTTTTTAGTTAATACTAAATGAAAAAACGAATACCGGCAAATAAAAATGGCGTCTTAGTACTTTGAAAATATGTAAATACTTATTAGTATGATTTCTGAGGCAGATGTGTTCAATTAGTTATGCTAATACAATATAGTAGGGGAGCCGAAGAGGGGATTTCGGGATTTACTAAAGCGCGTCAGATTAATATACAGGAGGATACCTTGTACCCGGTTAAGTACCTCCACAAAATATGAGACCCATATATAAGGCCGCCCGTGAAGGATACAGGATCAGATTAGTAAAAAAAAATTGACCATCAGAAATTCTCGAGCGCGTCAGATTAAGGTAGGGTGAGTTAATTACATCCTAAAAAGTGTATATTCCACTAATCTGACAATTTGAGAGTGACGTAAAAAAAGGGGAGGGCAACAAAGTTGTAAAAAAGAAACGTCATCTCGACATTCTCGAGCGTAGCTAAATTTTTTTTATTTTGAAGGTAATAATTCAAGAATAATGAAAAATATATAATCTGACAATTTCCGCAAGCCGAAATAACAAAAATTCGTCGATAAAGTTAAATGCGTGCAGCTGCGTGATGCCTACATTTGGGTTTGTTTGAGTTGGACTTCTAAATGTTTAATTAGGACTGTTTATGAGATATTAAGCCATCAAAATATATCGTAAAAAAAGTTGCAAAGTTACACTGTCGGCTTTTAAATTGTTAGATTTACCAGCTGCTCTGTGTCTAGCCAACCGGAGTCGCCGATAAGATATAACAATAGATTTTAAGGACAATAGAGTCGTAAAATCTCATCTCCATTGAATCATAGCTAGACAAGAAGCACAATTAAAAAGCTCTTAGGAATATTTATGAGTATGTTGTAAAGATAAATCATACAAATTTTTAGACAAGTATAAAATATTATTTCTATTACCCAAATTAGCCAAATATCCCAGTAATAGGCTGGGATACACACACGTATAAAATTTCGGTAAAAAAATTTTTATGACTTACATTTTATTTATGGAAAAGGTATAATTTTATTTCGAGGTGAGTCTTCCGGTAACGAACTAAGAAGCAATTTAACATTCTTTATTAACAGTTTTCAATGGAAGTCAAATTCGCCACGTGCATGACTTGAAACAGAAAGATAGACAAGGCGTGGCGATACTACGGGATGTACTTGAGGATAGACTCCGGGAGATCAAACGTGCTAAGACATGGAAACACGAAAGAGTACTTACTTCACCACAAGACACCAAGGTAAATCATAGTGATTAATTTGGCATAAGCAACATAAATATTTTGTTAAAGTTACGTTACTTGAGCGTATTTCAAACGCAGTATAAGAATGAAGTTTCTTTTCTGCATAACGACGGTTTAAGTATTATTAATATATTTATATATTTATAATATATCTGTACTAAATATGAATGTTAATGATTTTTGCAAAATAAACTCATTCTTTTTATTATGTAATAAGCAGACGTGGTCAGAAATTATAGCCAAGATAAGAACATATAAATTTACTACATGCGTAAAGGAAAGATGGTAGAGTCAAGGCCATAAAATAGAATACTAATAGCATGAATGAATTATATACTATTAGTACTTTATTTATGCTAATAGTGCTAATGTTTTATTCGATGTTGTTTTTCTTAAACAAGTATCTAATGAAAAATATGACTTTGATTTGACATAGTTGACATATTTACATCTTGAGAAGTCCAGTACCCTGCTAAAAAGATAAGGTTATTGAACGCGTACTGAAAATGATACTAAAAGCCAAATAGGTACCTGCATAATCTAAAAAACATTATTAGATCTTGAGAAATAACCAGTTTTATTATTATTTTTACTGTTTCTAAATTAAGAAACAGTGTTTTACGTAAGGCTATGAAAACCGTTAAAATTAAAAACTAGACCACCATTGAAACATGGAATAATGACGTCATTAAGATAAGTACTGTATTGGTACCAATTCTACGCGCACAACTAAACTTAACTTAACTAAGAAATGAAATTTGATTGTATCTTTAACACAATTCCGTAATGTTAACGATTCTTTCTTGTTAGCAAATCTGTTTATTATAGATTAACGATTGCAATTAATATAAAATTAAACAACAAAACAGCCAAATAATCAATATACAGCAATAGTTGTTTTCATTTTTTAGTTAAGTTAAGTTTAGTCGTGGATGTAGAATCGACACCATAGAGAGTTATTGCTATGCTAATACTGGTAGTGTTTTAAAATATTTAATGTGAATTTCGTTTTTACGAGAAATAAATAGATTAAATAAGAATATGCCTCTGTAGGTGATTCGATCATAAAATAGAGATGATAATGAATGACAGAGAAAAGTGGAAGTAGCACTTACAACCGTCGGCCATGTATGACCAGATGTATGAGTGTGAATGAAGCCAAGGAAGTATGTTTGGATCGTAGCAGATGGCGCTCTATAGTCTCTGCCTACCCCCATGGGAAAAAGGCGTGAAATTATGATGATTATGATGAGAAAAGTGGAATGCCTGGGAGAAGATGCCAGGGAAAGATATCGGTAATCTGATCTCATCAGTGATTTTGAGGTCCTCCAAAAGAGTCAAGTTCGTAGCATTTACAAATATCGTGTATGTTAAAGCATATCTATTAAAATAAAATAAGGATGTAGGTATGTTTAGATCGTATCAGATTGCACTTTATTGTCTCTGTCTCTGAGAAAATGATGCGACAGTATGTATATTTATTATATTAAAGCTATTAAGAATCTATGAGGCCCCATCTCATCTCGTGTTTAATTTTTTATTGTTTTTTTTATTATTTGTCATTTTATTGCTTTTTTGTTAATTTTAGTACGTTGTTTTTTATTTTTTTATTTTAATGTTTTCCTTTTAGTACTATGATTTGTCTGATTTTGTATAATTACTTTGTGTTTAACGCATTAGTTTTATAAACTGTAATGTTGTACATCAAAATAAATAAATAAATCTCGTCTTTAATTGGTATTTTATACAAGTATTCACATATAAAAAATATTCCATAATGTGTTAAAAACCGGCGGTATGTCTAGTATCTAAAATATTCAAAATAATATAGGTTGCTTTCCAATTAATACAAAAAGTGACGCAGTGTAACGCAGTGCTCGATAAAGCGCTTTCCATCAACGACACTGTTGAACACAGCCGTACACTGTTCGACACTCGAAAAAGTGGTGTTTTGAGAGTAAACATATTTGGTTTGGCTGCTTATATTTAATTTATTGAACATTACTTACTTTAAAATTATAGTTGGTTCAAATAATTATTATTAAACAAAAGTAGTATTATTACAAAACAATTATTTATTTGCCCACAAATTGTCAAAGTTCTTTAACTTATTGGAAGGTTATGTTTATAAATTATTGAGCCAAGACTTTGTCAAGGAACTTGCATTTAGGTAAAAAAACGCCCATAATTTTGCGATATTGATGCACTCTAGTGTTATTTTGAGACAACTAGCTGTTTCATTTAAACTTTTACACAGTGTTTGGCAGTGTTTCACAATGTAACGCAGAGTCCCTCTGTGTTAACTAAATGGAAAGCAACCATAATAACGGTTTTTCTTGATATACACAAAATATGCTGACATCTTTACTTATAAACTAATATTATAAAGCTGAAGAGTTTGTTTGTTTGAACGCGCTAATGTAAGGAACCACTGCACTGGTCCGATTTAAAAAAATATTTCAGTATTGGATAGTACATTCATTGAAGAAGGCTATGGCTATGGCTATATAACAACACGCTGCGCGCTGTGATTAAAGAGTAACCATAAATGCTGGTGAAACTTCTGATTTTCAGGATATTCAATCTGCAAATATTCCAGAGAATAGCGTTAAAATTTAATCTATAAATATAAAAATTGTTGTAGTTACTAGGTACATATGTGTAAGAAGGTTATTTTAGTTCCAAACACGTTTTCTGTTGTGAAACAGAATGTCTGCAACGCAAGGCAATATTTAGGGCTGTCAATTTTTTATATTAATATTCAAATTTAATATATATATTTTCAATATTAACGTTGACAGAATGGCATATAGAGTCAAATCCTAAAATAATAAAGACAAATAAAAATTTCTAAGATACTTATATTAAGTATCTTGGAAATCTTTCAAATAGTTCAAATCATAAAATGAAGAATAAAAAGCAGGCGCTATTTAAAAAATATTCAGAAATCCTGTATAATTTGGTAGGAATTTTTTTTTTTTTTTAAATATATTTTATATTACACCTACTTTATGTTTCGAGCTCCATGTTTTACGTGTATAAAATGAAGTAATTAAACGGTTCAACCCTATCAAATGTAATGTAAACAGTGTTTTTGAGTCAGGGGCATAGCGTGCCTTGGTGGGGCCACGTATAAAAATTTATATGGGGGCCCTTATGAAGGGTAAAGATTTCTTTCAGAATTCAGTTTTCAGTTTCAGAAGAGAATGATGTATATAGCATTTATGTGTGTTCAGACGTATTATATTACTCATATATGATATATACCTATAATAGTTAGATTGGTTTGGTAAACAAGAAAGTCTATCGATATCCGTTTATTTTTATTTTGTTATCGAATACTGCGTCCAAAATTCTGTAAGTGCGAAAAAAGTAATAGTTGTTTTCATAAAACAAGGAGGTGGTATGCTTTTTCAGTCTATACGAACTAATATTAAGTTTCTGACCGATAAAAAGACAAAATAATAGTTTAAAAAAACTAAAAAACACGCTTTATTTAATCGAATTATTGCATTGTCATCGGTCTTTGACAGGTGTGCAAAATTTGAATAGAATCTGTCCGTTTAAAGTGGGTTAAAATAGCGTCCAAAGGAGTCGGTTACAAACATACAAACAAACATACAAGTGAAGCTAATATAAAGCGTGTAAAAAGCATTGTAGCGTTAAAGCTTATCTGTCACTGGTGCTCCAAATTTATTTTTTGATAGCTATTAATTTTTTAGTCTGCTATTGGTACCGATACTACGTGCACAACTCAACTTAACTAAAAAATTAAAAACAACTACGGCGTATTTATATTAATTGGCTGTTTCGTTGTGCACATTTTTATTAATTGAAATCGTTAGTCTATAATATACAGATTTTTTATTAAAAAAGTTAAGACAACATTACCGAATTGTGTTAATGACACTATCAATTAACATTTTTTAGTTTTGTTTAGTATAGTTGTGGATATAGAATTGGTACCATTAATTTATATTCGATACTAAATGTGTGCCAGCTATGCCAAACCTATCCACAGTTATGTTCCTCCCTTGCCGGTTCATCACCATGGCCCAGTTAGGATGAGGAGAAAAAGGAAAAAAAAAAACTATCTGAGTTATAGCTACATAGCAAGTAAGCAGAGTTTGAATCGAATAGCTAAAACACTAAGTAACCAACATGACACATCTTTATTTATAAATAGTGTATTTAAATCGATAGAATATCCAAAAATGTAGAATTTAGAGCTATTTACAAACGATAATTGATATGGAAATTCGTTAATTTAATGTAGCTCAGCGAATGGAATGAATGAAACAAATAAATTGAAGCATCAACATTTTTAAATAAATTTGTTTTTCACAGGTGAAAGTGAAAGGTTCTGACAAGGAATTTCTCAACTTCTGCGCTAATAACTACTTAGGACTTTCTGTAAGTAAATATTTAGTTAACAAGATATTTCATTATGATATTCACATAGGTATTATAAACACATGTTAGTAAAAAGATATAATGGACACTATTTATGAGACTTCGATGTCCGTCCGTCTGTCTGGCTGTATCTCTGAAATAGTGATAGCAGAAAATTCTACGAGCATAGAGTACAAGTAAGGTAAAACATTGGTTAATAATGAATATAAGAAACAGATGAAGCCATTTATGTTTTTCTGAACTTGTTTATGACGATAAATGATTCAAAATCAATTGATTACTGTCTGATTATCTAAGTAAATCAAAATCAATACTATTCTCAAGGCATGGCTTACATACACACATTTTAGACAAAATGTCGATGATATTGTAGTCACATCGCGTGATCCCGTGCCCTTGTAATATTATAGACGTCACAGTACTTAGCTGTTTATTATGGAAAATTTGAATTTATATCGGTACACACAATATTTTTGTGACTAACTTAGGAGCCAAGTTCGTCTTGGCGTTACTGATAAAATCTTTCTGAGCGCTTGATTAATTTTTAGATAGAAGTGCCAGTTATTATTTAACAACTATCAACTTTGCGGTACAACTAAACTAAATAAATAGATGCCATAATGTTTCATTTAAGATTTGTTTATTTTAGTTTTTGGCGAAACAAAATCGACGGCAGTAGGTACATACGCAATATGAAGTGTTGTCATGTGAACTAAACATCGTTAAAACTGTTATTGATTCAATTAAGACACACTGCAGTTTTTATATTTAGTTTTATTCTTACTGTACTTAGGTAGTTCGTCTCAAACGTCCTTGTTAGCTAATAAAATTAATAAATTCTGATGGAACAGTATTTTAAAACGATAAAAAAGTGTGTGACGTAAGCAGTTTTTATTTTCTCTTTTTATATTTTTGTATTTCAATCGTAGAATCATCCAGAGGTTGTGGAAGCTGCAAGAGAAGGCTTGAAGAAATATGGAGCTGGTCTAAGTTCCGTCAGATTCATATGTGGCACACAAACTATACATAAGGTAAGTTATTACAGCATATTAAGTTTATATTCATGATAGTGTAAGCCGATACTCATCGGATCGATAACCGGGTCAGGCAAAAATACTGCAGCGAGTGAGAGGTTAAAAGTTAACTTTTTCGAGTATCGGCTCCTCCACTATAGTGTGGAGGAATTGGAATAAACGACACCTTTCCCTCCACACCCTTTTTATTCCCATTCGTCCACACTGTGGACGATGGGGTGTGGATGAATGAGAATGACCCTATCAAATTACTAAATTTAATGTTTTATATTTCAGTTTAATTCATGTTTAGCTAATTTTTGATAAATCCTCGTTAAAATGCTGCCAGCTCTTTAGCTTTTAGCGTGTTGATAGCCTATGTGATATTCTACAAATTCTATTTATCAAATTTTCGAGTTTATAATGTTAGTTTCACTAAAATAAAACATTCTATTATTTATAAAGTAATTTATTAATTTTGCAGTTGACTTGCTATGCTTTGTACTTAATAAATTAAATTATAGTGGATAAAGTGATCACCGCAAGCGGTACTTGAACCCACGACCTCGGAATATCGATGTAAAATGCGATGTAGACTCATTCGAGTAACATTGTAGTGGAGAAATTGGTTACTGTTGGCACGGCCGCAATAGCTCAGTCGGTAGAGCGACGGAACGGTATTCCAACGTCGTGGGATCAAGTCCTGCTTGCGGTGATCACTTTTTCCACTATATATTTTGCATTATAATAATTCTTTTCTTTATATGTAAACTAGCTGTTGCCTGCAACTTTATACGCGTGAAATTTAGAAAATATACGTTAACAAATTTTACAAAAAAGCCATCCTTTTAATCCACTCTATCATTTAAAAAAATTCGCAACGAAATCCATTGCGTAGTTTTGAAGATATAAGCTCACATGGAGACATACATACAAAACTTTGTTTTTTAATAAGTAAAGGTTATGAACTGAAAAAAGATTTTTATAAATCTATGCACTGCATTTAATTACGTAGATAGGACTGCTTCGTAATAGTAATTAGAGTGGAATAAATTATGCTTTAAATGTTTCCGACTGTCGTTAATGCTTAGTTAATTAAACGTACTTATAATTAAATTTAAGTAAATAAACATTCAAATAAATAAACATTCAAATATTTAGTTATTGTTCTTATAAACTGTTTGTTCATCACGGACGATCCAATGTTACATTGTCTTGTAATTTATGTGCAATATTTTACTGAAACGAGTTTCATGGCTGCCGCGATGCTCTTCATATCTCGCTCTCTCTCTCTCTCTTCAGCCCATTAATGATTGTACTACGTAGTCCCCCTGTTGAGCACGAGCCTCCTCCTCTTTAGGAGGGATGATTATCTACTATGCTACGATGACCTGGCGTGTCGGCATAGGGTTTATATTCGAGTTTTCTATCTCTCACAGAGGATGTTATCTGTGTATCTTGTGTATGGGTTAGCTGACTTTTACTGCACCTTGAAGAGGAAATCACCACACGGACAATGACTAATTTACCTTTTTCCTATCCCAGATCATATCCGATACATCTCTCCCAAACTTTCGTACTTATATTAGAAGTTACGTGTTTTTGTTATTCCCTTACCATATAGGATAGTAAAAAAAACGTTTCTACGATTACAACCTATAGATAAAATTCTACACTGGTCCCATGTTATTTTAGTAACTACAAGCATTCTGTGCTACAAAATAATAGAAGAATGCCTCCTCTACTAATATATGGCTCTGTAGCGCTCTAACAAAAATACAGTCTTAAATGAAAACCCTGTCACAGGATCTAGAAAACCGCCTATCGCAATTCCATGGTCGCGAAGACACTATCCTATACGGATCTTGTTTCGACGCTAATGCGGGACTCTTTGAATCTATGCTGACGTCAGAAGATGCTGTTTTCTCTGACAGCCTCAACCACGCATCCATCATCGATGGTATCAGGCTTTGCAAGGCGCAGAAATTCCGTTATCCGCATAGAGATTTGAATGGTATGTATAATTCTATATTGAGGAGAAATTAGCGCCATTATTGTTTTAAATTAGCAAAGTAATAGTAGAGGCTTATTTGAGACTTCGCTGTCCACCTGTCTATTACCAGGTTGTATCTCTGGAACAGTGACACCAAAAGGGCGGAAAAATTCATTTTATGTATATCAGTTGACAGTTGATACTATACTATACCTAGGTAAACTGTGGCTATATCAAATACTCATCATCATTATCATTCTTCTGTCATTTGAGGTCGGAAATGTGAAGAATATAATAAGATAATAACATAACGGTGCGGGAACCCTTCAAGTGCGAGTCCAAGTCATCCTTGCTGGGCTTTTTTTATTTCGTTAAATATATTTACAGAGTTGGAGCACTTATTAGCTCATAGCGAGGCACGTTTGAAACTAATAATAACGGATGGAGTGTTCTCCATGGATGGTACCGTTACTCCACTGAAGGGGTTACGTGACTTGGCTGATAAGTACCGCGCATTACTAGCAGTTGATGACAGTCATGCGACTGGCTTCTTTGGAGAAACAGGAAGGTGAGTAGATATATCCATATTTGATTGAATCTGCGTAAAAACCACAGGAGAAGCAAACATTGGTTATTGGTAGGCACAATTTTTCTTTTCGCAGAGACATTAAAATAAAGCCTAGGTGAAAGCAAGTGAGGGTATTGTAGAGATCTAAATTAGTCAGACGCAATTTGCTAGTTTTAGACCATTTTATTTTACTACCTAACTGTGGCCCACGACTTCTATGCGACTCTTATGCTTTGTTCCTATTGGTTGCAGCGTGATGTTATGTAACCTATAGCATTCCTCAATTAATGTACTGTTCAACACTGAAAGAATTGTTTTAAATCGAACCGGTGGTTCCTGAGATTAGCACTTTCAAACAGACAAACAAACAAACTCTTCAGCTTTATAATATTAGTATAATATATTACACAGAACAGAAAGACTGTTGTCTTGATCATATTCCGTATCGTCTCCAGCCCATTTACGTCCCACTGTTGGGCACGGGCCTCGTCCACTTTGGGAGGGATTATGGTCTACTGTGCTGCGCTGACCAGACGTGGTAGCACAGGGGTTATTTTCAAGTTTTCCGTCTCTCACAGAAGATGTTATCTGTGTGCAATATCCCTCAGCTGACTTTTACAGCCCCCTTGGGAGGAGATGGGGTGGTGACACTTGTATTCTTAATCCGTTACCACACAGACATATTCCGTATACTGTACGCATAACTACTTAGGTAATTTGACACACTAGTAGGAAATAGCGATGTTGCTAGTAATTTGACCTTCTATGGCTTCGATGCTATGTCATTATAGTATGTACAATAGAAGTAAATTAATTCCATTAAATAAATTACTGTTAGTAATTTTAAAACTCATTATGTGTACGACAGAATGTTGTCATATTTATACAATACTAGCTGACGAGGAAACGTTGTTTTGCCATACTAAAAAAAAAGGTTTGAAAAATAGATGTTGGCCGATTCTCAGACCTACTGAATATGCATGTAAAATTTCATAAAAATCGGTCAAGCCGTTTCGGAGGAGTACGATAACTAACACTGTGACACGTGAATTTTATACATAAGATGTATACACTAGCCTATTGCTCGCGACATCATACGCAGATACATTCATAACTCTATTGATGTGAACAGATATATAGATGTGTGGTGGTTGTAACCAAGGAAGTGTTTTGCGTTTTGTAGTCTCTGCTTACCCCTCATGCTGAAAATGATTGTGATTTTATGATGATGATATCCGGAATTTAACCAGCGTCGGTAATTTACGTAAAGGCAGCCCTAGCTATATCCTGAATCTATACTAATATATAAAGCTGAAGAGTGTTTATTTAGTGTTTTTTTTCAGTGTTGGATAGTACATTGATCGAGGAAGGCTTTAGGCTATATAACATCAAACTGTGACTAATAGGAGCGACGCAGCAGTGAAAAATGTTGCGAAAACAGGAACAAGTTTCTAAATTCCACGAGTACGAACCGTGAATTAAGGAAAATTGTTTAGAAAAAGCTTGACAGGGCTTGAGCTAGTAGTTTAAGAAAAACGTGTTACAAAACCTTGATATGAATACCAAATTATGCTCCATACAAATGTATGGGCATCGTACTTCCGTTTTTTCTTCGCGAAAGTTAAACCGATTTTTAGTTTATTAGAATTTTTTTTGCGTTATATTATAGATAAAGAGTATATCTATGCTTCTATCACTTTCTTTTTTTCAAAACATAATAACTAAAAGAAATATGACGATTCGAAAAACCCACTTTTTTCGGTTTTCTTAAGATAAAGTTGCAGCGTCTATCACACAAATTTGGTAAAGTTTTACCACAAAAGAAAGTGATAGAAGCATAGATATACTCTTTATCTATAACATAACGCAAAAACTATTAAAATCGGTTTAAATTTCGCGAAGAAAAAACGGAAGTACGAAAAGTCTTTTTTCAAAGAATTCGTAGGTAAAATCCGCTTCATCTATATTTGTCCCTTTCAGCGCGGCGTTCGGAAATAGGGATAGCAATACCTAAGGCAAATACCTAAATGAGGAGTACAGTACCCTCCTAAATTAAGTTATCAGTAGTCATATAACTAGCTTTACAATAAAAAATAAACTATGTACTTCCATCTGTCTCATGAGCCCTCTCTTAAGTATACCTATAAATAAACGCTTTACATTTAATTACAGAGGTACGGAAGAATACTGCGGTATATTAGGTGCAGCGGACATTATTTGTTCGACCCTCGGCAAGGCAGTCAGCGGAGCTGCTGGCGGGTACACCACTGGACCTAAAGAACTGATTACTTTGTTAAGGAACGTCTCCAGACCTTATTTGTTTTCTAATGCACCACCACCGCCAGTAGTAGCCGCGTCTATTAAGGTATATCAATGTTTATGCATCGTAGGTGTAATTTCTATAAGATTTTATAATGCAATCTTTTAAATTGAATAATCGTTATTTTACAAAATATAAAAATAACTTTCCAAATGCGGAATGGCAATGAACATTTGTCTTATTTCGGCACCTGGTTTCCTGCTATAATTGCAGCTAGCCTGATATGGGGAAATATAATCAATAGGTGGGTACTTCGTACCTTCCGTTATTGACGGTATATTCCAAATTAAAGAAAGAAAAAGAAAGCTTGATAAGGCACCTAAGACTATGTTTTCAAAGTGTTTGTCCTTCTTCTCAGCTTATTATAACGTCCCTCTATTAGATAAGGGGATTTGGGAGATTGGGTATTTACCCTAGGGCCATAGGGGCCATGGCCCGGGGCGGCCAGCCTGAGAAGGGCGGCGAAAGTCTTCAAGCTTACACTCTTCATCTATCTCTATTAATTTATTGGGCGGCTAATTAAATTGGCCCGGGGCGTCAAATCAAATGGCCAAGGGCGCAAAATTTTGAAATACGCCTCTGGTATTTGGTTTAATTTATATATTAACCAGGTGACATTAAAATGTGGATTACTAAAATACCAACCTTTTGTTTTGTTCTAGTCTTTAGAGCTAGTAGAAAATAGCGGTGAACTCCGACAGCGTCTCCGGGAGAATACACGAGCGTTCCGTGAAGGGTTGAAGGCGGCTGGACTTACTGTGTCAGGAGATGATCATCCTATTGCACCCGTGATGGTGGGCGAGGCACCTTTAGCTGTGGAGTTAGCCACTGAAATGCTTGGTAACTTGAAATTTCCATTACCTTAATCAAAATGCGTGCATGTGGGAGAATCATGAAATATTGTAGAAACATAAGATGTTAATATGAATATATCCTCCTAGAACGTTACTCTTTTAGTCCAGCACCTAGAGATAAGTATTTGTTATTTAATGACTGTAGTAATGAGTAAAAGACTTCTCTAAATAAAACTAATTTTAACGGATTTAGACGCGAAAAGACTTCTCGATTATGCAGAGAAAGTTACCTCGTTGGCTGAATTTTAGAAACTATTTCTTAGTACCTACTCAATTTACCATTCTGAAAAGATTTTTTTTATGTTATTTGAAAAGTAAAACAGATTGCAATTTCAAATGCATATTTCAGCCCTACCTAATACTTTTACTATCAGGTTTTCATTGAAAATTCCTTCGACTTTCTAATCGATCGGCCAATTCACTACACTATCAAATATTCAGAACTATGATTGTTCACAGAGCGCGGTATCTACGTAGTAGCATTTAGTTACCCAGTGGTGCCGAAGGGCGGCGCTCGTGTGCGAGTACAATTAAGTGCTGCTCATACCCCGGAGGATGTACAAAGAGCTGTTGATGCCTTCACTGAAGTTGGACGCAAGATCGGAATTGTTAAAAATTAAATATATTATCACTAATAGTCGCTTCGGATCTATGATTTATCATAATAAGCAGTGGTGCCCCCAATTGAGATTAATTACCACATAATTAAATACTTTAATAAAAAAAACCTGATAAAAAATAAAAATAAAACCTATTTCTTAAAAACACAGTAAGATGTGTCTGACCTAATAATTACTAGACTTAATGCAAAGTGTACTTTGCAAAGACTTTTATTTTTAATTATAAATTATGATTGTGGCGCCCTCTGCAACTGTGAGTCAATCCTAAACCATTTAGATCCAAGCATAATGAAATTAGAAAAAAAAAGATGATAAAATTCTTTTGCAATCTCATAACGTACCTAATATTAAGAATCTCATAAAGAAAAACAAAGTGAGCGTTAATACTAAGTAAGATAGTTTTTAAAGAAAACTCAAATTTAATTTAGTTATTAAACACGCAAATCTATTTTGTAACTTCTATCATAGACAAAGTATTTTCTATCTACTCCGTTTGCTTCTATGTAAAAAAGCTGTTTTGCTGTCTTTATTGTACAATAAAATTAGTTTCAAAGTTTTGAATTGTATATAAAATCTTTATTTGTGTTTTAAATTACATGACTGAACAAATAGAACTGCTTTTTAATATTCTTAAATATAATGAGTTTTTTCTAAAGGCCAATCCGCCCATTATTGGGCTTTGGCCTTGTTGGTAATACCAGGTCCTTGGGTTTTAATCATATCGCACTGTGTGCGTTCTGCCTATAACATATGCAAATAAAGATTAGATTGAGACCAGAGGATGTTGTAAAAAAATTAAGAAGATTTTATGCTTGTGTAGTTGTTTAAGTTTTTTTTTTTGGTTTTTTTTTTAATGTTATTTTCAGCTTCGGATATGTTGATTTTAGGTATTAGCGAAGATTCATATCTGACAGATTAGTGTCCTATGCATGCGTCACGTACCGTTCACACTCAACGGTCAACCGATGAAACGTAAGTGCGTCGAATGTGGTCGGTATTTGCTATTTTTTCCTCAAAATAACTCAAGCAATAAATAAAACACAAATATTTAATAGTAACTGATATATTAACAATAATTTATTACAAATAAAAGTCATCATTTTTCGAAATCACACGCACACACACACAACACGACGCGACTATCGCGTAGAGTTGACTAACAATTACAAATAAATATTTACAATCAAAATTCGTACAAACATTCAAACACCATTATTGCATTGGAGTTAATCTTCAATGGACATTGCAATATTTTTTTTTACTGATCATAGGCTCTCAAAAATACCATTGGCGTCAATTCTACATGCACAGCTAAACTAAAAAATGCAAATTGATAGTGTCAATAACAAAATTCGGCAAATTTATCTGAACTTTCCTTTAAACCTGTGTATTTAAGACAAAAAATTTTAATTAACATATAAAATGCAACAGCCAATTAATTAATAAAAATACACCCTAGTTGTTTTCACTTTAGTTAAGTCAGGTTAAGTTTTTAACACATCAGAATTGGCCGCGTTACCTAATTTTGTGGTTATTTATTAAAATACAATTCTAATAAACCTAGATTCTCTTACAATGCTTTTTATATACCGGTTTGTTGGCGTGGCCTGAGCGTTAAGACATTTAAAGGTCACACCCCTTTTTATTTTACCACTTTTTAATACAATTCCAGTATAATACTGTTTTTAGGTATAAGGAGAAACAAGGGTTCAATCAATTGTTAATATAATTTATTCATATGCTCTTTAGCTGTGGCGATACCGTGTAAAGTTCAATCACAATATCAGTTTCCAGCTGAATGACATTGCAACTAGACCATTGAAAAATAACTCTTTACACTCTCATTAAAAAGAAAATCGTACTACGTCTATTAAAAAATATAACTAACCTCAAAATCTTAGCACGATAGAATATATTACAATAGAAAGTTCATGTACACCCACACATCCTTATTTACAAAGAACTGACTAAAATAAATTGTCCTTTTTGTTAATCTAAGTAAACAGAAGTTCATATTTAGTATCAAAGTCAAGAATAATAGAAGTCTTCAATTGTTTCATTTTGTTTGTCAAACCATCATTTAAATCAACTTTTAAATTTAGAATCACTAATCTAAATTCAAATAATTTGAAGTGATCAATTAGAATCGAAGTTTAAAATATAAGTCACTGATTAGATTGGAACACTTTTTGAACCGATATCGATATGAATCGAATAAATCAAGATATGAATCGATCTAAATTATCGAATATTTTGTATTCGTTATACATTACGTGGAGGGTATTTCTTTGTTTAGTACTCTCGTTACGTCTACCTCGTATATTCTTGTTGTGGACGTATGTGGAGACAACACTGAGCATTTCATATCCAAGGTTTAAAAAATAAAATTATGGAGTTTTTTCTGACTGTAACACTGCAGGCTTTCCTGTAAAAAAATAAGTGATGTAAGTATTAAAAACGAAACATGATTTCACTAACTAGTCAGGTGTCTTAGTCATACGTCATACATCATAGCCATATCAAATGTGGGTATTTAGATTATCTTGGAATTGGAAGCCTATTTGGTCAACAGACCACCCAGAGCAGGTTTATTGGCGTAATATAAATAAATATTCACGGACATTCCACACAACATCCCCTGGTCCCAAGCTTAGCTTATGTGCTTGTGTTATGTGTACCAGAATACGGATATACTTTATTTTGTAAATACGTACTTATAATACATAGAAACACCCAGGCGCAGAACAGACATTTGAATGACATTTATAAACACAAATAATTGTCCCGAACGGTAATCGAAACTGCGACCTCGTGAACGGCAGTCCGTTACATGTACCACCCGACCACGAAGCCCGTCAATAATGAATTTCGAGTTCTCGGTTTATCTCTTAATTGACTTTTACAGCACTGTAAAAACATCGGATGGCAAAACATCTAGTATTCGATTTAGAGGATAGGTGACTTATGGAACATTTAGATAAATAATTAAATAACTTAGTAATACCTGGTGCTACCGTAGTAGTACTAGTGCTCGTAACATTGATTGGAGCTATAGTACTCAATAACGCAGCAGCCGGCACAGGCAATGTTGGCGCGGGACTAGACGCAGGCTTCTGAAAACAATAATTAAATGTTATTTAAAAACTAAAAGAACAAATTTAATTATTAACAAATCTAAGAACAAATTAAACAAAGGCTAAAAGGATAAGTGCAGAGTGAAAAAAGAAATTAAAGCTTAATACTAATATTATAAAGCGGAAGAGTCTGTTTGTTTGTTTGTTTAAACGCGCTAATCTCAGAAACTACTGGTCGGATTTGAAAAATTATTATTTTGTTGGAAAGTCCATTTATAGGGGAAGGCTTTAGGCTATACAACATCACGCTGCGACCAATAGGAGCGAAGCATAGGTGAAAAATGTTGCAAAAACGGGAAACATTTTGTAAATTCCACGCGTACGGGGTCGCGGGCAGCAGCTAGTAATATTATAAAGCTGAAGAGTTTGTTTGTTTGAACGCGCTAATCTCAGGAACCACCGCGCCGATTTGAAAAATTCTTTCAGTGTTAGATAGGGCATTTATCGAGGAAGGCTTTAGGCTATATAACATCACGCTACAACCAGTAGAACTAAGCAGTAGTGAAAAATGTTGCAAAAACGGGGAAAATTTTCTAAAATCCACGCGGACGGAGTCGCGGGCAACAGCTAATATAAATATATTTTAAAACTAAATTTCTTTCCAACGTATAATCGTCTCGTGCCTTTCTGTAGCTTTGAGGGCCCCAGAATTTTTTTTATGGCTAGTTCCGCTAGTGGTTAAAAATGACTACACTCCACCTGATGTTAAGTGGAAATGAACTAAGTTGGAAAAAATGGCGGAAATGATACCAACTTCTTTTTTTTTCAGCAAAAGCTATTTGTTTCAAAAGCCTGCTCTTAATAGGAACTGAATATAAAACGAAACCTACTAATCCCTATTTCTGAAGTTTATCTGACAGGCCTCGTGGTCTAGTGGACCACGCGGTTTACTTATTTATTAACTACAATTCAGTGTTTACTCAGTTGAAAAATGCGTGAACCGACTAAAGACGCGGTGACAAAACAGATGGACTTGTTAGTAGATTATTTAGTCCAGATCATCTGAATACTAATACATCAGCTAAATAGACAAAATTTTCGAATAATCCGATGTTTAAACATGAATATCACGCTCATTCAAATATAACACTTCAAACACATAATATAAGCATAGGTACTTCAAGAAATCCATATTTTAACAAATAAATATACTTTGACTTTACAAAGAGTAAGGTATACTTGTGTCTGTACCTAAATCTTTCTATCTACTGAAAACGTGATAAAAAGGCGTAGTTTTTGCAACTATTTCCATATAAATAGACTTCACACTATGTTAAACTGACTCACGTTCACCGTAAAATCAATTCATAAAACAATTTACTACGGTGAATTACTTATCCGTGGCGAAACGTAACGTTAACATTGTGAGGGTTCACGACTGGCTCAATTTGTTCAACCAAGTTCAATTTGCTACTCTGTTGCTTACTGGAAATTGCACAGGCGTAAGGGGGTGGACGGGTAGTTACAACTCAACCCTTTACCTTCATAACCACCCCTTCAAATTGAAAATTCGTAGAATTTCTGTATTCGAAGGGTTAGTTGGTGTGAAATTTTTTTATGAGGAAATCCTGTATTACTTACAGCTTAAATCGATTGAAAGAAAGAAAGAAAGAAAAGAAATTTCTTTCTTCTTTCTTTCAAATCGATTGATCATCCAAATCACAGGGAGCCACTGGATGCAAGTCGCAAATACTGCGCGTAGGGTCGTTCTATTGTGATGGTTTTTTGGCAATGGACGGAGAAATACTGAATGATAGATACAAAATTAATAGCATGTATGTATATTAACTATATCAGGAGTGGCCAACAAGTCGATCGCGTGACCAATTTTGGTCGATCACTCGCATCTCTCTCTCGTTCTCGCTCGTTCCATTCCCCTAGACAAAGTTTTTTAACCCATTAAATAAATATTCATGTATGTTGCTGGAACTCGCAAGAGTGCACGGAGATATAAAAGCACATTGCATAAACGTCCCTCTTCTTACCTAAGAAACAGGTCGATCACAACTCAATTTTAAAATAAAAAATAGATCTTATGTGCACAAAAGTTAGCCACACCTGAACTATGTATATGATATTTCTGTCTGGAAGAGTATATTACCGCACATTAAAATACGCCATGCTTAGCGACATTTTTCTAAGACAAGATATTTACGTATATAACAAACTAATACTATTTTGGCCTACCCTTCTATAACATAGAGACGTGATGACATGTACAGTATTGTAAAGAACTAAATACATATATAGGTTGCTTGGTTCACATACCCAATTCAATTCTTTATTAGAATCAGATTGTTTTATTAGCATTCAATGCCGTATATAAATTAGATGTTAATATTTGAGTTTGTATATATCACACTTTACAACATGTACCTATAGCCTTTTGTGCTATATAGAAAGTTCGTTTTGTAAAGAATAATTTGAAATAATCTCGAAAACATAACTAAGAACTTGATGATTTCTATAAACTGTAGGACAATTTGGGAATTCACAAAAAAACTGCTGATGCCATTTTGTAATATAATATGTTCAGGTTTAATTAATGCTATGGGTCATGAAAGTGTACTTACTAGACGAAGAATAAATATTATCAGAAAAAAAAAACAGACACGACAGAGAATTCTATTTCTTTTCTTTCTAGATTCTTCTGTTTTCCATGAACGAGCGTCTTTTTCACATATGGTATGCATCATTTTATAAAAATACTAGCTGACCCGGCAAACGTTGTTTTGCGATACTAAAAAAAAATGTTTAAAAAATAGATGTTGGCCGATTCTCAGACCTACTGAATATGTATGCAAAATTTGAGAAGAATCGGTCAAGCCGTTTCGGAGGAGTACGGTAACTAACACTGTGACACGTGAATTTTATATATTAGATGACGCTTACACAATACGAGACAAGATCATACGAGAGTCGAAGAAACCGATAGGGATGAAGCAAATCCCTACTAATCCCTACTAATATTATAAATGCGAGAGTAACTCTGTCTGTCTGTCTGTTACGCTTTCCCGCTTAAACCTCTCAACCGATTTTGATGACATTTGGCACAGACAATCTTTAGCCCCTGAGAAAGGACATTGGCTACCTTTTATTTCGAAAAAAAAAATCCACGCGGACGGAGTCGCGGGCAACAGCTAGTAATAAATAAATGGATAAATTATAAACATTATATTGATTGTTTTCAACTCTACTATAATATAATGACGCTACACTACTATTCGCATACTAAATTACGTGGCTACGTGCCTGTCACCTAAATGAATGTCAGGCAGTTACCCTAGGACAAATTAGTCCATTATAAGCTTTGACCTCAAATATTAGCTGTCCCAAGCTTTAACCTTAGGTATATGATTTCCGCACTAATATCATTTCAATGTCAAAACATAATTTGTTTGGAAGCAAACACGTATAGATAATAAAATTATATTCTCTTGCTACAGAACTGGTCGAAAAAAAAAAATTACATTGGTACGCTTTTTTGTATTAAATGTATTTAAAACTATAGTTATACAAAGTGCTACCATATAAATACTAAGAAATGATCTCCTGTTATGGTCATATAACAGAAAACACAGTCAAGATTATCTAAGAATAACCTAGGATCCTACACTACACACCCGTGCCTAATATTTTTCTCACGATCTCCTCTCGCGAGTTTACAGGCAGAGATTTATTAAGGAATATGTAGACCCCTACACTAATGCTTTAATAACTATTTCAATACATGTTACCACGTGTAAAATCTCTTAGATAAAAAAATAAACGTCCAAAGAAATAAGGGATAATTGAAAAAAAAATAGATGCACTGCATTAAGTAAAGAGAGGCGTGGAAAGGTAAATAGTAAAACCAGGTTGTCAGGCGTAATGAAGAAATATCAGTCCATATATTCGTACTCCCGGTTTCCTCTCAACTTAACGTTTAAAAGGAAATTAATATATTTTCCCTATATTCTTTAAATATTCCACACCCAATCAATGTCAATTGATTCAGTGCCAATATATCTAGATTTATCCTGAAACACAAAAATCTAGGTATTACTTACATTAATTTCCTGTATCCTGGTCTGTAAGGCTTCAACTTTGGCCGTCAAAGTGCTGTTTAAAGTTGTAATGTCTGTTCTGATGTCATCATCTCTCTTGACATTGGCTGTTACGTTGGCTATCGTGTCGTTAGTCCGAGCTTCGAGCTGGTGTAACATAGTTCGGACTTCTTCAATACCAGTCACAGCTAAATGTGCTTGACGACTGTTCGTTTGTATTGAGCCGTCGAACCCTGTGATCTGGGGGATATTAAAAAATAATTGCTCAAATATGATCCGACTTGACGCATAGTTTACTTAAATTAAGTTAATTTACTTTATTGTGTCCAATAAAAAGAAGTTAAATGCTATGTAGTACTGTTTAAAATTACCATTTCAGGTCAAGCCTAGGTATAGCAATCACCTGAGAACTTTGGGTAAGAATGTAATTGAGGAAAAGAGAGCAGTGATTATCAGATTAAAGATAAATGTAAGTGCAGAATCACTTTTATGTAAATAAGTATAAGGTCAAACACGGAAATTATTATTAAAGTGAAGTGAAGTAAATCGTAAAAATTCCAAGTCATATTAATAAGATGCTGGAGAACGAAAGGCGAAGGTTTAGATTAATAATTTAAATAATACTTAATCTATAGCAGCCTACAGTAATTATATTGACAAAGAATCACATATTGAACTATGATGACTACTAAATTATGAAATTTAATAGACCAAATATATCGTAAAGCCAGACTTCAACTACAAAAGTATTCACTATTCAGGATCAACTATGGATGAGAGGGTACTTTAAAATAAAAGATGGTGTTGAATATATGTCATTTTTAATTAAACCCACGTTAATCTCGCTAATCAAGAAAGAGATTAAAGTATTACGTCAATACATGTTTTATACAATGTTGCATACTGATAACACAGCTACGAGAGTGCCTATAATCTTATTTACACCCTGGTACTCGATATGAACGTCCTAACTTTTCAATATCGAGCTACACTTTGCAGCATATTTTTTAAAGCTACTGCTGCAAGCGCATTTGGTCTTTTATAACAATCTATAATCATAAAAAACCTTGCAAAGAAATTAAACAATATTAGAGTAGCAAAGTAATAATGTAAATACATAAAACAGAAAATAAAGAAAGGGTATTTCAGACAAAATATACTAAACTTATCGGAAACAGTACCAAATCTTGTTTTTATTAGCACAACTTTGACATTTTCGGGGAAGTATGAATCCCAAACCCTTGGCTAGAAAGATATAGGTGAAACAAAAAAGTTACAAGCCCATGTACCTATAAGCCACACAAATTGGTAATGCGCCTGGCGGCCATGTCGGTGACGTCATAGTGACGTATAGATGAGAATATTCAATTTGTTAGCTGTACTTTTTCTTTGCTGATGATGTCACAAGGGCGTTAATTTGACAAGGTTCCAGCGCATTACCAATTAGCGTGGCTTATATTACAGCGTTCACTTCGTTTTAATTTTGGGTTATATAAACAGCAATGAAAAGCAAAGACTCGATGGATAAGTAAATCGTAGTCTACATTGTGTTGAAAATATTCACGTGTATGAGTATCATTTGAGTGCGGATTGCATCGATAGCAGGCAAGATAACGATTAGTTAAAACATTGACCTAATTTTAAACATGTGATCGGCATAAATTTTAGTGTAATATTCTTAAGATACGAAAATAATCTTTTGAGCTGTACCAACGTGTTATACCACTTTTGGCCTGAAAGTTCCGTGTAGATATCCCGTTTCCTCCAAAAACTGTAAGAGCCAGATAAGAATAATACGAATACCTATCAACAGAAAACATCCTCCATGAGATATGGAAATCTCGAAACTAAACTCTATGTGAACACGCCTCGTAAGATCAAATAGAATCTTGATGTGTAGGAGACCAGCGGTTATTGATAGACCGTTAATAGACTGGGAAGAAGAAAGCCTGCAAAGCTTGATGACACACCTGGTTCTTTAGTTAGTGCTAACCCTATAGGTACTGTAAAGCTTCTTCTTTACATTAATTTATAATAATAATTTAAAACACATTTAATTAATTTGTTATATTTTTTTATAATAAAGAAAAACTATTTTACAATCATTTTTCAACATCCTCACTTCATGTCCTTTTGCTATCTCCCTAAAATCTTTTCTTTTTATTTTCAAATTTTAAATTTTTTATTCCTTTTTTTAAAAACAAATCTTAAGTGGCCTGTATCATTGTATAGGTTATATTCAATGATCACAACCTTTACATTCTCCCCCCCTTAGAGGATAAAAAAAAAAAATTTTTTTCAAAAAAAAAAAAAAAATTTTTTTTTCTAAGTTACAAAATACTGGACACCCTACCTAAGGTTGGAAAGCATGATAACAAACTAGAATGAACCAGATTAGATCCAGCTAGGACCTAGCTTTTCGAAGCAATACATTTCGAAAAACTTGAAAAGCAAAAAACCAACCAAAAATTGCCTTTCTAATCTTAGTTATCCGAACCACACTAACTACGATGCCCTTATATCATATCACTCTTTTCATAAAATATTAAACTACTTCATCTTTAAAATTGATTTATCCAATAATAAACAAGAGTGATAAGGCATCCTTAAAACTATCACACCAAGACACAAAGCATATATCATCAACAATCAATCAGAAAAATGTTCATCACCAAACAATTAATGCTCTTATAAAAACTATCGAGCTTCAATTATGAGGTCAGCATCATATATCCGAAAGATATGCTAATTTAACAGCTTTCCAGCTTAATGAGAAAATTTACATAAGAAACCATTATAATTGATAGAATCCAGAGATTATCAAATTAAAATTTAAAGTATGCTCAGATAATACTCAACCTTCTTTTCAATTATTTAGGTATAATTTCTACTAAGTAATCCTGAATGCTCGGGAATGACCAATTTATTCCACATTTAGAACTCCTTCTCGTGAGATAAATTTACCAACCATTCTTCTACCACAAGTAACGTTTTAAATAATCAATCATTCTATTATCTAAGTAATTATAAACTATTCGCTAATCATTATTATCTAACTATTACCCAATAAATAAAATAAAAATATTATCAGCAACCTCTCACTATAATACAACTTCTTACAATTTTCAACCTTTCACATTTCTCTCCCAATGAACAAATACTTTACTCTAGCACCTACTTTCCTAAATCCTATCTTATGAGTTCTATCTCTAAAATGCGTGATATCCCAAAACAGGATTCCATGACAAATAGCCTATGGCCTTACCATGTTGCATTCAAAGATATTACCCGTTGATACGACTCATCCAACTAACTCTACCAAGCCACTACCTTCGACATTATAACTCAATACAACCCATTATTATACCTATTAATCGCTCTACCTTAATACTATAATCATAATCTAGTACGAATTACTATGTTAATATATTTATCTCACATTTTTAACTAAACATTCAAAATATAAATATGAAAAAATAATTAAATTTTTGATGTGGTTCCTTTTCATTGCATCTTTCTTATGTACAAATTTGCTGACGTCATTATGAAGTCTCGCCGATCCCGAACAATATGAAACACACCAAAATAAAACAATATTAGTAAATTATAATTATCACTATATATATAACCTTAATCTAATTGAATCACTAAACCAATTTACATCATTATGCAAATAATTATTTCGTTATAGAACAATTCTTGGTAATTTACTTCTTGGAACTCTTCCCTTAGTCTATCAAATACCTCCTGCACGCTTTTGCACGTGTCTTTAATGCCCCGGAAGAAAAGTAAGGCGTTACCCCTTAAAAATGAGGGCAATAGTGATAATTTTTCTTCTTCAGACGAGCATCTCTTGAAAGTTATTAAAGCGTAAAACCTTTCTTCGAATTCATCTAGGCACTCCTGTGCGCAACCACCGAAAGTTATCGTGGCTAGTTCCATCTTAGTTATAAATAATTTATAAAAATTTAATAAAAAGATACGGCTACTTCTCTGATAATAAATATTTATCCTGTGTCGACCCTTTGCTCGTCAACACATCCCTGGGCGTAGGAGCTGGTTTACCAATCGGGCCGCTATACCCGGCGCGCCTCCACCAATTGTAAAGCTTCTTCTTTACATTAATTTATAATAATAATTTAAAACACATTTAATTAATTTGTTATATTTTTTTATAATAAAGAAAAACTATTTTACAATCATTTTTCAACATCCTCACTTCATGTCCTTTTGCTATCTCCCTAAAATCTTTTCTTTTTATTTTCAAATTTTAAATTTTTTATTCCTTTTTTTAAAAACAAATCTTAAGTGGCCTGTATCATTGTATAGGTTATATTCAATGATCACAACCTTTACAGTACCTTAAAAGCAAAATACTCTAAAATACGCTTATCAAAAGATTTCACTTTTATAATTATGGTTTCAAACTAATAGCCTTCGTATTAGTAAACGTACAGAATGGAAGAAACATGCTTAAACCGCTAAGCGTTATGTAAATGCATCATTAAAAGAATAAATATTTAAATGGTCTGAAACATATTTAAGAAAATGTTATCTAATTTACAGCCGGCGTCGTCTGTAAGTTATTTTTCTAAGACTCGTTATAAAAAAATGAGACTCAATAATTGAAATGAATATGTATAACGAATTTACATACATATTATTATACATAGTTTCAGACTTTTCCAATAGATAAAGTCGACATCGTGTGAACAAAATGTAGACATAATAACTAAATAATATTAATAATTTTGTGACAATTTCATAATTTTCTTTTTTTCTACTTGTTAAAATTTTTGGTCTAAAATAGATATTTCCTAAAAGGCATGCTATTCTTGGTAAGGCATGCTATAACCCTTGAAAAGAAAACCTTTCTATTCTCAAGGTTTTCATATAATAATTATAAATAAATAATAAATATTCACGGACATTTCACATAACGTCCTCCGGTCCCAAGCTAAGCTTATTATGCTTGTGTTATGGGTACCAGAATACGGATAGACTAAAAACTACTTTTCTTTTGTAAGTACATACTTATAATACATAGAAACACCCAGACGCAGGACAAACATTTGTATGACATTTATAAACATCACACTTAGTCAATACATCAGATCATTATGTTTTAAAACAAAAGAATGATAATCGTTTAAGGGCGGAACCCTTAAACGTTTATCATTCTTCTGTTTTTTGTATATTTTGTCTTCTGTTTTTTGTATGTTTGCGTAGGTATATTTGTAGTCGCAAAAAAAAATTAAAGCTAAAAGTATAAATTAAGCCAATAATGAAAGTATGTTTATATCACAGCAGATACTGTTCTAGAGTCTCTTGCTAATCAGAGGGAATAATATAAATATATCAAAAGTATAAATAACCTGTGATCCGAGTTCAGCGACCAGCCTCTGCAACTCTGCTATCGTTCTTGGCGTATCAGCGAGCTTGGGCGCGGCTGACAACTGCTCAGATACCGCTGACAGCTCTTGAGTCGCTTTATCAACGCGACTTGCTAGCAATGTGTAGTTATACTTAAGTTCATCAAGTTTAGCACTTAAAAGACTCGTGTTCGCTCTTAATTCCTTGGCAGTTGTATGGCAAGCTTGTAGTACGTCATCAACAGCTTTGTTGCTTCTTGACACTGTCGACAAAATTATCAGTCATTAGCATACTGATAATAAAAAAACATTGCTATAAATATGAAACATGTGTAGAAGATTATCTTTAGTTATTCGTTACAAGGACATCTTATATATAAAATTCACGTGTTACAGTGTTAGTTACCGTACTCCTGCGAAACGGCTTGCCCGATTTTTATGAAATTTTACATGCATATTCAGTAGGTCTGAGAATCGGCCAACATCTATTTTTCAAACCTTTTTTTTTGTATGGCAAAACAATGTTTGCCGGGTCAGCTAGTATTTAAATAAAAATATAATAAAACACAAAAATATTAGACATTTTATGGTAAAAGTAAAGTCCAAATGAATAGCAAATAGTCAGAACGGGGAACTGAACGCAAAACCAATGTTTTGTTTTGTTTTCGTAAAACTTTAATTTTGGCGCAAAATATTACATTTCTGATAAGCTGGCATGTAGAGCTATTTATTTATAGAATAGAATAGAATTTTTAAACATTCATAGAAAAATATATGGTCTCTATATACACGGGCACTAGTATTTAACAATAGAGAAAACAAATAATACAAAAAAGTACTGAAACGAACGAATTCTTCAAACTAAGACGTTCGAAAAAAAATGAAGTTTCGTTTACAAACGGTGGTATATAGAAATACCAAAATAATATACACATTAAATCGTTATTGACGGAAATAAGTCCGATGGTAATCAACGTATGTTTCAAGGGTAACGTCTCACGAGATTTATCAATTTCCGGACTATTAAAGGGCGAGGTACAATGAGATAAACATTAATAAAACAACGACCTTTTACCTTTTATGGTAATTTGAATATCTCGATATACAATGTTATTTTTATGGGATGTTAATTATACTCATACATATTGTGATAATACTTGTGAAATTAATGAGATAATAATAAAGAAGTGTATTATTACTTCTTTTTGCATTCTACAGATGTCTATAATCTTAATATATATAAATCTCGTGTCACAATGTTTGTCCTCAATGGACTCCTAAACCACTTAACCGATTATAATAAAATTCGCACACCATGTGCAGTTCGATCCAACTTGAGAGATAGGATAGTTTAAATTTGGCTGGACCGATTTTGATGAAATTTTTTGTTGTTGATTTTTACACAGAATTGTATGGCAAAACAACGTTTGCCGGGGCAGCTAGTAGTCTATATAAATAAATAAAATAAATAAATATTCACGGACATTTCACACAACGCCATCTGGTTCCAAACTAAGGTTGTATGGTTGTGTTATGGGTACCAGAATACGGATTGGATACATATACTACTTTTCTTCTGTAAATACATACTTATAATACATAGAAACACCCAAACGCAGAACAAATATTTGTATGACATTTATAAACGTCACACAAATGATTCTCCTGTACAGGAATTGAATTCGAGACCTCGTGAACGGCAGTCCGTTACATGAACCATTAGACCACGATACCATAACTACACGCAATATATAACATCACGCTGCGACCAATAACAGCGAAGCATCAGAGAAAAATTTTGCAAAAACGTTTTCTATATTCCATTTATTATAAGGCATAAACTTTTGCCACCTATTCTAACCTTGCCGGAAACTCTGACAGGTACTCGGATTAAATAATAAATCTACATGTATAATTACACAAGTTTACCACAATCCCATCACAATCAAAATACAAACCAGTATTACAAGACTCTACATCAGGTCTGTATTTGACCTTTTTTAGCGACCAATCACCGAAAATTCAGTCTTTACTAAAATCACAACATTCTAATCTTTACTTATTATAAAACAAAGTCGTTATATTTGTATGTATTACCCTATGTGACGGATTGCAATTTTATAATCTTTTGAATTCCAAATTCAAAAGATTATAAAATCATAAAAATCGATTTTGTGATCGTTTGATTATGGAAACTTAAATTTTTCTCTTTATAATATTTGGTAGGAATTAAATCAACTTTAACTGCAGATTATTTTACCAACGTATTTTTTTTTAAATAAGTATTAAACTACTTTGGATTTCACTAGGTATAAGGCATTTATTTCACACATTTTGTTATGCTTTTCTGATTGACTATAATATGTGTTCACTTTTTAGGGTTCCGTACCCAAAGGGTAAAAACGGGACCCTATTACTGAGACTTCGCTGTCCGTCCGTCCGTCCGTCCGTCCGTCCGTCCGTCTGTCACCAGGCTGTATCTCAAGAACGGTGATAGCTAGAGAGTTGAAATTTTCACAGATGATGTATTTCTATTGCCGCTATAACAACAAATACTAAAAATAAAATAAAATAAATATTTAAGGGGGGCTCCCATACAACAAACATGATTTTTAGGGTTCCGTACCCAGTATCTCAAGAACGGTGATAGGTAGACAGTTTAAATTTTCACGGATGATGTATTTCTATTGCCGCTATAACAACAAATACTAAAAATAAAATAAAATAAATATTTAAGGGGGGCTCCCATACAACAAACATGATTTTTTTACCGTTTCTTGCTCCATACTAATAACGTTGCCTTATGTTGCATAGATAATGGTACGGAACCCTTCGTGCGCGAGTCCGACTCGCACTTGACCAATTATTTTTATATTTATCTATAATGCTTACAATAAAGCACGTAAGCATAACTCAAAACTGCACATATATTCTAAGTACAATGTGTTTCATTTCACACAATGTGTAGGTGTTGAATTCATTGTAAGATTATTACCATTGAATGTGCGACTACAAATTTTGCATGGAGATTCCACCCACGAATCACCATCACAATGACGCATAGAATATTGCTATTAAGATTCTAGTAGACAATGTAACAATTTAGTACAAAGTAAATAAATAAATAAATATTCATGGACATTTCACACAACGTCCTCTGGTCCCAAGCTAAGCTTATACGCTTGTGTTATGGGTACCAGAATACGGATAGAATACATATACTACTTTTCTTTTGTAAATACATACTTATAATACATAGAAACACCCAGACGCAGTACAAACATTTGTATGACAATTAGAAAAATCACACAAATGATTGTCCCGAGCGGGAATCGAACCCGCGACCTCTTGATCGGCAGTCCGTTACCAGAACCACTAGACCACGAAGCCCGTCAAAAAAGTACTTGTTTAATCTGGCTCTCTTATTTATTAAGTGATAATTTATACGTGTGGTGACGGATTAAGAATATAAATGTCACCACCCATTTCTTTCCCAGGGTGCTGTAAGAGTTTAAAGGATAGTGTACACAGAAAACATTTTCTAAGTTGAAAACTCGAGACCAAACTCTTTGCCGACGCGCCTAATCAGCGTGGCATAGTAGACCACAAACCCGAAGTGAAGAAAGCCCGTGCCCAACAGTGGGATGTTGATGGGATGGGAAACAGAGACGTTTGATAATTATGATAATAATATTAACAAGTACAGGTAATAATAATAAAAGAGAGAAAAGGTTATGCCTGAAAAATAACTGTACAAGAGCCAGATAGATTTCTTGGATCACGAGAAGTTCTGTCTTGTTTACAATATTGTATTGGTAATATGTATTTCAAACAATTGGGATTGTTCATAATTTTACACCTAGTGTTTTTATATATTTTTTAGAAAATATAGACTATTTTAAGCAACTACTTTCAATATTATTGAAATATTCACTATATAGAATTTTTAAAAATACTTAGAGATATTATTTTAAATGTTGTGACGTCATCGTTGTACGCAATCTTTGTATTGCCCTTTCCTGATAGACTTAAGACAGATTGCAATACATCTTTTCACAGTTGCCACATTGATATAATAGACCAATTTTAACTCCACCTCAGAGTAGTATATATCGTCGGTATAATTGAAGAACTAAATAACTCACATTTTGGCTAAATTGAGCTTTTACCATTTTCGTGAAGCCCAAAATGTGCCGCATCTTTTGATCTAACAAACATTCTCATATCTTAACTCAATCCAAAAATAAAGCCTTTTTTCGTGTTTTGGTGGCAGAAATGAATATCTTTAAATTAACTCTAAATGTTATTAGAAAAAATGAATAACTCTATAAAAAATGCAAACCTGTGACTTCTGATCACTTAAGTATGAAATAAATTAGCTAAATTGAGTTATTTAGTTAACCCTAGTTATAATTTAGTAATTACATTCTCATTATCTTAACTCAATCCAAAAATAAAGCCATTTTCGTGTTTTAGTGGAAGAAATGAATATCTTTAAATTAACTCTTAAATGTTATTAGAAAAAATGAATAACTCTATAAAAAATGCAAACCTATGACTTCTGATCACTTGAGTATGAAATAAATGAGCTAAATTGAGTTATTTAGTTAAGCCTAGTTATAATTTAGTGATACCCTTCGATTACACCAAAGGAATAGCCAGAAATTGAAACCATGATGCCACCCGTCAAAAGGCTATTTAAAACCTTCTTAATACGCCCAAGTAACGCTCTTTCAATAACTATTTCGGTTCCACCTCTTCCTGTTGTAATGTTAATACAGGAAAAAGTCTAAAAATGGTAATTGGCTATCACATAATACGAAAAAATAGTTTATACCAATACCAAACTATGAGTAGCAGATATGGAGGCGATATCCTGTATTTCAATTACAAGATAAAGTTAGTGAAGCTTAATTCACTGCTCATTTTGATGCACTTAATTGTGCTGTCCGTGTGGTAACGAATTAAGAATATAAGAGTCCCATTTTCCCCATTTCCTACCCACAGTACAGTAAAAGCGAGCGAAGGAACATTGTACACAGATATTATCCTCTGTGAGAGACGGAAAGTCGAAAATAAAGCCTGTGCCAATACCCTTGGTTAGGGCGACACAGTAGGCCATGATACGTCCCAAAGTGGAGGAGCTCCATGCCCAACAGAGACATTAATGGGCTGAAGAGACAGAGAATTGTGTTTTTCGATTTAGTAGGTATAAAACCCTAAGTGTGCGTGTATATCTTGCTCTTGGTAGGTTTTTTAAACAAACGATGTTACTACTTCCAACCTTGGTATTTTTATTTCATGTGAAGTCAATAATCAGTGATAAAATTATGCCAATTAACATTTACTAAAGCGCATAACGTTCGTGGTTGAATATTTCTTTAGGTTCAGAAGTCAATAAGTGTACTTGCTGACCCAATTTAGAGTATTTACATTCATCTAATGTGTGGAAGAACTGAATAACTACTACTCAAAGTTAGCTAACTACGGTACAGTACGATACATTTACAAAAATCTTGGTGTGGCAAAACTAGATAATTGGTTTTTGATTTTTAATATTTTTTTGGTTAATGAAAGGAATTGGTTTGATTAAGCATATAATGGTCAGCAGACATGCCTAGAGCATATAAAATTTCCGACAGTAAAATTGTTCTCCATTTCTTAATAATGTCAAAAAAAGTGTCAAAAAAACACTAAATCGCGATTATCTCGAAACTTGAAATTTTGAGTTATTTAGTTCTTCAATTATACCGACGATATATATATCCCTGAGAACGCCTTAATATTTTAAGTCCTTCATTTCAAGGGCAAATAGAGATCACTTGTTTTTTGTTTGGAAAAATAATCGTTAATATAGCAAATTTTCCGAAAAAACTAATGGATCATGATCAGAAACTCTATTCCCTGAAATGGTTTTTTTTTTATAGCTTGGGTAGGCAAATGACCACACTCCACCTGATGTTAAGCGAAAGTGTATTCAAGACATGAGGACGGCTAGTACGTTGTCAGAGCACTAGCTGCCCCCACCTTGCCGGCCCACAAGATGCCTTTTCACGCCTCGCTTGAAAAACCCCATATTGTAGGAGTAGGGAAAAACGAATAAAGAGTTTTAAAAAAATTTGAACTATGCCAATTGTCTGAAACATTAATGGGTTGGGCACGAATCTCCACTTCAAGAGAACTGTTTAACGAACGCAACTCTAACCAAGCGTGTTGGCCTTTAGCGGGCACTCACAGCATCCTGAAGAGCAAATGCAGTGATGATACTTGTATTCTTAATCTGTCACCGAACAAACAAGTATAATACTAACTATTGATTTGTACTGAAAGCCACTTTTCTCTTAAACTCAGAAAGCAATAGCATAAATAACTGTTAAGGCTATCAGCTTTCAGAACTTAAGAGCAAATATTTCTAATTAAAAATAGCGTTAATTAAAGACAAACACAACAAGACATGAAAATCAGACTGCAGTATGAATCTTCAAATTGCACGCAATAATACTTAGCGCAAAAAGATTCAATAATATGTATGTCGTAGCGTAGGAGACTTGATTAAAATAGTTTACTTAAGGATTTTTAGTTTTAACTTAGGTTCCAAGATTGTGAAGTGGGTCCTCAAATGGTGTCAATGGTGAGTAATACGTTTATTAGATGAGAATGAATGGTGACCCGTTGAATATTCATAAAAGGAGCCTTCCAAACCAGTTACACGTGTCTTAAGCCACGGATCAATCTCAACGTAGTTAATAGAATGTTGTAGTTAACGTAGTTGGTTTGTCCAGTATTACAAGGTCTTTAGATAGATGACTGCTCTGGCTGTAATTACAGGTAATGTCTACGATGTTTTTATGATATGTACAATAATCACAATATTTAAATCCGTTACCCATATCAGAACAAAACGCTTAATATGGGACTAGTAGTTATGCAAAAGTCAGTCAATATTCAATTAACATTTAATCATTTTGAGTAAAATGTTGAAATTACAATAATTACTTATATCTGATATATAACATTTAAATTGAAGGTCGTAGCAATAATTAAGTAAGGATCTAGAAAGTAAATATACGTTTCAAAGCTTACACTTCATGCATAAACAAAGTGTGTAGTAGTTAGTCTTAACAAACAATCAGAGATACAGCGCATTAACCCCGTTGACAAATCGTTTTTTTTTAACACGCTTTACAAGTTCGGTACTTATGTATTAATCATACACAGTCATCGTATAATGTAATAATCTATGTAAAATCTTTCAACGCGATTTTCACCCACTTGCGATAGTCGGATTGATTTGAAATTTTGCATAGGTACAGATAGATAAAAGATATTCAGGATTTTCAAGCGTGTTTTTTAGTTTTTGAACTAAGCAAATTTGGTATTTATTGCAACATTCCAATCAGTATTTTCCATGTGGTGACAGATAAAGGATCACCAGCCCATTTCCTCTCTAGGATACGTAAAGATCAAGCTCAAAGATAATATAAGCGGAGACCATTCTCTGTGAGAGAGAAATCTCGAAACTAAACCTTAGCCTGATCAGCCCAGTATGGTAGAGAAAGTATTCCCTCGAAGTAGAAAAGGCCAAGTGGAACATTTATGGGTTGGGAGAAAAAATGGGTAAGCGTATCAGCTAGGTCAAATATTCTGCTAGCATGTATAGTGATTATGTTGTCTAATGTTACCTTAAAAGCTCAAGGACTCTATATTGATATTATGTATTTAAAGTATGTACATATAACAAAATAATAAACAGTTCGAACCTCTGTCCATTTCAATTCGTAGAGATACTATTTGTCTACGCACATCAACAAAAAGCCATAAGACAGTAGCTGCTGAAACCACACACACGCAGAAAGCAAGACCAGCAGCCAGTCTCATGAAAGGCCGGGAACGACGTCGGCGTGAGGTTCTTCTACCCCAAGGTTCACCTTCATCACTCGAAGCCGATAATAGCCGTCCACCTCTTGAACCACCGCCACCAACTAACGCATCCAGTTCTCGCCTTTTCCTCATCTTCTTACCGACTCTAAGCGGCACTGCCGCACGAACTGCACTCTCCATTGTATTCCACAACGCTACCGCGAATGCATTCGCGCACTTAATAAACAAAAATCACTTTCACACCGATATCAATATAACTGGAAATACGTGCGGAGTGCACGCCGTCACCTTCGTGAATGGCAATTGACAGAGCATATGAAGTTATGACCTGAATTATTTCCTTCACAGCTATCAAGACTATTATCGTAGTAATAAAGTGTTGTTGTGTAAATCACAATTACTGTTTGTCTGTGTACAATGCATAAAAAATATAACCTACAGGTAAAGTTACACGTTATGGACGGTTCGCAAACGGTTTTGAATTCGATAACACAAATTTTATGACTCTTATAAATCTAGATATGGTAATGAGTCATGATCGATAAGAATGTGTACAATATTAATAACTTCTCGGCTCATACAGATAGCACATGTAGCGCGTGAACCCATTGGAATAAAATTGGTATTTGGCCTATTACACTACACTGACAAAAAGGGTTGATAACAGTCCGTGCTTATGAAAATTTTTACGTTTCTATTACTCCGGATAGATGCCTATTATATGCTATCAGCAAACAGAAGGGTAGTTGAGACACAATCAAAAGTTTATGACAATGTATTCAAAATTAATCTGAATTTAGCATTCAGCAATGCAAATGGACAAAAAATGCATTGTGAATTTGTCATTGAATCACAAGGCCACAACTTTTTTCTGTGAAAGCCTTAGTCACATTGTCACGCCCAGGATAGAACTTCAAATTAAATACACTCAGGAGAACAAGAATACAAAATATAATTAAAAATATAAATTACGGATTCAAAATCATTAAAATAATTAAAACTGAGCGGATGGTAATAAAACCAACAATCGAGTCTAGCCTTCTAGGCGCTTACATTCAGTTTATTTCCTGTTGTTGTTAATAGGTTTATGTGTTTAGATTAGTAACAGCCCAGCTTAATCCAGGCTCATTATAATAAGACCAGACAACATCCCAAAGTCGAGCCCGTGCCGAACAGTCGGTTATTTATTAATGGAATGAAAAGGAGAAGAGTATGTTCTTTCAAGGAATTCTTTAAGTTCTGACAACCCTACTTCTATATGAAACTTTATATCTATATCGAGACTATGTTTGTATAAGGACGTTACATATCATGATACATGGCATATAGAGTTGATTTGCTTTATAAGGTCGTTTACATATCGAGTAGCCAATCGAATACTCGAAGACCTTGATCTTGCAAGCTGTCTAGATTAATTCAACGCAATAACAGCTAATGTTAAACAGTTTCGTGATATCATGCTCCGAGTCGTCTCATGCCTTTTGTTTTGTATGATTCAAAATATGTACGCAAAAGGCGCTAATATGAAATGTGACTTTTTCTCTCCATCTCCAGCCCATTAACGTCCCATTTTGAGCACGGCCCTCCGCCACTTTGGGAAACATTCACCAAAACGAGGCGTGTTGGCAAAGGGTTTATTTTAGTTTTCCGTATCTCACAGAGGATCTCATCTGTGTAGGAAAATCTGAGGGAAGGAAAAGAAGTGGTGATACTTGTATTCCTAATCCGTCAACACACGGACAATATGAGATTAAAAATCCGGTTAATCAACATTTCTTGATGACTTGATAATTGACGTTTCAAATATCAAAAAATATAACCAAACAACAGCTTTATATAACTAAGATTTTTATTATTCAACCGAACACAAGCATGAAAATGAAAAAATTATAGCGCCTGCCAATGGATAATGGATTCATTTCTTTTTTTCCCACTGGACATCACTAGTGAGAATTCGTTTAACAATGAATACCAAATCACTATTATATATAGGTAACTAGGTGATAGGTTTTTCAAAATGACGGCAATATTATTCCTTGTAATTTGACTGAATGAATGGTTAAGCTGGCAGTCACGAATCACGACTATGTAGCACGTTTGTCAAATACCGTCAATAGATTTGATAAATTGGTCTAATAAATGGTCTATCACATTAGCGATAGCGTACTTAACAAGTCTATCAATTTGCCTAACTAATGTTAAAGATACATAATTATTTACTTTGCCACACCTCATTATGCTAAAAAACATTTTTAGACACTGGTGGCGACTTTTCATGTGTGATTTTATATTTTTGATCCGTCTCCACAAGAACAGCATATTTTTATCTATAAATTATTTAATAATAATAAAACCTGTCAAGAGCGAGGCAAACTCGCACACTTAAGGTTTCGTACATACTAGACATATAAACATAAGTAACTGCATTCAAATAATCAGTTAATTAAACACACCAACTTAATTTTGTAGTTGAAATATAGGGAATCGCCTACGTTTCAGCTACTTCATAAGTTGGTATTAGTAGCAACACTTTTTTCTTGTGATGTGATGACAAATTATAAGTTTTTGGATTTTTCCCTATATCAGCACTATATAGACTTGATCTATGACAAATTTCAAGGCTCTAGGGCAACGGGAAGTAACCTGTGAATTTTGATTCCCTAGCATAAGTCGAAAATTCTTAAAAATGGTCGTAATTCGGTTATATCTTTTAAATGCGTAGAGGTAAAAGGTTGATTGTATTTTTTGCAGCAAGGGACCGCATAGATCTATATATCGTATGAGTTTCAAGTTGATACCTTCATTCGTTGCTGAGTAAAAAAAGTTTGACAGACGGACACCGTAGTGAGACTATAAGGGTTTGTACGAAACCCTAAAAATTAAATAATTTAATGGGTACATACTAATACATAACGCTATAGCCTTAATAGGTTTCATAATTGACATCATGTAGTAATTGATAAATAATGAATGACTTAATTAAAAATTTAATTGTTCTAGGAACATTCCTAATTCATTTCAATTAAGTAGTTAAAATCCAACGTTTAAAAGGGTTGTCATCACTGTCATCAGGTAAAGGGAATCAAGGCTCTCCAAAAGTAGAGAAACACGAATTAGCGTTTTTTTTTATACCAAAGAAGGACAAACGTTGTAGAATGTAAACTGTGAAGCTATAAATCAATTAAGATATAAATTATTAAAAGTAAACAATTATGTAATGACAATTTCGCGCTGCGCTTTCAATAATTTAATCTAGATGGCGTTGCCTGTTTTGTTTACTTTATTTTTAATTCGGTCAAAAGTTTATCGCGCTAAATACAATCAATACGATAGTTAATCAAAGTAATAATAATTAAAAACAATAGTTGTTATTATGATAAAGTATCGTTTAAAATATAGATTAATGACATTGTAGTTAATTAAACCTAAAACATTATAACTCATTAAAATTTATTTAATATTTTTTCACATTTATGTTAGTTCTGCACTAAACTATATATTTTTTGAGATAGACCATCTTTATTTACGAGATAAGTACCGTGGCATTATCGACCTAAGGACAAGCCGGACGCGGTGAATGAAAACCACGCATGCGCAAAACAATCTGCGACAACTGTTACCATTGTATTCGTAACAATACATTCGTAATTTAAACAAAACAAAATTATAACCTACTTTTATAAAACCTCTGTGTTAAATATTAAAAAACAAAGCAACAATAAATATCAAATTCAAATTGAGAACGTGATGTACACAGACAAACTGTAAGCAATGCGTACATAGATATCACTTTCACAATCACTATAATCACACACTTAGAAAAATGTTAATGCGTAATACAATTTCAGAAAATAGGGTAGTATTTATTAGATTAGAAATACTATTGTGAACTATAAGATAGAAACTGCAGGAGAGCAGAGGTCCCGGAGATTATTGGGACATGAACTGAGTGACATGTCACGCAGGCGCGGCCACGCATGCGTAGGGCAACTCTGCATCAGACATAAATTGTAACTAGAACAGACTAGTAAAATTAGATTTCAGCAGATTCTAAAATTTATTTAGAATTACGCATGATTTAAACCAAAAGAAGAATGTGTGTATGTACTTTATTCGCAAATACATCCTAATATACACAACATTGGAAAAAGTCACAATTTTCTATCTAAATAAATATAGGAGTCACAATTTATATGACAACGCCCCATTAATAACTTAACAAGCCAACGGACGACTGAACATTTAAAATATCTATGCATCTATCTATTATGTATTTATAACAATATCTGCCCTTGTGGAAATTTAACGCATGACCTTATACAGTAAAAGGTTGAACTATAGTTACCACCTGTGTCACTAGGCTCTAAGCCTGACCAAGTATAACAGCTGCATATGACGTAAAGGAAATCGAATGGTGAATGATATTATGAAGTGTGTTGAGATTTCCTTGGAGGTAACCGTCGCTTAGACCTGCAATACTGTTGATATCTGGGAACGGGGCGAGAAAAAGCCAGCACAGTCTGTAGCAAAGCCGAGAGGGGCCCCTTTTGGAGAAGGTGTAAGAGGTAATTTAATTTTTGAGCGCGGGGTCCCAAAATGCACGAGGCCCAAAAAGCGCTGGGGCCGTAGACTTTGCTTTTGTCTGGTACTTTATTATGTCATGCCCTTTCGTGTTTTCTACATAGTTTATTCTATAAGCAAATTCGTAAATAATATCTTAATACTGCATTACATCAAAATATTTTTTACTTTCGTTATTATGATATTCTAAGCCGAACCAAGATTAATAAAATGGCATTGTTAAACGATATTTCGCACTTCTATATCCATGTTTACTACGGTTAACGTAACGGGCGGTATAATTTATATTAATTAACCGGCGCACCTTAAAAACGACCAATTACACTTTTGATTACCGTAACTTTTTTTGCGTGTTGTGACGATGTAGAAATATTTATTACCTACGTCACTATTCCATTCTCTCCTATGGGTACTAGGAATATCTAAGAAGGTATTGTCATCAGCATAATGTTTCATATTTACTTTAACTTCTTTTTCTCTACTATTTTAGCAAGAAAGTTTTAAAAGATAGTACCATTCCGCAATGTTAACTGAACTAACTTATTATAAAAACTGAATATTATTTCGACGAGCCTCGAGGTTGAGTGGTGCATGTAACGGACTGCCGATCAAGAGGTCGCGGGTTCGATTCCCGCTCGAAACAATCATTTGTGTGATTTTTCTAATTGTCATACCAATGTTTGTACTGCGTCTGGGAGTTTTCTATGTATTATAAGTATGTATTTACAAAAAAAAAGTAGTTTATGTATTCTATCCGTATTCTGGTAACCATAACACAAGCTTATAACCTTAGCATGGACCAGAGGACGTTGTGTGAAATGTCCATGAATATTTAATTATTATTTATTTATTATAGAGTAAAGATGTTATTTAATATAAATGTGCAAAATAACCAATAAATCCAAACACTCCATAGTTATTTTCACTATACAATACATATAGTTGAGACGTAAAATTCATAGCATTGACAAATTCACTATTCTATTAAACCTTATGCCAGAAAACAAAGTAAACACTGGTAGAATTTTAGAATATTACATCAGTGTCATAAATTAACTATAACGAAAGTCTGCTAATTAGTTATTTATGGTCATATTCATAATGACTTATCGGAGGTTTAAACGGAGATTTTATCGGAGAGATAATATTAACGTTTTAGTGTAAAAAAGACTATCATGAATAACAAAAAGTTTTGACAATTTTCGCGAACTTTTAAACCTCCGATAAGTCATTTATGAATAAGACCATTAATGGCTATCTAGAGTCCGTAATATCGTTTGCGTCATGTCTATTAATTGGTAAATCCGCTTGCCATAATATAAAATCTGAGATAATTCATGGAGCTTTAAAATAATACGTAGATTAAGATAACATGTATTAGAAAGATTTATGTATATTGGGTAATGTCATACGGTACATACTTTTGTTTGTTAAAACAATACCTTCTGAGTAATTTTTATTGAGATCCATACTAATATTACAAAGCTAAAGAGTTTGTTTGTTAGTTTGAACGCGCTAATCTCATGAACTATTGGTTCGAATTGAAAAAAGCTTTTTGTGTTGGATAGTCCGTTTATTGAGGAAGGCTATAGCCTATATAAAATCACGCTGCGACCAATAAGAGCGAAGCAGTTTAAATAAAACTACTTGTTACGGATTTAGACGCGTATATTTGTTTTAAATTTTGGCCCGACGTTTCGGAGACTTTGCAGTCACCATGGTCACGGGTGAGACTGAGCTGTAATGTGTCTTCTACGATCAGTTATTACAGGGTTTACCCACATTCGATTTTAATTTTAAATTGACCATAAAGGTAGACTTTTACTATAAACTATATCATATTACATTGTGTTCAGACTACATAAAATCAATAAAAATAATGTGGTTTTATGAAACCATGGTAAAAGTGAAACCTTTTTCATATTATAGACATTTAACTAAAATCCGCGGAGTAGGGATAAAGTGCAAGCACTTTATCCCTACTCCGCGGCCAACCGTCACGCGACATGCAACACACAGACCAAAAAGTTTGAGACGATGTAATAAAAGTTTCACTTTAATAACATTATAATGTTATTGATTATATTAATGTTATTAATAATGTTATTGATTTTAAGCGAAGCAGTTGTTAAAAATGTTGCAAAACGGGGATAATTTTCTAAATTCCACGCGAACGGAGTGGATGGCGGGCAAGAGCTAGTGAGTTAATATATCAGACATCCAGTTTTTTATGTCAAGTTTAACTGTTAATTACCGGTTACAATATTCATACAATGTATGAATATTGTATATATATATGTCAGACGTTACAATCACAAAACAATGTTTTATTATTTAACGACTCTGATGTTATTAATATTTGGAGGATTCGGGCAAGTGAAAGCTTGGCGCGGAGGCACGCATGGGTTGCATTGCCCAGGGAATAAGGGAACCATACTGTTTTTCGTTTTAACCGCCTCAAATTAGGCTACACATTTACCGTGTTGACACCGTAGATAACGATGTTGTTACGGTAATCTATGGTGTTGTTAAATCTACAGATGCTGGTACACCGCATTACAATACAGACGCGAAAAGGCGTTTGCAAATAAATGTATCACCAAAGAGTGTTAATGAAAGAAGGTGTGTAGGTAAGTTAGTTTTCACGCCTTTTTCAAAACTTTCAAACAGCGAAATTTTATTGAAAGTTCGGAATTTTTCCAATTCAATTGTATTTACGCTATCGAGATTAAAAAAAACCTTTTAGATGTAAAAAAGACTTATCTCCGAAAAAGTTATCTAACATTTTTCAAAGTATTTTATCATTTTCGTGTCTTGCGTGTGGTATTTCTATAACCTTCACCATGTTTGTTATCAAAAGATAAAGAATATACTGGAAGCGATATTCAACAAAAAGATTTAATATACAAATATTACACATGAAATTTGCGTAATTATTCTACACATCACAAAAACGTGGATGCAAATAAACAGTTCATAAATACTACGAGTAATTCTTTTCTTTCCTTTTTTGAAATTATTTTCATTCTTTTCAATTCGTGAAATAGCTAAGCAGTGCAAGTTGACTATTTGTAGGACGGCCAGTCGTCCGAAATTTCAGTCAGTTTCAATGTCGTAAGAATACAAGTGTCATCAGCGCTTTCCCTCCCCAAGGTGCTGTAAAAGCCTGCTAAGGAATATTGTACACAGATAACATGCTTTCAAAGAGGATTTGTTACCAATACAATAACAGTTATCACTACGGAAAACTCGAGAATAAACCTTGTCCCACCACGCTAGTCAATACGGCACAGTAGACTGTAAAGTGCTGCTCGTGCCGGATGGCCGCGTCAGGACGACGGCGGCAGAATTAAGTATTACCCGTAGGGCAGAAGGAGAAAGAAAAACAGTAGTCTATAATTCGTAGCCAACAATGGAATGTTTAATAAATATTATAAAACTAGCTGTCCCGGCAAACGTTGTTTTGCCATACTAAAAAAAAGAGTTTGAAAAATAGATGTTGGCCGATTCTCAGAGCTACTGAATATGCATGTAAAATTTCATAAAAATCGGTCAAGCCGTTTCGGAGGAGTACGGTAACTAACACTGTGACACGTGAATTTTATATATAAGACTAGCTGACCCGGCAAACGTGGTTTTGCCATACTAAAAAAAAAAGGTTTGAAAAATAGATGTTGGCCGATTCTCAGACCTACTGAATATGCATGTAAAGTTTCATAAAAATCGGTCAAGCCGTTTCGGAGGAGTACGGTAACTAACACTGTGACACGTGAATTTTATATATGTACTAGCTGACCCGGCAAACGTTGTTTTGCCATAGGTGCTAAAAAAAATGGTTTGAAAAATAGATGTTGGCCGATTCTCAGACCTACTGAATATGCTAGTAAAATTTCAAAAAAATCGGTCAAGCCGTTTCGGAGGAGTACGGTAACTAACACTGTGACACGTGAATTTTATATATAAGATTAGATTAGATATGAACAATTTTATCTTGCGTACACCATATTAAAATCTTATCCCCTTAAAATACATATAATAAACATATAAATAATTGCGAATACCATCAGTTAAAGTAAATTATCTCTTTTAATAATTTACTAATTTATTTGCAAGTGGGAGTATCCACGAAGGAAGTTACTTAGTATTTTTATCTTAAAACAGATAACAATAATATATATATAGACCTATTTATTATATAATGTCATCACTAACCTTGTGCAAATCCTGTATTCATAGTAGATACTTGATCATATAAAGCTGCACATATCCATGTTAACATCAAAAGCCATAGTAATAGAGTACCTCTAACTGCCCAACGAAGTGCACATTGCACTTCTGCTCCAAAATTAGGCTCTTGTATTTGAGGGGCTGATCCTCTACTTCGTTCACGCCTAGAAATAGGACTAATTCATGGACATTTTACACAACGTCCTCTGGTCCCAAGCTAAGCTTATATGCTTGTGCTATGGGTACCAAAATACGGATATAATACATAAACTACTTTTCTTTTATAAATACATACTTATAATACATAGAAAACACCCAGACGTAGTACAACCATTTGTATGACATTTATGAATATCACACAAATGATTGTCCCAAGCGAGAATCGAACCCGCGACCTTGTGAACGATAGTCCAGTACATGAACCACTACACCACAAAGCCCGTCTAATAAATATGGTTCTATGATAATATAAAGTAAAATTATACAGATAAATAAACCCTAGAAAGTATGCTTAGGTCATAGCTGCAGGCACTCTATAGTTTTTATTTTGCTGCTACTATCACTACTAATACATTATTATTAATACAGAAAAGCTAAATTAGATTTTTTTTTTGAAAAATATGTTGAGACATATTTTCAAAAAGTCAAGCACAATTAATATTTCACAAATAAGAGACTAGATGATTTATACTGTGTTTTATGACAGCTTATGTTTTTTATAATAACAATGCTGCTGCTTACTCCATGGGAAAAAGGCATGACTTTAAATATGTATGTGTACAGTATAATGGTCCTATTCATAATGACTTATCAGAGGTTTAAATGGAGATTTTTAAGACTATTATGAATAACAAGTTTTGACAATTTTCACGAATAGATTTTAGTGAACTTTTAAACCTCTGATAAGTCATTATGAATAAGACCATAACCCCCTTATTACAAAACGCGGCTCAACGTTAAACCCAGATTTAACAAAATTTATTTACGAGGAATTGGATAGTTAGACCCGCTCTGACACTAGTTCGGCGTTTAAGACTAAGGTCGTTGTTAGATCTAGGATTTGAGAAAATCTGCTTGTAATGCGCAATTGAAGTGTTTAAAAAGCCAGGCTTAAACTGTGGCTTAAACTTAGTCCACGTTTTGTAATAAGGCGGACTGTGTTTGAAGTAATTTATTTACTTTCTCTATACAAGTATTTAAGCAAGTTGCAAGTATGCAAGCTCTATGTAAATAAGTAATTACTTACTCTATTTAAGTAAACTACAATTATTTAAAGCTTTTTCTCAGTCAATAAGTACAAGTAGAAACTACAAGCAATTAGTTTTTAAAGGTGTCATGCAGTTAATTATTATAATTATTTATCTGTAAGTGCCAATTTTTGAAAGTCAAAGCTAAAGTTTACACCAGTAATACACCATACATAAAAATGATTTTTACCCACCTAGTAATCTTCTTTTTTCTACTAGGAATTATTTCTAGTTGCAAATCTTCTGACTCTTCCTCACTGGACAAATCCAAGAGACGAAAGTTTTCTTTATTAACTTTTGATGGTGCAGACATGATAGAGTTTTTATAATAAAACACATGCTACTATCTAACTACATGTATGATATGATCCGGCCGACTTTATCCACATAATTTGTTGTTAGTTATTTGTATAAATACATTCAAAGGCTTTATTGAATAATAAAAAGTCAGAGTTCAGATAGCTTCTGACGCAAGAAGAGGTTAAGGTGAAGATTGTATTACCAATGTAAATTAAAGTAATATTTTACTAAACTAGAACTGTTTATACGAAGCGAATAACTTCAGAATGCAACAGATAAACTATAAAAATAAGAAATAATTATCTGATAAAAACAAAACATGAGAAAATAGAAATTAAACAAATGTCAGCTGTCAAGACAAATGTCATCAAATCCACAGAATAAGCGAAAATAGGTAGGCTATAAAAACTGAATAATGCTAGTTTTCCAATTGCAGAGCATAATGCGACTGTGCCACACAATGCTGAACGCCTAATTGGAACGTGAATTAGTTTTCAAATGCACCAGCAGAGTGCGCTAAGTTCAGTGTTGAAAAAAAAAAATACTAAAATAAAATTGTATTCACATTATAAGTGTGGAATAAAAAAAAGAATCATTGTTTGTACTGTAGGGACACAATATAATGATTTCATTGTTTGCAAGTAGACGTATGTCAACAGGCCTATGAATGCATAAAGACCATTGTGCTAGCCACCTAAGTTATTATATACAAATATATTTATTACAGTATGCATGGGCTTGTTTGCTCGCCGGCTAATTTATTATATACAAATATATTATGTATGGTTTCATTGTATAACACTATGCGTGTCAGCAGTATTAAGAATATATAGAAACGATTGTTCTCCTTACCTATATAAGCTATTACTATATTAAATATATTGAGTCACAAATAAACGCCATACAAGTTTGGACGTATTTCATTTTATCCTCTAAACAACCGACACGACATATACACATAAAGTACCTTCATCCATACTTATATTTTTATTTTCACACAGCTCTAATTAACTTTGATTATTTCCAGAAAACTCTGACGAAACGAAAGCCTTAAAAAATTTTTTAACACTAAATAATATTACTAACGATAATATATAAACAAAATTTCAATCAATGCCAATTTAAAGAAAAAATACTTGTTATTTTTTATCGCTGAAGTTGGTATCGATTGCACGCATCACTTTTGAGAGTGCTCGATTGTGCGAAGCATTGCTGTAGTTGGAACACTCAACGTTGAGCATTGTACCGCATAATGCGCTCTTATATAAACAATGACTTTTTTGTGAATACAATATTTATTTTGAATTTTTTTTTTAACACTGAACTTAGTGCACTCTGCTGGCGCATTTTAAAACTAATTCACGTTCCAATTAAGCGTCAGCATTGTGCGGCACTGAGTCGCATTATGCTCTGCCATTGGAAAACGGGGTGAATGTCTATGGTTCATATAAAAGACTACCTCTCTCTATACCAAAAGCGCATATTAATCTATGCAAAAATCCTTACTACTGTCAAAATTGTCAAATCAAAAATTAAAAAATCTCAAATGTTTTGACTGTATTTTGGTAACTAACCCTAAATATTTAATTTAATATATTTTAAGATCGTCACCAGCACGGTGACGATAAAATCATGAAAGAAAAATGGCATTTTATTTTTTATTTAATTTGGTTTTCATATTTAATCTTATCTGCCGTACTCATGTTCGGACATGGGTTCCTTTTATCTCGTAAGACGTTAAGTGATAATACAGAATGTTTACCACTGAACAAGTTTAGTTGTGATGGTTACGAAAAGGGGAATTTGGCTATAGAAGAGAATTGTAGTGAGAACGAGAAGATTCGACGTATTTTAGCTGTTTCTGGAGGTCCTCTGACATGTCTTCCAAGAAAGTCTAGAGTTGTATTTTTGTTAGTGGACGCCTTAAGGTATGACTTTACAGAGTTTGACTCGAGCATAGTTAAGCCACTGCCTTACCAGAATCGTTTACCTGTGATGCACCGGTTATTGGAGCTCTATCCTGATCGTACTCGTCTGTTTCGATTCATGGCGGATCCACCGACAACAACATTGCAACGGGTGCAAGCTTTAGCTACTGGATCTTTACCAACATTCATTGATGCAAGTTCCAATTTTGCTGCTATGCAACTTCAAGAAGATAATATTATCAATCAGGTTTGTAATTTATATACCATCATCGCCGACACGTACATATTAACACAGCCAGTAGGCACAGAAAATGAAGAATTAGGGATACTTTTCCTATTTACTCAAAATCTACTAAATATATTTTAATTCTGATCCACGTGTTTCTATACATAATAGTTACCTATGTTTTTCTAGTCATTCAATCTAAAGAAATAATGAAAATTTCGTACGTAGAAAAATGCACGAAGCTATTTTGGTATCCTCTTAAAACTTCTAACAAAATGTGCTAACAGTCTGTGTAACATGTATTAGTTTTGTGATAATTATCTTATCAGATTACAGTATTAATTTAGCTTCCCATTTAACTTCAAGAGGACAAAATTTACTTAGCTAGATTAGCATGCATTCTATTACGAGACAAGTTCAAAATGGAGAAGTTCTGATCATAACATAGACTACCATGTTATCACCAACACTTCTGATTTTTGAGGGTTTAATATTGTAGAATTGTTTTTACTATTCAAGAGGTTAGAAAAAAGAGATCAGATGGCATATCTCTTTTTTCTGACTACAAGCACTGTTCAAATTAAATGGACATAGAATACTAATTTCAGGTAACTAAGAATGGAGGTAACGCAATATTGCTAGGAGATGATACATGGGCTCGATTGATGCCAGGCAAATGGCTCAGATCACATGCTAAATACTCATTCCATACATGGGATTTGGATTCTGTTGATAAAGGTATCATGATTTCTCATAATAATGAAACTAAAAGTACTTAGATCACAGAGAGCCAGCTTATGTGGTGTAAACAAATTATCATAAAATCAAGTTTTTTCCCATAGGGTTAGGCGAAAAGGTGTGAAAAAAGTGAATTTTAAAACACAGATAAAACAAAATGCCTTTATAAATATGCTCTTATTAAACACCATAGCAAAAACCTATTTAACAGTTTAATTTTGTGCAATTTACTAATTCATCCTAATTATTTTTAGAAGTGGATTCAAAAATATATGATGAACTGCAGGCAATTGACTGGGATTTGTTAGTAGCTCATTATTTGGGTATTGACCATGCTGGACATAGATATGGGCCCAATCATCCTGAGATGACTAGAAAATTAGATGAGACTAACAAGAGACTAAAGAAAATCATAGATGTTTTACCTCCAGATGTGCTATTATATGTTGTTGGAGACCATGGTATGACCAATACAGGTGAGTTACAATTCAATATAATTACACAACAGTTAACAATATAAAGACATTTAATAAATGACAAATGGAGTTGTACTACATATACTACTAGAGAACTACAGTTCCATCTGTCATATTGTGTCAGATAATGCAGCAGTCCTGTGAAATATTCATACAATATACATGGGTAAGATGTTTAAGACATCTATGCCTCAATCCTGTTACAAAAGACTTTTTTCAAAATTGCTGATGTTACAAACATTATATAAAACATATTATACAAACTGTATTTAAATAATTCCTGAATCACTTGTAGTTATCTAAATATAGGCTATTTGACTTTGTGAAAAATAATTCTAATACAAAATTGCAATTGGTGTTATTGGTTTTTACAATAACACCAATAGTGGGCAATTCCAACCATGATTTTCTACCAGAAAATGTTTACATACAAGAGTGTATTTATTTTCCGGCGCCTTGCATGGTCTACAGTTAAATTATTATAGAATATTGTGTACCTATATACCACACTGTCACACTTTTAGAAGACATGCTTAGGTATGATCTTCAGATTTATTAGATTTCCTTTCACTTTGGGAAAAAACTTACTTCCTAATTAAAGAGGGCCTAAATGCGCCCTAGCTGTTTAAATCAAATTTATCAACCCATTTTATTAACTTATATTTAGACCAACATTCTGTTTGAGTGATTTGAAATTATAGTAAAATTTGAATTTTTGGAAATTGTTTTAGATTCTCATCAAGACAGCATAGATGAGGGTAGGTATGCATATAGTAGTTGTTTGCTTGCGATGTAGATATTTATTGGTTTTAGCTAAAGATTTTTTTATGTGTGTTTCTAGAGCATAGTTGTTAGATATTTAATTGATTTTATTGTTAAACTTATTGAAAAATGTGTATTTAAATATTTTTTTTTGATCTAATTTATTTGTAATTGTGTGTGAAATAGCAATTATCAATTTTATCTGTTTTCACAAAGATATTCAACTTAATTAGAACCAAGGAAATTGTGTAAAATGTCCGACCGTAAAACATTATCCTAATTACGAAATTGAAGCAGTTCTTTAAGTTTCTGATGAACTTCACTTTGATTTTTCACACTGTCAAATAGCAGTTTTATTGAATTTATTTTAGGTATATTCGTTTATTATTTTGTTTTTTTTTTATATGAATTGAATTAGAAGTGCTTTTTACTAGACTATGTCTGACTAGACTTTGTTTGTCTTTTCTTACGTTCGTCGTATTGACATACTGTAGTCAATGCATGTGAATTTGGATATGATATATCGATATTGTGATATACACAGATTTAACAGATAGGGGATAAGCGTGCAACTTGAAGACACCTAACTTTAGCTTGGCTAAATTGTACTTAATTGTCTAATAAGACGTGGTATTCTCCTATGAGAATACCACGTCTTATTAGACAATCTATATCCTAAGTCTATACTTAGGATATAGATCTAGACGTAACATTCGGTACAACAAATCCGGCCTGCTGCTTTTTTTAGTTGAACACATTAAGAAAAATAAATGATTTAGTAGCCTTTCTAATTCTTTCTTTTTAAGTGGGAGTAAAAGAGAAAGCAAGGCTACTATTTACTATTTTACTTTTAAACCATAAACAGGGCGGCGCTGCCTTGGAACAAATCTATGTTCCCGAGTTGTTACTCCCTATTTATAACCTTCTTGGGTATTCTTCATTCAAGTGACATAGTAGTTTTTGTAAATTACAAACGTCATTCTTACAAGTAATTAATCAGATATGTGATTGGGAAGAGTGTTTGTTAGTTTTATTGTTAAATTAATCCTGTAGCGTGCATCAGAGACTCACGTAAAACGTATTTCACGCACACAAAGATATTTATGTGGCTTCAAGCCGGTAAAGTTACGCAGCCATTGACCCACTATCTGGTAAGTCTGTAGTAATATTTTTTTTTTAAGTCGGTTTAATTATATTTCCTAGGAGATCACGGTGGAGAAAGCAAAGCTGAACGTACGGCCGCATTATTTGCATATCGAGGCGCTGGTCTCGGTGGTAGTGGGAAAGATATAACGACTGGTATAGAAGTACAGCAGACAGATTTAGCACCAACACTTAGTGCTGCCTTAGGAAGACCACCACCAGCGCCCTCTCTAGGCAACACTCTGTTATCTGTGCTCCCTCATTACAGTAATACAATAACTTTATTGCAACTTAGTAATAATTTGAAACAGGTAAGCTAAATTACTTTATTTTTATATTTTCATGATGATTTCGCTTATGTAGGGTATATTCCGACTGTTTGCAAAGTGTTTGTGTCAAAAGTATTGGCACAAACACTACTTGGCGGGTCTATTAAAGTACCGATCTACAGCTGCCTCAAATATAAAATTAATAATTTATTTTACTATTTTTAAGATAACATTCCTCTTTCTTATTTCATTGTAATCTTCAAAGTAATACGACAATGGTATTTAGTATAATAAGCTAAACAAATAAGGCGACCTTGTGACAAAGGTGCACAGCAATTTAGAAGTTATTTTACCCAGCTGTAGCTTGATAAATGAGCTCATATTTGTTTTGTACTCAACATTTACAGATAACACAATACCTGATTCGCTACGGTGAGGAATCGCAACAAGTTTCTCTTGATAAACTGGCGCAACTTATCAATGCTACCAGACAACAAATAAACATTGCAGCCTCCATTCATACTGATGAGGAACTCAATGATTATGTTACAGATGTTAGGTAAATAATATTGTGTAATTTACGTCGATGTTAGCTTTGTGATCACGATAATGGGTCCACCGGTTTTCCTCTTTTAGATGCGTTAAGACACCACTAGAGAAAATTTCACGTCTGACTGAGACAAAACTAAACTATACCAATACTTCTGGTCAACATGATATAATAGATAAATAACCCTCTCCGGCGGTAGACTCTCGTTCTTTATTGTGGATTATTTATGGTCTAAATAAAGATGAGTTATTTCTATTAAGCTTATTCTAACTTAAACAATTTTTTCCAGGGCTCTCGTTGATGAAGTTCGCAACGTATTCCGAGAAGTTTGGGTTGAATTTGATTCCCTATCAATGCTCAGAGCCCTATTACTGCTTCTTTTAGCTATATTTTTCAATTGGTTATTAGCTGAAGGGCTACCAATGGATAGATTATCGCATGTGTTCGCATCTTCTTTTGTCCCTACAGGGATTATTTCAATCCTGTTGTGCATATCTGTTTGTTACACAGCATATTTCTTTAAAGTTCTAGAAGATTTAGAACATGCAATAATTTTAAGCACCGGTTTAATATCAGGGGCTTTGATATTTGTACTGATTTTAATGCATTGGGATGGGATTACGCAAAGATGGTATGACGCTCATCCACAATTATACGAGCGTTTTGCTAGAGCGGCTTTAGTTGGCTCTGCTATAGTTCTTGTGTCTAATAGTTATATCATTGAAGAAGGTGCTGGACTCGCCTTTTTAACCTTGAGCGTTTTAGCCTTAATGGCGTATAACATTGGTAATATCAAGGCAGTTGCATTATGGGCAGCTTGTGGAGTTCTTATGGGTTTATCACGATTGTACAGAGGTTGTAGAGAAGAACAAGGAGATTGTTGGACTAAAGCAGAAGTACCTTCTGGGCAAGCTGCTTTAGTTTTGGCTTTAGGATCTGTGGCGACAGTTATCAGTATAACAAGGCGAAATCTTGGTTGGCGAGGATATGGGGTAGTTGTGGCTGGATTATTGACATGCGCACATTGGGCAGTAGGTTGGGGGTCTTTAGGTTCTCCAAGTCGTTCAAGGTTATTAGCCAGGTCTTCTTGGCTTATTATCGCCACGATGTTTGTTTTGCTTTGGAAGCGTGACCCTCGTGGGGCAACTTTACCGCTAATGGTTTGCACTCTATTATTGTATATTGCAAACTGTCTAGTCCTTGGAGTAGCATTTGCCCCATCCGCTGCAATAGCACTTGGCTTAGGATTCCTGGCTTTAAATATGGTTTCCTTGCTGAAGCCTGATGGGTCAACGAAAATTAGTAAGTATCACCATATTTTTGTAGCTTCATATTTCACTGTGCTCATAATACAAATTCGATGATGGATAGATTAAGGCAAATGTTCATGATCATCGCTTCTTTATACCAATTTTTATAGAATTTATTTGACCGAAAGTTTTGATTGACATACTACTACTACATTTCTGTAGCGTTTTATGAAGTTGACGTTCTTTAATTTTGTGATTACTTTTGCTAGGCTTATCGACTCGTTGCAACTCAAGTTTGGCTTGTTTGTGGGCGTTGCTCGCGACATACAATTTCTATGGAACCGGTCATCACGCGACTCTGGGTCATATCCGATGGGCACCAGCTTTCCACGCAGGGGATCCTAACTATTTATATGAACTTGGACCTCCTGTTACTGGGTTCTTGGTTATGCTTGATTTGTTTGGTAAGATTTTTATGTAATTACATTTTTTAATTAATTTCAATATTATATAAAATCAATTATGAAACAAAGTTCAAATATTGCACAGGCGGACTTAATGCCTTAGATTTTCAAAACCCGAGACATTATGTCCGTCTGTGCAATATTTGTAAAGCATGAAGTGTGTAAATAAATAAAAATAAAGTCGAAAGTAAAATTGAATTTACAATTTATTCAAAGTCGAAATCAAATTAAGAATTGCGACTTTTTGTGAAGTGAGGCAGGGTACTGTTTATCTAAATATGCTTACCCATCTATATAAAATAAAGGTTCATGAATTTGTTTTATTTCTGTCCAGGTATGCCGTTTATGTTTGGTGCCGCATTACCTTTAGTAGCGTTATGGGAACGTCCGGGCGCTGCCTCTGTAGGGCCAAGGGCTCAACTTGCGGCTGTCTTCTCCCTCTGTCTTAAATTCCAGTTGTGTTTCGCTATCAGGGTATGTATTTTCAGGTATTTTTTAAGATATATAACACTCAGCTTCTTACGATGAAGTGGACTGACTGACCTAACAATGGACAGTAAAAACCACCAAAGTTAGGATCCTGTCAGTTTACATGTTACTTCAGGGAATTGGGTCATACTATTTATTTTCGAGATTTCCGTCTTTCACAGAGGATGTTATCTGTAAACAATATCCTTTAGCTAGCTGTTAGAGCACCTTTGGTAGGAAACGGGGTGGTGAAACTTGTATTCTTAATCCGTCACCATTGGGAGCAGCAGGTCAACTAATCCAACTCTTATAACGATTGGATAGTATGTCTATTAACATTTAAATTAATTATTTTTTTACACAGGTATTGTCATGCGCAATGACAGCAACTATTCATTGTCGTCATCTAATGATATGGGGAGTCTTCACTCCTAAGTTATTGTTCGAGAGTGGTACATGTGCCGCCGCACTCCTAGGTTCAATATTAGGTATTCTAATAACTGTTCGACATTTACCATACCAGCAACGATCCAGTTGACACAAGAATGACTAACTACATTAATATTAGACTATTTATTGTAGACTTATTACAATCTCTTAAGGCATTGCTTTTTTTTACCTTTGAGTAATCAACCGAGTGGTCCCACACGCTATTTTCTTTGTGAAATATACTGTCAGGTTGGTGGTGCCGACGTAACGCATACAAACACTATAACGTAATTTCATTGGTCGCTACGCACGTCTCGCCCAAAATTGCCTCACGCACATTAAGCAACGATAATGTCCGTACAAATTGAGTATGCGCATTGCTCTTAAACTATTTTTAACGAGGGTCTGAGGAATTGTGTATTTATATTCTAACATGTTTATCACAAATAAATCCAATTGTCTAACACAACTGGGCATAGTTTATTCAAATAAAACCACTTATTACGGTTTCAGAAGTGCGAATTTATTTTGTATTGAGCCCGAATTTTTGCTGAATTCTGACACACCGTTTTTTTATGGTCCTAGTCGATTTCGGCTGAAAAATAATGTTAAATAACCTATATGGCTAAATCCTTAAAATAAATGGTTTTATTTAAGACTTCACTAGTGTGGTAATGCGCATGGTGGACTCTAAAGGCACATATGACCATTTATGAATTCTCTTCGAATTTTGTACTGTAATTATTTTTATCGCTACCAATAACGCAAGTGGAGCCTTAAAATTCTCATCTAGTCCAGAAATAGTAATACTAAACGGTACATAAACCACTCGTTGAAGCTCCACTCGAAGAAAATTTAAGTAAGTGTAGGTAGATGTAAAAAAATGTTTTAAGAGATTGTGATAAATTTCTAAGTTAGAATTTATATAATGTTTTATGTTGACTCTGTATATTTATATTAAGAGCGTTTAGAGCATTTGAATTCTTTATTCCAATATGCGCAATTCTTAGCAATATATGATTACGCTTAGTTGTGTGAGTATTGCAATGTCATTGTATTAAATTGGGCGCCATTATAAATGAGATTATTGTAAATAAAGACATAAGAGACTAGAATCCTTAACTGTAGACTATCTGTGTTCAATAATTACAACAAAATTTATTATTTATAATTGAGACCCAAAAAATCAAAGGTGGCTAAACGCCATGTAGTTCTAAAATGAGTTACGCAGTAAACAGCTAAGGTATCGAATCTAGTTACATATTTAGAAATGGTTTTGTGTATTTCTTTTTAACTACAAACGCAGCTAGAATTCCCGTTCTTTATGATTAAAATCAAAATATTTAGACATCGTACATATCGTTACAATGGGATTTGACTGATTTTTACTCTCTGTCGTCTGCCTGACGACAAACCTCGAGTATGTGCGTAGGTGTCATGCGACATAGTTCCCTCAATTGGTTCTTACGACTCCTTCGGGTAAGACACGGGGAGGTGACACGTGTATTCCTTTTGTCCGTCACCTCACGGATATCGTAAAAACTACCGACAAAATTATAGAATTTTTTAACTTCCTATATTTAGATGGTCTTGGATTTAGCTGTTTTTGATTCTATACGCCTCAATGGATAACGATTTTCGATAAATATTTCAAACACCACATTCTTTTTTTAAATTATTTATTTTGTAATTTATTATTATTAAAGCATTTATCTAACAATTTAGGTACTTCAGGTAGGAAAGTCCTCTTTTATACCTGGCCTTTCACTGCGCCTTAACAGTGTAACTACCGAAATCATGGATGTTTAAGGGCCTACATCAATATCATCGCCGACACGTACATATTAACACAGCCAGTAGGCACAGAAAATGAAGAATTAGGGATACTTTTCCTATTTACTCAAAATCTACTAAATATATTTTAATTCTGATCCACGTGTTTCTATACATAATAGTTACCTATGTTTTTAAAGTTATTTCATTAGTTAATACGCGATAATAGACCGACAAATGAAAAAAATAAAAAATTAGAGAGGTTGTTTCGCCAAGATTTTCTATCAAGAAAACTTTTTTCAATCGCGTTTCTGAGTTCATGCGATCCTAGATCATATTTTGAAAAAAACATATACTTTAAAATTAGAGCTCTATCCATTCAATCTAAAGAAACAATGAAAACTTCGTACATAGAAAAATGCACGAAGCTATTTTGGTATCCTCTTAAGATGTGAACAAAATGTTGTGGGTGTATCTAGCGCATTTAGCTGCAGTTGTTATCGTCACCAATAACACAGGTGTAGCAGTAAGTAGCATTAGATAAAATGTTTGGGCTTTAAGGAGACGTATCGGGCTACGCATACCTGTAGTCTTTTAGTTTAGCCATCTTGTAAAAGTTATGTACAAATAAGGCTGCCCTTTAAACTAGGACAAATCCGTATGTCTGGATTTGTCCTAGTTTATAGTGTGAGTTCGGAGAAAACCCTGACTTAATAGGGTCCCGCGCTTTACATTTTGGCACGGAACCCTAAAAATGTAAAATTTTTGTCGAAAATTTTTTATGGGCGAAATATTGGGTTTTCGCCCCATATCCAGGATTTTTTGACGTATTTATCCGGGCGTCGGTGATTTATGCAATGGCAGCCCTACGTACAAAGTATATAAAGTTTGATTTGGGATTGTTTTGAAAACTACTAAAGATATAGTATTAATTTAGTATTATTTTCATGATAGAGATTACCTATGTTATATGAATACAAATGAAAAAAAATTCTTCCTTTTTCTTGATCTAACGAGTTGCGGGTAATTTTGTAATTCCAGCCAGGTTTCAGTGTAAGTGATTTTGATTTCAATTTGCTAAACCAGCCCGCTACGCTTATGTATAGAATTGACACCAGTGCTTTGTTTTTTTTTACATTTTGTATTTTTGTACATTATATGTTTATGTTACTAAATAAACACTGCCAATTGTTACTGATTAAATATAAAATGCATTATTTTGTAGGTAAATTATTATTGTAATATGTTTATTTATAACATAAGTTGTATTTACAATAAATTATTAGTGTTATGTACAGAAGTTGTTTGTTTTTGTATAGACAGTACTTGTAATATATACATATATCTAGTATATCTTAATACGTTCAGTGCGGCTAACGCTTATGCGCGTTTTTCTGATCTTCACCAAGTGCGGGCCGACGCGTATACGCGTCCATACAAAAAAAAATTGTAGGCAAGCAGGGTGCGCCGCACCTGTGTGTTTATACCGTGTATTCTGGGTGTCTATTGTTTCGAAGTGGTCGTAAAATGTGGAATTGTAAAGGAGACTACACACTAGTCAGGTTTCTGCTACGAATATTGCAGGGGGGGGGGGACGGCGGCGGCGACGACAACAATAAATAAATAAATAAATATTCATGGACCTTTCACACAACGTCTTCTGGTCCCAAGCTAAGCTTATATGCTTGTGTTATGGGTACCAGAATACGGATATAATACATAAACTACTTTTCTTTTGTAAATACATACTTATAATACATAGTAAACACCCAGACGCAGTACAAACATTTGTATGACAATTAAAAACATCACACAAATGATTGTCCTGACCGGGAATCGAACCCGAGACCTCGTGAACGGCAGTCCGTTATATGAACCACTAGACCACGAGGCCCGTCCTAATAATAATAATAATAACCTAATTTAGTACAATAGATTATTGAAATAATTTTATTATGACTCGCTCTTTTAACTAAAGTAATAGGTAGTTTTAGTCTATTTATAAATGGTGTCTATTACGAGGCGGGCGAAGAGTCGTAAATTAAAAAAAATTAAGAATAAAAGGGCTTTCGGGAGAAGGTACCTTTACTATTACTGTTTTATTAAGGTATAACTTACTATTTTAACAAAACCGAACGAAGATATATTATGGCGGAAACTTCACAAAGTCTCTTACAAATAAACACTAGTGTGGAAGCACCTTTATCCATCCAACACCTTTATATGACCCGTAATTGTTATATGACAGTCATAAAACTCGAAAGTTACCGAACGCACATAAGCGTCGGCCGCACTGCGGGAAGGTAAAAGACAACGCGCTATAGCGTCCAGCCGCACTACGCGAGTTTTCTATGAACGCATATAAGCGTTCTTAGCACTACGCGAAAAATTTTTTGAACGCACATGCGCGTTTTCAGCACTGGGCGAATGACTCTTTTATTAGCATTGGCTATAAATTCGCAAATTATTCAGCATTGAACGCGTTAATATGTATATATATTTCTTGTTTGCGTGTGTATATGACTGAACTCCTCCTAAACGACTGGACCGATTTTGATGAAATTTGTTGTGTGTATTCTAGAGGGTTTGAGGATGGTTTAGATTCACAATTGGCTGGACCGATTTTGATGAAATTTTTTTTACACAGAATTGTATGGCAAAACAACGTTTGCTGGGGCAGCTAGTATACTTGTAAATTTATGAAATAGCAGGCAAACAGAAAATTATTTTTGGCCACGACTTCGTAGGCGTAGGATTTATAATCAGCACTTTTGCATTAAAATGTAGCGTTTGACTTTTCTCAAACACTGTCTAATCTATACATATAGTAATTTTCATTGACATCGGTTTAGTAGTTTTAACGTGGAAGAGCGACGGACATTCCGGACTGTAGTGGGTCGATCCCTATTCTTTTTTTCTTTTCTAATAGCAATATAGTTTCCTTGAGCTTTATTATTTTAAAACTCTGTTTAGGCCAGTATTAAACCCACAGTAATACACAAGCAGTTTTCTTAACTGCCACTTCTGAGGAGTGCCAAGATTATGTATATCAACACTATAACTTAATTTTATTGGTTGCTACGCACACTCCGCATCCGCATAAAAACACGACGAGTATAAGTGTTGCTCTCCTAGCATTTTTGATGACAACTCCTGTTGGAATAATGCTTGAAGTCGTGGGTAACAGCTAGTTTAACTAAGATCTGATTACATACTCGTAGAATTATCAAAAATTCTCGTGACACAATGTTCGTTCCAATACTCCTCCGAAACGGCTTGACCGATTCTTATGAAATTTTATATGCATATTCAGGTCTAAGAATCGGCTACTATCTATTTTTCATACCCCTAAGTGATAAGGGTTATCCATCCCAGAGATTTGTATGGCAAAACAACGTTTGTCGGATCAGCTAGTATGTACACCAATAATATTTTTTGTTTTTCATTTATGAGATATTGAACTATATTAATCTTATATATAAAATTCACGTGTCACAGTGTTAGTTACCGTACTCCTCCGAAACGGCTTGACCGATTTTTATGAAATTTTACATGCGTATTCAGTAGGTCTGAGAATCGGCCAACATCTATTTTTCAAACTTTTTTTTTTTTAGTGTGGCAAAACAACGTTTGCAGGGACAGCTAGTCTAATATATAAAATTCACGTGTCAGTGTTAGTTACCGTACTCCTCCAAAACGGCTTGACCGATCTTTATCAAATTTTACATTCATATTCAGTAGGTCTGAGAATCGGCCAACATCTATTTTTTCAAAACTTTTTTTTTGTATGGCAAAACAACGTTTGCCGGGTCTGCTAGTTTTATATAATAATAAAGATTTTTAGCACGCACACATTGGGTTTTTAATAAAAAATAAAAATTTCTGTATGAAATATATATTATTATCATTATTACATTAATAGTATTGCCATATTTTGGGTATGTGATATGGAAAATAATCTAAAAATTACAATTATACATATAGCGCTTTTATAGATTTATTAAATTACCTCTACCCTATTATAATATATAACACATGTTGGCACAGACATACCAGATGGTGCGTTGACGTTTAAAATTGAGGACAAGTAACTTTAGCCTGGCTCAATCATACTTCACAGAGTTATGATGTTTCATATGACGTATATCCTGTATCCTATATCATAATGTAGGCAAACATATTTATTCGATGTGCCAGATAGAACTCAAGGATAGAGTGTAAATGTTTGTTATTATTGTTCCAATGTGGGCGACATTATCTTGTATGATAAAGCCTACCTCTTTTATATTTGAATAAAGATAAAAAAAAAATGAAAAAAAAAAAAACAAAAATAGACACAAGATACATTTTCACGCACACATAGATATGTAAGTGGCTTCAAGTCGATTAAGTGATTTAGTAGACACTACATCTGGTAAATATGTATGTACATGTTTGCAATTTAGCATCTTACATAACGTGAAAATATAATTTTTGGACTAAAACAGATTTTTGATGGCAAAAATCCCCTTTTTTTTAGAAATATGTAGCCTAAAATCCGTGTTTTTGTTAAAATTTTCGGCCCGTAATTTACCTTGGCAACGCCCCTACAATGAGTAAAAGTATCGTACAACATAAGTTAATGGGATCGTCGGATGTACGCTACGTGCGACTGCGACTCATCAAAGTAATGTCGATTTTCACGTTGAGAAAAAAAGACTTTAATAGATTTGTGTATCACACCAGTCTAGCAATGTTTTGCGGTCACTTTTGCGTATAGCCACGCCCACTTCTCATACAAAACTGTGAGAAATTCGGTATAACCAGTATGAGTCAGACGGCATTTTCATCATTTCCAACCACCACCTTTAGATCAAACACAATGGCAGTTATTCTGTTGCACCAAAAACTAAAATGAAACCAACTGTGGTGTATTTTGGATTAATATCAATGCTGTACGCATTTACGTTAAGTTTAATTGTATTAATGACACTATCAATATTTATAGTTTACATGAGTTGTAAATTATTTCTGGTAGTAAAATTCTTGTTAGTTGTAGAATTAGTATGAATATTTCATTAACAGAAACCATATAATTACGTCAATGACACTATTGTATATCAAGTTAAAATTTCTGTTTAGTTGTACAATCAGAATTGGTACCACTGTCTAAAATTACGAAGCTAATACAATTTAAGCTGACTCATTAATATTTGCAAGGTTTTACATAAATCAATCACTTTATCAATGTAATAACAAGGCTACGTGAATGACTATAGTTTCATAATCAGATATCATAATAAACTCGTACTGTTAAAATCTATGTCTTATCATAAATAAACGACCTTCACAAACCTTTTGTATAGTATTCAGAGTTATTTAATAAAAAAGAGTTTTGGATTAAGATTATCATTGACGAGGTATTAAAAAAATAGGAACTACAAGGCTCTTAGAGTAAGTATATAAGTAACTATAGAGGCATAATATTCTCTAACACTTGAGCGACTCATTTATTGAAAAATGAAAATATGGTATATGACGTGTATTTTATAGATTAAAAACAAAAGCGTTTTAATCCGTAAAAAAAAATGATCTAAAGATTGATTTGATGGTTTTATTTGATCTAAAAAGATACAACCAGATTGTGCCTGTAGCCCTATAAACGTATAAACGAGCCTCTTGATTGCTTGTGTTTAGTTACTGGCGACGCTATTTATATTTGCAAACTTTCGCGATTCCGCCAGAGCGTCAAGCGTCAATCGTGTGAGTTTCATAAACTGAAGAAAGTATAAAAAATTCCGACTGTTAAATAGTCCGATGGTGACTTTATTGCTATATAATCATGATATTTGTATAAAAAAATTCTAAGCGCGAGGCAGTGTAGCATTTACTTACTTACAGTTCTCACTTGGAAATGCGCACTCTATAATTACTTTTATACTCTTAAGGTTACACTATTATGTGGCTAGCTATAATTTATATTAAACTGTAAACTTAAGACAATAAAGGCACTATCCAGTATAAACGATATCTATGTATATTTTACATATTTATGTGTGAATGAAATGTAAACACAATATGCTAATATAGCAAAATTGTATGCCAATAATCTTAAGAGTAATGAAAATAGCTGAATTTATTATTGCAAAGTACGCCAAAGTACAAAAACATGTAGTACACAACATTGCTGTTTGTAACCTTGAATTTTAATTTACGCTAATAAATACTATATAACTACATCTATGTATATATTAAAGTAATGTTACAAAGGCCTGTGAAGATAGCTTATTGAAAATTGCGAAAAAGAAAAACTCTGTATAACTCAAGTGGTACTCGGTGTTGTAGGGGGCACATAAGGTTTAAGAAGGTACTCAGAAAATGCACTAACCGCTGACGCACCCCGGACTTCCTTATCCAACAAAGGCAATTTAGTTACGTGGAAATCTTCATACAAATCTGCGATTTGCTCAAGATATTTCTCTTGAACTTTGTGTCTGGCCGCACAAAGTTCACACGGCGCTGATGTATGTAATAATAACTGGTTTACAATAATATTGTGTGTATCAATACCGCATCTAGTAAGTTCCTGTACTAAACGTTCTGTCTCGTACAATGATAGGAATTCAGCTATACAAACACATACAAAAGTTGTTTGATTAGGATCCTTAAATTGGGCATTCACTTGCCTTATTACCGATAACATTTCATCCATTTTGTTGCTAAACATGTCAGAGTTGAACTCAGCCAAACCAAATAATGTTGCCACTTGATTTATGAATGGTGCAACCTGAAAAAAGGGTTTAATTTTGAGTTAATAAGTTCATTTAGGAGTTTGATAGAATTTTATAAAAATAAAGGAGACTTTGTTATAATAAAAGAAAATTGTTCACTGTTTAAGAATGACATTAAAAAATAAATATTAAGGTGGCCTTCCAATAAATGCGACGCGCGACCCGGTCGCAAACGTCGGAAGGCTACCTTTATATTTCCAATTTAATTACACCAGTATTCAAATTAGTTAGTATATTAAAAAACATCTATAATAGCATTATAAAGAGTAAACAGATAATAAAGAAGAAGAAGAAGAGAAGAATAAAGAGGAAAGACTAAAGAGCTTTTTTAATGCGCTAATCTCAGGAAGCACAATTAAAAAACCTGAAAGGTTCATTCCGTATTAGATAGTACATTTATAGAGGAAGGCTATAGGCGATATAATATCACATTGCGACTAATAGGAGCAAAGTATTAGTGAAAAATGTTGCAAAAATGGGGGAACATTTTCTAAATTTCATGCATATGAAGTCAGTATCCTTATCCTTACTAATTGATAAATGCGAAAACGAGTTGATGAAACTGTAGAAATTTTGACGAGCTTAAGTGTTGATGTGTCAAACAAAACTTTAGCGCGATTTAAAAAAAAACGGTACAACACCATCTATCGATTGTCATACTAAATTTCTGTTTGTTAGGGTTTAATTTCTAAATTTCACGCGTACGAAGACGCGGGCAACAGCTAGTGAACTATAAAATGAGTTGCATATAATAGTTACCTTTGATTTAAGACGCATAAGTTTCCCCAAACCTCTTTCGACAACTTGTGGAAATGATAAAAGACGTAAAGTGTGGCCTGTAGGAGCGGTGTCAAAGACAACTGCACTAAAGTTCATACCTTTCACTAACTTCATCACCTGTAAATGAACAACAAATGGTAATGGGGGGTCTTGTGGTTTCGATAACGGACTGCCATTGACTAGGCCGCGAGTTCGATTCCCGCATTAAGAACCTTAGGTATGTGACAGGGTTTAGTTTTGAGGTTTTCAACTCTTACAGGTGTGATCTGTTTGTAATGTCCTTTAGCTAGCTTTTATGGTACTCTGGGGAAGACTGTTGGTTGGTGACATCTTTATTCTTAATCTGTCACCACATCAATAATGGTTACTAACCTCAGCGTAACTCATAGCTTCATCAATGCCAGGGAAAGCTCCTACTATTTCCTGCATCACTCCCTTGCCTAGTCTCATTGCTTCCGTTTCACCCTCAAAGTATTCTTCAGGAAGTTCAGTGAGACCCACATTGGGATCAATCTCCATTGCAAATAAATTGGAAAAGCCTTTCACCTTAGTCGGAACCTGAAGAAAAACATATTACAAATATTTGGACAAATATACTTGTTTGTCTATTAATATAACTAAATATTTAATGTAATTAAGCTTCTTCTTCTCTTCTTCTTCAGCCCATTCACGTCCCACTGTTGGGCACAGGCCTCCTCCACTTTGGGAGGGATTATGGTCTACTGTGCCACGCTGACCAGGCGTGTTGGCACGGGGTTTTGGTTTCGAGTTTTTCATCTCTCACAGAGGATGTTATCTGTGTACAATATCCCTTAGCTGACTTTTACAGCACCCTTGGGTGGAGAAGGGGTCGTGACACTTGTATTCTTAAACCGTCACTACACGGAGACAAGCGATAAGAGTAATTAAGGTAAATGGTTCTAAAACTATAATTTATTATGGTTAAAATAATAAATGGGCTATTTATAGTCATAATTATATGAATTATTATTATAATGGTGTGATACGTTGGTAAGAAGATAAAGATGGTAAGTTGTTAAATTATTTACCTACTTTGTTAACTTACAGCAGAAATATTAAATGTACATCACACAACAATAAAAAGGATGTTAATACAATTTAAAACAAGACGGACGACGATTGTTTGATAATATATGCTAATAAAATCGTAATTACACAATATTAATCGTAAACAAAACAGTACCTTAGAGAATTTCTGGTCAAAAGCATCCGAAATATTGTGTGCTGGATCTGTAGAAATGATGAGGACAGATTCTCGATCCTTTGATAGCTGAACAGCGAGGCTGCAGCTAAAATTTATTTATAAATGAATACAGTATCAAATTAACATCAGAAATGTATTTACATATCTAAAATACTTACCTGCATGTAGTTTTTCCAACACCACCTTTTCCTCCTACAAAGATCCATCGTAAAGATTTCTGATCAATAACATTCTTTAGAGAAGGTTCTAGTGGCTCAAATTCGTTATCCATTTTTACAGAATAAATAATTTATAGAAATTATTAAATGTAACTCAAAATTTGCAATCGAAAACGCAAACGGCAAAATTTGACAGAAATCGTGACGTGACGTGCACAAACCAAATTAACAAAGACCATAGAGAAGAGTGGAGTTTTGTATAGAGTAGTCTTGGTATATAAGGGGAGTAAAATTACAAAACCTAACGGTTTGGAAAAAGTACATGCTTGAGTGCTTGGAATGGAAGACAACGAAAAAACTCGTAAATTAGGCTGTACAGCTGATATAATTAAGCTATTGCATAGCTTCTATCGCGGGCCTTGAGCTTGCAGACCGAATCCAGAAATTTCGTAACGAAAAATAATTAAAAAATTATAATTGTATAAGTCGATAAAAATGCTATGCAATAGCTTTACCGCGGCAGTCACCGAGTGCCACATGTCTTTTTTTTCAGTTTATTTTTTGTTCCAGCCAAGTGATATTTTATACCACGAAGTATAGATACAAGGAGTCCGAACGAAATAGGCTTTTCCATAATATTTCGTGTACACAATAATCAACCCAGATCATAGTTCTATTTTCTGCCACTGGCTGCGCAAGTATTCAGGACGTACCGATGCTAGTATAGAATATCAGAATATCTCTTGACCTTCTCTGTATTGTTGGGTATAAAGCACTCGAAAAATTTCCTAAAACTTATATTTATATCCACGTTTCTCAGAATATTTTTTTCCACAAGTGTCAATAGTTCAAACGAGTACTTCTTGAAAAATGGCGCACTCTACCGGCAAAAATCTGTCCCTTAAATTGAGACCATTCGTTCAACATTACGTTCGGACTCCTTGTATCTATACTTCGTGTTTTATACTATCAGCTGTAGTCTATGGTTGTCAGCCGCCAAATGTCAGACTGACAGCTGTCATAGACGTCAAACGTCGGTGTGCTGTCAGCTGTCCTGTCAGTCTGTGTTTTTGTGAATTTTCAGCTTTTCCAGCTTTCGGGGAAATTAATCGATATATTTCAATGAAATGCGTCAATATATGAATAAAAATAATGCTCTACCGACTTTTTCGTGGTCGCTTGACATTTAAGTTTTACGTCGTCTTCGTAATTATATCGATTATTTTAATATGTTGTTATATTTTCCCTCAGTATAATTTATATTTTAATGCCCCTGTTACGGTGTCTCCAAATCCACTTCATGGTCGATCTTCAAGGCATTTGTCTAAATTAATTACTGTAGTTTTTCGTCAGTTTGAAGATTTTGAGAATGACATCGCAGATAGCGTACAATCGTTTGTTTCGGCTTTTCCTAACATGCCGATACTTGTGATGTGCGAGACTACTCCATATCCACCGTTTCCCTTCTCTGCAACTAATGAAACTTTAAGAAATGTGAAAGTTATTTCATTGGAGTTGAAGCTGAATGCTTCGCCACAGGACTTCAATCCTTTGACACAAGTGTTTACCGAATATGTCTTGTTTGTTCCTGACTCTACGCGCGTTTCGCGACGTGTGTTACAGTCTGCGATGGTGATGGCATCTAGTAATCCATCACAGGTGATAGCTATTGGTGTTGGCGGCTCACACTTAATGTGCCAGCATGTTCTATGGAAGTATTCTGATTGGACTCTACAGTACAGTAAGGATGCATCAGGCAAGATATGTGATGCTGTACATGGACAACATGCTATATTACTCAAAACATCAGCGTTACAAAAACTGCCACAACCATTCATACTGCCATTCCCTGAGTCTCTTTATTTACAAACAACTGTGAAAAATATCAAGGTTTGTGTTGCTAAAAACATTAAGATGTACATAGATGTAAGAAGTATGATTGTGTAGTAAGTATAAGTATATATGCTATGTATGTATACCTGATTGATGAAAATTTTATAAAAGATGGATGGTTATCATATTTTAATTCAAATATAATAACAGATGTGTAGAAAAGTAATAAACAAATAAAAATTGTTATAGAAATATAAATTAGCTTTACAATGTGATGAAGTATATAAAATCTAGATTTCTATGAAATAAATTGCAGGTTCAGATCTTGGATGGGAAGCTAGGTGCTGGCCGTGGAACACTGAAGACACCGGGAGCAAAACAAAGAGCATCAAGACGCATGAGAGACTATAGAGTAGCTATGTATAAACAGCTTGGTATAAAGGCAGTTGTGAGAGAAGATGGCAGAGTGCAGTGGTTTGGTTGTAAGAGAGAAACACAGGTATACATACTTTAGTACATGAATGAGTTGAGATTTTTAGTTTCAGGGGAAAGGGGCTAAATATTGACAATACAAATATGCAGTAAATAATATCATCAGTTTGATATCCATATGGTGACAGTATAAGAATACAAGTGTTACCATCCATTTTCGTTTCCAGGGTGCTGTAAAAACCAGCTAAGTTATATTGTATATTGTATTCTGGTACCCATAACACAAGCATAATAAGCTTAGCTTAGGACCAGAGGACGTTGTGTGAAATGTCCATGAATATTTATTTACTAGCTGACCCGGCAAACGTTGTTTTGCAATACTAAAAAAAAGTTTTGAAAAATAGATGTTGGCCGATACTCAGACCTACTGAATATGCATGTAAAATTTCATAAAAATCGGTCGAGCCGTTTCGGAGGAGTACGGTAACTAACACTGTGACATGTGAATTTTATATATTAGATTATTTATTATTGTACACAAATCCTCTGTGAGAGACTAAATTTATAATATTTTAATAAATCGAAGTACCTATGGTAGTATAAACGTGTGCTTTTAATTGGTAACTACTTTTCAATCTATGGCTTCAATTATAGCGTTGACGGGCCTCGTGGTCTAGTGGTTCATATAACGGACTGCCGTTCACGAGGTCTCGGGTTCGATTCCCGGTCAGGACAAATATTTGTGTGATGTTTTTAATCGTCATACAAATGTTTGTACTGCGTCTGGGTGTTTACTATGTATTATAAGTATGTATTTACAAAAGAAAAGTAGTATATGTATTCTATCCGTATTCTGGTACCCATAACACAAGCAAATAAAGCTTAGCTTGGGACCAGAGGACGTTGTGTGAAATGTCCATGAATATTTATTTATTTATCAACATATAATTTGTTTCTCTCAGCGCTGTTACCCATCAGTGCAAGGTACACCATCATACATCCTGTCTGGTCGTAACACACCTCCATGCTGTCGTCGTAATATGCGGCGTGTCGCAGGACATGTGTTACGTGCATTATTACAAGCTGGTGCTAGATGCTGGTTGGAGACAACTTCTCTGCTAGGTGCTGTGCTCAGGTAAAGTAAATATTATATATTCTCTCATTTCTGAATGTAAATGCATTTTTTATTTACCTCTTAAAACATTATCCTAGTTGATTTGACATCAGCAAATATAATATGGATAGTGCATGTGATAGCCAGTTTTTTACCTGCTAGAGGCCATTGGCATATTAGGGTATGTGCCTTGATATGACGTATTACATATGAGTAGATAAACATGATGAATTGTGGACTAGGGGCGTTAATAATCGGGAGGGCCTAAGCAAACTTACAGTATGCCCAGTGGATGAGCCTGGATAACGCAAAGTGGATACATGGTATAAGTCACGCTACCATATTTAAGGACAATAGCTAAGAAAAGATTTTTAAAGAAATGTAAGAATAGAACATGCTACTCTGTTTGCCTTGTAAAAGTGTCAGTCGATTCCTGGCGACGCGCAACTCGCTGATTTTGTGTTGAAAATACCGTCCCAGCCTTATTTTAGTTTTTTTTTATAGCTAGAGTAGGCAAATGACTACACTCCACCTGATGTTAAGTGGGGTGCAATCCAAATGTTAATCCTTGTACGGGTGATCAGAGTTCCCACTGCTTTGTATAAGAAGTGCGCGTGGCTAAATGCAATAGTGGCTGCAGTATTAACACTGTACACGCTGCGCGAGCGCTGTGATCGACATAAGTGTATTTTTGTCTTCTTTTGGCCGTGAAAACTGACATTAATTTGATGGGTCGCAATCGCATGTCGCGTACATCGGAAGGTCACCTTAAGACATCTTGTATGATTATAACCATCAATAAGAATAGTAAAAAAGAAACAGAAATTTAATTTTTGATGTTTACAGGGGTGATTTATTACCATGGGCTGAACACGTGGAAATTGGCATCCATGCATCAGACGTGTCTCGCGTATCTTGGTTACAGCGAGGTGGGGCTGATGCTGATGGCTACGTTTGGGAACGAGCCACTAAAGGACATTATTACCGTGTGGCATATTCTGCCACTAATAGAGTATATGTGCTGATTTTACCATTTACTGCCAGAAATGGTACAATGTGGCCCGCTGATTGGGTATTGGCACATCAGAAGGAATTCCCGGAGAGGCATTTACATCCTTTAGCACAGGTATGTTATAATTGTCAGGTATATAAGTCTGATAGCCTAATACTGAATGTCTTACGTAGGGCCCTATTCAATAATATAATTGTGCTGTATTCTTACGAAACACTATACAGACAGATTATAATTCCGTTGGAAAATGTACACCATGAAATACACATTTCGTCAGATTCACAATATCTCAAACACGTAGCTTGATTAAGATATTCCAAATTACCAAAACAATCGCCCAGGACCTTTCCCTTGTAGTCTGCTTAATGAGATTCTTTAAAAAGATCTATTGCGTAATTATCTATTTTCGTTTTATAATACATTGTTTAAAAAGAGCCACAAATCAAAGTCAATGTTGCTGCAAAATGTTACGAGAATAAGGATGCTTTTAACTGATGATTATTTTGGTAATTTCTTTTATGAATAGGTACATACTGTATTTCTTTTGAAGCTGTACTAGGTACAACATACTAGATAGATATTCCTTCTAGCTATAAATTATTTCACAGATAACATTTGCTGGTCGCCAAGCGCCGGCTCCAAACGACGCAAGAGCTTTTCTTGATTTAAAATTGGGTGCCAATGCTGTGGAGCGTTGCGTTAAAATTGGTCCTAAACTGCTGTACCCTTAACTATAAGATATAGTTTTCTCTTAGATAAGCAATATTTTTGATCTTATGCTAGTCACTTTTATATAGTTTTTTAAGAAGTTTATAATCGAAATACTATTTATTAGTGTTGTGAGATTTTATTTTAAAATAGATATATTTTTAGCAAATAAGTAATCGATGTTGACTTGGTCTTAAAATAGACATTTGTCACTCAAATTAGTGGTTAATTTACGCTAACGTTTTTCTTTAGCGGAAAAAGAAAAATTTGATGTATTTCTTAAAGCTTAACATTTGCATCTCTGTTTTCGTGATGACAATCGCACAAAATATGTTTTAAAGTTACCAACGAAGCACCAATGTTGAGCTGTAGCACAACTCAAATATAGTTCAAATAGGGCTAATATACCCAGGGCAATTTTGCTACTAGAGGACTTGGACACGTTTGAATATATTCCTCGCTATGACCTACGAGATTAAGTACAAATCATGGCCACTACCTGGGCATTAGCAGTGTCCCAAGTGAAGAAGATGGGCCCGCGTATTATTTTTTAATTTGACATAACTTTTTGTCATAACAATTTGTGCAGCTTATCTGTGTAAATAATAGATTTATTTGATCAATGATTTTGTATGTTAAGTTCTTCTGCTTTATAATAATTGTGATTATGAAACCAAATATTTTTAATTATTTCGTAGTGAAACGATTAATTATTATGATAATGGCACCGATTGTACGCGCACAACTAATTTAACTAAAAATCAATTTGTAAGTGTCGATATCACAAGAATTAACTGTGTATTACTTAAGATGACTTGACTTAAGATTTTAATAATTATAAATGTGCACAAGTAAATAACCAATTGATTAAATAAAACTACTTTTTACGGATTTAGATGCGTATATTTGATTAAAATTTTTTTTTTGGCCCGACTTTTCGGTGACTTTGCAGTCACCATGGTCACGGGTGAGACTCTCACCCGTGACAGTCTCACCCGTGACAGTCTCACCCGTGACAGTCTCACCCGTGACCACGGAGACTGCAAAGTCTCCGAAACGTCGGGCCAAAATTTAAAACAAATATACGCGTCTAAATCCGTAAAAAGTAGTTTTATTTAAACAGATGAGTCGCGCAAGTGTTAGAAAATATTATGTTAACCAATTGATTAATTATAATATTAATAAATAACTTATTATTTTAATTTTTTAGTTAATTTTAGTTGTGTACTTAGAATTGGTACCATTACCTGATAATAATTATCCGATTATAAATATTATATTATTAAACTTTATTCCGTTTAAAATAAAGAATAATTATTATTCTTTATTGTAAACGGAATAAAGTTTGTATACCTACATTAAACATTTGTTTCAATATGTACAAATATTTCTGTGTACAAACTTCAAATACCTAGTTTTTATTGGACTTCTAAAGAAGGCGATTATTAATTTTGTAGTAGCTATTAATTACAACTGTTGTTAAAGTAAGTAACGAAAGATTTTTTGTTTTGCTCTTATATGAGACCTGTATAAAGATTTTGCTTGTACCTATTTGTTATATCTATACTATTATACTATATACTATAATATTAAAAAGCTAAAGAGTTTGTGTGTTTGAACGCGGTAATTTCAGGAACCACTGGTCCGATTTGAAAAATTCTTTCAGTGTTAAATAGTACATTTATCGAGGAGGCTATAGGCTATATAATATCACGCTGCGACCAATAGGAGCGTAGCAGGAGTCTTATGTTGCAAAAACGAAGAAAATTTTCTAAATTCCACGAGTACGAAGTCACGGGCAACAGCTAGCCTAGTATATTTCTCATAAGCAAATTTAAAATTATTGTATATCTGCAGAAAATATTCATGTTAATATTTTAGTGTCAAATAATTAGGATAAATAAGAATCTCGGAATGTACTAGTCTATTAGAGTCTTAGAGCGTTAATCCAACAGTAGTTAGCATTGTCAGACGACCCCTGTACAAAAATGATGAGAGCAATGCTCATTTATACTCATTGGTGCCAATTCTACGTGCACCAACCGACTTCATGTGCTTTTGAAATTTGAGGGTTTTCCTTCATTTCTCAGGAGATAACCATCAGATCCTGACCTGGTGCCAATGGGACCAAACGAGAACCACCAGCTCATCATCATCATAACATCACACCTTTTTCCCATGGGGGTAGGCAGAGACTATAGAGCGCCATATGCTACGATCGAAGCATACTTCCTTGGCTTCATCCACACTCATACATCTGGTCATACATGCCCGACGGTTGTAAGTGCTACGCACTTGCCCCTTTTGGAGTATCCCGGCGATGACATCGGAGTATATTTTTCTCGGGCGTCCTCTCATCAATTAAAAAAAAGAATCAACAAAATCGCTTTGCCGAGTTAAGTTATGATGTAACAAACATATAAAAAATACATACCTACAGACGAATCGAGAACCTCCTTTTTTAAATCGGTTAAAAATGAAAACAACTACATATTGGTGTATTTTGATTAATAATTGGCTATTTCCTGTATTAAAATAAGAATTCTGAATCAGAATGACACTATCAATTTACATTTTTTAGTTTAGTTGTGCACGTAGAATTGATGCCACTGTGTACGGACACTGTCGTCTTTGTTTGCGAGGCGATTTTGTGTGCGAGGTGATTTTGTGCAAGGTGGCAACCAATGATATTACGGTGTATGTGTGCGTTACCTCGACACTCCGCAGACCCAGAGCGTGTAACAACTCTCGTTTTTTTTCACGGCAAGGGGTTTGTTTAACAACTCTCGTTGAATTAATACTCTATTATTATAGTTGTCTTACAAAATGGCTACCATTTTGTAAGGTGTTGTTTTGTTTAAATAAATTTTATCTAATTCAACATTTTGAATTTCTGTGCCTTCTCGGTAAGCACATTTAAATTTATTATACCTAAGTATTTATTTAAAAGCTTTATGTAATTATACAACGACTAATAACAAAAGTGTTTTATTTAACTAAATAAAGAATTACAACTAATAACTATCTAAATTATTTGTAAGCCATCCGTATCATTAAGAAGATTCAAATAACAATGTGCATGAACTCATAAAAACCATATTGTGACGTCACAATTGTTGCATCTTAAGAAATCGACAAAAATACACTTATTCAATATGCATTTTTCTTTGAGAGATTGGTGCCAATTCTATTTAACTTAATTTAACTAAAAAATGAAAACAACTACATACCTTATTTTATTCGGCATTTTGTTATGCACATTTATATTAATTACAATCTCTAGTCTATAATAAACCGTTTTTGTAACAAGAAAGTTCAGTTGACATTGCCGAATTGTGTTATCAACACTATCAAAATTCATTTTTTAGTTAATTTAGTTGTGCGGGTGGAAGTGGTACCTACCTATGATATTCATTCATTCTTATTTTATCTCTAGTCTTCTATTCATAAATTTAGGTTGAACTTTGATACGACTGTTAGATAAAGGTTATTGCCTTGCACAATGTTATTTGAATCGCATGGGTACTGTTTAATCATCTTCAAACTTCTCATCCACGACACCAGTCTGGAAGGGTGGGTCACGTACTAAACTTAGCAGTTTATCCAGTTTCATTATCTAAAAGAAAATTGTCCGCTAAATATCGGCAAGTTTGTAAGCAAAATTTTGTTCAATTAATAGGGAATTCATAATATTGAGGAAATAACATAACGCGCCTCCTCCGCTATGACAGGGATTATGGTCTACTGAGTCGCGAACTGGGCGTGTTGGCACAGGGTTTATTTTCGAGTTTTCCGTCTCTCATAGAGGATGTTATCTGTGTACAGTGTGTACAATTACCTTTTAGCTAGTTTTTACAGTACTCTGGGAAGGAAAAGGGGTGGCGACACATGTATTCTTAATCTGTTACCACACGGACAAAAGTTCAGAGAAATACCGAAAATCTACAAAACAAAATTTTAAACTATTTCCGACAAATTTTTTGTTCAATAACCCGTAAAAAACGAAGATTTAAAAACCTTCCCGAAACGAAATCCAGGTCCATAGTTTAAAACAATTAGTACGAAAATTAATTTCATTTAATATTACCTGTAATGTCCTTTGATCTATTGCTTCTTTCACTTTCTTCGGCGGTTTACACATAACTCGCAGGTTTGGTGATAATTTTAATACATGGCACGTCCCTCTGAAATTATATCATAAATAAAAATAAAGATCTAGAATATTCCAAAAAGTTATAAAAATGAACAAAAAGAAACCTCTGTATGAGATGCCTCCAGAGAGATTTGAACTCTCGACCCCTGGTTTACAAGACCAGTGCTCTAACCCCTGAGCTATGGAGGCCATGAGAGCATCGTCGAAATAATGTATTAGTTGCTACTATGAGATAAAACTTCCAAGCTGTAACCTAGACGACTTTATCGATGAAATTTTAACTGTCTATCGTTTTAATAGAGTTTTTTATTTAATTGGTTTTTATGTTTTTCCTTATCTGATACAATTAAATCCAGTCATGTTACTTTTTTCCTTTCGTTAATTTATTTAGATAGATATGTTCTAAATAGGCACATAGTTGATTATGTTGACCTAGGAATAAACATAATACTATGAAATGGCTATTTTGGATATGTTTTACATTAACAAACTTGATGCTTTTAAGTTAAATAAAAATATTGTTACGCGAAGCGCCTTATAAAATAACATTAGTTTATTTTTAAAACTTCGATATGAGTATAACTTAGCAGGATATCGGTAGAGTAAACAGATTAAATAAATTTTCTTCCCTTTCCTTTCCCATTAAAGGCGTAACTACCGCTATTATAACCGCGTCAGTTATGACGTGATGATGATCTCTGGGGCCCTAGGCTAAAGAGGCCCTAAAACGTATGTACCTACGGTATGAAAAAATGAAAAAAAATTGTTGGAAAAAATCTCCCTTGGGCCTCTCAACATTGTACGACTCTGGCGCGTAATAAAGTTCTCGTAGGTAATTAACATTAATAAAATGCGTTTTCAATAGATATTAATACAATAATGCTGTTATACTTAGTATCGCCACAAACGATGACAGGCAGGCGTGCATTAAAATCCAATCTCGTCAATTTCTTCGTCTTCTTGGAAACCACAGCTTGTATACAGATTGGTCTATATTTATCCACGTTCAAATCGTAAACATAAACCTGGAAATATAAAAAGGATAATAAGCTAACATTCATTTATTCATTTATTATGTTAACATATATTATGCTAACAGTTTTTACAAAATGCAAACATAAAAAATTGTCTAAATACTTTTTACAGATTTCTCTCTCTTTCTCCAGCTTTTGTCCCTCTGTTGGGGACGAGTTTCCTGATTATCGGGAAGGTATTTGGTCTACTGACCAGCCGTCTATCAAGTGGGCATAGGGTTTAGTTCCGAGTTTACCTTCTCACACAGCTCTTACAGCTTCCTGTAGTGTATAGAAATCATTCACCATACGGACAATTAAATATAAATAAATTCAGTCTATTTCTGACCTTTCCATCTGCAGTGCATGCTGCAAACACAGTGCTTGAATATGGAGCCCATTTCACATCACCGACTGGCGAACCCAATTCAAACATGAATAATGGCTCTCTGGACAGTAAAAAAATAACATGAAGAACATCATTATTATTTACAAGTAGAATTAGTAGTTTTAAATTAGATATTTTACATTCTTGGATCTCCGTGTGGTGAAGGGGTTAGAATACAAGTGTCACCACCCCATCTCCTCTCAAGGGTGCTGTAAAAGTCAGCTGAGGGATATTGCACAAAGGTAAATAAACCCTCTGCCAACACGCCTGGTCAGTGCGGCACAGTAGAACATTCTCCCTCCCAAAGTGGAGGAGGCCCGTGCCCAACAGTGGGACGTAAGTGGGCTGGAGAGAGAGAGACATTCTTGGATAAACTATATAATTTTAAAAGTTGATTTTCATTTGCTCAGCCAAAAATAATTAATAGATAAACTTAATTCAGTTTCTTTGACCAATCTCGAAAGCTAGATTATTAAGAAGGCTCGTTTGATTGACCTTCACATGTTTATTTACCACATAGCAAGAGTAGCAAATGCTACCAGGCTTTGGGGCAATTATTCAAGGGCCTTGTAACAGAATTTGCGTGTTAGATTAGTCTGGCACTGCATGCTTATACTTACTCCCGTCCATCCTCCCATATTTTGACTCTCCAATCCCCCGAACAGGAGACAGATATGGTACTATTATAATAATTGTAGTTGATACGATAGACTGGCATGTGATGTGCATGTGATGATCGTACATAGTTCCTGTTGTACTTGAGAGAGCAAGTGTGAATCATGCCGTCTTCGGTACCAACCAGAAACAGCTCTTTATTCTCTGGGTGGAAGCAGAAGCAACTGCCACAACCTATATTAAATAGTCAGACTGTGTATCCCGTTAGGATTATCTAAACATGTTAATATATTATTTAAAAAATGGTATCAACTGTAGCGTATTACATCATTGGTAGAATTGGTAATAACTGAAATATTAAATGAATAAATATATTGAATTTGAATTAAAATATTAAACTGTATATGTATGTAACTGTATCAAGAGATTGACCGCTGTGGTACCTACCTTACTTCAAAACTGATCAGTTTTTAAGCAAGGTACCACACCTAATTAAAGTATAATACCGCAGAAGATTTTTGTGGATATCTGTCACAATCTGTGACTTACTCTCTACGTAATCTGACGTACTCTACTTGTAGAGTTAGAAAAACATGTTTCATAAGCGAAACATTCTACAACTTTAGGAGAAATAGTATTGTTTTTGTTTGATAATTAGGCAAATATAGATGCATTAATTGGTGATTAAGATAATTACATATTCAGAAAATAAACCATAGGACGCAAACGGTTGGTAATAAATATGTATGGACATAGAAATACATAAAAATTATTTACATACTGTTAACAGTGACAAGTGTTCCATCAGGTCCTGGTATAGGTGGTGCATTAGACGTCAGTGTGATGATAGTAGTAGCTTGTAGTTCACCGGGCATCACAGCCCACTGCACTACTCGCCCGTCACCGGATATTGAAAAAAATGATGGCTCTCCATCTATCAATCGTGGACCCCAGCGGATCTGTTAGTTTAAAATATGAATTACATACCTAAATTGTAGTTGCTAAGAATCGATTTACCGATCAGAATACGTCTTCTTCATCTCAGACTATTACTGTCACACTGGACTGGTCCTGGCTGTGTCCACTTCGAGGGAATATTATATAGGCCGATGTAATTAGGAAAGAGCAAAATTATAGAGTGAATCATTCTTACCTCCCACACGATGTTGCTGTGTTTATCTTTGACAGAATCAGATTTATATTGATAGGACGAGTTTAGTGTCAATTGAGCATTGTAGACGCAGACATTCCCATTGTATAGTCCTGTAATAATGAGTTATAAACATAAAAACTCTTTTTAATAGACCATAAGTTGACGTAAGGCAGTCTTTCCCAAAGCGGGCGATAACGCCCCCTTGTGGGCGCTGCAGGTCTCAAGGGGGGCGGTAAGAGACCCAGAAAGAAAATGGGGGCGTTGTGTAGAGGCAGGGGGGGTTGATTTGTAATTTTACATAACATCAAAGAATGATGTAGCTTACATGACAGACCTGTATAAATTGTTCAACGACATGAATCTCCAACTGCAAGGCGATAAACTAAATTTAATTAAAACAAAAAACGTCGTTGCTGCTTTCGCAGCCAAACTGCTTCTACACAAAAAGAATCTGGGCAGACGTGAGTTTCACAATTTTCCATATTTATCAGTATCATGCAGTAACGACGAATTGTTTGCCTACTGCCAACATTTGGATAACCTCCACATTGACTTCACCGAACGATATCAGTACATTTTGAACTTGGAAATACCAGACTGGGTGTTGGATGCGTTTTCAAATGTCAACACAGCAATGACAACAAACGAGGAAATAAAAATCAAGTTCAAAAATGGTTACCAAGAATTTTGGCTACAAAAACCGATCCCGCAATTGTACCCTGGATTGTGGTCAATCGTTCAACGATTCTTGATAGCATTCCCATCGTCATATTTGTGTGAACGTGGATATAGTGCTGTGACAACACTGCTTACTAAAAAGAGAAATCGTTTGCTTGTTACCGAACGTGGCGACTTGCGACTGTTCTTGAGTAAATTGGAACCGATATCAACAAACTTATTAAACAGCATCAGATTCATCCTTCACATTAGTTTTTATATAAGGATTGATTATTTTAGTTATATTTTTAATAAAAGATACTCTGTTTTAATACTATAAAGTTGCGTTTCAATAATCATTCTTATTGGCAGGTGGAGCCCGTAAGAGTTAACTTGAGACCTAAGCGCCGTTGTATGTTACCTACTGCGCTCAGGTTTCAAGTTGCGGGTTATAGTAAAAGTTTCGTTTAGAATTCTCCGTTAATATACATAATATACATATATAGGTCACAATAATTAATTAATTTAATTTGAAGTTATAGTGGTTTTTAAATAGGTGAATAAATGGGGGCGCTAAAAAAATATTTATTCTCAAAGTGGGCAGTAGACAAAATAAGTTTGGGAACCACTGACGTAAGGAACTTAAGCTATACATTTTATGTACAGTTGGCGGTCCTATCGCACAAGGCAATCTCTTCCAGACAAGCTCGAGCTAACAGGAACCAAAAATGTACGTTAAGGGCCTACATCAATATTATCGTCGACATGTACATATTAACACAGCTAGTAGGTATAGAAAATGAAGAATTAGGGATATTTTTTTTATTTACTCAAAATCTACTAAATATATTTTAATTCTGATTTAAGTGTTTCTACATATAATAGTCACTTATGTTTTTAAAGTTATTTCATTAGTTAATACGCGATAATAGACCGACAAATGAAAAAAATAAAAAATTAGAGAGGTTGTTTCGCAAAAATTTTCTATCGAGAAAACTTTTTTCAATCGCGTTTCTGGGTTTATGCGATCCTAGATCATATATTGAAAAAACTTATACTAAAAAATTAGAGCTCTAGCCATTCAATCTAAAGAAACAATGAAAACTTCGTACGTAGAAAAATGCACGAAGCTATTTTGGTATCCTCTGAGGATACCAAAATAGCTTAGTGCATTTTTTTGCATTTTTCACTGTTAGTCTATGTAGTACTTACCAACACAAATTAAGTATGGTATTTCAGTATAAACATCAAGGCAAATGACTGGGGATTCTGTAATGACTGAATATTCTGGATATGCCGGATTTTTGATGCTGTACAGGCATAGACATCCAGTTTTCTTCTGATTTGTGAAGTCCACTGTTGAAATAAATGTTACTGTAAATCTTTGACGCTCGGGGTGGCACCTAATGGGGTTTATCATGTTTGTAAAAAGGAAGTGAAGTATTATAATATAAAAAGTATATTTTTCATGATAGAAAATTCCCGTAGTATTGAAATATCACTCCGACGCGACATCGTAGACAAAGTTAAACTTTATTTCAGGACATTGTTCTCAAAACGTAATAAAAGGTACATAAATGTTATTAAAACATAGTTGTCTATCTTTGACTAACTAAAATTTTTGTTGAAATTATTTTGGAATTCGGTTTTCAAGTGGTTGTATTGTTCGATACTTCAATTCAATAATAAAAATAACGATCATCTCTATACAAGAGCTATCGTTTGTATCTAAGAATTTACACTGACATGTCACAAGTGTATATTAGATTAGATGATTACTTTTCGTACTATATTCAATTGAGACTAATTCATCACTGAAGAGTGGCGACAAAACGATATCGTATCGTTTGTGATCTACGCTTTAAGTATCCATTAAAATTGTAGCCTGAATGGGTGGATACCAATAGGAAAAGCTGCAAGAAATAAATCTTTGCAAATTTACTTCTGTATAACAAATCAGTCAATTTTACTATCTTAAAAACGATTGTTGAAATCAGATGCTTGGTAATGCGGGACAAAACTGTGTCTACAGCCTATTAACGTCTCACTGTTGGGTTCACGCCTCCTCCACTTTAGGAGGGATTATGGTCTACGATGCCGCGCTGACCGGGCGTGTTGGCACAGGGTTTAGTTTCAAGTTGTCCGTCTCTCACAGTAGATGTTAACTGGTTATAATATTCCTTACATCTTACAGCATTTCTTACTTCTCTTACAGCACCCTGGGGAAGAAATGGGTAGTGACCCTTGTATTCTTAATCTGTCACCACGCGGCTTACACAGCGGGACAAATAGCTAAGTAGATCTAACATTATTTAAACCACACAACTAAAACGTTTGAAAGAATGACATGTTATGAAATGATTAATATTAGACGATCTATAGAGATAAATATGTATTAAATGTAAATCATGTCTAGGTATGTAAATTTTCAGCAAAAATCATGGTTCTAAAACTCACAAGAGCCGTAAGCAACTGCAAACAGATCCTGATAGTGTGGATTCCACTGTATATCACACACGGCGTGACTGCGCATCGGTTCAAATTGAAACTTCCACAGTGGTAGCAGAGAACCCATACCTTCACGGAAGTCGTCTGATGGGTCGTCCCAGTAGCGATAATCTTGAGCTGTTTGCACGATTACGTTTACTATTAACATACATTGGTACCTAATATATTTTGTCAGCGCCAAAAACAACTATGTATAATGCATAACCAAGTTTAATTATTCTTAAAATTGTATAACATTAGATAATAATAGCAAGAACACATAGGTATCAATAAAATTGTACTAAACAATCATAGATTTCACAACTAAAAGGGCTACGGAGGCATGTATAGAAAGGTATAGTAGGTAGAGGTGGTATAGAAAGGTTTGCTTAAAATCGCTTTTCTTTTCAGTTTGAAGGGCCCATGAAAAGCAAGTTACGCCACTGAGCAAGAATATAAGCAACATACCAATATCATCATAAATATTTTGGTTGACAAGTCTCTCCAGGATAGCCCAAGCTTCTCTAATCCGTTGCGCCAGTTTCTCATCATGGATTTGCTGCTCAGATTTCGCATGCTTTGCTGCTTTCTTCCGCAACTGTTGGTATTCGCCAGTTAGGCCATAATTTATTGATAGCAGACATACTTCATTATAAAGTAACATAGTGGACTTTAGACAAGGGTATGTATCATCATCATAACATCACGCCTTTTTCCCATGGGGGTAGGCCGAGACTATAGAGCGCCATTTGCTACGATTATCCTTTAGTTTAAAAGTTACGTTACTGCTTGGCACTAACCAGATCATATCACACAAGTAATTGTTTGGTGTGACGATCACAGTGACCTCTGTGCTATATCTATGTTGTATATAGAATAGTATAGAATATACCAATGTTGTTCTAAGGAACTGCTCAAAATGTACAAGTAATGCCGGTTAAAGTATCAAAAGAATAACTATTTTCCGGATTTTTACTTGTTTACGTAACCTATTTGCATATTCGCATAGCATTGTGGCTATCTTTGTTTTAGATAAACAGAATTTATCTATATCAGTGTGAATAGTTTCACTTGGATTCGAAGCTAGTAGGTTATGAGACTGAGTTAACTACTGCAAACCACCGATATGTAGATGACAAACATTTGCAAATATTATCTCTAAAGATCAACACAGATAATTAACAGTAGCTATAAGACTTATAAGGTTATTAGAATGATTTCAAACAAACGAAAAATTGGAAGTGTGTGTGTGTGTGTATTATTTCTTAACACACAAATAGAATGTAACGAAAACAAATAACAGAATAATACAGACTCTACAGAAAATGTAGAGTGGGGCAGTATATGAAACAGAGTGAGGTACTTACTATACTCGCAGAATCTCTGGCGTGAAACTCCAGGGAAATCTGAGTGAGTGTCATAACAATAGCAATCCTAATATTATTAGGAACCGTTTAATATTGTAAAAATGTATGGATCTCTGATTCAATAAATGTAAGGATTTATGTTGATCTTTAACGCAAAAGCTACTGAAAGTATTCTAATAAAACTTTGCAGCTATCATAACTTATAGACTAGCCTAACACATAGGCTATATATTATCATCTCGCTAAATGGCAAGGAGTGGGCAGTAACTGTATACATAAATGGAAGCGCGGGAATGAGCTATTAAGGCTTACTCTTTTCGGCTTTTCTTCTTCTTTCTCTTTCATTTTCTTAGCGTAATCTTCTTGGTAGAAGTCAAATATGATGCACTGTAACGCTGTAGATGAGTAGTTGGCTCTTGGAGGAGGTATGGTTTGAGTCTCCACCGACTAGACAATTTAATCTTAGATTAATACTTTTACAAACATTACAAATAATACTACACAATGCATTCTTTTCTTACTTAAATACAACAAAGTTGTTTTAATGCTCTAACGGCCACCTTCAATATTTAATCTATGTGCAATTGTTGTTATTAAAGACAGACAAATGTTAAATCTTGTTCTTATTAACTTTTCAATAAGCTTGAGGATGACTATATATCCCTGATCTTAGATTAGTTTAATTAGGTGACGGGCTTCGTGGTGGAGTGGTTTATGTAATGGACTGCCGATCGCGAGGTCTCGGGTTCGATTTCCGGTCAAGACAATCATTTGTGTGATATCCATAAATGTCATACAAATGTTTGTACTGCGTCTGGGTGTTTACTATGTATTATAAGTATGTATTTACAAAAGAAAAGTAGTATATGTATTCTATCCGTATTCTGGTACCCATAACACAGCTTAGCTTGGAACCAGAGGACGTTGTGTGAAATGTCCATGAATATTTATTTATTTATTTAGTTATTGAAAACAGCCGTTATTTATCAACGAGTAATAAATAACTAACTACATTATATACAGCATAAAAACTACTACTTCTTATACTATATTTTCTATATACAGCGTAAATTTTATTCTATTTATATAAGCGCAAATGTAATATTACTGTGAACAGTTTCATTTACTTTACAATGAACTCCGATTTAGGGACCATACATAGAGAACTTTACGGTAGCGGTATACAGCTCGTATTAACATTTTACGGTCTTATTCATAATGACTTATAGGAAGTTTATACGGAGATTTTATCGGAGAGGTAATAAACATTTTAGCGTAAAAGACCAGTATGAATAACAAGTTTTGACAATTTTCGCGAACCTATTTTAGCGAACTTTTAAAGCTCCGATAAGTCATTACGAATAAGGCGGTAAATATGTAGCACTAAATAGTGTGCAAGTTACTGTAAATTAGTGGTCTTATTCATAACGACTTATCGGAGGTTTAAACGGAGATTTTATCGGAGAGATAATAAACGTTTTATCGTAAAAAGACTATTATGAATAACAAGTTTTGACAATTTTCGCGAACCGATTTTAGAGAACTTTTAAACCTCCGATAAGTCATTTTAAATAAAGCCATAAATATATAATTTACAATACACATTTGTACCAATTCTACGTGCACAAGTTAACTAAAAAAATAAAACTGATAGTGTCAATAACACAATTCGGTAATGATAACAGAACTTGACCAGCCGGCGTATTATGAGCTTTTTAAAATCATTCAAGCTCCAGGCAGGCCGTAAACTGCTTGGCTAAATTAGGTATTATGGCAGAAATAAAACTTTTAGTTGAAAATTTTTTTTTAGTACTTTCACTTTTAGTTGTACCTTCTCCTTAAACATATTAATGTATGACTGGTTTAGCGAACTGACTGACTAATAATTTTGTTCATAATACGAATTTGCCAGACAGTTCAATTCACGGCGTAAACTGCCTGTAAACAAAAGCTCATAATACGGCCGCTGGTGCTAACGGGACCAAACGGGAACAAACAGCTTTCAATTAATAAAAGAATCATTAAAATCGCTTCGCCCAGTTAAGAGGATACCAAAATAGCTTCGTGCATTTTTCTATGTACGAAGTTTTCATTTTTTCTTTATATTGAATGGCTAGAGCTCTAATTTTTAAGTATATGTTTTTTCAATATATAATCTAGGATCGCATAAACTCAGAAACGCGATTGAAAAAGTTTTCTCGATAGAAAATCTTAGCGAAATAACCTCTCTTATTTTTTATTTTTTTCATTTGTCGGTCTATTATCGCGTATTAACTAATGAAATAACTTTCAAAACATAAGTAACTATTAGTATTAGTAAGTATAGAAACACGTAAACCGGAATTAAAATATATTTCGTAGATTTTGAGTAAACAAAAAAAATATCCCTAATTCTTCATTTTCTATACCTACTAGCTGTGTTAATATGTCCATGTCGACGATAATATTGATGTAGGCCCTTAAAAGTTATGAGGTAACAAACATAGGTAATAAAAAAACCTACAGATGAATTTAGAACCTCATCATTTTTTGAAGTCGGTTAAAAGCTGCGTATTACAGTTTAACAAAAATATTGTCTCTATCGGTCTGAGTGGATCTATAGCACACACAAACATACGCACACACAGGCACTATTATTCGTATTTATAACGTTCATAGGAAAAACTTAATTAAAATATTAGCTAAAGTTATTGTGAGTTAATGCGATCGGGGTAAGTGTTATTTATCTCTGAACAATCTTACCTATCTATAAACCATCTAGGTACCTCTAACAGCTAAAGAGAATGCCAGGCGTAGTAATATTCTTAATATACTATAGTAGGTACATAAGTAGATTAGAATCAAGAACTATTTGTGTACAAGCGTGCTCCGTGAGTACTTGTCTCATAACAGTGCGTAAATTATTTCATTTTGTGTTGTGTAAACAAGATAAATACATCTAAACGTGAGTATTATACAAATATTTAAATATATCGATAAATTTAACTATATACTTAATGTATATATTCAGACCATAATGTATAAAATTACTTAAGTATATCATACTATAATATGCATGCTATATTAAAGTCTAAATAGACGTGGTATTTTGTGAATAAAAGCAGATATTTGATATAAAATTAATTACTTTTCTCTATACATACGTCGCAGGCAAGTTTAAACACAAATTTATATATTAGTTATATAAATATAATATAATTAATAAATAATAATATACATATTTGATATAAAACTACTTTTTACGGATTTAGACGCGTATATTTGTTTAATATTTTTTTTTAATTTTGGCCCGTCGTTTCGAGGACTTTGCAGTCACCATGGTCATGGGTGACGAGAGACCATGTCTCACCCGTGACGTAAAAAATTAAACAAAAATTTTAACAAATATACGCGATTAAATACGTAAAAAGTAGTTTTATTTAAACAAATGAGTTGCGCAAGTGTTACAAAATATTATATTTGATATAGTGAAAGAATCCTTTTGTTTTCTAGATTTTTACCATGCTTTTTCTTAGTTCGGTAGAGGTATCTATTAATGTATTATCTATTTAACGGAATCTATGAAAGTTAATTTCATCCACTTGCAGTAGTTGGATTGATCTCAAATTTTGCACACATATTAAAAACCGATGACAATGCAATAATGAAATAATTTTCGAGGGTGTTTCTTTGTTTTTACACTAAGAAAATTATTTACATTGAGTCTGGGAGAAATGGTATTTTAACGAGTATTGGCAGAGCAATTATTCTCAAAATAGCTATGAAACATTAAATCGCTTTGTATGTTCGTGTCAAAAACTACGTATAATCTCGCCTCTCCTCCACATTTCATTTATTATCCCGCAACCAATTAGATTACAAACAAATTGGACACAATTTTTTTTGATGTTTTTGATGTCGACAGCACATTTTTGTTACAATATTATGCTGGTAGAGATTTTTGTAAAAAAAAATTGCTTCTGTGACTCACTTGGTATTACAAAGCCAAAATTTAACCATTCATTGTGCTACTGACGTTTGAAAACATTCGGTTGTGAAGATCAATCTAAATGACTAATATTTTTTACTCAATTTAGTCCAAAACGGATTGATTGCGGACTTTCTATGACAATTTGACGACTTTCTGTGGCTTAAAGTAACTTCCTGGAACTCTACAATATAGGCAAGATAGTTAAGATTTATTTTCCTCAGTTTCTGCCAGTTTTTCTTACCAAAGACAAGCACAAGCACAAGCACACTCTTATTTGGAACTCTTTGACAGAATAGTAAGGTTTAAAATACCCGTTACGTAAGCAATTTAGTGTGGGAGATAATCTAGCGAAATTTAGACACACAAGGATCCTTATTAAGGCTGCCACTTGTTCTATATAATTGTAATTGTGACATTCCGTAAAATATATTTTTAAAATATAAAGTTGCTATTTGGGTATAAACTTTCAACTGTGGTTTCAACTACACATGGGACAGTTATTATTCAAACCAATATCATGCCTTTGAGGTGGTCACGCGCGGGGGATTAAAATTCTGGGACCTGCCGCGCTAGTTAATTCCCCTCGTGTCGAGTCGTCCCAGAGAGAAGGGCCACCGCTGCCAGGTCATGGTAAGGCTTTAGGCACCACCATGGTCGGGTAGGGCAGAATGAGGAAAGAAAAAAAAAACATGTCTACTTGGATATTATTACTTATTTGAAATATTACCTATACGATCACGATAAAAAGCTATTGTGTCTTACAGTGCCAACCCTAATATATAAAAAAACACTATAAAAATACACACACGTACATAAATTAATATATCGTGCTGATCCCTTAAATCTGTAATAGAGCGTTATATACAGCGATATTTTAAGTCTTTGATCTAATCATATATACAAGATATTTCAAGTAATTTACATCATAAATAAGGTATGCAAATAGTATTGGCTACAGACGTATATGAAAAAAATATTTTTACAATTATGTTTTTCAATCGTATGAAGCCACTAATTTACATACATTATAAAAACGCTTGTATTTATAACAAGGTGGTCAAGGAATAATATTTGGAATGTGTACGATTTATCATTCTCCTGCCCTCAATCCATTACTCGTGGTTGACACAACATGACTTATCCATGTTGCAGTGCGTTTTGGCTGATGTTTCCAACCGCCTGCCTGACGACAACCCTCTTTGTGTACACATATAATATATGCTCAGATGTTTGGCAACGTGGTTTATTCTGTCAGTTCTTTCGACGCCTTCGGTCGAGATATGGCGAGGTGACACTTATATTCCTTTCATCCGTCACCCCATGGACAATGGTATTCGAATATATTACATAATTAGTATTGGAATATTTATATGGAGAAAATAATAGATGCCTAAAATTAATGTGACACTAATAGATAACCCTGTAAAGTCCAACTTATTCTCGTCTGTCTGTGTTATCACAATGAACTCAAAAACTACTAAGCTAGTTATTGGTTTAACATATACCTATAAATTTTCTTTAGGAAGGCTTTGGTGTATAGTTTGTAAAAGTTTTGTGTAATTGTACTGAGTTGAAAATATCGGAAAAATCACTACGCTTAGAATTTTTCATTTACAACGCAAATTCGGTCTGGTTACTTATAAAAACACAACATAAGTCTGTCTTTTATCCATAATTCATGCATTCATATATTGGGAGATAAAATCCAAACATACAATTTACATTATACCTTACGTATATGCTTGCTGAATTCATTTCTAACATCAAATTAGATACGTAGATAATGTTTACAGTGAGAGCAAACATTAGAACTGTCGTCACTTATTTACAAAAGCAACTAAACGGTCAACAACTACATCTGAATATGACTTCCTTTTAGCATTCAAGATCTTTACGAGATACTTCATAGGTACCGGAAATATTTATGTAATATTTAAGTCCTATGCTCATAATATATTACGTAGGTTTTGAACGTAGTTAACAGAGGTCGGAATTAGATAAGAGAGGAAAGATTTATGTACTCGAATCGAATTGTTGATAGTAGATAATGGTACCAATTCTCCGTGCACAAATAAACTTAACTAAAAAATGAAAACACCTTTGGCGTATTCTGATTAATTAGCTATTTCGTTGTGCACTTTTTTATTAATTAAAATCGTTAGTCTATAATATACAGATTTTCTAATAAAACATTAACATTGCTCAATTGTGTTATTGGCACTATCAATTTTCATTTTTTAGTTAAGTTTAGTTCTGCACGTAGAATCGGTACCAATATTGATCTTACTGAGATTTCTGATACCAATATAATATATATTAAAATTACGTTAATGCTGTTGTCTTTAATGGTTCTCACAAGCTATGATGTACTCACTGCCAATGTGAGAATAATGCACCCGAGCGTATTGTACGTAATTATACAAATTTGGAGATCCAATGTCGATGATGTAAGTTTGGGAAAGTAGCGCGCACATTGGAATAAATGGTGGAAAAAATCCATGGAGTTTCTTGTCTATTCTTCTCCATAAGATTCGCGAGAAAACTAGCTTCTGACATTTCTAAGGTAAAAGGGTCAACATTTTTTTTGCGGCGTGAGTGAAATCGGTAGTGTGCAACTTTAATTTACAGTTCTCATATTTTTTTCTAGATAAAGGAAGTCATTACTTACATGAGGCATTAAGTATTTTATAATTATAATTGCAGCTACTTAGTTAAAATAAATTTTGAAGGTCAAAATTCATAATCACGATGGCTGTCCACATGTGAACACACTTCTCAATGAATTGTCCCTCCTACAACGAATACTATTTATTATTTAGGTATATGGCTATTTTTATGAAATTGATGGATAGGTATTGGTAGCATTGTCACAACGCCGTTTTATAAAATTGTCTACGTAGATTAATACCTGGTAAGTACAAATGTACTTGCCCTAGAAAATCCTTTAATTTCGGTGACCAAAAGTTCATCGAACATATTTTTGCCTAGGACAACACTAGCCCCTCCCCACGCGCTTAAAACTTGTGCAACAGTGTAAGTGTTTGTGTAAGGAGACGTGCGCTGCGTGTCTGCGTGTTCCCGCCAAATACTTAGGTGTATCATATCGGGGATATGCGGCAAATTTCTGTTAATTTCAGGGTAGAGGGATAACGTTTCTTATAAAGTGCAGTAAATTTACTTAAGTATTTGTTGATAACGCTAATTATAGTACTTTTATTTGTAGAGTACTTATTACATTCTGTAATAATTACTTTTCTTATAATCTTAATTTTTGTGCTTGGTTTTAATATCGGTATCTTCATTTCGGTTGATTCGGTGGACTAAACTGTCAACCGAAATGATAAAAATCTCACCGAAATAAACAAAAAATTTATTTCGGTGGACGCTATGAACTTCAGTGTGAATTTGTTTAATTTCGGTGTGAATTTGTTTAATTTCGGTGATGTTCGGTGTTATCATAATTCGGTTGCCAAATGTTTCAACTCGGTAAGATTTTTAGGTTTGGATTATTTTCTTAGTCATTGAAGAAGATAGTTTATTTCTGAGACATCATCAATATTATACGTACATGACATGATACAATTTATTTAAATGGCCTAGTTTATTAATTTCAGTGGACTAGCTATTTCATTTCAGTGGCTAATTTATTCATTTCTGTGGATTTGAGTTTCATTTCGGTAGCATAGAGGTTTTAAGTTGTTATATCTCCTAAGTTTATTAAGATATTTTGATGGCCTTCATAACTTACATTAACAATACCAAGAAGTACCTACACTAACACACTGTTTAAATTTTGGTAAACTTAATAATGAGAAAGTCAACCGAAATGAACCAAAAATACGGTCTTGTTGAAATTCAGTCAAAACAATACTTGAAATATTATTTTTAACTTTGACTTTGAAAAGAAAATAACTGCTCTTGAAATTGGTCTCCAATCTTTCGCTCTATTAAATCAGTGAAGTAAATAAATGACTTTACCTAATATCGACCTGTAGTAATAGCTGACGAATAACTATAAAGTCTTATGGTCTTATTCATAATGACTTATTGGAGGTTTAAACGGAGATTTTATCAGAGAGATAATAAACGTTTTAGCGTAAAAAGACCATTATGAATAACAAGTTTTGACAATTTTCGCGAACTTTTAAACCTCAGATAAGTCATTATGAATAAGATCATTAGTAAATAACAATTATGATAGAATTTCGAGTAGGTATAAAAATCCAGGTATTTTAAAAAGAGACCACCTTGTAAATTAAGACTGTGAACACAGATAAAAAATATAATTTGTTTGTTTTGAATTATCAGGCATAATTAAGATCAAGGATCTGTGCCAAAACTGAAGTGTTTAATTGTGAAACATTCGTAAACCTTATTATTATGACTGACAGATTAATAGAGCTAGAAGCAAAATATAGAGATAGATATGGAGTAAATGCAAATACAACTCGTGATCGAGGTGGGGTCACTGATAGATTACATAGATTACACTCTTGGATTCAATAGAGCGTCATGCAAAAAGGATAATCAACGATCCTAAACTGGTAGAAGCAAAATTAGTTTGCCCCGAACATAGGCGCCGAGTTGCTAGTCTCACAGTATTCATTCTACAGACTACATTTCGGAGAGTGTTCTGTGGGGCTGCATGACCTAGTTCCCTCATCACCATTTCTACATCGCACCACCAGACAATTGGAACGTCTCCATCCGTACGTTGTGGATATACCACCTGTCCGTACAAATTTTTTTGGATCGTTATTCTTGCCAGGGACTGGAATAATTTAACGATGTCTGTGTTCTCCGAGAGTTACAATGTAGACACGTTCAAAAAAGGGTAAATAGGCTTCCTACATAGTTGGTACGCTTTACCATCAAAGATTCCATTGTCGCTTACCATCAGGAGGCATGGGATCAAGTGCCAACATCTTTTATGTAAAAAAAAAAAATATCTTTTAATGTACTAATATTGCTTAAAGTAAAGTGCGTCTCGTCACTTTATTAAATCGATTTCCTTACCCCCATAATCTGTTAACTTACACGATAGGTACCACAACCATACTAATTATGTTAGTTGGTTTAAACTATAGGTACCACGAGTAAATTAATTACGCCAGTTTGCTTACAAGAGCAACCATGAGCAGATTAATTTTCTTACACGATCAGTACCACAAGCCAACTAAAAAAGTCAGTGTGCTTACATGATAAAGTATATAGTACCCACATCATTTTATTAGGTTATTTCCTTTACTCTCGTGTAAAATATAATTCCCAGGGCAGATTGCTTACACGATAGGTACCATGATCAGGGTAATTAATTGGGATGGCTTGCATTATAGCCAAGGTAATTAGTTATTATATAAAAAAGTGACTAGGTCACTTTGGTTAAGCAGGAAAACGGAAGGATTAGAACTAATTACAAAAAAGGTATTGAAATATACTCACTCGTCTAGGAAAGTTGTAAGTCAGAGCTGCACGCTCACAGAAGTTGAACTGGTTTGCCAACTTAGTCACCCTGGGCTTTATGTGTAAAGCAGTTGCACTGTCTCCTCCTACTTCCAATGTAGCTACAACTGAATAAGAAACAGCCGTGACCATATGACGATCATTAAGATCATCATATTGTCACGGCTTTTTTCTATATCCTATCCTTTAGGATGAATATATTATGATAATACCTGTATGGAACCCTCCATATGGGAGATCAACTCCTTGTTCGTATTATTTCGTTGTGATATAGACATTTTCTTAAAACAATGTTGCAATAATTTGTTTCGTTAATTACTCAGATTCTGATTGATTATGTAATCATATTTCGATTGATGTGATAATATAAAATAATGGTAAGAAAAAAATTACATAATTTATGGCTTCAAAGTTGTCATCACGCAAAATTCACATTCCATTTTAAACAAAGAAATGTTTAGTAAAATTTACATAATTTTTCGATTAACAAACTTTAGCAAACTTTGATCAAGTTTAGGGTCAAAGTTAATTATATTTGTGGCACTATGTTAATGTCATTTATGAATTTTATGTTTAGGAACTCTACCGTTAATATTACGTTAAATATCACTATGTAATGTGACGAATAACTTATTAAACTGCAGGTATTTAGACAATTGGTTAACCATTTGGATTTTTGCATCGGATGTGCGATGGGTATTCTTATTAGGTACATAAGTTAAGGTATAGGCAAATAACTCTTGAGATCAATAAATCTATCTTATGTTTATGATTATTCCTCACAATATTTTGAGAATCCTTGTGTCAATAATAAGTCGGTGAAGACCGAGTTGCAAAAAGTAATTTTGCTAGACAAGGCTTGAAGAGTTCGCGTATTTCTCTCTCAATAGATCTATCTTCTCCAGCCATAGCTCCACTACTATTGCCAACCTATTCAGTAGTGCTGATTTTTGAGGCCAGGCAATGTCTTATTTACGTTATTCATAAACATATGCAATGACTACACTATTGCATTAGATGATATTTATTTTCTGGTGATATCAATTTGAAACATTGTTTTGCGGAACTAGAAATATTTGGGTACGTGTGATTAACTATCTTAGTAATCTAGTTTAATTAAACAAATAACTGATACTATTATTCTGAAATATATCTTACCTTCTTCAACCTCTCCTTCTTCAGCGACTTCTTCTCCGACCTTCTCATCATCTCCAACCTTAACATCGTCGGCGGCTGCTGCGTCTTCTGCTGTAGGTTCTTCCCCCTCTTTACCTTCCGACGGCTTTGCTTCTTCCCCTACGGCTTCATCTAAAAGTGTTATGATATTTAACTTCAGTCCAAGAGAAAAGTAAGCTAGTAGTATTGATAATATTATTATTGTAATCATTTTTACTACACCGAATATTTATTTATTTTATTTATTTATTATACACTTTATTGACACCATAAAAATAAAATTAACAGAATATTGTAATTATAAATATAGTAAAATGGGCGGCCTTATCGCTTAAAGCAATTTCTGCCAGGCAACCTTTGGATGGAAATCTTGTGAAGAGAGAAGAGCAATAGTTGTAGGTGCACTAATTATCTTAAATCAAATATTCATGCATAGTGTATATACAATACATACAAATAAATATAATATCTAAAAGAATAGATAAAAACATATATGTCGTAGGAGACTTGATTAAAATAGTTTACTTAAGGATTTTTAGTTTTAACTTAGGTTCCAAGATTGTGATGTGGGTCCTTAAATGGTGTAAATGGTGAGTAATTCGTTTATTTACTGTAGTTGGTGAGACTGAATGGTGACCCGTTGAAATTTCATAAAAGGATCCTTCCAAACCAGCTACACGTGTCGTAAGCCACGGATCAATCTCATCGTAGTTAATAGGATGTTGTAGTTAACGTAGTTAGCTTATTCAGTATTACAGGGTGTTTGGATTGGAGACTACCCTGGCAATAGTTACAGGTGATGTCTACGGTGATTTTCTCCGATATCAGAAGTGGGATCGAATAGTCGTTATTCGATTTTGTTTTGAAAATACTAGAACAATAAAATTAACCGTAATCGGCAATTTGGAAAAAATTAAAAAAATTTGCAGTTTAATTTTGGAGAAAAATTGCTTTGATTATATTAACAAGCAAAGACTCATAATAACAAGTCATAGGTGATTAGTTTATTACACTGTAACTACGTAACAAAAATTAAATGACAATGATTTATTAGTAATTTTATAAATCTACAGTGTTCATTTGCTTAATTTATCTCGTGTATCAATCAATAAATAATTGTGAAATCATTTTACTTGATTGCGAACAGAAATATAGTGTGGCTTTATCAACATTCAACACTTCGTTTCAAAGTGTTCGTGACAAAAGTTATAAAGAAAAATAAAGATTTAATCTCCGCCATGTAATAATGTGTTTTGCATATTCTAACGCGTTACTAGACTTTGTTATTTGTGATTAGCAAATAAAATCGTAAGAAACTCACCTAGATGAGAGGTAGTGAGAAGAAAATCTAAATCATGGTTAACTAAATACTCGAAATTAGACCTGCATGTAGTTACATGTAAAAGATAGAGTTGTGATAAAAAGAGAATGACGAAATATGCGTTTTAAATTTTAAATTATTTGACAGCGAAAGAAAGTTTAAGAGATCTATATACGTGCGTCGTCGTTTTAGAAACCTTGTATTGAAAAATCTTCTTACAATTATGTTCTCGTCTGTACTATTGACGTATGCAGTGAGTCGTAAATAACATTGCCAACGCAACTTATTGTAGTGTACCTATAATATGTGGTTAAAATCTTTTCTGAAATATCTAGCTACAAATACGAACCTGACGGTGCTATTGACGTATGGAGACGTCTAGTAACCATTAATAATTATTAACATCACTTTTTGTGGTGTATAATAAGTTTTTGAAATCTTTAACTTACTGACGTGTGAGACGTCTACTGAGCCATTAATAATATTAACCATACGCTTTATTGTGGCTTACTTACTTATAATCAGTTCGTGAAATCTCCTTTTTTAAAACATCTACAACTATGATCTTGATAATGCAGAGACGTCTTGTAAACTATTAATAACATTAACCACTTGCTTTATTGTGGTTTACCTATAACATGTTTATAAAATTTTCATAGAAATTTTCATTCATCTTATTACAAATATTTAATTCCAAAATGCCTTTAATGCCCATAAAATACTTCAGTTGTATTTTGATTTAAATCTATGCGACTAATAAGATTCTACTTGTTAATTAATTGTCTAATAAATTATTAAAGTAAGAATTATTTTTTTATTAACTGGTCTATGCAGGCTGATAAAAATAATCACTAGCGATCTGCAACTGTTTCGCGTGGTTCTCATTGTAAATGAAGTTTACCGTTTGTTTTTAACTTTATTACTTTCCGTTTATTCGCGCATACGACCCTTATTACAAATTATCGAGGCGACAGGAGATCACCTCTGAGTATTCACGAGCATAACTTTTGACCTTATTTACTTGAACAAGAATCTGTTGTAGTGGATTGACTATAGCGGATCTGCTTACCGTAACAAATTATCTACCTCTTAAATTTTAATTTGCGAGCGTTTTTGGTGTACAGAGACGTTCAGTGAACTATTTATAATATTAACAACGCAGTTTACCGTGGTGTATCTACGAGTAAACTAATTATTATTATTAAAAGAGCTGTTGTCGCGTGGAGCGTTACAATAAGCCAAAAATAAAAGATGCTATTGGCGTGTGGAGCCGACCAATAAGCCAAAAAAATTATAATTAAAATAAATCAATAAATAAAAGATGCTATATTGGCGTGTGGAGCCGTCCAATATAAGCCACTATAATTATCCTATCCTGAAAGAATAATGGTCCCCTGTGTACGACGGCGAACAGGACCGCCTATGGCACAGCATCAACCTATCCCTTTATTTCTAGGGCCCTTGCCTACGCGGCAACATCGACCTTTCCTTTACCTATCCTTCCCAAACCCCTATCCTTCCTAAATCCTTTATCCTTTCTATCCTTAAGACGCTATACTCATTACGTTACGTACGTTACGATACTATGCACCAACGGTTACTATTCACGATTTAGGTGTTTTGTAGCAACAGCTAAAAGAGTTATGTAGGCTTAACTTCTACTTGAGCTACAAGTAGGAGGTAAAGTAACAGTGTTTATTCGTATGCCAGTACGAAAATTCTAAATTCAACTTTTTATTCACTGATAGTTTAATCATTAGCATTTAAACTAAATTAGAAAATCATTCCTTTACTGTTGAATCCGTCTAGATCGGCAGGATAGGCCAAACGGAAAGCCTTCTATTAGTTTCAAGTAGATAGGGAACACACGAGGACGCGTGCCTTTGCAGAATGGCCGTGTGACAATAAAGTCAAAGAGAAACAAAGAAAAGAAAGAAAAAGAAAACAAAAAAAAAAGAAAAAAAACATTTTTTTTTTCTAATGCGTTTACTAACGTAGCTAAAAATCATTTTCTGGGTAATTTGCGAATTATTAGCTAAACCCTAAATAATTAGTTATCAAATTACAGCCGAGTGGTTGTCTTTATCGCAATACAATTTTAATGTGTTGATCATTTGAACTCATCGATTTGAATGCGATTGTATTGACTCGATAAGTCGATACTAAGCCCACACAACTCATTGTTCGTTAGCTTAAATACGAAAAACCTGACAACTAGAGCAGTCAGTATTATACGGGTCGTTACGCTGCCCAGTTCTATAACTTAAACAATTAGAAAAACCTCCAAAGTGTAATTGCTGAGTGTGTATTTGTGAGAAAGTGCAAAGTAACGATAATGCGGAATTAATGTAACTGACCGTGTGAATGTTGAATTATTGTGGAAATTGTTGTAACTGCCCGAGTGTATGGAAAAATCTTAGTTGTGGATTTCTTTATTTTGCGACTTTATATTGGGTCAGAATTAGCCGAGCGGAAAAACTTAGTTCTATTGCAGATTTACACACGGGGACGTGTGTATTCGCAGAATGGCCGTGTCGTAGGAGACTTGATTAAAATAGTTTACTTAAGGATTTTTAGTTTTAACTTAGGTTCCAAGATTGTGATGTGGGTCCTTAAATGGTGTAAATGGTGAGTAATTCGTTTATTTACTGTAGTTGGTGAGACTGAATGGTGACCCGTTGAAATTTCATAAAAGGATCCTTCCAAACCAGCTACACGTGTCGTAAGCCACGGATCAATCTCATCGTAGTTAATAGGATGTTGTAGTTAACGTAGTTAGCTTATTCAGTATTACAGGGTGTTTGGATTGGAGACTACCCTGGCAATAGTTACAGGTGATGTCTACGGTGATTTTCTCCGATATATACATAAACGTACATAGACAATTTTATACCGAAATAGTTATAGCTGCTTGCTTAGATAGTGGTTTTTAACTTTGACTTTGAATGTGGCTAGGATTTTAGATCGTCGAATGTCCTCTGGAAGTGCGTTCCACAAACGTTTGGCTGTGACAGTGAAAGATTTGTCAAAGAAGTTCGTAGAATGCATTGGCATTTTTAATTTCAAACTCTCCGATGACCTTAAGAGGATACCAAAATAGCTTCGTGCATTTTTCTATGTACGAAGTTTTCATTTTTTCTTTAGAATGAATGGCTAGAGCTCTAATTTTTAAGTATATGTTTTTTCAATATATAATCTAGGATCGCATAAACTCAGAAACGCGATTGAAAAAAGTTTTCTCGATAGAAAATCTTAGCGAAACAACCTCTCTTATTTTTTATTTTTTTCATTTGTCAGTCTATTATCGCGTATAAACTAATGAAATAACTTTAAAAACATAAGTTACTATTCTAAATAGAAACACGTAAACCGGAATTAAAATATATTTAGTAGATTTTGAGTAAACAAGAAAAATATCCCTAATTCTTCATTTTCTATACCTACTAGCTGTGTTAATAGGTACATGTTGACGATAATATTGATGTAGGCCCTTAAACACCGGTTGTAAGTATCGTGGAAGTAAGTGGTATTTTTTACTAGAAATCAATCTAAGTTGACTGGTAGATTAACACCTAAGCGGCTTTAATGAACATATTGTTTTGAAAGTTTATAAATAAATAAAATTTTAATGTAGTTTTAAAACTTAAACATAAGCTGTTTAACAAGTGATTTGGTTTCGAACTTCTGCTTTAACGTCAAGGGTAGTATCGTACTAGTTATGGCTATAAAAATGTAATCGTTAAAAGAAAAATAATCCATTCGTTACTTGGCCCATATGAAATTAACATTCACGATTTCTTTAAATAAACAATAATATATTACGGATTTAGATGCGTATATTTGTTTTAAATTTTGGCCCGACGTTTCGGAGACTTTGCAGTCACCATGGTCACGGGTGAGACTGAGCTGTAATGTGTCTTCTACGCGTATATACGCGTCTAAATCCGTAAAAAGTAAAATTTAACAGATGAGTCGCGCAAGTGTTAGAAAATAATAATATATTAGTTATATATTTTGTCATCACCAAAAGAAATAGTACATAATCCTGTCCTGTATACATCCTAACCAATCTATTTAAAATCTTAATATTTACCTTCTCCTTTGACATCTTCAGTAGCAGCAGCAGCTGGCTCTGGTTCTTCCTCTTCTTCTTCATCAGCAGCAGATTTTTTTACTTTTGCCCGTTTCGGACCAGCATCATCGAATCCAACTTTTCCTGGGATATTTAGATTAATGAACATGCAATTATGAAAATGCATTCTTAATTATTGATTGAGCTGATAAAAGGAGATAGCTACTTGTTTCATAACACATTTGAATACCTATTGAAATTTAAATCGTGGTTTGCTGTATGGCAGCATTCTGAAATTACTAGAATAAATTTTAAATCTCCATCTATCCCTCCGTCGATCCCAGATCCTGAATTAACATTCAAAATTTGTATTGATCATTCAACACAAATTAACGACATTACAAATTTTGACGTATTATTAGCGTGTGCACAGGTCGCGTATATTTTTACCACCTAAAATGCACTATTGGGTGCTTACCATAACCTGCTGCTATTTGGGCTTTAGCTTCCTCCGAGTCTTTACGTATCGCAGTACCCTGGACAATGTATAATGGGAATGCTTTCCCAAAAGTTGGCTTAGGCTTCGTCATAAACTTATTGTGTCCATAATGATAGGCCACTTCGTCAGGTACCCATGCTGGATTAATCATTGTCAGAACACGTCCCACCTCTTCTGTTAGGTCCTAAGCAAAATATACAATTATGACATTCTAGATTATAGTTCTATATTAATTGCACATCAAAATAGAATGTCTACAATAACATCATTACTTGTGCACTAATTCCTTTGGTATGTTTCTAGTAGATAATAATATATACTGATTTATCTATCTTTATGTTTGCTAATACATATTTGGTTCACTACGCTATAAAAAAGTTAAGCATGTCAATAAATTTACTGTATCGAAAATATTTCTTCTCTTCTTCTTCTCCAGCCCATTCACGTCCCACTGTTGGGCACGGGCCTCCTCCACTTTGGGAGGGATTATGGTCTACTGTGCCGCGCTGACCAGGCGTGTTGGCACAGGGTTTATTTTCGAGTTTTCCGTCTCTCACAGAAGGTGTTATCTGTGTGCAATATCCCTTAGCTGACTTTTACAGCACCCTCGGGAGGAGATGGAGTGGTGACACTTGTATCCTCAATCCGTCACTACACGGAGGAATCGGTCACCACACGGAGCAATCGAAAATATTTAAATGGGAGGAATTAAATTAATTTAAAAAACTCGAGGTCTGAACTGAAATTGGATAAAGAGGACACTTTTAATATTATTTCTTGTGTAAATTTATTGAGTTTCTTACTGCTTCTGGCACATCTTCTTGATCGTCAGGTTTCTGTAGCGCACGGGGCTTCAGCCAATCAAGAGCGTCATCATCAATAATATTTGCACGTGATTTCTGCGACTCTTTCTGTCAAGAAACAACGTTATCAATCATATGGTTATTCTAATTTATTCTAAGTTAAGCATCACAGCTTCACGTACGTCTAAGCACTGTAATGTCTTGTTTAGAAGCACTTTATCTTCATTGTTATAAAGGGCGCGTTTTATCATAGCCTTCAACATTTTTATATAAAAGTTATTTGACTCCGTAGTAAAAAAAGTACGTAAGCACGTAAGCTATGTCGTACATCAAATGAAACACTGCTTAGCTTTCTAAGCGTTTGAAAACGAAGCGATTTTACGAGTAAATATTCTAGTCGCATTTGCATATTGTTTGATAGGTCTTTATTGGGCACAACCATGTTATTTGACTATAAATAATTCGAGGCACTTTAAGTTAAGCAAAGCAAGCGTAAACAAACGATTAGAGATTGCGTGTTTAAAGCATGCTAGATTGTATCTTTATTGGTAATCATTTGTGTAAAGGACAAAGGTTTATGATTCACGATAAATTCTGTTTTGTACTTACCTCAACATCATCTTCTGATTCGGAAGACATATTATACTATCATGATATTATATATGTTATTTAATAAAACAGACGATAATAGTGAAGTTCAACAAAGAAATAATACTACTGCAGTGTGTCGATTGTGTTTAGTAATATAGGAACAGAATAATATTCAACTGCATTAGTACTAACAGTAATGCTAATGTATCTATTACCTGCAGTACTGACTAGCAAACAATTTTACAATATAATTTTTGATAGTAATTTTAGTAATAGAGTTTTATGTGCAAATTTTTCTGTTAGTATCGATAAGAAGATAAACCTACCGTTACGAATTGAACTAAAAGTAATTTTGCAATGACGTTAAATTTAAAAAAAAAAATTGGCTCTGCCCTCAATTTAGCACCGGAATGCAAGAAACTAGTAGTTAGTATGAGCAAAACATACTCTCCCTTTTGTTATCGAATCTAGTACAAACACACTTAACGGAATACTTCATGTCGCAACACCATAGTAAACCTTTGAATTGTATAGGAACATGGTCATATTATTTCATGATTTATTAAAATTCAGTTAAAGTTATCAATTCTTTTGCAAATAGTGTAACTTTTTAATGTGTTTACAAACATTTCTTATGCAGAGCACTATTTTGATTACATTTTTATTAAACAAAAGCTTAGACCACAAGATTAGATGATCTTATTTACGAGGCTGACAAGAACTCATTGGGCACGGGCCTCCTTCACTTTGGGAGGGATTATGTTCTACTGTACCGTGCTAACCAGGCGTGCCCTATCTTCGAGTCGTCCGTCTCTCATAGAGGATGTGATCTTACTTCTTAGCTGACTTTTACAGCTCCCTTGGAAGGAGAGGGGTTGGTGACACTTGCATTCTTAATTCGTCACCACACAGATTAAGAATACTTATTTAAAAGTACTTAAAATACTTAAATACTTTAATAAGTAATTCAAATTGCGAAAATTCAAGTACTTTTAGAGTTTACGATTACAATTTTGTATAGCCAATCTTGGCTATAAAAGCGAAATAGGCGCTACCACTTTAACAGCCCATAAAAGTGACCTTATTGCTCATAAAAAGATGGTACTAGGTTCCATTATAAAATTAATTACACTATCTCAACAGCTTAATTTGTAAGAAATTTATTTTGGGAAAATATTGGTTTTAACATTTTTTTGAAATACATAAGTAGTTGTAAGTATTTACGCTTCACGCTTTACCTAGATATCTTTGCAATAAAAACGTTACATGAAAATGAATATTTTTCAAAATAAACTTTTTACAAATGAAATTGTTCAGATTGTGTAATTAATTTTATACGTAAAATTTTTCGATAATTTGACTAATAAATATGTACATAAATTGCAACCCAAAAGAAACAGTAATTTAATTATTTTTTAAATGATATGCAATGGTTTGGTATTCTAACGTATTTTGATATGATTTTGAAATTGAGGCGTACTTTTACTTTTAATATTTGCTTTTAACACAGATTTTAGTCCTTACGTTTATTCTAATCTTAAAAGTAATTTTAAAGTTTAAATATTTAGTTTATTCCATTGCTGTCGTTACAAAGTTTGTAAATTACTTTCAAGGCGGGTGTGTCACCAATTTATAATTAGTTCCCGTGTCTGGTATTAGGTAGTACTGGAGGCTTGACTTTGTGGTTACTTCGCCCGTATATGTATTACAAACTACAGTTATGTTTTACCTGAAGTTCTTTAGAAATTTTGAGTACTAGACGTTCTTTGGTTTTTTACTTAAATATAAAAAATATAGCTGTTACACGTACTTGTTTAAAGAAATAATGACAAGAAATGGTAAGCTTTCTAATATATAGTAGTAATTATATTTTTAGGATTTTCTTTGTCTTGTAGGTACTTATATAAGTTTAAGCACAATATTAATATCAATAAAAAAATTATTTCCCCTCCCCAATGTACGCGTGTAACTTTCCATTTGGTCCTTAGATATGTATTGAATACGGGTTTTTTGTATTTGTTGTTATAGTGACATTAGAAATACATCATCTGAGAAAATTTCAACTGTCTAGCTATTACCGTTTATGACTTAGACAAACGGACGTCTAGTGGACTTCCAAAAATGCGGTCCTTAACTGAAGAAGGATCGCACGAGACAGAATCCAATGGAAGTCGTTGAAGCAGACCTTTGCTAGGAGATACATTGAGCTACATGCCATACTACATATATCCATATGACACGAGAAATAGCGAAACTCCTCAGTTCAGGATAAAAAGGCTATTGAAAATTGTAATTGAAGGAATGCTAAAATGATCTCTTTACTAAACTATACGGCGGTATTAAATTCTCCTAGTCAGCTAGTTCCATCATGGATCATGCCACACCAGCACGGATCTTTTATAAGACATCTTACGACGACTAGTATTTTGATCTATTTTACGTGAACAAAGCGCATTCTCATAGCATTTACTGCTGACTTAACAGTCTCACAGAATACGATTATTTTTATTATTTATTTATCGCTATCTTTAATATCACCACGTGGGGTGGTGACATGTTTATTATAAATCTACGGAAATTTTATACAGCATGTGGTAAATAAGGGTACAGCTTGTTAGTTTCATAACCTAAAAATCTTACGCAAACAGCTATATAATGTGATAAAGTATTTTATTATTTTATCTACTCCTCTGTCATAACAAAATGTCAATAACGGGTTTAAACGGATATTATAGTTACTAAGTATGAAGAAAATATCTTAAGTAATAGCTTTTGTAAAAATTAAAAGTCATTCATGATGGAGAATTTATAATTCAATTTTCAATTGAATATAAAGCACCGCTTGTAGTTTAAAAACAAAAAAATGGCTGAATGATGTTGACAAATACCAAAACTTGACAAAAATTGTCTTCAATCTATTAATGAATCATGAATATTTGTGTAAGTAAATATATGTAAATTTATTACAAATAATTACAAAACAATGGTTTGAAAACCTGACAAATATTCTGCGTTGTATGACGTAGAATATTATTACTTGTACCTAACAATATCGTTTCTAATGACTGAATGACTTCGTCCGATTGTATATTTTTTAGATGTTTGAGTTTAACTAATATTAATAAATTAAATTATGGTCGAAACTGTGATTACCGCAAGCGGGACCATAATTTAATTTATTATGTAAAAGCATAGAATGTCAATTGCAAAATTAATAAATTCCTAATATTAGATTTTGAACAGATATAGGTATTACTTTTAAAATAATAAAAAAAAATTCGTGAAGTGTATAAATTTGAAAAAAAGTAGGTACCGTGAACAGAACATAGGAAAAACACAACTAATTTCAAACTTATATGTGTGTTTGTAATACGACTTTAATTTCAATAACTTCTCATCCTGTATCTATCATGGTCATGGAGAGGTTAGTTACTATACAGTTTACGATACAATAAAATTAGTCTTAAAATATTAATGGTAAAGAAAATACTTTGATTGTGAAAATGTGAAAGTTTTGACAGCGCCTAAAAATATATTTTCATAATTGACTCTTGGCAAGAAGTTAAAGGTTTTTTTTTGTAAATGTTCATAAATAAATCAAAACAAACATGTAAAAAAAATTAAAATTAAATGTATTCATATTTTACAGCTTTGATTTCAGTTCTAAATTTAGGTACATGGTACATAAATAATAAACAGATCATAAAATTTTATTGTTTATACCAGTTTCCGGTACGCATTGCGTGATGTACTCGTACATCAAAATTATTATATCCGATCGATGATGCGGTATTGGTGATAGCCGTTATCGTGATAACAAACAGTTTTAATAATGATTGCTATTGTTAATTGGAATAAAACCTCCAGTATCATGCTGGCTGCTCGGAAGTTGCGACGTAGAGGTACCTAATTTGTAACAAAAAATGTCATATTTTTTGTAGTTTTTATTATTGCTTAATATTTTTAGAAATAGATAAATAAAAAATACAGGATATATTTTAATGTCTATTAGTTTTCTCTCTATGGAATTTAATCAGTTGTTTTTAGAAACCTACAACTTCTGCATACAATTATGGTGTGCAATAAAAATTATTCTTATTTATTCAAGTTTATTTTCGTGTCACTGTCAGATAATAGAGCTGATTTAACATCTGCTTCAGGTGGAATTTATAGGAAAAAAATTATAGAAAACTGTAAAACTTTCAGTAGAAATAAAGTCTATGTAATAAATTTCATTAATTTTAGTTTTCAATGTCACCACGGTTCTCACATGTCATGTTTAGAGACTAGAATTGCGGATCTCTATTTCTACAAAGACCTTTCAGTTTTGCATTACGCTCGCTAATTTTTGAGATATGTCTTTTAGGACATAATCAGTCTGGCTAAGTGAGATTGGTTTAGCTCTCTCTTTCTATTTTCAATTTATGTAAGAAAGCATGCAGATTGCAAAGCAATGCCTGGAGCAAAAACTGCGAAATGCATTTTTTGCAATCTACATGCCTCTAGTATGAATGTGGTTGGAACTCCATCATCTCAGCAGAGAGACCATATAATCAGATTTCTAACTATAACAACGAAAGTCAAAGTTAAATTTCCAATAAAATCGTAGAACTTAATTAAAGGTATTACTTTTTTAAAAAGAATAAATAGAAATGGCGAGTTACCGGCGAACATATTTAAAAAAAAAACACGTCAAATTAAGAACTTTCTTTTTTCGAAATCCGTTGCAATTTCACACTTTATTATACTTACAGCTTCTATAGGAATCTCTTAGAGCTTATAGTTATATTTCATTTTATTCTTACATAAAAAGTGTTTATTCTACACTACAGATTATTAAGCACAGACTAATAGAGCGTTTATAGCAATATTGCAATCGACTTCACATTAATAGCAAAGCTTATAAACGGGTTTATAATAAGACTGGGTCACATTTAAGCGTGCAAAAGACATACACAATATGGTTATTGTAACACAAATATAATGGTGTGCTTCATAACACAATATTTGATCAAATGTGTGACCAAATTGGTCATAACATATTAGTTTAATTTAATAGACAAACACAGACGCCAACATTGGCCAAGACGGACACAAACATTTAAATAATATAGGACAAGGTCGTATATGCATTGAATACGCACATGCAAACTCCTAACGTTTGTTACTCACTCTCAAACGTGTTAGTAGTAATCCTATAGATTTCTCCTTGGATTTACTGCGCCAGAGTTCTGGCAATTTCTTTTTCGCCCCTTGCGGGCTATGAATCTAAATCAGGCAGTTAAAATTTAATTAAAATATTTAAATATACTGTTAGTTTGTAACATTTTTCAAAATACCTGTAAACCTTTTCGCGTGCTGTGTATTTCTGTAATTTTAATTTTAGTTTATAGTTATAATGAGATTTGTGACAAGGAACATACTTTTTTTTTATCTAACTAATATAAAATGAATAAAATTCTTAAACTTTTCTAAGCGATCCTAATTTTTAGCATTATTACGGAAATTGCTTTCAATACGAAAGGTATTCCTGTTAGGAAAAGGTCTGGAAAAGCTTCAGTTATATACAAATTTGATTTGTCTATGGTGCCTTATCTATTAAACAACTATACGATAACCGTTGAATGAACGTATGAATTTTGTTATCAGTTTTATTTCCAGGCTTAAGCCATTATAACTCATGACTTGGGCATTATCAGAAGTACATGCTAAGCTGCTGTCTACAGAGAAAATCAATCTCTTCTTAATGTGGGTGTCAGCCAGGACTTAGTTTTGAAAAGAGAGTCCAAATTTTCGTTTTGACGACTAAATTGGTCGGGAACAGTATGAAATCATGTGTTTTTGGGACTATCTTTGGCAATTTTGAAAACCTATGTCTCCCATGCTTCTTTAACCGCAATTTAAAGTTCTCTTTCAATTAAATTTTTCACTGTTGACATAGAAAAATCAATAACAGCAACCAGCAACAACATGTTGGCTTTCTTAGGGCTATATAGTTAGCTATATTAAGTACATTTCAAAACTTATTAAACTGCAATGATACTACAAAAGTCCAGTGATTTAATCTGTGTAATCTATCATTTCCATCTGTAACATCGCGTTATAATATATTCAACCAATAAATATAATATTCTTTTGACATTGAAATCACAACCCTTATTCAAATATTTAATGGCTTCTTATTTTAGACTAGCATGAACTAAACCCTTATTTATACGCAAATCTTTGCTAGATAGTGGTTTGAATTATGTAGACTCATTTGTAGACTTATTTGTATTTGGGTAAGCAGACAGTAGAATAGACACGAGCTATAAATTAGAGCTAGACTGTTTAATCGATGTAAAGAATTGATGTTCCTTTTCAGTAAAGTTCCGAATTGTTTGTTATGTTTTATGATTAAAATATTACAAACATATTTTATTATTGTGTCGTTTCATTAGTAATCACAGTTTGTTATTTATGTAATTAAAGAAAGTATTAACATAGTTTAAAACTACAACTAAATAGTTTTTTTATGTAAATACTATAACAAAAACCTGATTGTAATTATTTGGAATGAAACTTAAGACTTACCTTTTTAGGAGGCATTTTAACAGTATAAATTAAACTATACTTAATTAAAAAATACAATAACTTTACTATGTAAAAATATTTGATAACGTTGAAAAAGTTTGACAATTTTGTAAATAAATTTGACGGGTAAATGTGCTATTTTAAGATGCGCGCGCAGAGGGCGGTTGTCATGGTAACGGGGCGGAGTACCCCTTGGTATTCAGGGTCACTACTAAGCTTCAGTATTGTGTTGAGTTGAGGATCGATGTGTTTTTAATTTGGAGACAATCCAGTTGCTATAAGATAAAAACCTAGGTAAATATTATTGACGTTTTTAATTTTAAATCCTTATAGACATAATGTTGACGATACATTTAATTAAATAACTACTTGTTAAAATGTAAAGGATTTGTGTTCAGTTTTCGTATAACTAATTAGTTAATTATAATGGACGGTAAATTATGTGACAACGTGTTAAACTTTGATTATCTATTTATGACAGTGGTTTTTTTATGTATGTAATACTCTTGTAACATCCTAACTGTGCATCCTAACATCTGTCATATTTCATTTTTTTACCTATAAGATAGTAATTATCTTAGTAGATGTGTGTGACATTTAAAATCTGTGGTTTAATTTATAGGAATTTCAGAGTAAGCGAAAGTTAATTAAAGAATGGTGTTAAAAGAAAATTTTTCATGAGTCCAAGTAAAATACATACCTTGAGTTTAAGTAAAATACATCCCACCAAAAACATAAATGTGAAAAGGGAGAGCCAAGCTCAATACAAAGATTATGCTTGATTATGGACTTCGCCGCAAAAAGAATAGATATCTAAATGAGTGCCTTCTATGCAAAATCCAAATATGTATTTACAGGAACAAAATAATATTATAAACTAGCACTAAACTCTATTTCTTTGCTTTATTGGATGCCTATAGCAATTGCTGTAATTTAAAAAAAATACAGATCTTAAAGTAGGTTAAATATGACTTGGCCAGTTTTCATCAGAATTTTTCTATTCAAGTCATTTAATAAAGAACTATGATTCCATTTTTTAATTTTGGAATAATTTTAACATATTTTTAATAAAACACTTATATTAGTTCGGTACGTATCTATCAATGTATTAATCTATGTAATGGAATCTTTGAAAGCGATTATTACCCACTTGCAGTAGTGTGATTGATCAGATTTGGCTGACCTTAAAAGCAATATGAGTAATTCTATATTCTTGTACTGCGTCTCAGATAAACATAATAATATTTCCATTGTAGATTTGCGTACTGCGGGATGTTGAGTTTCATTATTTGAACACTTCATTGAATATTAATAGAAATAATAAATTTATTACAAATTGTGTAACAACGAGTGGTGCCGTTTATACAGTACTCTAAATACCAGAATACTATCTGTCCTGGCATTTATACTACATCTTCATTCACTATGTATCGTAAAATTAAAATTGACGGGCTTCGTGGTCTGTAACGGACTGCTGTTCACGAGGTCGAGGGTTCGATTCCCGCACGGGACAATCATTTGTGTGATGTTTATAAATGCCATACAAAAGTTTGTTCTGCGTCTGGGTGTTTCTATATATTATAAGTATTTACAAAAGAAAAGTAGTTTATGTAGTATATCCATATTCTGGTACCCATAACACAAGCATGTAAGCTTAGCTTAGGACTAGAGGATGTTGTGTGATATATCCCTGAATATTTATTTATTTTATTTAAAATAATTAATAAATATTTATAGTCATTTCTTATAATATGTCAAGTGGACAAAATATACAGAAATTGAAGTTATTAAGATCTCTAAATAATAAAACTACAATTTTGTCCAATTTTCGAATCTAAAGCCTTAGGACGTGACAAATTATCCAATGGATCACTAGCCATTATTCCAGTTTTATTTCTAATTTAATTACAGTTATTCATAAGCTGTTTAACATAAAACTACAAGCTGGCGTTGTTGGAGAACCCTAGAGCCGTATGGCTAAGAGATCTACAATATGCTCCTGAGGTCCTGGACTTGGAGCAGTGGACTGAAGATAGTGGTATCAGCAGTGATGATACAGTTGATCGTTTTGGGAATTTAGGACAAGTAAGTTGTACTTCGAACACAAAAAGATTATAAGTAATCCAAATATGATGGTACATTTAGGTTTTGATCCTTTTAAAATTGAGCCAAACAATCAAAATAATTTGCTCCCAAGTTTTATAGATTTTTTATGATTTATTTTACCTCCAGTGTTGGAAAACTTAGTAGAGAGTACTCTGTTGTATTCACCACGTCTGATAGAGCTCATCAGTTAGCTCTATCCAACTTGGTGAATGGAAATTCTTATCCTCGTGAAGGCAATTTTATTTATATAAATGTCTCCGTTGAACGCTATTTAGTTAAACTCACATTTTATGCCTAACTTTAATGGCTACTCTAAATGTCACTGTTTTCGTATTTAGACATTAATTAATTAGTTCGATTATAACTTAATGTTTAAAAGCGTAATTACGCTTTCAAAGTTATAGTACAAAGTGTGTTCTGAAAATACTGAGGAATGTGTTAAAATTTATGTTAATTTTGTTTACAGTCAAGCGGAGAAGGTAGCCGCAATAATAGTAATGAGCAGTTGTATAAGGACGAGGTCAGTATTAGTACAGAAATTATTCATCCTACATTTTTATATTCCTAATAAATAAGCTGTTTTGGATTCGCACCATTAACATTTGAAACTAAAGGCCATATCAACATACCTGGTCAGTGCAATATAAGGCCAAAAAATCAGTCCCAATTCAGAGTAGACTTTTGACCAGCAAGAGGCCGTTCAGGGGCTGAGGCAGTTGTTATTTAAAGTCATCTCGTATTATATATATAAGTTTATGATAAGCATTAGGTATTATATACGTCACAAATTTGTACGATTACAGGTGAATTTAAAAATGAAAGACCGAGGAATAGACCGTCTATACGATGGGAAGCAGTCTAGCAGTGATCCAATCGACATGCAAGGAAGTTCAGGGTCTGACCGTGCTTCACCTCCACTCTACGAAATAGAGCTGACAGCTTCAGACGAAGATGATGACGGTTCCGTTCTTGAATTGGTAATACCAATGCAGTCTTCTAGGTACCAGAGGGTACCGACTTCTTCACCAAAAAAAACGAAACCAAAGGCCACTAAAAGATACTTTTGTAGTCTGATGTGCTGTGGTCGTAGTCGTAAGTAGATAGGTTAGTTTTATGATCTTAATGTTAAACTAATGAGTGTATTACAATGAGCCAGGCAGTGTAGTTAGGCAATGCGATAAACATGTTAGGTTATACATATATTAAGCTTTGGTATCAATATAACATTTTTTTAAATCTTATCTTTGTATGTCAAAGTAAGGTGTTTTTTTTTGTTTACTCCTTCTGCCCTACCGGGCCAAGGTGCTGCCTTAACTTGTCTTACTATGACCCAGCGAGGGTAGCCCGACTTGGCTGGGGAACATCAGGTCTCCCCGCCGTCCTAATATGGCCTACTGCCACAATTTGTGTAATTGGGCGGGTAATATTAATATGTAACTCGAGACCCGCCGCGCGTGACCACCTCGCTGGGACGGGCCACCGGCTATTGTGCGTCGACGACCGACCCCTGCCTGGAGAACGTGTAAGGTGTGTGTCATGGTAAAATGAAAATAAATCTATTTGAAATAAATCTATCTATTTGATATATATCTATTTTGATGCCTAGTTTTTAAGTAGATATGTAATTTTAATTTAATTTATTTTAAAGGTACTGTACATATTTTGTTTATAAATTTTAGTTTTTAATTGTAAATTGTTTATATCTTTACTTATTATAATACAAAGTCATTATTTTTGTATGTATGTCCCTATATGAGCTTATATATTTGATAGTAAATCTATTATTTTGTATTGTCGGCTACATTGTCTAGCTCAAAATTAATTGAAAAATTATATGTTGACGTAGAAGTAAGATGTTAATTTGGTGTTTTCAAAATGTTAAATAAGCATAAAACTTTTTATAATGATACTATTTTTATGTAAAATTACCTTGTAAGTATTTTATTAGAATAAGAAAACAGTGTCAAATTAAAAAAAAAAAATGTTATTTAAAACCTTTTTTCTCGACGTTTTTTAGTAGTTATATAATAATTTTAAATGACGTTTAATGATTTATTATGACGTAGATTATTTTTCCTACTTTAGCTTTTGCCATTGAAATCTAAAATTTAACTAGGAATAATATTTATAAATAAATAATAAATAACTGGTTAATTATATGAGTATTTAATGTTTTTAAACTTTCGCGACTTGCACACATATTAATAAATAATCACCGGGTCTACTTCACGAGAAATATAATTTATTTTAGGTACGATACCTGTTTTTGTCCCGACGTTTCGATCGTTCACCCGTGACAACGGTCGATACAAGTCGATCGAAACGTCGGGACAAAAACAGGTATCGTACCAAAATAAATTATATTTCTCGCGAAGTAGACCTGGTGATTATAATATATATATATTAATATTAAATGAGTAAGTGGTAATTTTAAAGTTAAAATTACCATAAAATTTAACTAGTGTTTGAGTTGAAATTAAAAGATAAACTTACACCATATTCGTGTAAAATAATTTAATAATGGTGCCAATTCTACGTCCACAACTAAACTTAAGCAAAAAATGAAAACAACTATTACTGTATTTTGATTAATTGGCTATATTGTTGTGCAAATTTATATTAATTAAAATCTTTAGTCTATAATAAACAGTTTTTATAACATGAAAGATCAGTTAACATTGCTGAATTGTGTTATCGACACTATCAAAATTCAATTTTTAGTCAAGTTTAGTTAAGTTATGCGCGTAGAATCGGTACCAATATCTAGTCTAAGCCAAAACGAGAATAAAGTTTTATATTTTTAATTCATACTTACATTTTAAGATGAATTTTCTCGTCAATTACTTGAGCCAATTCTGTATAGTTAAATATTTGCATTATTATATCGAAATTTTTAAAACCTTAAACGACTGGACTAAGGCCTATTTGAATTTAGAATATTCAGGAACATATTTTTTTTCTTCGGCACTTTGCCCGTAGTTTGCATGTCTTTAGAGATTTTAAAAATAAAGTTGAAATTGAAAATAAAAAAAAAGAGACAACAAAAAATAAAGTTGAAATTGAAAATACAAAAAAAGAAACAACAAAATCGAACAAAGGTTAATATGAGGTTAATTTTATTATTTAAATTATGACTGAATGATGTCATTTTAAGAAACGAAATAATTCTTCCATTCTTGTTACAACTAAGATTATTTTAAGCTATTATTAAAAAATATTATTATAATTATAGTGTGTCCATTTACAAAAAAGAAATCGTTTAGAGATACAATATTTTTTAACATTAATTTATTCAAACAAAACCATACTTTTCAGTCATCCGTTTCTATGGTGATTAAAAAAGGAAACGTCGGGCTAAAATTTTAAACAAATATATATGTATATAGCCGTAAAAAGTGGTGTTATCTTTTTAGTGATTTCTATTTCGCAATATTATATACAGCATGTATCATTATGATGGATATGACATTAACTTCACAATAATTTTGTCGAAACTTCTATCAAAATGATATTGAAACCGAAAACTGAGTTAAACTACTTTTGACGGGCTTCGTGATATAGTGGTTCATGTAACGAACTGCCATTCACGCGGTCTCGGGTTCGATTCCGACAATCATTTGTGTGATCTTTATAATTGTCATACAAATGTTGTACTGCATTTGGATGTTTCTATTTATTATAAACATGTATTTAGGTACAATTTACAGGAGAAAAGTAGTATATGTAGTATACCCGTATTCTGGTACCCTTATCAAAGGATAGGCATAGGGACCAGAAAACGTGTGAAATGTCTATATATTTTGAAGCCTTTTCACTTAAACCTTTTTACGTGTCTTAGTTGTTACGAATTATAGTACCTAAATAGCCGCCAAAATCGCTCCTTACATGGGGTAATTAACTCCATGGGCACTCGATTATTTTGCCTTTCGCTTTGAGAGAAATAATGAAAAACTTTCTTTGTACCGGCATGAAATTCATACATCAACTACCCCTGTAGAGCTACTGGAATGAGAAGAATAAAGTAAATATAGTTTTAGTTTTCAAAACAATCATAACTATAGACTTATTTATTTGTGAATAGAATAATACTATTTAGTTATATGTTTGAGTTATCGTTGTGGTATGGCCTACAAATTATTTAAGAACAAATTTTGTTACTTTCGTTGTAATATTAATAAACAGTTATATTATTAAGTCAGTTTCTATAACTTTATTAAACTATTTCCATTTTTTTTGGTTTCCCGATGACAGTTCCTGTTTTTCTTAACTAAACGTTTTTTACATTGTGTGTAAATATTTTTATAAAATAAGACGCAATGTCATACCAGATTTGGAGAAACAGATAGAGATGGAGCAAATAATAACGGTCTTGTTCATAATGACTTATCAGAGGTTTAAAAGTTTGCTAAAATGGGTTGGCGAAAGTTGTCAAAACTTGTTATTCATAATAGTCTTTTTACTCTAAACCTCCGATAAGTCATTATGAATAAGACCATTAATATTTACTTATAATAAAACATAGTCGTTATTTTTGTATGTATGTCCCTATGTGAGCTTATAGTTTGAAAACTGCGCAACGGATTTTGACGCGGTTTTTTGATAGATAGAGTGGTTCAAGAGGATGTTCTTTTTTGTATAATATACTAAGGTTAGGTCTAAAATGGTCTCAATATGTATAAACGTGGGTGAAATCGAGGCCATTAGCTATCATTTTATCAAATTAAGATGCTTACAAGATCATACCAAAGTTGGAAAAGCCGATTGGGATGGGACAAATAATATATACGAGTAAATGGATGTATATGAATGTATGTATGATGAATCTGTAATAATAAAAATTAAGAAATTGAAATAGTTTAACCAACTTCAATAGTTACAAAAGAGGCGTTTTAATTGTTGTTCTACATTTATTTTATTGTATACTTCTCAGTTTTATTTTATTGCTACATAACAAAAACACGCTGTATATACACAAAATGCTTGTGAATGTCAAAATTTAATTAAACATATTTTTTAACGAAAATACAGAATTTTATAAGGTATACTATTTGCAATGTATTCATTAATAAATTGAAATAATTGTCTTAGCAGTTGTTTCATTAAAAAAAAATTTGTCTACCTATGACTTAAAAAGAAAGGAAGAAAGAAAGAAAACGCTTATTGCTGCAGTATCCACTACAATATCCAAAAAAAATACTTAGGTAAGTACAAAAAGTAAAAAATTACCAATATAAACAACATGTACTTTACAGGAATTGACAGTGACAAGAGTATATACTTAGTTTAGGTCAGGGGTGCCGCGGCTGGGTTGGTGCATTGATCACAGAACAATTATTAACAAAACCCCTAACTACCCCTTCTTGAGAACGTCCGTGGTACACTAGATGGCGCACCAAAGAACTTAAAACCACTGAAAAATATAATACCTATAGCACGGCCATTTGGTAGTCTTACCTGGAAAGTTATTCGGGATTTTTGAATATCGGCAATATTGTTGATTATGATTTGATCTTTCCGAATTTCAATTTTGCCACCTCGTGTCTTTGCTGCTCGTGTCGCATTTGACAGGAAAACGTACAAAATATTTCTGCTGCCAATTTTTAAAACTTCCGGAACACTTTCCAGGTGCTCAAGTCTACTATTTTGGAACAATTGTCATACCGGCACGATACCGGCACGATACCGTTGCAATTGAAGTCAAATATCCGTAGTCTGCTATATGCCGTCATAACGGTCGTTCAGTGGTAATAGAATTGTCGATCTCTTTTATCTATGCATTGAATTTTCGGTCTCTTTTATCTATGAATTGTGTTAGAATGGCATGTATGTGTTGCCGTTTTTAAAAAAATGCGTTAGTTGAAGTGATTTTCGAAAAACTACTAATAAACATTAATTTATGAATTTTTGCAATTGACTTGCTATGCTTTTACTAAATAAACTAAATTATAGTGGAAAAAATGATAACCATGAGCGGGACTTGAACCCACGACCTCGGAATACCGTTCCGTTGCTCTCCCATCTGAGCTATCATGGTTCCCGCATATGTTTACCAAATCTTCCACTACAACCTTCTCAATGTGAGTTAAACATCGTGCGATGTTTTGTGTACAACGCCATCTATTGAGCGGTTTGCACCAACTCGATCAATCGATCACTTAGTGTTCTTTACAGAACACAATTGGACCGAAATAATGACTGTACATGTATTTCTACATTAATTTATGAATTTTTGCAATTGAATTGCTATGCTTTTACTAAATAAACTAAATTATAGTGGAAAAAATGATAACCATGAGCGGGACTTGAACCCACGACCTCGGAATACCGTTCCGTTGCTCTCCCATCTGAGCTGTTTCAAATCTAAAATAATTTTTAAATTACGCCTAACCTTCTTGTCAATTTATTTTAGATCTTCCTTATATATAAAAGGTCGGAGACGGTCAATCTCATAATTGTATTCGATTTTCATTAGATGCTGAGAGAAAATGTAAGTTTTTGTTAAAAAAGAGAACATAAAACTATTTCTTTCATTATCCTAAATCATAAAAATGTATTGAAGTACTTAGTTATAAACGTGAACCTTTAACAAACCTCCTCTACCTTTCACAATCAATGTGAACTAACAATTAAAATCAGAATATTTAAAACATATAGTTTTGCTACTCGATAGCAGATGGCGGTTTATTCAACTTTAAATGTATAACAAGAGTTCACCACTTAACCCAAGGAATTATGAAAGTTTATTATTTAGACAGATGTCTGAAGCCAATCAACATAAATTTTGTTTATTTAATTAAATTAAAAAAACAAAACCTTAAGCACTATTATCAAAAGGATATATGTATATGCAGAGTAAACCTGAATATCTAATCATTTTCATTAAAAAATTATAAACTAAATAATAATAATAATAAAAAGCTGTATAAAGTATTCTACTCGATATAGTAATATAAACTAAATAACTGATATCCTGTAGAATTTTTACAATCTACTTTTATGTCAGAGAGCCATTTGCAACGGGCACAGTATTGCAGTGGTTAGCTCTGGATTGCCGTTCACGACATCGCGGGTTGTATTCTTGAATTGGAAAATATTTGTAGGCTTGCTGCTGCTAGGACGATAGACAGCCCTAGGTCATCGGCACTAGACCAATGCTCATGGAGACCGAAGATCGTTGAGCACCCTTCGACACCCTGTGCGTCTTCTGCAGGAGGGTGATTATAGCAGTTCTCCCGCTCACGCTCTGCCTACTCCGATTGGAAAGGTGTGATGATAGGTTGATTATGATGATATAAGTATTAAGTTAATCTCTCCATTTATAAAATAAGTCAATCTCCATAAAAAAAATATTTGCAATTATATATTCTGCTATGCGGCTGATATTTTAAAAATATTTGCTATATTCTGCTATGCGGCTGATATTTTAAAAATATTTGCTATATTCTGCTATGCGGCTGATATTTTAAAAATATTTGCAATATTCTGCTATGCGGCTGATATTTTAAAAGGAACAAATCAATAAATTAATAGTTTTATTGGCTACATTCCGTAAACAGGTAATCCTCTGTCTGTTGGACCACCTTGCCTTTCCCGTTTGGCTTGCTTAGGTTCAAGCTTAAGGCTGCTACCATACATAGATATTTAGGTATTATCAAATAGTGAATATTATGGAATTATTTCACAAGCCACAAGTAAATATAATTTAAGACTATAACTTGTAGTCTTTATTATATTATCTGTGCTTGTAGACACAATACGTCGTCTTATCGCTCAAGTAAAAATAAAACAATGGCAAAAAGCACATTTTAAACATTAAATCTGATTCAGTAGGAGGTATTCTAATAAGATTGCGTATTATTCTATTCTAGACTTGTAACAAAGAGCACTCAACTCGGGCCTTCTGCAGATTATCGAATACCACATCAATGCAAATAACGCTAATATTATACATGAGCCAACGTGTCATGAATACAAAATTCACAGGTATGTACTCGTAATAACCTACTAGATAGAGCTCTAAGCTAGGCTTTGTATATAACTTCAAGTGTAGAATTATCGAGCTTACTGTTAGACTGTTGTGTTTGAATTATTTATCAACAAGACTACATAATTAAAACCAAGAATATTTAAGTGTACGTCTGAAGAAGCAAATGAGAACTTTATGTAAGTGCTTAGTGAATAATCGCAAGTAATCTGTGTGGAGTATTCTCTAAGTTTAAGTATATGTAAGGTTTATTAGCCCCGCGCTTTTAAAGTGCGAGTGGTACACGTGAAGGCTGTTTTATAGCGTCTGGGTGGTTCGACGGCGCCCCGCGTGGTTCAATGGGTGCGGGGCGGCGTCTCATCGCTGACTGCCAGTCGCGAGTCGAGCCCCGGAGGGGCTGCACGTGTCCTCTCTCCCGTTAAGCGACTTATGTAACCATCCGCACGGTGAATCCGCAGCCTCCGTGCCCCTTCCTCCTCAACATCGACCCCGCGGCTTAAACCCACGCGCTTTATCACACGGCCGCGCTCTCCGACCGTGCGCGGTGCGAACACGCGTAAATAACCCTTGCGGATCCGGCAAATCGTGCGTTGTGGAATTATTGTCAGCTGAGCAGTGACATAATCGATGCAGTAAGTACAGATGTCTACTAAGAAAATGAAATGCAACTCTTATGTAATGAGAATCAGAAATTCCCGGATTTAAATAAGTACCTTCTGTTAAACGGATTCGACATTAATGCGCTATTTCTCTGAAGAAACCCCTTCGCATGTCTCACTAATGACCAATGGGTAATGACACTCGTTATCGCGTTCAATTACTTCTCAAATGATGCTCATAAACGGTTTCGAATGCCACTTTGAATATAAATAGGAGTTTACAATAGGTAACTCATTTCTTTAAGTGATTGATCATTTTTTCACATAAGTTTATGAATATTCGTTCATAAATATTTCACAGAGATTTCAATAAAAGCATTGTATGTAAGTACCTGAAAGAATTTCTATAAATTGGCGCCTAATTGGAAAGGTCTTCACATAAAGAACCATTCATTCGTAGAAAACTGATGCAGGGATAAATGTTCAATACTTGCTGATACGGTTCATATTTTCTGAAAGCAGTATATTAGTTCAGTTTCGTATGGCTGAATAGATTGCTTCCGAGATCTTTCTAAGAGAGAAATATTTTGTAGTGTGGTGTTGTTATAAACATGGTGTAGTAATTTCGTTTCATTGTGTTACTAAATAAACAGCTAAATAGTTATTTTATTCTTTACTAGATATGACAATTTTTATCGAGTGCACGTACCACCACCCCATTCTTTTCAGTCTAGGGAAAAATGTCAACCAACATTATAATCTTAAAAGATAGGATACATTATACAAAGCGTTATACCAAACAGACTCTTAATTGTCATATATTAGACCAAATATTATTATATATCTGCCTCTGTAGAAGTAGTCCAATTATTCCAATAGGACAGTTACTCGCTGAAAAGATTTTTGTTCTAAACTGCCCATTTCGTATGAGCTTTCAAATATTTTAATTTCGAATGAAATGAATATTCGAAATTTAAATAAGTATTCATCCTAATCATGGTACAAAAGCACAACGCCAGGCTTTGGAATCAATTTGCGTTCACGAAGTCACGGTTTTGATTTCTGCACAGAACAATTATTTGTATGATGCATTCAGTACGTTTCTATTTCGCCTGGGTGTTTCCTGTAGACTATAAGCATTAAAGTATTTTTTTAAAAGAGGATATGATATTTTACTTATAGTCATAATTTGATCTTGATCTTGACTTCGAGTAAAAAGAAGATTGATAGTATTTGACTTAATGTCTGTAAGTAAAATTTTAAGAATTTTGCAGTCTCTCTGGATTGCAGTTATGAGATCTTAACTTAATATTCATGGAATTTTTTTAAATAAAGCTATAACTAAAGCGACATTATCGTATGTGATAAAAGCGTCTTTTCTGTAAATAAATATCTATAAAAAAACCGTTTTCGAGAAATCAAGTAACATTAAAAAAGATTTTAATTCCATTACGAAACTTCTTTTTTTTGAAGCCGGTAATAATCTACTTATGTGGTAGGTTAAAGTTAAGTCATAGCTACCTTAGTTCTCTTCATTTAACTAGACGCTATTTCGAATACAATAAAATCATCCTTGTGTGTAATTAAATTTTGTGCTGAATTCAGGCACAGTAGCTTCCAATATAACAGAGCGGCATAACGAATTTATAATTGCGAATGGCTTAGAGCATAGCCAGTGGCATTGACATACAAAACTGATGCTACAGTATTTTATCAGATAAAAGTATTGGAGTTGAAATGCGTTGGGTCGCGTGTATTTCATTTTTTTTATTTATTTATTTATTTATAATCTTCATGCACACAATATACAGATATATAGGCGGACTTAATGCCGAGGGCATTTTCTACCAGTCTATCTTTGGGTGATGCAGAAATTTAGTTTAAGTAGGGTATAGTAATATTTTAGGGTTTCATACAAAAAAAGAAACCCTTAGGTATAGTCTTACTACGGTAGCCGTCTGTCTATCGGTCTGTCTGTCGGTCCGTCTAACTTTTTTTACTTCGCAACGGCTGAAGATGTTAATTTGAAACTAATAGCCAATGTAGATCTGTGCGGTCTCATGCTACAATTAATTTTTACGGAACCATAAGTGTGCGAGTTATTTCGCTCTTAACAGGATTTTATGCTTGTTATGAGGACCAGACAGAATACAGATGCAATTACTGCCATTTACAATAATACCAAATGTAGATCTATGCGGTCTCTTGCTGCAAAAAATACAATCCATATTTTAGATCTATATTTAGATTTAAAATATATGGCCATTACCATAGCCATAGTTACGGTCATTTATGAACTTTCAAGGAATCAAAACTTACAGGTTTTTTTAAATAAAATATGTTGATGCTTGATCCCATTCCACTTGATGGTAAGTAGCAATGGAATCTATGATCGGAAGGCGCATCAACTATTTAAGTAAGCCTATTTACCCTATTTTTGAAAGAATATATATTTGTTTGCCAGCATCCCACTGATATATCTTCTTTACTTATTTTAAAATAAACACAGTAATTATTTTTGTATGTGTGTCCTTATATGAGCGTACCAATTCTACGTGCACACCTAAACTTAACTAAAAATTAAAATCGTTAGCATAATATTTTCTAACACTTGCGCGACTCATCTGTTTAAATAAAACTACTTTTTACGGACTGTCTGTAAGTCTCACCCGTGACCATGGTTACTGCAAAGTCTCCGAAACGTCAAGCCAAAATTCAAAACAAATATACGCGTCTAAATCCGTAAAAAGTAGTTTTATTTAAAATCGTTAGTTTAAAATACACAGTTTTTATAATAAGTTAGTTTAGTTAACATTGCCAAATTATGTTATTGACACTATCAATTTTCATTTTTTTGTTAAGTTTAGTTGTGCGCTTAGAATCGGTACCAATGTCTTCAAAATTACACAACGAACTTTGGTACTTTTTTTTAAATGGGCCTCAAGTCTGCTAATACAATGTTGTCACAATGACAGCTCAATGGCACCATTATGGCGCCATAGTAGCATCATCTGTGACAATAAAACAAGTTTGGTGTCATTATAACACCATAATGGTGCCATAATGGCGGAATTTTATCAAATTTGGTAGTCTACTATTACTTTTTGTCATAATGACGCCTTAATAATTAGCAGACTTGGCCCCCAGATGTGTGATTGTGATGAAGTCAAGGAAGTGTGTTTGGATCGTAGCAGATAGCGCACTATAGTGTCTGCTTATCCCCATGTGAAAAAGGTGGCATAATATGATGATGATGATGTTATATTGTAACAATTATATATTTTCTGCTTATAAATAACTTACGCGTAAAGCTAAAATGCTGTATCACCTTATACAGCTCTTAAGTTACCAGACTTCTGCTAATCGAGCTATTACATATAATATAATAGCTCAATAAAAACACATCTAAAGCTATAATAACACCAATTTATAAAACTGAGTTCTCTATTCACAAAAAAAACCACATGTAAAAAATGTTCGTGCATTTCGTACTATGAAACAAAGGCTTTTGTGGCTTCAGAGGTCGGGCAAGTAACTATTACGTGGTAGGGTTAAAGTATCATTGTTACAATGGTAAAAATACATTTTAAAAAGTTATATTTTCAACGTGCATTTAAGAAAACAGTTGGGCGACAAAGTTTAGTTGATGTAATTTTGCGAGCATTAAAATATCTTAGACAGTCCCAGTTCGTACCTACGTTATAATGCTGAAATAAAGGGCTCTACAAACGACATTTTATATGAAATATTAATATACGCAGCTTGCTATAGGTAATTTATATCTGTTTCTTTCTCGTCATCATCATCATCATCATCTTCATAACATCACGCCTTTTCCCATGGGGGTAGGCGCCATCTGCTACGATCCAAACATACTTCCTTGGCTTCATCCACACTCATACATCTGGTCATACATGCCCAACGGTTGTTTGTCATTTTGTTATGTCTGTTTCTTTCTCGCTATATTAATATATCGTAATATTATGCCGTTTATGGCGCCAATAATAATATTACACTTCTCTTCAGCCCATTAATGTCCCACTGTTGGGCCGCGCTGACTGGACGTGTTGGCATAGTGTTTACTTTCGAGACCTTCGTCTCTCACTGAGGATTATCCCTGAGATATCCGTCATCATACGGACGTAATTATAATGGCACACAAAGGCGTATTTTGAAAATTAGCACCCCGGGCCATTTGATTTGACGTCCCGGGCCAATTTAATAAGCCGTAATATAAATTAATAGAGATAGAGCAAAATTTGAAACTTGAAGTCTTTTGCCGCCCTTCTCAGGCTGGCTGCCCCAGGCCATGGCCCCTATAGCTCTGGGGTAAATACGCGTCTGATAGTACATCATTGCAAAGTAAATATTAATTTGCTTCTATAAATGATTAGTGCTAACATTATTAGTGTTTTTACACGCTTTATATTAGCTTCACTTGTATGTTTGTTTGTATGTTTGTTTGTATGTTTGTATGTTTGTAACCGACTCCTTTGGACGCTATTTTGACCCACTTTAAACGGTCAGATTCTATTCAAATTTTGCACACCTGTCAAAGACCGATGACAATGCAATAATTCGATTAAAATATCCGATTATCCTGGTTAGATTCGCCAGGATTCATTAATCTCTTTCCGGATCCTTTGCATGAGAGAAAAAGAGAGGGCTAGTACGCGAACTACGCATGCGCGCATTTCCAGAGAAACTCTTTTTTCTATTTTTTACTTGGGTTTGCTAAATCGTGTATTTTAGTTATTTTAAACTATTATTTGTAATAAATTGAGGTAAAACGATTTGTAATCTTTTTATGCACATATTAATGATTAAATAATAGCTTTTTGACCTTATATACAAGGATAATAGATGTTTTTACTGTTTACTAGCTGACCCGGCAAACGTTGTTTTGCCATACTACAAAAAAACAAAGGTTTGAAAAATAGATGTTGGCCGATTCTCAGACCTACTGAATACGCATGTAAAATTTCATAAAAATCAGTGAAGCCGTTTCGGAGGAGTACGGTAACTAACACTGTGACACGTGAATTTTATATATAAGATTATAATGATTTTCTTGACGGGCCTCGTGGTCTAGTGGTTTATATAACGGACTGCCGATCACGAGGTCTCGGGTTCAATTCCCGGTCAGGACAATAATTTGTGTGATGTTTATACTTGTCATACAAATGTTTGTTCTGCGTCTGGGTGTTTTCTATATATTATAAGTATGTATTTACAAAAGAAAAGTAGTATATGTAGTATATCTGTATCTGGTACCCATAATATAAGCATAGAAATATAGCTTACTTAGGGACCAGAGGACGTTTAAAAAAAAAACTGTTCTGCGTCAGGGTGTTTTCTATATATTATAAGTATGTATTTACAAAAGAAAAGTAGTATATGTAGTATATCTGTATCTGGTACCTATAATACAAGCATAGAAATATAGCTTACTTTGGGACCAGAGGACGTTGTGTGAAATGTCCAAAAATATTTATTTATTTATTTTGTTTACACTGTATTAGAATGCTACTTAAATTACATGCAAAATTATTATTTAACAAAAAATGCAACGTTTATCAAAATTATATTATTATTATGTAACTATCACAAAAAACAGGTCAAGCACGTGTTGGACTTGCACACGAAGGGTCGCAACTTCGTACGCGTGGAATTTAGGAATCAAGCCTTAAGAGGATACCAAAATAGCTTCGTGCATTTTTCTACGTACGAAGTTTTCATTGTTTCTTTAGATTGAATGGCTAGAGCTCTAATTTTTAAGTATATATCGGAGAAAATCACCGTAGACATCACCTGTAATTATTGCCAGGGTAGTCTCCAATCCAAACACCCTGTAATACTGAATAAGCTAACTACGTTAACTACAACATTCTATTAACTACGATGAGATTGATCCGTGGCTTACGACACGTGTAGCTGGTTTGAAAGGATCCTTTTATGAAATTTCAACGGGTCACCATTCAGTCTCACCAACTACAGTAAATAAAAGAATTACTCACCATTTACACCATTTAAGGACCCACATCACAATCTTGGAACCTAAGTTAAAACTAAAAATCCTTAAGTAAACTATTTTAATCAAGTCTCCTACGACATATATGTTTTTTCAATATATGATCTAGGATCGCATAAACTCAGAAACGCGATTGAAAAAAGTTTTCTCGATAGAAAATCTTAGCGAAACAACCTCCCTAATTTTTCATTTTTTTCATTTGTCGGTCTATTATCGCGTATTAACTAATGAAATAACTTTAAAACATAAGTAACTATTATATATAGAAACACGTAAATCAGAATTAAAATATATTTAGTAGATTTTGAGTAAACAAAAAAAATATCCCTAATTCTTCATTTTCTATACCCACTAGCTGTGTTAATATGTACATGTCGACGATAATATTGATGTAGGCCCTTAACAAGTTATACAAAAAATCCGTCCTCTTAAACCACTCTATCGTTTAAAAAAAACTGGTCAAGTGCGAGTCGGACTCGCGCACGAAGGGTTCCGTACCATTATCTATGCTACATAAGGCACGTTATTAATAAATGAGCAAACAACACACACAATACTTAATTAATCACGTTTGTTGTATGAGAGCAAGAAACGGTAAAAAAAATATTGTTGTAAATGTTTGTTGTATGGGAGCCCCCCTTAAATATTTATTTTATTTTATTTTTAGTATTTGTTGTTATAGCGGCAATAGAAATACATCATCTGTGAAAATTTCAACTGTCTAGCTATCACCGTTCTTGAGATACAGCCTGGTGACAGACGGACGGACGGACGGACGGACAGCGAAGTCTCAGTAATAGGGTCCCGTTTTTACCCTTTGGGTACGGAACCATAAAAAAGCCGCATCCAAATCCGTTGCGTAGTTTTGAAGATATAAGCTCACATAGGAAAATACATACAAAATAATGACTTTGTTTTATAATAAGTAATGACTAGTTCGATCCTAAATGACGCTGCAATATAAACTATCTTATTTATCTGTACATGTAAGTATTCGTCTAATACAGTAAGACTTTTCCTGTGCAATTTAGTAATCGCTTTTAAACTTTGCAGTTAGCGTTTTATAATAAGAAAAGATAAAGATGTCATAAAATACTTGTATCCCTTACATAGCACACTCAAGTACTAATTAACACTTACTACTAAGTTGCATGGAAATATGAAGATAGAGTTGATAGCACTCTGCCATACATTACTCATAGTCGTGCATATATGGCTAGAGGCATGAATATAAATGATACTAAGGTAGGGTATTTAGATCTTGAAGAAAGCGCTCTGTATGTAGTCTCTACAAACGTATAGGAATAAATGTGAGTATTACGTGCCTATATATTTTAATGTTTTAGCAAGTTTATCAACGCAATTAAAGTAAAATGCATTAGCCCGGAAATGAGGCACTTACCAATCGTTACCAGTGTAACGATTGGTAAGTGCCTCATTTCCGGGCCTCCAGCCTCCTTCTACTTTGCATTACTCCGGGCCCGACTCAGTAGTCGGGCCCTGAGTAATGCAAAGTAGATAAAAAAAGAGACATCATCACTTTGAAGTATGTTACAAACATATTAAATACAAAACAAAGGATTAAAAAAGAAGCGAAACCCACTTTTTGTCTTATTAGAATGCAGGCAATTTGAAATTTGAAACTATAAAAAAATAAAATGAAGCTCTTTAGAATTTAATTCTAACAAATATCGATACAATATCACAGATGCTCTGAATTCGTAATATTTGCCAACGCTGTCATTGCCTTGAAAGGCAGGCTTTTGTAGCGTTGCTATTGTACTAAATCGTTCCTATACATCTAATGACATCAGTGACATGCTCAGACATATAATGATTTATTACGGTACAACTATGACAGCGTTTTACTACTATTTAGTGAGCTTTGAGTATATACCATATGATTTTGGATGATACAATACAATAAGCTTTATTGCACACCAGTAATACAAAAATAAAATAAATAATAATAATAAATAAATTTATTTACTTCTTACAAGGAATAGTATGTACAAATCAATAAACAAAACCATACAATTCACATCAGACCTTGTGAGAGTCTGGAGTCTGAAGTAGGCCGAGACCTGTGCTACAAAACTCCAGGCTCCCTCTAATAGGTGCATAAGTATAGTAGCAGTTTTAGGATGAGTAGTTGATAACATAGGTACATATTAATTTGCAAAATATTTACATTAGTCTCTGCCTACCCCCATGGGAAAAAGGCGTGATGTTATGATGATGATGATGATTTACATTAGACAGATTAACAATTTGTAATAATGACGAGTCTCATGGTCTAGTAGTTCATGTAACGGACTGCCGTTCACGAGGTCGCGAGTTCGATAACCACACGGGACAACCGAGTGTTTTCTATTTGTTAAGCAAGTGTTCACAAAGGTACAGTAGTTTATTTAGTCTATTCGTAAGCTTGGCTCAGGATCACAGGAGGTTCTGTGAAATATCCAGAAATATTCATTTATTTATTTAATGTACAAACGGTGGTCTTATCGCTGTCAACAATCTCTTCCAGACATCCCTACTAATATTACAAATGCGAAAGTAACTCTGTCTGTCTGTCTGTCTGTTACGCTTTCCCGCTTAAACCTCTCAACCGATTTTGATGAAATTTTGCACAGACAATCTTTAGACCCTGAGAAAGGACATAGGCTACCTTATATTGCGAAAAAAAATTTTCTAAATTCCACGCGGACGGAGTCGCGGGCAACAGCTAGTAGTTAATATTTTGAATTTATCTTTTTACGGTTAGGTACGAAAAGATAAAACATGACCCTATTACTGAGACTTGTTCGTCCGTTTGGCCGTCTGTCAACAGACATTATCTCTGGATCAGTGGTTGCTAGAAAGGTGAACATTTCACAGTTTGTGTATATTAGTTGATCAAAAAATACTTATCATCATGATTCTCCTGCCCTTATCCCATTGCTTAAGGATCGGTACGACGTATATATCACGATAAAAACAATACGGAACTCCTCGTGTACGAGTCTAACTCGCTTTTAACAGTTTTTAACTAAATATTTATATTGACCCTGCAATACTGATCAAGAACAGCGTCCTAAAATAGAATAAAAAGCCCTATAGTACTCAGACCAATTACAAATATTTATTTAGGTCGTAACTCAAGTTACTGTTGAGTAGATATTTTCATAATATTTTTATAATAAATGTTACATAACATCTAAAAATAAGTATATTTTTCTTCGTATTCATTTACGTTAGAGTATTTAATTGGAATTTTAATGATGATTTATTGTGTATTTTAGGAATTTCTCGTACATTCTCTATTATAAAAGTACTATACTCCGCGGCGTAGTACGCGTACAATTTAGAATATTTTTCCAGTATTTGCAACATTTTTCACTGATGCTTCGTCCCTATTGGTCGCAGCGTGATGTTATATAGCCTAAAGTATTCTTCGATAAATGGATTATTCAAGACTGAAAGAATTTTTCAAATGCGACTAGCGGTTTATGAGATCAGCGCGTTCAAACGAACAAACTCTTCACCTTTATTTTATTAGTAAAGATTAGGGAAGGGTGTCCCTTTTCCGTAATATACATATACACATACACTAAACCTTACAATAGTTTTGTATAATATTTACAATGAGATCCTACATACATAATGTTATTAAAGGTCTTATTCATAATGACTTATCGGAGGTTTAAAAGTTCGCTAAAATAGGTTCGCGAAAATTGTCAAAACTTGTTATTCATAATAGTCTCTTTACGCTAAAACGTTTATTATCTCTCCGATAAAATCTCCGTTTAAACCTCCGATAAGTAATTATGAATGAAACCGCAAGTCTTTAAATGGGGTCGAGATTAAAAAAAAACTGCAGGATGCACATTTTAATTGTCTTGCTACTTATTTTTAATAACTAATGGTATCATCATATTATGCACTTGTATACTGTAATTACTAATGCATGTAAATAATTACATAGTATTTAAATTATGTGATTGTAGACACTACACTAACAATAAATTGTTTAAGGTGGTATAGGTTTATTACCAACAGTGCAACATATTACGTGATTAAGATATGTTATATTAAAATAGCGAGAAAGAGACAGATGTTTGCAGAGAAATGGCTAGGTGAGAAAGAGACAGATGAATATTTTGGTGACGTCATAAGTATAGATACATCTTAGTATGTATATTAATATATATCTCTGTCTCTTTTCGTCTCGTCTTTTTTCTATATACATCTGTGTCTTTCTCGCTATATTAATATTATATTGATATGCCGTTTGTGGCGCCCTTTAACGGCCCACAGCTGGGCACGGGTCATTTGGCTTTGATTTCATTTAACCAGTGCAGGTTAGTCAGAAGTTCATTTTACTCTACAAGGGTGAATTATCCTTCTTCTTGTTTCTTGTCAAGGATTTCATATAATATCAATTAGGTAGCACAAAAGCCACTTCATAAGTTTTGAATATAAAGTTATAAGATGTACCCTTAAAGTTGTTCATTTAGCGTCTTAACTATTTTTGTTTTATAAAATGTTTTATAAAAAGTAAATAAAATGGCAAATCTAATATAAAATTCATTGTAAGCAAAATATACAGTGAGTCTAATTATTACACCCTATTTAAAAAAATAACCTCAATATAGGATCACCTGGGAGTACAGTGTAGCTGCGAGGTTGACCGTAGCGCACTGTGCTTCCGATGCGGGCAGCCCGGTCACAAGGCTGCCACTTGCGCGGCGGAAATCAGATGTGCGATTTGTTTGTCTGGAGGTAGTGACGCTGCCCATCGCCTCGGCCACACAGTGTCCGGCGGTGGCCAATGCCACAACGGCGCGAATAAGGTCGGGCGGGGGTGGACCCCCTGCCCAGTCTTCCTCTTCTCCGGCAGCAGTTCCGTCTGCTGCCGTGGAGGCAATGGACGCCGCCCCCACCTAATGTATGGGCGGTGTCCATCCGTGTAGGCCACGCGCGGCACGTCGGGGGACCTGCCGCGCCTAATGTGGTGTATGGCTTCTCACCTAGTGTTTCGGTGAGAGGCCATTAGCATATGCTGTAGGCGATGGGGGGGGCCTAACGTCCTCCCCTATTGAGTCGGGTCCCATCTGCGGGGCTACCCCTTTTGCCTGGGTCGTGGTAATACCTGAGTAACTACCACGGCCCGGGTTTCTGGGCGCGGAGAAACACCATGGGGTTTAGTGGGTAGTCCGGCCGCCGCCGGGAGTTCCACACGAAGCTCGAAGGTTGCCCCCGCAACTGGATAGGCGCAGTGCGTCAATGCATTCCCCATGTAAAAAAAAAACCTCAATATAGGATTATAAAATTTCTGACGTTATATTTTAGAAAAGGAACGAAGAATGTTTATATAAAAAATGCATATTTAATTATCATGGACATCATGGCCGAATTTTGAATCGTCCACTTGGTTATTATAAAAAAACGGATTTAAAAAAAATGTTATAAATGTTATTTAAACATACACACGAGCATATACTCGTAAAATCACTTAAAATTAAACTGACTTAGTAACGTCTAAGCCATAATCAATCGGAAATATATATTTCCTGTATTTGAGTGATTCAATATTGAAGTTCTAGCCTCCCTTTCAGCTTGAAAATATATCTATTAAGAGCTTCTAGTAAAACTAGGTTAGCGTAAAGATATTCTGTTCTAGAACTTGAAATATAAGAAAATTTTAATAAAACTACTTTTTACGGATTTAGACGCGTATATTTGTTTTAAATTTTGGTCTGACGTTTCGGAGACTTTGCAGTTACCATGGTCACAGTTGAGACTGAGCTGTAATGTGTCTAAAAATTTAAAACAAATAGTTATACGCGTCTAAATCCGTAAAAAGTAGTTTTATTTAAACAAATGAGTCGCGCAAGTGTTAGAAAATAAAAGAAAATTGTTTTTATTCAATGATATTACAGATAGCTCTCGTGGGATAGAGTTAATGAATGCAAAACCCGAACGCTTCGTGGAAAACATGAATGGTTTTTCAAAGAAATCTGTATGATCAAGAAATAAATTCCCGCAAAAATACGCGTTCTTATTTCGGTATTGATATTTTTAGTTCCTGTTTCAATGCTTGCATTATTATCTACTTGGTAATTCTGAGATTCTTCTCATTGAAATAATCTTCTTCGGTAATTCTTCACTTGGAGAATATAGTCTAATAAAGTATATTAACCTCGCAGTCCATGTGGTGACGGATTAAGAATACTAGTGTCACCACCCCATTTCCTTAACAGGGCGCTGTAAAAGCCAGATAAGGGATTTTAAACACAGTGACATAACATCCTGTGTGAGAGATGGAAAACTCGAAAAATACCTATGACAACACGCTTCGTCAGCGCGGCGTGGTAGACCATAATCCTTCCCAAAGTGAAGTAGACCCGTGCCTAACAGTTGCACGTACGTTAATGCTGGCTGGAGAGAGAAAGGGAAATTTTGATGTGATAGAGAAGGTATTGCAATATTTTCCCCTTGGTTAATAGCTAAAATAAATCATTGTCATATTACGTCATCCTTAAAAACAACACGTAGCGTCTCCATAGCACGTCGTGTTAAATTTCCGCGAATGAGTTCGCATTTCCAACGGTATTGGACCCTTGAGAGTTCATCGTCCCTCCCAATTTACCGGTTCTTCCTTAGTAATATGCCACACACTAATATTCTCTATAATATTATACTCAGGTTTTAATACGATGGTCATTTCAACCTCTCCCTCGAGGCTTGCTAAAAATAACTACGTGTAAACTGGTTTGATACTTGAAATACCTTCGTTAATAATAAATGGTGTGAAGAGATTGCACCTGTCTGTGTTTACTTTTTGTAATTATAATACTACAATGTTAAAAGATAATAAATATGTTCTTTACATATTGGCATTTGATTGGTAATATTGTTTATCGTGTTTGGTTTATGATATATGTATATGTATATTTTATGAAATCATAAAGTCGCCAATTAATTGGAAATATTGCGACAATTTTTGTTTTTACAAAGAATATATCTGCAAAGGTTTTATATCTACGATATGTCTAACCAACATTTTACATAAAATTCACTACAAATCAAAAAAAAGTGTGTTTGATATTTAGTTAATTTCTTCCAAAGATTAACTACAATTAGTGACCATGAGAAAATAAGTATCAAATCGTAATTTGTTAACTTTACAATCAACTTACAATACTTTTAAGCCGACTTAAAAGTATTACTTGTAAGTATACAATCACCAAAGAATTCAGTATTATTTCTTTACCTAAGCAAACGATACTGCTCCCACATTTGGATTATATCCCTCTTTACATAAGGTAGAGTGTAGTTATTTGCCTACAAAATATGCATTTTGTACTAACCTTGTTATAAGTTTTGGTATTAGGATTGGTCCCCCCAACAAAAGACTGTTTGAGCACCAAACCAAGGACTAAAGTAAGCACTGATTTGCAAACATAACATAATGTAACATAAATAAAATTACTATAAAGGATAAACCATACCTATTTGTTTCACATGAAAGTAACACAAACTGTTCGGAGGTAATCAATCGTACACAACGACCACATATGGAACTGAATTGTGTTCACAAATACCGTTTGTAGATAGTGATCGTCCTTTTATTGTGAATTGTGTGAATAAATTATCCCTATGGCGGTATAAAATGGTCGGTTGGTGGTTGAGTTAGAAGTATCTGTGTTGAGAGGTCATTTGTAAGACCTTCAATCATATAGATTGGGTACTATAATTGTTTTTAGTTTTTACCTAAAAAGGACTGGGTTATTGGATTTGTTTTTATGTATATAAACCTCCCAGGCTCATCTTCTCAGATTGACTCAGAATATTAAGTCTTCACAGTAGGATACGAGATTATTTTAAGAATGGGATGACAGTTTATACCTAACCCGATTTTACCTATAGGAGGAAAAGGTATGGCCAGGTATATTAAAATTTTTAATCTGCCTACAACTCTTGTTATGTTTAAATTTTTCAGGAATTTTTTTTTATATTGTTCGTGGTGCCAGTCAAATGCGATTTGGTAACTACCAGATTCCTCAAAAACGTCTAGATTGATTTTTATGAAATTTTGTTTAGTAGGCCGGAGAGTTCGTAATCGTAATTTTTGATACGCTTATAATAGTTCGGTATGTAAATAATCTATGTAACGAAACTATTGAAAGTAATTTTTACCCACTTTCAGTAGTGGGATCGATCTGAAATTTTGCATACATATGTTGACAATGCAATAATTTAAAAAAATATTTAGGATTATCAAGCGTGTTTTTTTTTGTTTTAGAACTAAGTATAAATTATTTATACTGCATTACAAAATATTTATACTACATTACAAAAGGGTTCCAGTAAATAAACATGTAAAAAATAAAATTGGTCAAGTGCGAGTCGGACTCGCGCACGAGGTTTCCGTACCATTATCTATGCAACTTAAGGCAACGTTATTAGTATCGAGCAAGAAACAGTAAAAAAATCATGTTTGTTGTATGGGTGCCCCCCTTAAATATTTATTTTATTTTATTTTTAGTATTTGTTGTTATAGCGGCCTTAGAAATACATCATCTGTGAAAATTTCAACTCTCTAGCTATCACCGTTCTTGAGATACAGCCTGGTGACAGACGGACGGACGGACGGACGGACGGACGGACGAACGGACGGACGGACGGACAGACGGACGGACAGCGAAGTCTCAGTAATAGGGTCCCGTTTTTACCCTTTGGGTACGGAACCCTAAAAAATTACATCGACTTAAATATTTAATTTTTATATATTTAATAGCACAACATTTAATAGCCGCAATCATCGTGCCAATGACCGACTCATAGCAATAACAATAATTGTTTTTGAATAATGCGAATACACGCAATTTTTTATCGTTTTCCAAACTGGTTTGCTCACTGTTTAATTTGATATGATATGTATACATTGTTGATAATTAATCGTGTAAAGAAAAAAATCGTTATTCAGTATAGCAAGCAAAAAATTAATAATCGATTTTTATACTGCATTTATAAGCGTGATACATTTTGCAGCTAGCTGTTGAAGTGTTAGCACTAATCTATTCTGTTTGTTTGTTAATTTCTCTCTCTGTAGCTGATTCACGTCCCACTGTTGGGCGCGGGTCTCCTCCACCTTGAGAGGAATTACCTTTTAATAAACTTTTAAACCTATTTAAAGATTTCGCAATAGCAATAACAAGTATTAAAAAGACAGAAAATATAAAAGTAAATAAGAATATTCTCTTGCAAAGCGTTATTACTTCACTTTTATTCTTATGCGAAACAAATAAAAGTTTTATAAAGGAAGCTGGTTTGATCTCGTAAGTAAGATTAATGAAGGTTTCTCTCTCATCACAAGACCGCTTCCTTCCTTCTTAGAGATATCATTAGGTAAATTTAAGTCATTTAAATCTATCTCTAAGAAAATTAAACTGAGCTTGAGAACTGATTTAAACGCTTTCAAGGTTGCAAAAATTTTTATAGTAACAAAATACAATAATAGCTTTATTAGGCTCCGTAAAAACAGACAAAACAGTACCCTATTGCAGGTGTGGCCAACTTTTGCGGACGTAAGATCTACTTTTTATTTTAAAATTGAGTCGCGATCGACCTTTTTCTTAGGTAGGAAGGGGGACGTTTATGCAATGTGCTTTTATACCGCCGCCGTGCACTCTTGCGAGTTTCAGCAACATACATGAATATTTATTTAGTGGGTTAAAAAACTTTGTCTAGGGCTCCTTCCCTATTGTATATAGGTCATTCGTCTATCTGTCACCAGGCTGTACCTCTGGAACAGTGATGTCTAGAGAACTGAAAATTTCCCAGTTCATGTATATCATTGGATGCTGTGGCAACAAATACTCATCATCAATTCTCCTGCCCTCATTCCATTACTTGGGCACTTTACATTACACTGTTGGGCACCTGCCTCCTCCACTTTGGGAGGGATTATAGTCTCCTGTGCCGCGCTGACCAGGCGTGTCGGCACAGGGTTAATTTTCGAGGTTTCCGTCTCTCACAGAAGATGTTATCTGTGTGCAACATCCCTTAGCTGACTTTTACAGCACCCTTGGAAGGAGATGGGGTGGTGACACTTGTATTCTTAATCCATCACCACACAGAAAATATTCAGAATATAACGATACGGGACCCTTTGTGTACAAGTCCAATATGTACTTGATCGGTTTTTAACATGCTTTTATTAGTTTCGTTCGTATCTATCTCCATCCATCGACCTTTCTCAGTCCACTGTTGAACATAGGCCTCCCCCATAGGCTACAACGCGTGGTCCTGCGCTAACTGCATGATGATATCGTCAGTCCACCTTGTTGGGGGCCGCCCCACGCTGCGTCATCCTTTGCGTGGTCGCCACTCAAAGACCTTCGGTTCCCAACGGTCATCAGATCGTTTGCCATTGCCTGCCCATTGCTACATAAGCGTGCAAACTCTTATCTCTCTCAATAATCTACGTAACGGAATCTTTGGAAATGATTTTCACCCACTTACAAATCTCACTATTAACATGTTTTGTTAATACTACGAATAATTACGTAATCATGTTTGCTTTAGTTTGTTATAAGATTTATGAAATGTGTAGGATTTGATGCTGTTGTTTTTTAATAAGCTAGCAGTCGCCCCTAACTTTGTATGCTTAGAAGTTTAAATATACACCAGATCTAACCAAGTATACAAAAAAGCCATCCTATTGAACCCTCTATCTTTGAAAAATAACTGCATAAAACCCGTTGCGGAGTTTTGAAGATGTAAGCTCACATAGGGACATACCCGTACATACAAAAATGACGACTTTGTTTTTAGGGTTCCGTACCCAAAGGGTAAAAACGGGACCCTATTACTGAGACTTCGCTGTCCGTCCGTCCGTCCGTCCGTCTGTCACCAGGCTGTATCTCAAGAACGGTGATAGCTAGAGAGTTGAAATTTTCACAGATGATGTATTTCTATTGCCGCTATAACAACAAATACTAAAAATAAAATAAAATAAAAATTTAAGGGGGGCTCCCATACAACAAACATGATTTTTTTACCGTGTCTTGCTCGATACTAATTACGTTGCCTTATGTTGCATAGATAATGGTACGGAACCCTTCGTGCGCGAGTCCGACTCGCACTTGACCAATTTTTTAATGAGATACAAATTCTTTCCATAAATCTCTTGAAATTAGAGACCTACAAAGCTTGTGATAAGACTGCCAAAATATTATAACTACGTACTCTTCACACTTTTTATCTCAAATTTATAATGCTAAAACCAGTCATTAAATAAAGTAGATAACGACTTGTTACATAGACAACTTAAAGACGTACAGTCAATACACTTTGCTATTAAACCGGTCTTCTGTTATTATAAGAGTTAGAGTGTTATATTATTATATTAAACTAGCTGTCGACCGCAACTTCGTACGCGTGGAATTTAGAAAACAAACGTAAAGAAATTACCTATTCATAATTGAGTATTTTTTTAAAAGTTCAACCGACTACATGTGAATTTGAAATTTGAGGGTTTTCTCGATTTCTCGTGAAATAACCATCAGATCCTAATGGTGCTAATAGAACCACACGGGAACAACCAGCTTTCAAATAAATAAGGAATCATTATACCTAATCCCTTTGCCCAGTCAAAAATTATGAAGTAACCAACATAAAAAAAACCATACAGATGAATTAAGAACCTCTTCCTTTTTTTGAAGTCGTTTAGACATACTCCAAAAGGGGCAAGTGCGTAGCACTTACAACCGTCGGGCATACATGACCAGATGTATGAGTGTGGATGAAGCCAAGGAAGTATGTTTGGATCGTAGCAGATGGCGCTCTATAGTCTATGCCTACCCCCATGGGAAAAAGGCGTGATGTTATGATGATGATGATTCTATGGAAAAAAAACGACAGCTTAGCAGATACTATATCTTCTGTATTAAACATCTTAGTAGAGTTATTATTTAACGTAGTGCTTACAAAAACTGCATCGTTTTACATACATCAACATGTTTTTGTCCAAACACTTTTTGTGCGTCGTCTACGATAACAAATCGATTTAACAAGACTCTTAAAAACGTTGGAGAATATTTTTCTTAATACTCTTTCTTTAGCTCATAAATGTACCACTGTTGGGCCCGGGCCTCCTCCACTTCGAGAGGCATTATGATCTACTCGTAGCATGCCGCACTGACACAGCGTGTTGGCACAGGGTTTATTTTCGAGAAGAAAAAGGGGTGATGACACTTGTATTCATAGTCCGTCACTACACGAATATTTACTACTATTGGTCTTATTCATAATGACCTATCGGAGGTTTAAACGGAGATTTTATCGGAGGGATAATAAACGTTTTAGCGTAAAAAGACTATTATAAATAACAAGTTTTGACAATTTTCGCGAACCGATTTTAGCGAACTTTTAAACCTCCGATAAGTCATTATGAATAGGACCGTTTTTAGGGTTCCGTACACAAAGGGTAAAAACGGGACCCTATTACTGAGACTTCGCTGTCCGTCCGTCGGTCCGTCCGTCCGTCCGTCCGTCCGTCCGTCCGTCTGTCACCAGGCTGTATCTCAAGAACGGTGATAGCTAGAGAGTTGAAATTTTCACAGATGATGTATTTCTATTGCCGCTATAACAACAAATACTAAAAATAAAATAAAATAAATATTTAAGGGGGGCTCCCATACAACAAACATGATTTTTTTACCGTTTCTTGCTCGATACTAATAACGTTGACAGGTAGACGCTTTAACTATGTGCCTTATGTTGCATAGATAATGGTACGGAACCCTTCGTGCGCGAGTCCGACTCGCACTTGACAGATTTTTTATCTATTTGGCTTATTTATTTTTAGTGAGATAATAAATTGCATTAATTAGATTGTTGTCTGGGTACTTATTGACTACGACGGAAGCGAAAAAGCACTTGTAAATGTTAGGAATCAAATTAAACTACCTTATACATTTAGCTGCATGCTGCTGTCTGTGGATTATTGGAGTTAACTTTAACTGTTAAACTTATCTAGAGTTTGCATACAAAACCGTACCAAATTAGGTAACTAAACTTAGATTAACATTTTTAGTTTATTTTGCTGTTTATGTTTGGGTGAAGTTAAAAAGCTAATAAAATATCAGTACTTTCACTTATTTTTAGGGTTCCGTACCCAAAGGGTAAAAACGGGACCCTATTACTGAGACTTCGCTGTCCGTCCGTCCGTCCGTCCGTCTGTCACCAGGCTGTATCTCAAGAACGGTGATAGCTAGACAGTTGAAATTTTCACAGATGATGTATTTCTATTGCCGCTATAACAACAAATACTAAAAATAAAATAAAATAAATATTTAAGGGGGGCTCCCATATAACAAACATGATTTTTTTACCGTTTCTTGCTCGATACTAATAACGTTGCCTTATGTTGCATAGATAATGGTACGGAACCCTTCGTGCGCGAATCCGACTCGCACTTGACCAATTTTTGGCATATATTTAGCATAATATTAGTACACCACAAGTTACTTATTCAGTCTCGGTCAAGTCCATTCTAAGGTTGTCTGGAAGAGATCGCAGCTCGCGATAAGACCGCCCTTTATACCTATTAATAAGTCTAGTAAGTTCTGTAAATTAATATGGTGTGCAATAAAGAGTATTTTATTTTATTTATTTATTATTTTATATTATAAAGCTTAAATATTATAAATTTTGTTTGTTTGTTTGAACGTGCTAATAAGGAACTACTGGGTCGAATTGAAAAAATCTTTTACGTTGGATGGTTCATTTATCGAGGAACGCTACAGGCTATAAAAATTACGCTGCGACAAATAAATGTTACAAAAGCGAAATTTTTTTTCTAAATTGCACGCGTATAAAGAGTCTAATAAAATAAGTTGAAATAATCGATATTTAAATCGTCTACGTTGGTATATTTCTTCATAACCAACAAATATAGAACTATTTCTCAAGTAAAATCGATTTATCGCATAGTGTATAAAACCTAAAGTAACATTTTCATAACTTTATTGCGCAATACTTTTCACAGTCATTATACTATGAAACAGTAAACGTTTTCCTGTACGTGCCTTTTTGTAGAATAATCTCTTCGAGCATTTGAGCTGTGTATGCCTTTGTTTCCGACCGAGACACAGTCAACTGGCTCTCCACAAGATCTTACAATAGAGGATGTAATCGTTCCTCATAGTTAACTACTTCTGTTTGCGAATGTACTTTAAACACTAATGATGTAGGATAAAAAAAGTTTGTATTCAAATGAGATTGTATATTCAACATTGGAACTTATTCTACGTGCACAACTAAACTTAATCAAATAATGTACATCGTTCTAAAATTAAAAAACACACTTGAAAATCCTGAATATTTTTTCTTTATTGCATTGTCATCGGTACTTAAATATGTGTGCAAAACTTCATATCGATCCGACTGCAAGTGAGTGAAAATAAATAAATATTCATGGACATTTCACACAACGTTCTCTGGACCCAAGCTAAGCTTATATGCTTGTGTTATGGGTGCCAGAATACGGATAGAATACATATTATACTACTTTTCTTTTGTAAATACATACAGACGCACGAACATTTGTAAAAGGAAAAATTTATTTTTTCTTTTTTATATCACTTTTAAAGATTACATTACATAGATTAATACATTGATAGATACGTACCGAACTAATATATAAGCGTGTTAAACATGAAAATTGATAGAGTCAACAACACAATTCAGCAATGTTATGTTTATTAGAAACTCTGTATAAATAGACTAACGTTTAAAATTATGTGCACAACTAAATAGCCAATTAATCAAAATACGAGGTAGTTGTTTTCATTTTTAGGGTTCCGTACCCAAAGGTTACCCTTTGGGGGACTACAGGACCCTATTACTGAGATTTCGCTGTCCGTCCGTCCGTCCGTCTGTCACCAGGCTGTATCTCAAGAACGGTGATAGCTAGAGAGTTGAAATTTTCACAGATGATGTATTTCTATTGCCGCTATAACAACAAATACTAAAAATAAAATAAAATAAATATTTAAGGGGGGCTCCCATACAACAAACATGATTTTTTTACCGTTTCTTGCTCGATACTAATAACGTTGCCTTATGTTGCATAGATAATGGTACGGAACCATTCGTGCGCGAGTCCGACTCGCACTTGACCAATTATTTAGTTAAATTGGGATTGTGACCTGTTGTTAGGGTTCCGTACCCAAAGGGTAAAAACGGGACCCTATTACTGAGACTTCGCTGTCCGTCCGTCCGTCCGTCCGTCTGTCACCAGGCTGTATCTCAAGAACAGTGATAGCTAGAGAGTTGAAATTTTCACAGATGATGTATTTCTATTGCCGCTATAACAACAAATACTAAAAATAAAATAAAATAAATATTTAAGGGGGGCTCCCATAATACAAACATGATTTTCTTACCGTTTCTTGCTCGATACTAATAACGTTGCCTTATGTTGCATAGATAATGGTACGGAACCCTTCGTGCGCTAGTCCGACTCGCACTTGACCAATTTTTTTTTATATACTATATTTTTAGAAACTAGTTGCTTAAAATAGTTTATAATTTCCAATTTTTTTGGAAATTATAAACTATTTTAAACAACTAGTTTCAATATTATTGAAATATTCACTTCATAGAATTTTTTTTAAATACTTAAAGATATAATTTTAAATGTTGTGACGTCATCGTTGTACGCAATCTGTGTACTGTCTTTTCCTGATAGACTTAAGACAGATTGCAATACATCTTTTCAAAGTTGCCAAGTTGATATAATAGACCAATTTCAACACCACCGCAAAGTAGTATATCCTTAAGAACGTCTTAATATTTTAAATCCTACATTTCAAGGGCAAATAGAGACCATTTGTTTTTTTGGAAAAATAATCGTTAATATAGCAAATTTTCCGAAAAAGACTTATAGATCATGATCAGAAACTCTATTCCCCGAAATGGTTTTCGAATTAAGAGTTTAAAAAAATGAACAATGCCAATTTAGTTGTACACGTAAATATCTAAACAATCAAAAGACTAAATAAAAGGTAAAAATCTACGAAAGGTTTACGAATAGGTAGGACATTTTTTGTATTTAAATGACCTTCGTTTAAATACGGCAATGAGTTACATAGTTAGTTATTTAAAACATCTTTATAAATACCCGGTTAGTATAATTGTATAAGTTCTAAAACATGTTCGCAATAAATTAAAACTATTTACGTTTCTACACGAATGTTTTCGCACAAACCGCCATCTTTCCGACGAATCGACATTGTTAAATAAACAAAAATGTAATATTAACGCGGTATATGGTGCTAATAAATAAATGTATGCAAATAAATAAAACTCAAACTGTACTTGTAGTCATACAATTACCTACGTATTATATGTGAAATGACGAACTACAAATAAGTATAATCCTTCTCTATGATAAAATGACATAATGGTCATTTTAATAATGGCACGAATTCTATTAGGATTATTATTGTGCCAGGGACTAAACTTAAATACATTGACACCAATGTATAGTTTAAATTAGATTGGAATTTTTAGACTTATTAAAATCATTATTCTATATAGGTATCGGAAAAACATCATAGACATTACCTGTATTTACAGCCAGAGCAGTCTGTCAGAGTGAAACTAACTACGCTAACTACAACATTCTATTAACTACGATGAGATTGATCCGTGCCTTACGACACGTGTAACTGGTTTGCAAGGATCCTTTTATGAATATTCAACGGGTCACCATTCAAACTAATCAGATAAAGGAATTATTAAAGGAAATTACTCACCATTGAAACCATTTGAGGACCCACTTCACAATCTTGGAACCTAAGTTAAAACTAAAAGTCCTTAAGTAAACTATTTTAATAAAGTCTCCTACGACATATTTTATAATTACACTTGTTTTTAAAACACACAGTTTAGTTAACTTTTCCAAATGGTACATTATTGACACTCGATATATTATATGTTTAAGTTTATTTGTGTATATGTGGCATAATTGTCGCGCTTTTCTAGTAAAACTAGATAGAAATGTCCTAAAAACAATCCTAGAAAATAGTTCCCTGAAGTCCATGAGAATTAAATCACCAGGTAAAAGCTATTTAACTATAAGTACCTACAATAGATTACGATCGGGACATATGCCTATAAATAAGTTCGCTTATATAATGAAAAAGTCATTAACACCTGACTGTAGTGTTTGTCATAGTTCTGAAGATGTACAACACATACTTATGTACTGCAGTCGTAATAAGTTGGAGAGAACACAGCTATGTAGCAATCTAAAATTAAATGCTATAGATGTTGGGTGTATTTCAAGTGGGATTTCAGGCTGTATTGTCTGATGCTACCAGTGCTAAATGTAAGTTAGTTTATAACTTTATATACAATAGTTTAAAAAAAAAATTTAATTGTAATTAGGTATTTAATACCATTTACGGGGCTGACATGAACTCATAGTAGTTCGAAGTCCCAAATAAATAAAGAAAAAAAACGTGCCTACAAGGGCACCTATATAAGTTTTAGTTCACTTGTTGTGTAACAGAATCCCTGTATCAAGCAGGTATCAGTCAGGTAATTACTAACTCCGCCGAGATCCGATACTAATAAGCTAATCAATTTTGACAGGCCAAGTTCTGGCGCCAACTTAAGATTGGATCGTACCACATCTGCATATCGTTTCAAGTGATTAACTTTGATGTTACGGTTAGTAGAGGATAATTTTACGATTTCTACTTAGCTATATACAAGATAATTAGGATCTTATTTATGGTGTATGTAAAAGAAAATGCATTACATATTCCATAATCCGCAACCCACGCCCCCTTTCCAAAGTGAATGCAAGCCGTTATCTGTGGCTTCGCATTTAAAGCATTAAACCAACAGGAGTATAATAATTTATTAATTTTTGCAATGACTTGCTATGCTTTTACTGATCGCGTTGGTGCACACCGCTTAATAGATGGCGTTGTACATAAACATCGAAGAGATGTTTAACTCTCATTGAGAAAAAATTGTAGTGGAAGATTTGGTAAACACTTGCAGGAAGTTTGATAGCTCAGTTGGAAGAGCGACTGTACGGTATTCCGGGGTCGTTGGTGTAAGTCCCGCTCATGGTGATCATTTTTTCAACTATAATTTAGTTTATTAACCAACAGAATTAGTTACAGACGCGGTATTCTTGTCAAACACGGTAGTAGGAAGTGCCAGGTCAGTGGGGTGCCGAGTATGTAACGCCATTTTACAGGCTATAAGAGACGATCCTGTCCGTACAGTATGAGCATTACTCACATACGTTTAAGAAAGAAAAAAAAAGAATTTTTTATTTTTCTCCGTATGAAACATTTATCAGTCAGCACTTTTTGGCTGGATGGGTGACCGTCGCGCGAGCGTCAGCGACACCTTTGAGCTCTCCTAATTATTTTCGGCCATGATTATCTCTTATAATATTAAATAACGATTACATCGTTTCTGTTTTATCAAACTTCATTTTGTTTTCAAGTCCTTGAGATGTTAAACATCGTAATCTGTTTGCCGTTCATGGTTTGGTGTTTATATTTAATTTAGACTTGGCTCAACAGTTGTATTTAGTGAAACAACTGTTTATCTTATTACGCGGCTTCGCTAGATGGATGGTAAAGTTTATCCTGTATGTTATTGTTTAGGATTAAATAATTTTTAATATGAGTATAAGTTTTATTGTAATTTATATAGTGTATAATAAAAAGTTTTTTATTTATTTGAGTCAAAAAGTTCGCAAAGATGCGTGATCACAATAATAGAATAATATTTTTTTAAGTTATATTGATAAATTATTCTCTTACTGGCAGTAACTGATTTACTGCCAATAAGAGAATATTCTATCACACCAATAAAGACTGTCGATCTAATTCTTTTTAAGCTATTGCATAGCTTCTATCGCGGGCCTTGAGCATGGAGACCTAATCCAGAAATTCCGTAACGAAAAATAACAAATAAAAAACAAATTAAATAAACAAAATTCAAATTCTACTTATATCTAGTGAAAATCGGTTTGAAACACCTAAACACTCTGTTGTCTGCAATTTCTTGGAGTGCAGGTGTTGAGATGATGCCTTAGTAGAGCATCGATCCGACAGGAGTTGTAGTCAGACGACCTCCGGTGTGGTGACGGATTAAAAATACAAGTTTCACCACCCCATCTCCTCCCAAGGGTGCTGTAAAAGTCAGCTAATGGACATTGCACACAGATAACATCCTCCGTGAGAGACGGAAAACTCGAAAATAAACCCTGTGCCAATACGCCTAGTCACCGCATCACATTAGACCATAATCCCTTCCAAAGTGGAGGATGCCCGTGCCTAACAGCGGGACGTTTATGGGCTGGAGAAAAGAAGATGACCTCCGTTGAAGATACAAGAATAAGGTTCATACTTGTCTTAGTACGAGGTGTGTGTAGTGACTAATGAAGTTATGTTATAGTGTTTCTGTCCGTTACCGCGGTATTTCACCAACCTAGCTGACAATGAAAACAACGTGTGTAACATCTCCTGTTAGTTTAATGCTCTAAGAGCGATGTCAGAGATCACCCCTAAAAGATACTCTAGTACGCAATTTTTGTTAACGACTAAACGCACAAATCGCCCATTCACACAAGGGCCCATTTGTAAACCAGCGTCTAGTTCTATAGACTTGACATAATGCTGGAATAGGCACCCGTTGCTACTGTCCCGACACTAATTATGTGTATCTTTAGTTTATATTTGCAATTTTTAATTTTTGTACCTAAGTCATATTTTTGTAGATTTTGTGTTGTAGTGGATAGTAAACGTTTTCTTTCAACTGTTTGAGGAAGACGCAAGTTGCGGAGTATCTATACTAAAATTATAAAGCAGCAGAGTTAGTTTGTTTGTTTGACCGCGATAATCTCACCAGCTACTGGTTCGAATTGAAAAACTTTGTTTAAGTTATGGACTTGAAAATGGACTATCCATTTATTGAGGAAGGCTCTATAACATCACGCTGCGACGAATAGGAGCGAAGCAATAGTGAAAAATGTTACAAAAATTGGGATTTTTTTAAATTCCAAGCATACGACGTCGCGGGCTACAGGTAGTGAAATAATACATTTTCATTAGTCATAACAAAATTAAATGACGTGTTCTCATACGTAACCTATGTGGGAATAGCGCATATGTTCGGTATGAATCTATTACATGTGATCTGTGGTGAAGCACACAAAAGTTAGTACCACAGATGGCGAATAGCAACGAATCCACGCGTACAATGCCACGTATTCGGAACGAGAGGAGCACCGCGAAAATAGACTTAGTAAAAAATCAATATCAACCTTCCTTGCTATAGTACTTATTCGCGCTTTAAAATTGTGCCAAGTTTTCTTACTTCAGCCTATTTATACGCTTTTTTATTTTGTATACGCCTTTTTTCAATTTATTTTCAGTTAAGTAATATTTATCAAATGTTCAGTATTTATTTCAAATGGCACAAAACATAATACGAGTACATAATACCGCAAAACATTTTCTTACTTATCATAAAATAAAGTCGTTATTTTTGTATGTAATGAGAGCTATGAGAGCTTTCGTTTATCTTCAAAACTACGCAACGGATTTCGATGCGTGTTTTTTAATCGATTGAGTGGTTCAAGAGGATGGCTTTTTAGTTTATCTTGTTAAGTTTTTTTTTGTTTTCTGATAACTCCCGAAGTGTAGGCGGCCCATACATACCATATTTGACGAGCTTCGTGGTCTAGTGGTTCATGCAACGGACGTCGCGTCGTTCACGAGGTCGCGGATTCGATTCCCGTTTGTGATAATGATTTGTGTGATATTTATAGAAGTCTAAAAAGCTAGATTTGCGAATAAAAAGAACTTAGTACCAAAACCACTACCACCTCCTCCGTGTGGTGACGGATTAAGAATACAAGTGTCACCACGCCATCTCCTCCCAAGGGTGCTTTAAAAGTCAGCTAAGGGATATTGCACGCAGATAACATCCTTTGTGAGAGATGGAAAACTCGAAAATAAACCCTGTGCCAACAAGCCTGGTCAGCGCGGTACAGTAGACCATAATCCCTCTAAAGTGGAGGAGGCCCGTGCCCAACAGTGGGACGTAAATGGGCTGCAGAGAAGAGTAACAAAATATTGGGAGTACATTTTTTTAGTAATTTCAGATTCGCATTAATTTACAATATGTACATTAAAATTAAGTACGCGGTAATACTGACACAAACAGCGTAATATACATACATGACCATTGTCTCCTAAGCTAGGAAAGAAATCCTGTGTTAACAAAGTCATGTTCTTATAGAGGTAGTTAATGAACTTATCAAGTCATCAATGTAAAGTTAGTCATGTTTAGTTAAGGCCGAAATAGACGTTACTAAGAACATACAACTAAGTAAATTTTGAACTGTAGTTCAAGTGGGAGTTACTTAGCAAGTCATTAATCAATCAGAGCTTGTAGCAAATCAATCATGGCACTTCACGCCTGCTTTGATTTTCAAATGTTAGTAGACAAATGTTTTACTAATGAATATGAAATATTCTCTATATTTAATATCAGCTGTGTACGTGTGGTGACGAATTAAGAATACATGTGTCGCCACCCCTTTTCCTTCCCAGGGTGCCATAAAAGCTAGCTAAGAAACATTTTACATAATATTGTCTGTTAAAGACGGAAAATTTGAAAATAAACCCTATGCCAACACGCTTGATCAACGTGGCATAGTAGACCATAATCTCTCCCATAGTGTAGGAGGCCCGTGGAAAGAGAGAGACAGAGAATCCGTAAAATATGAGCTGTATTTCTCCAATTACCATTTGCGTCTGTACGTTCCATTTATATACTCCTTGTTTTAGGTTTCTAACTTAGTTAAATTGTCCTGTTAGTATAATTATGGCGGTTAAACAACTACTAACTTTATAATTAAGTTGATAATACGTCTCATGAAAATCATAAGCGGCGTGAGCGGATTCAGTCTGCGACGATTAAATAATATTCAATTATACTTCAATCCATTTGTATAATTTAAGATATTTGATTCCATTCTGAATACCTACTAATTGTGAATTTGTTTAACATTGATAAAATATTTAACTCAGATATTTAATAGATAACATGTAAAATAAATAAATATTAATTGACATTACACACAACGTCCTCTGGTCCCAAGCTAAGCTTATATGCTTGTGATAAGGGTACTAGAATACGGATATAGAACATAAACTACTTTTCTTCAGGTAAATACATACTTTTAATACCTACATAGAAAACACCCAGACGCAGTACAAACATTTGTATGACAGGTATGAATTCCTATCACACAAATGATTGTCCTGTGGGGGATCGAACTCACGACCAACTACTAGATTACGAAGCCCGTCATAATAATTGCGACAGTACTTAATGTTACAATTCCTCCTTCTCCAGCCCATTTACGTCCCACTGTTGGGCACGGGCCTCCTCCACTTTGGGAGGGATTATGGTCTACTGTGCCGCGCTGACCAGTCGTGTTGGCACAGGGTTTATTTTCGAGTTTTACGTGTTTCACAGAGGATGTTATCTGTATCCAATATCCCTTAGCTGACTTTTACAGCACCCTTGGGAGGAGATGGGGTGGTGACACTTGTATTCTTAATCCGTCACCATACGGAGGATATTACCTTACTTATATAACCTTTATTCACAGCGTTAGAAATCTGTTGTCTGAATGTTACAATTACAATACTTATAAATATGTAGCAAAACTTCCGGAAATAGTACAAATAACTGTGTTTGCTGCTCAAATAACTGCCACGAGTGGTCATCGACATATAAAGTGTCACCTACTGCGCAAATACAATGTTTAGGTTAGAAGCATATACAAACACTCATTCTATTAGACTCCCCTTACGAAATAATTTGGTTTATTTAGTAGAAACTTTTTCTCGTGACTTCGTTCACCTAAGTTCTTTTTTTCATGCAATAAAGCTTATCATCATCCTCCTGCCCTTGTACCTTTATATGGGTCGAGATATATTGTGATAACAAGTCTATAAAACCCTTCGTGTGGGAGTCAAAGTATCTTACCGGTTTTTTAAATGTATTATTCAAGAGATCAAATAAAAATATGTCCGTAATACAATCTGTATTTCACGTTCAGTAATAGACTTTTAAATATAATCAAATACTTCAATTGCTAGCTTGAAAAAGCAGCCATGAAATGTACCTAATACTATTAAATATCCCGCTGGAGATATTAAACATTAAGTACATTTCATTGCTAGCTTTTATTTCTAAAGCTTCTCGTGTCTCGGCTATTGAAATATTTATAGCAGTTTCAATTCTTCTATTCAAGTTGAGAATTATCGTTTAACTGCATGGTTTTATATTATAGAGACTTCAAAAGCGTCAAAAACTTCTTCTTCATCTTCTTCTCTAGCCTATAAACGTCCCGTTGTTGTTGGGCACGGGCCTCCTCCACTTTGAGAGGGATTATGGTCTACTGTGCCGCGGTGAGCAGGCCTATTGGCACAGGGTTTATTGTCGAGTTTTTTGTCTCTCACAGAGGATGTTATCTGTGTGCAATATCCCTTGCCAGACTTTTACAGCACCCTTGGGAGGAATGGGGTGGTGGCACTTGTATTCTTAATCCGTCACCACACGGAGAGCTGTCAAAAATTTAACCGAACATAACTAAAATGAATACAACTATAACACATTTTGGTTAATTGCCTTTTTAGTTTACATATTTTGTGTTAATTAAAAGCGTTAGTCAAAAAGTTCAATTATATTGCCGAATTGATACTATCAATTTTCATTTTTTAGTTTAGTTGTGTTATCAGAATTAGTACCATTATCATTGTTTAAATATTTGATTACTATTAAAATCTGGCCTAATGCTTTTAAGGTCTTGCATAGTATTTGCTCGGCGAAGCACGAGCTGCTACGCCTTAAGTGTTGCAATCGTTTGTAGGCTACGAAGACAGATTACCATTCGTATGCTTGTTCGCACTCTAGTGGTCAGTATAAAATAACCGCAATGCACCACATACGCAATAATATGCATCTTACATAGACAGATGGGGTTATAACAAAGAACGAAAAAATACACATTTTTGTTTACCATGGTACACAATACACCTATTTATGTATTGGAACTGTGAAAAAGTATGTTGTTACGACTATGTATTAGGTTTTAAGTATTTATCGAAAATAGGTATCATATTATTGCAAAAAATTCAGAATTAAAATTAAATAAATATCTCACATCCTCTGGTCCAAAGCTAAGCTTACATGCTTGTGTTATGGGTACCAGAATACGAATAATACATAAACTAATTTTTTTTGTATATACATACTTAAAATGCATAGAAACACCCAGACGCAGTACAAACATTTGTATGACAATTAAAAACATCACACAAATGATTGTCCTGACCGGCAATCGAACCCGAGACCTTGTGATCCGTTTTATGAACCAATAGACCACGAGGCCCGTCTGGAATTATTAAAATTCACGTTTAAAAGGTGATATTTAAACCAGACCTAGAAACTACATGTGTATACAATATAGTAAAATATAAAACTACTTTTTACGGATTTAGACGCGTATATTTGTTTTAAATTTTGGCCCGACGTTTCGGAGACTTTGCAGTCACCATGGTCACGGGTGAGACTGAGCTGTAATGTGTCTTCTACGATCAGTTATTACAGGGTTTACCCACATTCGATTTTAATTTTACATTGACCATAAAGATAGACTTTTACCATAAACTATATCATATTACATTGTGCTCAGACTACATAAAATCAATAACATTATTTTAGTTTCTAAAAATACATTAACAAATTGTAACAATATAAAGAAATTTTTAAATTATATAAGTTTACCTTATATAATTTAAAAATTTAGAAGACACATCACAGCTCAGTCTCACCCGTGACCATGGTGACTGCAAAGTCTCCAAAACGTCGGGCCAAAACTTAAAATAAATATACGCGTCTAAATCCGTAAAAAGTAGTTAGAAAATATTATAAATATTTTAGTTAGTTTGTTTACACTAGAGATTATCACAACTAACTACTAACAACACATTATCGTAGTTAATTAAGCATAGAAATTATCTTGTGTTCACGCCACTCAACTACAAAGCCCTGTGCTGATTACACATTTGTGATTAATTAGTTAACTTACTGTTAACTGAGTTATACATTTCACCATAACTTCACATGATTAATATGCATATTCAGTTATATTATGTAACTGGTCAAGTTATTATAATTTAAACACTTCCGCGACTCATTTACTAAAATAAAACCTTAACTGCACTCTCAACTCAGTCCCACCCGTGACTATGGTGACTGAAAAGTCTTTGAAACGTGTTGGGCTAAAATTTCAAACAAATATACGCGTCAAAATACATAATAAGTGGTTTTATTTGAATTAGTGAGGAATTAAAAATAAATCAATGTAAAGTAATATTTGAAAGCGATTTTCACCCACGTGCAGTAATGGGCATAGTTCATATTTTTTTTAAACTCTTAATTCGAAAACCATTTCGAGGAATAGAGTTTCTGATCATGATCCATTTGTTTTTTTTTCGGAAAATTTGATATATTAACGACTATTTTTCCAAAAAAGCAAATGATCTCTATTTGCCCTTGAAATGAAGGACTTAAAATATTAAGGCGTTTTTAGGGATATACTACTCTGAAGTGGAGTTGAAATGGGTCTATTATATCAACTTGTCAACTTTGAAAAGATACAGTGCAATCTGTATTAAGTCTATCAAGAAAAGTCTATACACAGATTGCGTAAAACGATGACGTCACAACATTTAAAGTAATATCTTCAAGATTTTTTAAAAAATTCTGTATAGTGAATATTTCAATAATATTGAATTAGTTGCTTAAAATGGTCTATATTTTCTGAAAAGAATATAAAAACAGTAGGTCAAAAATTATGAACAATCCCCACTGAATTGATTTGAAATTTTACACACATATTAAGGACCAATACAATAATTTAAAAAGAACTGGATTTTCAAGCGTCATTATTTAGTTTTTGAACTAGGCAAATTATGGGGAAATGATCTGACATATAAAAACTTTGTCAGGCAGTCGGTCGAATGTATATTTTGTAACTGTTACCAGGCCTTAACTACAAACTACCCAATCCAAAGCAAATAGATCATATAATTTGCTTAAAATTATGTGAAGTTTAGTTTATCTTGGCCACTTTGGTCAGTATAAACGTGACCGATTGTACATTTAAAAGGGCTGGTAGAAATTTCAATTGTTTAAATTTATGTGTCTATGTTTTTAAAGTTTTGCTTGAGTGAAATAATATGAGTAAAATGTTATATGATGCACGTGCACGTGTGTGATGAAGTATCTACACATGTAAATGTTAATATGCCTTATAATAGATATTATACATTAATTTCAGTACTTATGTCATTATTTCTATTTTTAAGTACCTTTTAATAAATTAGACCCCCTTAGGTAAGAAGTAGTATTTTTTGTTTTAGACCATAGACTTAACAATATAAGTATCACCATCCCATTTCTTCCCCAGGGTGCTGTAAGAGCCAGCTAAGGGATTAATATAAGCACTTAACATCTACTGTGTGAGAAGGAAAACTCGAAACTAAACCCTATGCCATCGCCTGGTCACCACTGCACAGTAGACAACAAACCCTCTCGAAGTGGAGGAGGTCCGTGCCCAATAGTGAGTGAGACAGAGTTAGTGTTTTAACAGTTATTCAGTACATTTTATGTTACGAGTAAGTTATAGGGCGGTAAAATAAATACTTCAAATGTAATATTTTTATAGTAACTACTAAAATGTCGAGATAATGACATTTTCTCAAAATCGATTTCCCCAATTGACACTTTGCAAGAGACCCTAATTTTCCAATAAATATTAGGTCACAGCGGCGATATAAAATCGTTATTTCCGCCTATATTTATTCTCTAAATTATATTTTGCGTTGCTCTGAAAATTAGCTGGACATCATTTTAAGAAAATAGGACACGTGAAATCCTTATGATGGCTTTGGATTAGACAGGCAATCTATCGACCAATTATCCTCATAAAGCTGTCTCCAAAAGTGACATGTTTGTGGATAAGGCTGAACAATTTCATTCAATATATAAGGATATTAGTTCTAGTATAATCTGAACGTAAATACGAGTAATTGTGAACTGTAATTGTGAACAGCAGTGGTATTCACTAAGAAAAAGTGAAGTGAATTTTCGGTGAATCTTGATCACGTGACAGCGCTCCTCCAATAAAAATAGCGGAGCGCTGTCACGTGATCAAGATTCACCGAAAACTCCCTTCACTTTTTCTTACTGAATACCACTGCAGTAATTGTGAAAAGTAATTGTGTGATTAGGCTTATAATATTATAGTTTTTTAATATTGTGATGTTTATATGTCTAATAACTAATGTCCTCCTCCCCCGATATACCTACACAAAACCTTAAAAAAATATACAAAAAGCCATCCCATTGAACCACTCTGTATAATAATTCGTTTTCTCCTTAGATACTTATATATTTTGTTTTTACCCCAGTTTTCATTAATATCTAATTTAAACATAAAAATCTCGGCAACATGTTTTTAATAACTTTGCTATCTTTTTGTTAACAAACTAATTCAATTAGTATTACTTAATTATGCTAATTCTTACATAACAATTAAACTAATGTAATGGTAATTCTATATTATTTATGGAAATGCGTAAAATTTTTGAATAAATTTTAATGACTTTTCAACTGCGTAAATTCTGGTAATTCACCGCAATATTTAGAAACGATAGCCGGATTAAATAGCAACTTTACCACATTTTGTATTCATCAGACATTGTCGTTTGGAAGTCAGGCTAAGACATCCGTCCTGGTTTCCACATTAAATGTCAGTTATGCCAAGTTGAAAAGCCTTAGCTTGTGGTAAGTAAATGTAGTAAACCTATACCATCATTTAATCTATGAACAATTGGTAATACAACGGTGGTTTCTATAGTTAATTGAATTATGATAACAACGTAATAAATCTTCTTTTATCCCATAATAGTCCCACTGTTGGGCACGAGCTTTCTCCTTCATTATGGGTGTTTGGTCTACTTGAGCCGCGCGTATCAAGGGTGTGTGTGCGAATTACAAGTTTTTATTCTTTTAGGCTCAGGAATTCAGGCTTTTAAAGATACCTGGGGAAGAAATAGGGTATTGACTATATTATCAACACGTCACTACACGGCACACGGTTAAGAACTCTTCCTTATAACTCATTAACTGATAATAGGAAAAATAAACAAATGTAGAAGCCCAAATATTCTCGATGAATTATAATTCCTTTAATATTTTGTTTATAAAAACATATCTTCTGAACATGAAAACCCATAATAAGGTATTGGTTAATTAAATTACAGACATTTTCGCCCAGCGAAGATGGATGAGAACATAATTAATATTGCAAAAACATTCTGATAACATTTTTCTTTATTGTCAGATTCATTCGAGGCTAATGAAGTATTTTTTTGTTCAATTCTATTATAGCTGTCAATAGTTACAAATATATAATCGTAATATAAAATTGAAGCTGTATTTTCTGTGACATTTAGATTCTATTCTGTCCCTCCCATCAGGCTATTAACGTCGTACTGTTGGGCACGGGCCTCCTCCACTTTGGGAGGGACTATAATCTACTGTGCCGCGACGACCAGGCGTGTTGGCACAGGATTCAATTTCGAGTTTCCCGTCTTTCACAGTACATCACCCTGGCTCTTACATCACCCTGGGAAAGAAATAGGCTGGTGACACTTAATGTAGGTATTGTAAAATATTAGTATACCTATTTTTATTGTATTGTCAACAATAGTTGTGCGTAAATAACTTAATTATATTTTGAAACATACGAAAATAGGAACTTTTATTAATAAAATATGTAAAAAGTTTAAAAAAAAATTTTATTAGGCAAATATTATGTACAAAGCTAATATAAAAGAAATCAAATAAATGAATAATAAATAGAATAATTAGTATAATAGTAGAAGTGGTGAAGTTATTAAAGAGCATAATATATGTGTTTTAAGTTTGAAAAAAGAAGCTTACTTACTACCCGTAAAAAAAAGACGTAATTGAACTTGCGTCAAAAATTTCAAACAAATTTATCAAAAAAATCACTTACTGCTTTCTACCAGTAATAGTACGATATTTTATCCTTGTTACCTCTGTTAGCTACCACAATCGAGATTTTGGAATAGAAAATTATTGGGCGTCTCGTCATAATAAAGCTACTCACGAAAAATCAGCTTGATAGTAATCAAGTGAAAAAAATGTACTACGGATCCCGTACTATCCTTTTTAGGATTCCGTTAGGTAAAGGTAAAATGGGACCCTATTACTGAGATTTCGCTGTCCATCCATCCGTCCGTCCGTTTTACATATTATTATGATGTTTATCTGTTGACGTAACAAAAATAAATATTAAATAAATAAATAAATATTCATGAACATATCACACAACGTCCTCTGGTCCTAAACTAAGCTTATATGCTTGTGTTATGGGTACCAGATTACGGACAGAATACATATACAACTTTTTTTTTGTAAATACATACTTATAATACCTAGAAACACCCAGACGCAGTACAAACATTTGTATGACAAAATTATATTATATTATATTTATATTATAAACCATAATAAAATAAGTATTTAAGGGGGCATCCATACTACAATATGTTTCTTAGTGTAACTGAAACGTGCCCTAGGGGTTCCCAAACTTACTTTATCTACTGCGCACTTTAAGAATAAATTATTTTTAGCGCCCCTATTATATTTACCTTGATTTGAAAATCACTATTTCCCCATTTTTTCTGGGTCTCTTACGGGCTCTGCAAAGGAGGGGGTTTAAAGGAGGACGTTTAGACCTTAGGCCTCTAGGTCCGTCCGAAAGGGTTCGTTATCACTTATCACCCACGTTGAGAAAGGCTGCCTCAGACTATATGATTATGAAGATAAGGAACACTTCGTGTGCGAGTCTAACTCGTACTTAGCCGATTTTATATTTAGGACAGCGAAGATTAAAAACGATGGCAAATAGCAATAATTTGAAGTCGCAACAAAGGTGAATTTCGATTTGAGCGGGAACTTTTGTTCCATACGCACGCTCTGTTTTATTACAAACCATTTTTAAAATATAAACGAGAAAAGTTTTATAATTTGTACATGAACTTCGGGAATGACGGCTGCATAAAATAAATGTGTTTGATGAACACACTTTTTAATAACTCCTCGATTATATAATATCTGTGATTTAAGAATGTTATTTTGATAGAAATTCTAAGTCAATTTCAGGGATTGTTAGCGAGCCTCGTTACGTCATACAGTGGTTAGTGTAATAGACATTTCTTCATGAGATCGCGTTCTCGATTTTCGCACACGACAATTATTTGTCTGGTAATTGTATTTATCACATAGACATATCTATGAGATTTCTTATTGTAAAGGTATGATATCATATTATGACTTAATTGTTGACTCTTCTCTAGAGAGTTTAAGATTACAAAACTAAGTAAAGTCATAGAATTATGATTATAATATATATTTCCGCATAGAAACTTCTTGAGAAAAATAACATAGGCCTTATTTAGTTACATAGTTAGATATTTTAATGCTTTTTAAGTAACTAATATGAATAATATAGCCACTGTCATAAATTAATAGAAGATTAATATAATATTATAAGCTGATTATTCAATTACGACAGATCTGTTAATTAAAACGGAATTAATTAGAATGTAAATGACATAAAACGTCAATAGCAGAGGTGCAACGTCTCGGAATGAATGAAGTTAAATTGGATAAGAGAAGCTTTTAATTAATCAAAATGGATTTAATTGTCAATTTTATAGGCAATTGTGAACAAACTGTTAAGTATATTACTAATATTATAAACATGTAAGTCCGTCTGTATGTTTGTTGATTTAGGATTTTGTGGTGTGGTTTTGTGACAGATTAAGTATGTACGGGTCAGCACCGCATTTACTCCACAATAAGAGCCACGGGAAGCTTAGGGGTTGCTTAAGAAGACAGCCTGAGCAGGATTTCTACATTTCAAAAGATAAAAAAACTGAAATTTAGCCTTATTTTAACACGCCCTGTCATCGTCGCATAGGTAGACCAGCACTGGTATTCAGTAAGAAATAGTAAAGTTAATTTTCGGTGAATCTTGATCACGTTATAGCACTCCTCCAATAAAAATAGAGGAGCGCTGTCACGTGATCAAGATTCACCGAAAATTCACTTCACTTTTTCTTAATGAATACCACTGCTGATATCCTCCCGAATGTGTTAAAGGCCCGTGCCCAATAGTGAGATGTTAATGGGCTGAAAAGATTTTAATAAACCTTACTACTATGCAACTAACAACCCGGAAAAAAAACGCTATGAGCTAAAAGCTGACGGTTATTATAAACCTTCACCTAAACTAGTTATTCCTAACTAGCTGTTGTCGCGCTCCGTCCGCGTGAAATTTAGAAAATTTTCCACGTTTTTGCAACATTTTTCACTACTGCTTCGCTTCTACTGGTCGTAGCATGATATTATATAGCCTAAAGCCTTCCTCGATAAATGCCTTATCTAACACTAAAAGAATTTTTCCAATCGGCCCAGTTGTTCCTGAGATTTGCACGTTTAAACAAAAAAACTAACAAACAAACAAACTTCGTACTCCTATACTGGCAGAATATGTAAGAAACCTAAAACGTTATTTAGGATCACTATTTGTACCATATTCTTGCGAATAAATGATTAATTTGATTTATTAAGTAAAAGCATAGCAAGTCAATTGCAAAATTAATAAATTAGTGATTCCTAGTAATATTAGGTAGTTCTAAAAGTTTGTGAATTACCTAAAATGGTCAGATTATGTACTATTTGCACATTTTACTGTTTTCATGATGTTTTTTTCTGTTATGTTCTTCTGCTACTAAAACTAAAATCATAAATTCATAACATGTTCCTGAATTTAGTTTACTTACCTTACTTCCTCTCCTCTCCAGCCCATTTACGTGCCTCTGTTGGTCTCGGGCCTCCTCAAATTTTAGGGAGGGATTATGGTCTACTATGCCATCCTGACCAGGCGTGTAGGCAAAGGTTTTATTTTCGAGCTTTCCGTCTTTCACAGAGGATGTTATCTGTGTCCAATATCCCTTAGCTGACTTTTACAGCACCCTTGGGAGGAGATGGGGTGGTGACAACTATATTCTTAACCCGTCACCATACGGAGGATATTACCTTACTTATATAACCTTTATTCACAGCGTTAGAAATCTATTTTTAAAAGAAAATTTATCACCATTATAAATGTTAGTAGGTTGTGAACTTTTTTAATCAACCATTTACTGTAATAGACTCAGTATATTTATAACAAAATGTATATCATAAACGTGCCACGGCTGTTCGAAGTGTACGGATTAGAAGCTTTCAAAAGATTAACTGGGACAGACCTTGGTCTGACCGTTTCATTAAAACTTGCTCCCAATCTCAGTGTCTTTATTACATACAACACAAAAATGATTTTGTGACTCAATTAAATTAATATGACATGTCAAGCTTATCTTAATTTTATAATTATGTATGAAAATGAAGGAAAAAATGTTTAGAAGAAGACGGCTGTAGAAATGAAATGTATAATGTAGATTTCTTTAGAACGTTGATAATAAGATCACGATAAAAAATATCAATGACTCATCCGCCATTGTACTCTGTATGTGCATGAAGTATTAATAAATAAATAAATAAATAAATAATCATGTATTATTATTAGGAAAACTGACAAGATGATATGATAGTTTTAGGCAATAGAATAAGCTGGAATTTACATCTCACTTGTTAACATAATATTCTCTAGCACTTGCGCGACTCATTTGTTGAAATAAAACTACTTTTTACGGATTTAGACGCGTGTATTTGTATTTATGCCAAAATTTAAAACATATAATTATACGCGTCTAAATCCGTAAAAAGTAATCTCACTTGTGGTTTGATTTTCATAACTCGTTATTGTGATTAGCGTCAGTACCTATATTTTTTTAGGGTTCCGTACCCAAAGGGTAAAAACGGGACCCTATTACTGAGACTTCGCTGTCCGTCCGTCCGTCCGTCCGTCCGTCCGTCCGTCCGTCCGTCCGTCCGTCCGTCCGTCCGTCCGTCCGTCCGTCCGTCCGTCTGTCACCAGGCTGTATCTCAAGAACGGTGATAGCTAGAGAGTTGAAATTTTCACAGATGATGTATTTCTTTTGCCGCTATAACAACAAATACTAAAAATAAAATAAAATAAATATTTAAGGGGGGCTCCCATACAACAAACATGATTTTTAGGGTTCCGTTCCCAGTATCTCAAGAACGGTGATAGCTAGACAGTTGAAATTTTCACAGATGATGTATTTCTATTGCCGCTATAACAACAAATACTAAAAATAAAATAAAATAAATATTTAAGGGGGGCTCCCATACAACAAACATGATTTTTAGGGTTCCGTGCCCAGTATCTCAAGAACGGTGATAGCTAGACAGTTGAAATTTTCACAGATGATGTATTTCTATTGCCTCTATAACAACAAATACTAAAAATAAAATAAAATAAATATTTAAGGGGGGCTCCCATACAACAAACATGATTTTTAGGGTTCCGTGCCCAGTATCTCAAGAACGGTGATAGCTAGACAGTTGAAATTTTCACAGATGATGTATTTCTATTGCCGCTATAACAACAAATACTAAAAATAAAATAAAATAAATATTTAAGGGGGGCTCCCATACAACAAACATGATTTTTTTACCGTTTCTTGCTCGATACTAATAACGTTGCCTTATGTTGCATAGATAATGGTACGGAACCCTTCGTGCGCGAGTCCGACTCGCACTTGACCAATTATTTATCTTATATTTTATTTCAGCTATTTTTTATTTATACTATTTTTATAAAAACGTCTTTAACCACATATTTCAATGATTTTCTCTTTATTAAAATCATATTTTTGTTTGTTTCAGATACTACGACGGGAATCAAAAGCTGACCTCACAATTATTAATAAATTAGTAAAGTAACAAACGACGAAGCGCCTTCAATCGATATTTCAATTACGCATTAGTTAGCATATAAAATATAATAATATCTAGTTAGTATAAATACACAAGTGCCAATAGTACTTATATTGCGATTGACTGAGTTTGTCGTCGGTCGTCAAGAATTAGTCTTGGGTTGTTAGTTAGTTAGTGGCGCTCGATGCGTGTGTGCGTGCAGAGGGCGTGAATATCGCGCCCGTGTGCGTCTGTTAGTCAAGATTGAGGCGGTGGCCGGGTGCGGTTGGGGCAGGCGCGCGCGCGTGCGCCCCCTGCAGGCGCTAGGCCGCGCGGCCGGTATGTTGGCCTCGCAGCGCTCGCAGTCCTGCAACGAGGAGGGCGCCTTTTTCGGGGCGCGTGCGCTGCGCCGGCCGCGCGGCAAGGGCAGCGGCAGTCCCACCTGCTAGGGGTACGCCATGTCGCTGCGCAGCCTACACCGGCGGCTATCCTCCGCTAATAACACGTAAGTAGCACTATTGATAGTATTGATAGAGACATGATCGTTACTGTCTTGGGGGTCGCCACAAAATGGGTTTTTGTCTAATATCATTATCTTTGTTTAAATACTGCTTCTTTCAATAATATACAGGATGACTTTGCAAGGTGTTGCCAAATTTTTTAAATAAGCTCTATAGAACAATACTAAAATACGTCTTTGTAGTAACTATTTGTAAGCGTAGTATTTAAAAAAAAAACTATTCAAAATGTAATATTTTCTAACACTTGCGCGACTCATCTGTTTAAATAAAACTACTTTTCACGGATTTAGACGCGTATATTTGTTTTAAATTTTGGCCCGACGTTTCGGAGACTTTGCAGTCACCATGGTCACGGGTGAGACTGAGCTATTCAAAATGTCCTTAAAAGTAACTCAACAAAGAGACACCGCGTGAGCCGTCATTCATCAGAGACCAGAGCCAAAAACGACCTTATGCAGACCACATAACGACAAGCGTGCCAACAAGTTCTTATGCAGTGCACATACAATGCAATTTCATCAACACGCCACCGGTCAATGACCCTTCAAGAAACACTGGTCCTACAATCACATTTCCGATAATGCCGGCCCAAACATTAACACTAAACCAGACTTGGTGGTAACTACTTTTGATAACATGAGGATTAATTTAATTTTAATTAAAGTTGTTGCACATAGACTAAGGAATCAATTGTTATTTTATTTTTATGTATTTTGTGTAAATAACACTGGTGTATCTGTTTTAATAAATAAATAAATTACTTAGAGCCCAATAATGTTCATTTTTACTGTTGTAAATTCCAACGCGCGTAAACAATGCTTCGTCCGTCCACAGTATGTTATTGTTATTGTTCGCAAGTAACCACTCACAAAAACGTATTCGGGCGGGTCCATCACCGTCGTGTAAGTCCTGCACGCGTTGGTAATGGTATGGGTGATAATTATTTGCGTTTAAAAGCTTCCAAACGTAGTATTGGGCCACGGTAAAACGTCGCGCTGCCTCGCGTGTGCTAGCACACGGTTTTCGCTCAAAAAATTCAATTACTGTATTGTCAAGTGTTGGTGAAATATGATTATGACCACCACCACCAATTGCGTATGAAGGAGTGGTGAATTGTCCGAAATCCAGTAAACTTTGATTCGCAGCTATAATTATGGCCCTGGAAGGTACAGTCGCGGTGATTCCTCGACGTTGTAATCGGGGTAAACTATCACTACGGTAAAGTCTTTGCGCACCACGTAAACTTTCTCCACTAAGTATATAGCAACGCGGTATATAGCAATGGTAACTTATTCAGATTTATTCCGATGTGAAAATTACACCGAAATTATCGACCTCTAATTGTACTCGCCCGAAGGAAAATCGAATAGAAACAAAACAAATATCTAAAATCAATCTTATCGTTAATAAACAAGGTCTATATTCACATACTCTGACCGGATTTAAAGCATTGCGCTTTGGATTTAGGCACGGTAATTGAATATTCACATCTCGACGGTTGGCCGTTCGATATTTTGATGTCTTATTGCTAGAGTAAATTCGGTCGTCTTTCACATCGGAATAAATCTGAATAAGTTACCATTGAAACGAATCAACTAAGTGGTTAACTAGTACGCCCAAATTATTTCTTTACTAGCTGTTACCCGCGACTTCGTACGCGTGAAATGTAGAAATCTATCCTTAACCGACAGAAGTTTACTCTTCTGCTCCATAGATGGCGTTGTACGTTTTTTTAATCGCGCTATCGTTTCGTTCCACACATTAAAACTTTTGCTCGTCAAAATTATTACTGTGTCATCATCCGGATTTCGCATTTATAAATTAGTAAGGGTAAGGATTTGACAGAATAAGTGAGATACTGGATTGAGGGATGGAAATTGTGGTTTTATGCATGCTCTAGTTAAATTTTTCGGTGATGGATTAAGAATAGAAGTGTCACCACTCCTTTTCTTCCCAGGGAGCTGTAAAAGCCTGCTAAGGGATATTGTGCACAGATAACATCCTCTGTGAGCGAAGAAAAACTCGAAATTAAAACGTGTGCCAACACGCTTAGTCAGTGCGGCACAGTAGACCATAATCGCTCCCAAAGTGGAGGAGGCCCGTGCCCAACAGTGGACGTTAATGGGCTGGAGAGAGAGAGAGAGTGTGAGAAAAATTTAAACTTCGTCTTCTATTCGCCCTTTTACTTTTTTGGTTGTTGACAAAATTTCGTTTTTACTTATTACAAAACAAGTCGTTATTTCTATATGTTTCTATTTGAGCTTATATTATTAAAACTGCGCAACGGATCCATATTACCACAGCTAAAGAAGTAAGACTCTCTCTGGCATTAAATACAGCAAATTATACAGGAATAATTAATTAGCTACGAATCGCAACTACAAAAGCTTTGTTCCAAGATATTAATTACATCTGTGTAATCTGATATCACACAGACTCTGTTCGTAGCACTCGTAGCACACGGCTCGTAGCAAGTAAGATAGTTGATATCGTAGCGGTTGGTTACCATCTACGCCACTTCTAACAACCACAATGTAATTCGACCTACAGTGCTACAGAGACCTAGTTCTAGTTTGTAACTATAGAAATGAATTAAGACAAAAGACTAAACGAAATTGAGTAGCAAGCTAATGCTTGAGACATACAAATATATCGTAGCGATTAATTTCGAAAGATTAATCGAACGTTTCTTGTGTAACAGGCCTATTAAAATCTACTACAATTTGTCATACAATCAAGAAATATGTTTAAATTGGATCTCTACGATATATCGTCATATGTATAATAGGTATACCTAAGTAAAATTTTGCATAAAGAGAAATTACAAATTTAATATGTTCTAACACTTGCGCGACTCATTTGTTTAAATAAAACTACTTTTTACGGATTTCGAGGCGTATATTTATTTTAAATTTTGGCCCGACGTTTCGGAGACTTTGCAGTCACCATGGTCACGGCTGAGACTGAGCTGTAATGTGTCTTCTACGATCAGTTATTACAGGGTTAACCCACACCCAATTTAATTTTACATTGACCATAAAGATAAAATAGGGCCAAAATTTAAAACAAATAGTTAGTAGTTTTATTTAATTATAAATTTGTTCTTTTTTTTATTTTACAGCACTTTCGTGACTCATTTTTAAAAGTGCTTTTATTTAAAGGCATAGTTATGTATTGTTAGCAGAATATTTTAAGGCTAGTTTTAAATTCCGGCTTCGTAGGTAACGTTAATATAAAAATAGCTTATGTTCATCGGGGATAGTATAGCTTCACTACTCTAAAAGAATAATTTGAATTAGTCAAATACTTTCATAACTTAGTTGTTGCCCGGAACTTCATACGTGTGGAATTTAGAAACGGAACCTGAAAACATTATACAGTAAAATTTGCATAGTTCAAAAACTAAAAAACACGCTTGAAAATTCTCAATATCTTTTTCAATAATTGCATTGTCATCTGTCCTTGTTATGTATGCAACATTTCAAATCAATCCGACTATCGCAAGTGGGTGAAAATCGCGTTGAAAGATTCAGTTACATAGATTAATACATTGATAGATACATACTGAACTTATAAAAGCGTGTTAAAAGAGAAATCTTTTTGAAACACACTCTCTATTAAAAAACACATCTAATTCCACAACGTAATTCTGAAGATATAAGCTCACATATACATATATACAAAAATAACACTTTGTTTTATAATAAGTAAAGATGAAGATAAACAAAGCATAGAGATTAAGTTTCTAGCTCCGGTTAAAGTTTCAAGTCTGTAGCAAATCGCAAAGTTTAAAAGCGATTACTAAATTGCACAGGAAAAGTCTTACTGTGTTAGTCCAATACATGTACAGATAATAAATAAGATAGTTTATATTGCAGTGTCATTTAGGATCGAACTAGTTTCAAATTAAAAGCTTCCTTTTTTAACACATTTCTTTAGTTTTGTTTCTATATATGTATCTATCTATTTTTCACATATCTTTACTTATTATTAAACAAAGTCGTTATTTTTGTAAGTACATCCCTATGTGAGCTTATATCTTCAAAACTACGCAACGGATTTCGGTTTTCTTTAATAAATGGAGTGGTTGCCCGCAACTAATTATACAAAAAAAACCACCACACGTACGAAGTTACGGGAAACAGCTGGTTTATCAATATAACGAAATCTAAAAAGTGATTTGCATTCTCTTCTAATAGTCGAATTAGTTTAATATTTTGCGTGACTCTGACAAAAGGACATTAAATTAAAATTTTCAGACAGTTTTCAGAATATACTCTTTTACTTAAGCGGGTTTTGTGACTTTTAAAATTAAGCATTAATTTTTAAATCAACTATACTATAAAATCTAACTTATAATCTTAATCAAAATTGACGAGCCTCGTGGTTTAGGGGTTCATGTAACGGACTGTCATCATTTGTGTGATTTTCTAATTGTCATACAAATGTTTGAACTGCGTCTGGGTGATCCTATGTATTATAAGTATGTATGTACAAATGAAAAGTAGTATATGTATTCTATCCGCATTCTGGTACTCATAACACAAGCATATAAGCTTAGCTTGGGACCAGAGGACGTTGTGTGAAATGTCCATGAATATTTATATTTATAAAATAAGGTTTGTAAAATATATCTATTGCCCGCAAGTTCGTACGATTCGAATTTAGAAACCAAATCTCAACAAATCATACAAAAAAGCCATCCTCTTTAATTATCCATCCTGTTTATTTAAAAACAAACCGTATCAAAATCCATTACATAGTTTTGAAGATATAACTGTACTGTGTGAAAGAGGACATGAAATAAAGAGGAGTTGACACAGACATGACGGCTAATAGAAGACTGTGGAAGAAAAAGACATGTTGCGCTGACCCCAAATAATGGGATAAGGGCAGGAGGATGATGAGTTTTAAAGATATAAGCTCACGGACATACATAAATACTAATGTCCGACTGAAAGTTCGAAAACATAATTTTAAAAAATAGTAAAAATATTATTATTATTTTTTTAAATTATCTATACTTATAATAAATCTGTAGAGAGGTCAGTTCTGTACATGAAATATATTTTCAAAATTACGATCAGGGGTGATTAGTGATCAATACTGATGCCAAAAATGCAATCAGTAAAATTTTTGTCTGTCTGTCTGTCTGTCTGTCCGTCTGTATGTTCCTTATAGAAACAAAAACTACTCGACGAATTTTAACGAAACTTGGTACAATTATTCTTCATACTCCTGGGCAGGTTATAGTATACTTTTCATCACGCTACAATCAATACGAGCAGAGTAGCGAAGGGAAATGTTGGGAAAACGGGAAAAGGTGCTCCATTTTTTAAGCTTCCGTCGCGTGTGCAGCCTTAATGGTTAAAGTTACATAGAAATAATGTATGACGAAAATATTCTACATAAAATTGTCTAAAAAATATCCCGAAACAGCACATATCTATATTTTATGGTTGACTCACAATAGCACGTGTAACCTGATAGCTTAGCAGTTCGTTATTCTGATTATATTTGTTTACTCTTACGTTTATAATACTCTCACTCAAGCAGTAGTTAAAAATGTTACAAAAACGGGGAAAATTTCCTAAATTCTACGCGGACTGAGTCGAGGGCAACAGCTAGTATTAAATAAATGATTCCAACAAACTTACTTACTGTGTCTCCATTTCATGCCCCAATTAATGCAAAATAATAGATAAAATGCACCAAATTACAGTATTTTAAGAAATTTTGTACTTGACCACGTGAGTTTCGGTTTCGGTTTTTCGGCCGAAAAAAGCCACGACCGAACATTCGGTTTCGGAACCCAGTTTCGGTCGGAGACTAATAAATACATACATACAAAAATAACAACTTTGTTTAATATAATAAGTAAAGAGTTTTTAAGATTGTCTAAACAGTAAAATATGTTACGCGTTAGACCTCTATTTACCGACGAGTTTGTTGTATCATTTATTAAATTATGATCTTAACCACTGAAAGAGATTAATTGCTGCTGGCCCCGAAAACATATTTTTTATTAAACCGTACCTTTTTAAAATAATATTCAGAACACGTTGCGCTGTCCCCGACATTTTTATTTCCATACAGGTGAAATATTGCAAAGCAATCGAGCGATTTTTTTGTGTATTCCTAAAAGGGAAAGTGTACACAAAAGAAATAATTCATATTTGGCGGATCATTTGAGCGGTTTTTGGTTGAAAATAGTTTTTGCTTCTTGTAAAAGAAAGAGGAATTTCGGACTTTGATTTTTGTTCAGGTATCTTTATAGTAAAAGTTGTTATTGCTTTGAAATAGCTATATACATATATTATGTTTTTTAGTTAATGATATATTTACAAGAGATATTAATCAAATCAAATATTCACTATATACACAGTAAGTACCTACTTGGGTTGGTAATAACAAATTTGTGATCATAGCCATTCTTTGCTAGTATTATAAATCTAAAGAGTTGGAAAGCTGGAGAGAAAAAATCTTTTGGTTTTGAATAGTCCATTTATCGAAAAAAGCTTTGGGCTATATAACATCACGCTGCGACCAATAGGAGCAAAATATCAGTGAAAAAATATTCCAACAATGGGGAAAATTGTCTCAATTCTACGTGTACGAAGTCGCAGGCAACAGCTAGCTTATAACATTTTTAAAGTTATCTAAATAAAATATTATATATAGTCTATAATCATATTGTCCCGGTGGTCACGGATTAAGAATAAAAGTGTTACCACCCCATCTCCTCCTGTGGTGCTGTAAAAGTCAGCTAAGGGATATTGCACACAGATAACACCCTCTGTGAGAGATGGAAATCTCGAAAATAAGCCCTGTGCCAATATGCCTGGTCAGCGCGACACAGTAGACCATAATCCCTCCTAAAGTGGAGGAGGCCCGTGCCCAATAGTGGGATATAAATGGGCTAGAGAGAGTCTATAAACCACTAACAATATGAGTTAAAAATCTAGTTATACCTTTAAAGTGCGTATTTTTTACCCTAATTATTCTAAGAGTTTCCTTGACCTAACAATAATTAACTTAATTACAAAATTAGTCATCATTATGAATTTTCTACGCAAAGACGCAAATTATTATTTTAACGAAAATGTTAATCGCTATTAAAATATAATTAATTTCTATACAATATCCAGATTAAGAAAAGATAAATAGATTATTGTAATAAACTGCTTTCGTTTACAGTATGATACCTATAAATAAACTTGTCTATTTAAGGATAGTTATAATAAATTGACTATTTTAATTTAGCCCTATTTTAATTTATGAATTTTTGCAATTGACTTGCTATGCTTTTTATGAGTTGATGCAAACCGCTCAATAGATGGCGTTGTACACAAAACATCGCACGATGTTTAGCTCACATTGAGAAGGTTGTAGTGGAGGATTTGGTAAACATATGCGGGAACCATGATAGCTCAGATGGGAGAGCAACGGAACGGTATTCCGAGGTCGTGGGTTCAAGTCCCGCTCATGGTTATCATTTTTTCCACTATAATTTAGTTTATTTAGTAAAAGCATAGCAAGTCAATTGCAAAAATTCATAAATTAATGTAGAAATACATGTACAGTCATTATTTCGGTCCAATTGTGTTCTGTAAAGAACACTACGTGATCGATTGATCGAGTTGGTGCAAACCGCTCAATAGATGGCGTTGTACACAAAACATCGCACGATGTTTAGCTCACATTGAGAAGGTTGTAGTGGAGGATTTGGTAAACATATGCGTGAACCATGATAGCTCAGATGGGAGAGCAACGGAACGGTATTCCGAGGTCGTGGGTTCAAGTCCCGCTCATGGTTATCATTTTTTCCACTATAATTTAGTTTATTTAGCCCTATTTTAATTTATTTCGGAAGCATAGAGTTACTATGAAAATAGAGTTGAATTATTAAGTCTATAATCATAAGTAGATATTATGTTATGGTGATGCCAATTAAGTATCTATAACCTAATTGAACCTAATATATAAAATTCTCATGTCACAGTGTTTGTAATTATACTCCTCTGAAATGGCTCGACCAATTTTCGTGAAATTTTGTGTACATATCCGTTAGGTCTGAGAATCGGACAATATCTATTTTTCCCTTTTATTTTTTAATATTTATTTTGCCCTTGGCAGGAGAGGAGGCCGAGTGCGGCGGGCTGCTGCTATGCCGAATGTGGCATACGTGATGGCGGGACCTAACGCTACCCCCCACTGCGTTGAGCCCCTCGTAATGGGGCTACCCCTTGCCGGTTCATGTTAAGGCTCAGGGCACACACCATGGCCCAGTTAGGGTGAGGAGACAAACCAAAAAAAATAAAAAAAATAAGGGTGGTCCGCCCTCTAGAGATTTATATGGCAAACTAGGGTCATCTAGTAAACTATAAGAATCGTTTAAGCTAAGATTTTAAATATACACCCTATATTTTTTTTTTAAGTTTGAAATCGTATGAAAATTATTTGATTGTGGTGATCATCTATCTATACTGATTATATTATTAAATGGACTTATCCCAGGTTCAAATTGAAAATTTTGTGTTAGATAGTCCATTTATCGAGGAAGGCATAAAATCACGCTGTGCTCAATAGAAGCGAAGTATCAGTGAAAAATGTAACAAATATGAGGAAAATATCCTAAATTCCACACGAGTGAGGTCGCGAGCAATAGCTAGTAGGTAGTAAAGGTCCTAAAATATTTTGCATTAAATTTCTATCGCTATAAGAGCATACAATATAACAAGCATATTTAAGTTAAAAATAATCTACTAAGTTCAAAAACTCAAAAAAAAACACGCTTGAAAATCCTGAATATTTTTTTCAATTATTGCATTGTGATCGGTCATTGTTAGGTGTGCAAAATTTCAGATCAATCTGACTAGTGCAAGTAGGTGAAAATCACTTTCAAAGATTCCGTTACATAGATTAATACATACCAAATATATATTTATATAAGCCTGTTAACAATGAACCAAATAAAGAATAATAGCATATATTACGTTATTACTGTTGCTAGGCTTCCTCTTATTACTTAAGGGGATACCAAAATAGCTTCGTGCATTTTTCTATGTACGAAGTTTTCATTTTTTCTTTAGATTGAATAGCTAGAACTCTAATTTTTAAGTATATGTTTTTTCAATATATAATCTAGGATCGCATAAACTCAGAAACGCGATTGAAAAAAGTTTTCTCGATAGAAAATCTTAGCGAAACAACCTCTCTCATTTTTTATTTTTTTCATTTGTCGGCCTATTATCGCGTATTAACTAATGAAATAACTTTAAAAACATAAGTAACTATTATATATAGAAACGCGTAAACCAAAATTAAAATATATTTAGTAGATTTTGAGTAAACAAAAAAAATATCCCTAATCTTTATTTTCTATACCTACTAGCTGTGTTAATAGGTACATGTAGACGTTAATATTGATGTAGGCCCTTAATTGTTTGGTTATTGACTTATTCTTGTACAGTATGTTACGTTTTGTCATATAAAATAAGTTTAATTTCTGTTAAAATATTTGGAAATGCTTCTCCACGGAAGTAGTTATTATATTAATTATTTTAATCTAAATTCAATTATTAATTGTAAGCAGTTTTATTTATTTATGTAACGCATTTCGAGTATTTAGTTAAAGTTTGCATCATCAAAAGATTTCAAAACACAATAAGAAGAATTTCTTTAATCAAATTTCCACTCCAATGAAGTATATACGCGTCAGCGGAATCTCACGCCCACCCAGTGTTTGACAAATATTTGACACTACAAATCACAGCAAAAAAGTCGTTTAAAAACATTCTTTTATATATTTCGTTGAACAAGTTTGTTAAATTTTATTAAATATTTATAATTTGTCGAGTCTCGTGGTCGAGTGGTTCACGTAACGGACAGCTGTTCGCGAGGTCGCGGGTTGGATTCCCGCTCGGGACAATCATTTGTATGATTTAACTGTCATACAAATGTTTGTACTGCGTCTTGGTGTTTTCTATGTATTTTAAGTATGTATTTACAAAAGAAAAGCAGCATATCTATAATATCCGTAATCTGGTACCCATAACACAAGCATTTTAGCTTAGCTTGGGACCAGAGGACGTTGTGTGAAATGTCCATAAATATTTATTTATTTTTATTTCCTTTCCAACTTTTAATTATTTTCGAATTTTAAACTGGATATATCTAACTTATGCAACAGTAGGCAAGCGTATGAAAAAAAAAACAACGGTCAAGTATGAATTGGATTCGCAGATGAGGTGGTCTGTAGCGTTATTATAATTGGATAGCGATATCATCAAATAACGTAATAAGAGAATAATGATGTTGAATATTTGTTGTTATAGCGTCATTTGATATACATAAACAGTGAAATTTTCTAGAGTTACAGCCTGGTGACAGACGGACGGACTGATTGCGTAGTCTCCGTAATAATATCCGTTTTACCTTTTTGTACGGAACCCCTAGGTATAAATTAGAGAATGTTACATTCATACACTCAATTAAAACATTAATTGTTCCTATTTCTTTCGCTAAACGCTGTCTTCTAAGATACAGGATGCCCTAATTTAAGACACAGAGTTTATAATTTTTGTAAGTGCATATCTATATTATTTGGTAAAAGTGCATGAATTGTATCATATCTGTGTAGTTGTTGATATTGTATATTTAAAAAAAAATTCAATCGACTTCACGAGCTTCTGAAATTTTGAGGGTTTTCCACAATTTCTCAGCAGATTACCATCAGATCTTGACCTTGTGCCAATGAGACCAAACGGGAACCACCAGCTTTCAACAAAAAAAATAATCTTTAAAATCGCTTCCCCCAGTTAAAAGTAATGATATTACAAACATAAAAAAAAACAAAGAAAACATAGAGACGAATTCAGAACCTCCTCCTTTTTTTAAATCAGTTAATAAATACTTAACTTTTCTTTTGTAAATAAAGAGAGATTTGTTACGAAACATCGAAAATACATAATAAATACGACATTGAGATTGTTACACTGAGATGGACATAAGAGAGCCATGATCCGGAAGATCAATAGTAAAATAATGACCGGGTAAATGAAGTTATTTGGTTAGAGGCTATGAAATAATCAAGTATTCCATTGACCTATAAAAAGCCAGTGGAGTATATTCATATCAAACCAATTTGTGGTGAATCAAAGCATTGGATATCCCGAATATTATTTGGGTAGTATTATCTGCCATGTATCTCATTGATTGATTTTAGAAACTTTTCCCCGTTTATAAAACATTTTTCACTGATGCCTTGCTCCTATTAGTCATAGCGTAATGTTATGCCACCTAAGCAAATGTGCTATCCAAAACTGAAAGAATTTTTAAAATCGGACCAAATGTTCCTGAGATTAGCGCCTTTAAACAAACAAACAAAAACATTTTTAAATGAAGTCAAGAAATCTTGGCTTTTTACACTCATACAATACGATAGTTGTTATTGAACTTGACACTTTTGTAAGACATTTTTCTTCTGCAGAATCTGTAGAAGGATTTCAATATTTGAATACAGACATGTTCAGTAAAAAAAGTATAAATAGTTTTTATCATATGTTATCTAGCTATCCTATATATATCTATCAGAGGCGTATTTAATATATATTATTATAGACCACTAACAAAATAACTTAAAAAAAACAATTTTACTGACACTAAAACAATTACTTATACAAGAATATTATTACAAACTAAAAACTACAGAATAACGTCCGCACGGTATGACGGTTCGCGAAAGAATGAGCACCAATGCTTGATTGTTCGCCTTTTTATATTGTGCAATAGAAGTGGGGTAGAATAATATCCAACACGGCTTCTCCTGACACATCTGGCGTCTCGACAGATTCATCGTTAGAAGGTCAAGTCATGAAAGGCATGTCTGGTAGTTGTGATGGGCCTGGGTGCTGGATATCGGGCTGCAGAGTCACTGCTTGTCTCGTTTCGTGGTTGGACGTTGCTGTGCAATCATGGGGGTCAGGTATTGCAACCTGTGGCTGGTCTAAATCATTATCAACATAATCATCATTGCTCATAGCTGCGGAGAAGACAAAGAAAAACGGTCATTAATAAAATATTTCTAAGATTTCAGTAGGGCTTACTTTAACATGATTAGTTAGGTTGTTAGTACAACAAAATTTAATTATAGCTAGATACTGCTTTATTATGAAATTGAACTTTATTAAGTTTTCGACCATTAGCCATACCATACCACACCAACCATTATTACCATAAGCTCAGAGGTAAGCCACCAGTCACTATAAAATAAAAAATAATAACCCAAACCAACATGCTAAAAAATATTACACTGTGTGCGCACATCACACAGTGACTGGTCGGTTTGCAAAGCCGACCAGCTTCCATGGCCAGAAAAGACACTGTCTCCAAAGACCTGTGTCAACGCCTCAAGGGCCACACAGTACTGCCTCAAGGGCCACAAGGTACGCATACCTTCAAAGAAGGAGGAGCACGACTCACAAGTCCACTCGCCTCCCCACGGCACCATTAACCTGGTAGCTGCTTGGTCATTACCAAAAAAGCCAGCCGTTATTACTAGTTCGTACTCATTACGTAAGCAGCACAAACTTTCATCCTCCGTGGTAAGGCATACACCTTACTAAGTCACAGCCTGAGCGCTGGCACCAAACAGAAGGCGTTGCTCATACCGCCTTTGTGGCCGCATTCACAGCAGTGCGTTTGTCACCGCAGTTTCACTGGCTAGTCAAAGACCAACACACCACAATTATTCACATCGGAATCTAGGAAGCAAAATGATAGAATCAGTGTACTTCGTAACAACGAGTACGTTATACATAAAACACAAAACAATCAAGTAAATAAGCTGATAACAACAAGTACTTTCATTTAATATCCATATTGTAGGACATCATAAAAACAATCAGTCTACTACTTCAAGCAGATTTAAAATGATGTCACAGATTCAACTGTTCGCTGTCATCCTGTCATCCACACCAAACGTGTGTACATAATTTCAGCTCCATCTATTGAAGATAACTACTGTAAAATAATTTCAGATTTTACCCCAACTTGTACACACACTGCGTTGCAAGATAAGTAAAGATCTGTAACATGTTAAGAAGACATTAATAATAATCACTTTGTCTACATTTTGTAAACACAGAAAAACCAACTCAAAATTGTTTCACATTTGTAGGTATCGGTGCATTTATTAACATCACGACGTTAATGCTCGGCCTCGCCTGACCATAAATCACTCAAATATTAAATTTTACAATACTCGCCACGTCATAATTAGGCTTACTAGAACTCATTATTTGTATCAGTTTTACGTTTGAACTGAACATGACCTGTAAGGTTACCAAATACAAAAAGCATCGACCTTCATCAAACAATTCTATCGACATTTTCCGTTTGAATTAAATGACATAATAATATTCTGCTCCTTAGCATTACTACACACATTTCATAAGTACGGCATTAATTCAGATTGTAGACTTTAGATCTATAGAGAATAATTTAATTAAGTCGTCAGTTATGCATATAAGAGGTTAGCATTAGTAGCGACGCTCAGATAGATCGTGTCACAGGTCATTCCTGCGCGTTCGCTCCTCTAAATCTTGAAGTCTCCTCAAGATCTCGTCGAGCTTGTTAGGTGGCGAAGAAGATCGTGCAGGACGTCTCTCTTTCCTTCTACTATTGGAAGGCATCGTATCACCTTTATACTTAAAACATTTGGTTAACACGTTTACCCACACGTTTAACACGAATCACTTTTAAATCAGAAAAATCACTTTTAAATCAGAAAAATCACGGTTAGAATATCAGAGCAGATTAGGTGTCCATAGCCACCAGACTATCAGACAACCGTTCGGCCGTCCTCTATCTCGTTATTTCTCTTCTTGCCTCACGATTTGGAAAGCTAACTTCCATAGAAACATAATTATTGCTGTGAATTATACTCACAATCACAGCCACGTTGGCCGTTGGAAATACTACGCGATCGACGTCGTGGAGAACTTTCTCCACTCGAATCATCAGATCGGCAGTGTCTATCATGCCGTGAGTGAGAGCGGCTTGATCGTTCCATTTATAACAAAAATGTAACGTAACACTGGTGCACTAAGTTTGTAGAAGTAAACTTTTTCACTAAAAAATATCACTACCCACACACGTATTTTGAATGAATAAAAATTTTGTCAGGACACTAGTGGAAGTGTTTTCTTTATCCCACGCCTGATATTATAGACCACTAACAAAATAACTTAAAAAAAACAATTTTACTGACACTAAAACAATTACTTATACAAGAATATTATTACAAACTAAAAACTACAGAATAACGTCCGCACGGTATGACGGTTCGCGAAAGAATGAGCACCAATGCTTGATTGTTCGCCTTTTTATATTGTGCAATAGAAGTGGGGTAGAATAATATCCAACAATATATTAAATACGCCTCTGATAGAGACATACATTTTAAAAATAACCACTTTTTTTTACAGTAGGTAAGTAAAGATACCGAATATTAAATTTAACTGTGCGCATATACGTACATGTGTTTCAGTATTTTTATCCATAATATTATGGGTCTGCAAGTAATCTATACTTATATGTAATTTAAACAAAGCTGGGATTTGGTGGGCTTTAAATTTCGTTATTTTATTCATGAATATACATGAGATATGTAATATTTAAATATGTTGGCACTTTAAAATAAAATACCAACCTTTGTATATTTACTTTGCTTTCTACAGCTTAAATTGCTAGATATGAATAACGATACTCATAAAATGTTGTATGCACATAATAAGGTTAATAGTCCGTGTGGTGACGGATTAAGAATACAAGTGTCACCACACCTTTTATTTCCACGATTGCTGTAAAACTGAAACTGGCAGAGTAGGCTGTAATTCCTTCCAAAATGGAATGTGAGGCCCACTGCCACGCACTGGCCTCCTCCATTTTGACGTAAATGGGCTGGAGCGACAATAAGTTTTATTTCTATGTTCATCTTTTGCTTTATCCTACATTTGTAAAACATATTTTCTTTACTTATTACATAAAAAGTCGTTATTTTTGTACGTATGTTCATATATGAGCTTATATTTTGCAAAAAGTTTTGCATAGATAAATCGCAACGATATATCGTTTCGTGTGTAGCAGACATAATAGAAATTTAGGTAATAATGTCGATAAGAATTTAATTGGACAGATAAGTACAAAAATATCTAACAATTATTTCCAAGTATTTAAGTTAACGAGACGATCATTAAAAGTTAAAATGTATTTTAACAAATGGTGCTTGTATCGCTGTACGTATATCATACTGAAATTAATTCAGAAGCAACTGAATAAAGTAAATTTTGAACATCGTAAAAAAACACAGATCAACCTCTAATAGATTCCGCACAGAAGGCGGTCAACGCGGCAACGGTCATCGAACGTATACGCAATTATCGCTTAAGTAATGTATGAGTCAGCATGTGATTTTGCTATTAATGAAAATGCATACCCTTCAACACACGCTTTCCTTCAACGTTGGTGCGTTTAGTCTTCTTAGCGTTTAGTCTTCTTTCTCTTAGTATTACAGGTGTGTGTTTGGAAAAGAAAATTATTATATGTAGTTTATCCGTAGTCTAGTACCTACCTATAACAAGCAAATAAGCTTAGATCGGGACCAGAGGATATGGTGTGAAATGTCCATGTATGTTTATTTATTTAGTTTCCTTATTATATAAAGTGAAAATAAGTACATAGCTATAAAAAATATCTATAATACAGATTGTTAAGATTGTATCTCCCGCCAAAGTTATCAAAAAGTAAGTAAGTAGGTCAATACTGACTGTTATTACATCAAAATTGATAGTTTGGGCAAAAATCAATTTGTACCAAACTTAGACTACACTTACGAAAACAAAACAAGACTTGGGCGTTTCTTCAAAATAACTCATGCGAGATGTCGAATAAGAATAGCGAGGCCGTCTGACGTCACATCTAGGGTTGCCAGAACACATGCTTGCAATTCTGAAACATAAAATCTAAAAACAAAAACGTATTACGAACCATTTATAAAAATTCTATGATACTATATTATATATTTGAAAAGTTTGTTTGGATGGACGCGCTAATCTCAGGAACCACGGCTGCTCTGGTCTGATTTGAAAAATTTATTTAATTTTGGCTAGTACATTTATCGAGCAAGGCTATGGGCCTATATAATATAACATGACGCTGAGACTTATAGGAGCGAAGCATCAGTAAAAAATGTTGTAATTTTTTTAAATTTCATGCATTCGATGACGCGTGCAACAGCTAGTCTATGATACTACAGATTATTCTTACGTGTACCTGTTATTTTTTATCGCTAATTCTCATACTCAATCATCCATTAATTTTAACCAAAGCGGGTGCTACTATTTTGAAATTACGAGGCTTAATTTAACCTATTAATATTTTATACTATATATTTTATCTCCGTTTTTCCTAAACTCGCTGCAAAGTTCAAATATTGCTTTTGAATATAAATAATGTTGTCAAAATTTTAGAATTGACAACCCTAGTGATAGCCCTAGTGACGTCATATAACCTTGGATCTGGCCCAGGGAGCTAGTTCGATGTGGGAATAAAGAATGTTATCATGTGACTCATAATTTCCTGGTATGGAAGGAATCCATATGATTTGCATATCGCTCAAGGACATGAGCCATGTAATATTATTTGTCATATTTATGTGGCTATTAAATGACCGATTGTTAGGCATAGCAGTGATATTCAGTAAGAAAAAGTGAAGTGAATTTTCGGTGAATCTTGATCACGTGACAGCGCTCCTCTATTTTTATTGGAGGAGCGCTGTCACGTCGCGTGTTTCTTACTGAATACCACTGCAGGCCCCTTTCCCTTCGAAAATAATGATATCGAGTATTTCTTGTTATAGCATTCCCTGATATACTCTTTTCCAGCTCATTAATGTCCCACTGCTGGGCACGGGCCTCCCTCGCTTTGGAAAGGATTACGGTCTATTGTGCCGCGCTGGACAGACGTGTTGGCACAGGGTTATTTTCGAGTTTTCCGTAACCCAACATATACCGTACAATATCCCTTAGTTAGATTTTACAGCACCCAGGGGAAGAAATGGTGTGGTGACGCTTTTATTTATTTATTAGTCAGGAAAACAGACATTTATTTCAAATCATTATCAAAAGAAAAAATATATAACAGAATATTCCTATTCCGTCATCACACGGATAACACTGATATAGACAAACAGTGAAATTTTCATATTTTTATTTTCTCTCATCGTTCCAGAGATACAGCCAAGTCTCAGTAATAGGGTCCCGTACCTTTTGTTACGGAACCACAAAAACGCTTCGTCATCGTCCTATTTAAAAAGTATCACAATATTCTGCTTCAAATAATCTATTTATACTATTCCGTTCAAATGAGAATAGGATTGACCCCACGTAGGGTAGGTAGGTAGATAGGTAGTAGGGTCAGCAAAACAAGAAATTTTTATAATATAATTTATCTATCACTTTGTCGATATCGTTTACTAATTTTCGAGCAATTAGTGAGACAAATACAATTAAAAACAATAACAAATAACGACAAGTTCAAAATAACAACACAAACAAACAAAAACAACGAGAAATAAAAACAAATTATTTTTTATAACGGGAATCAACCACATAATTAACAGAATTTAAAATAAAATGCCTTAAAATACATTTATACTCAAAAAGGTACACCAACAACAACAAAATGGCGGTTGGCAATTCAACTTAATATCATAGTATCCAACAACGAAATTATTGAAAGAAAATAGTATTTCTTTTTTAATATTATTTAAATTTTCATTATTTATTACCTGAATATGGGTTGAATGGGTAGAATTTATTAAAAAAGAGTTTTTTTCCTCCAATCCATAGAGTCTGAAAAGTTTCAAGATGTAGATTTGCAGGTTTTTTGACCCTGTGGCTTCACTTGCGTCATAACTGACTGATTTTCTGACGAATATATCAGATATACAGTCACATAGTTAGATTTAGTTATTTTTATTGGTAAGTTGAAAATAGCTGGGATACGAATTGCATTAAAACTTAATCTTAAAGCCTTGGTCCCTTAATAGTTGAAGTAGTTAGACAAGTTTTATATTAATTCGAGAAATATGAGACCGGAAACTTTTAAAATTACTTGCACTATATCTATTACTAGATAAATCCCGCGATTTCACCCACGTTTATAATTATTGAGCCCAACTTATATCAAAGCATAGCAAATTATACAAAAAACTATCTCAACCACTCCATCTATTACAAAAAGACGTGTGTCACTCGGGCCTGCCGCGGTTAAGCTATTGCATAGTATTTTTTATCAACTTATGCAATTATAATTATTTATTTATTTTATTTATGCAAGAATTTAAATACCATAAACTAAAATAAGATTAATAATCCTTACTTACTGTATGATAAAATAGCGACTGTCAATCAAATGTCAATAAAATAAAATCTAACGCCAAAACTGACATGAGTCACCAGCGCAAACAGCGAAACGGCGCCGATGTGTTAGGTTTTTTACGTTATTTCCGTTACCTACGGAATTTAAATTTCGAATTTTGTGGATTTAGTCTCCACGCTCAAGGCCCGCGATAGAAGCTATGCAATAGCTTAAAAGACCGCATCAAAACCCGTTGCGTAGTTTTGAAGATATAAGCTGATATAGGGACATACATACAAAAATAACGACTTTATTTTATAATGAGTATCCATTATAAATAATTATAACTAGATACTGTAACAGTCAACTGAGAGTGTAATATGTGTGCCGCCTGTGTGTGCCGCTATCAAACTATCTGTAGATAAATAGATAAGGGCCCCTGTATCAACCATTTGACCACTAACTCAACTATACATTACATATTTTACCATGCTGTAAATTTTTCCTTGACAAGAGTCTATGAGGCTATTCTATTGCTTTAAAAACTTAACCTAACTTATCGGAAACGATAATAATCTACTTAGTTCAAAAACTAAAAAAACACGCTAGAAAATCCTGAATTTTTTTTTGATGATCAAACGAACTTACCTGTACGTGAAGTTCGATCATAATTACTCGAAGAGCTTCGTTCGAAGATATTAGCAATAAACATAAGTAGTATCACAGCCAGAACCCGCCAGTTGCACTGTATTTTGAGAGACCATAACAAAAAAAAAAATAATTATAATAGTATCTTAGTCGATTTATCATCGAGTCGATTATTTCATACTCGTCGCGCCCACCCCTATCGGCGAACTTCATTTAGTTTAGAGGATTGCTGAGCTGATACCTATTTCACGACTAGGGAACACGGCCAGAGCCTGGGGGAGGGGGGGTTGCTAATATCTTCGAACGAAGCTCTTCGAGTAATTATGATCGAACTTCACGTACAGGTAAGTTCGTTTGATCATCAATTACTCTTCAAGCTTCGTTCTCAATATTAGCAATAAACATAAGTAGATGTTGAGAGAGTTAGAAGTCGTGAAATATATTGAAAAGGAGAGTAAATTAAAGCAGATTTATAAATGGAAATAAATTTACTTATTTAATCAGTCTTTCTTAAAACATAATACATAATTCTTTATTTAGACTAGGTCCCTTTTTAATAATTAATTAATTATTAAGGGGACTTTGTTTCTTAACAATTATAAGATCAGATTATATTTCTTAAACATCTATTAATCACTTTTGTTTCTCTTGGATAGTAAAGAATAACTAACAATTATTATTTAATAAATTCCTAGCATAATCATTTGAATCACCGCTGGTAATGATTTTATTATAATGTTTGGCAAACACTGTGGAGTTCTGACTCCACCCAGCCGTACTTCTAATTACATCTAAACTAATACCAGCCATGTAGGCCTTAGATGTAGAAGCATGTCTTGTACTATGTGCACTAAATACAGATGTGTCAATACCACTGCTATGCAGAACACTCTTAACCCATCTACACAAAGTTTGTGAGCCTACTCTTTTATATGGTTTTCTCGAGGAGATAAATAAAAATGAATGGTCTTTACGACGGTCTTTTGTTTTTTCTAGAAAAATTCTAAGGGTATTTGCAGGGCATACTTCCGGCTTTTGTGGGAAAAAAGGTAAAGCAAGTACAGGTTGCATTGCCCCCACTCGCGATGTTTTTATCAAGTCAGGAATTTTTATGAGGTATCCCGACTGAGACTCACTAATGTATTTTAAATCTATTTTGGAAAATGTCTGCATTCTGTGTGCTGTAATAAGTGCTAAAAGAGTTATTAATTTCTGGCATATCTTTTCAACATCTAAACCTTCATTCGGATACCAATTTGACAAAAAATCTAATACCTGATTGGTGTCCCAAGTTAAATTATACTTTGGTAAGTTAGGTCTAAGCCTAAATACACCCTTAAAAAATCTTTGAATGAATCCATTATTAATTATGTCTCGACCGAGTAATAAGGAGAGAGCAGATCGGCAACTGTTGAGTGTGCCATACCTAGCCCCTGCATTATACATACTTGTAAGGAAACTTAAGATGTCAGTGTAAGATGCTTCATAGGTACTTATTTTATTTTCATAACAATATGTGAACCATTTCTTCAAACAAGTTTCATATTGTTTTATAGTGTTATCTGATAGTGAAGCTATCATGATGGGGATAGACAATAGAGGTATTCCTCTTCGGACCAGCGACAACCGGAAAGCATCCCTACAACCAGGGTAATCTTCTGATGAATGGAGCGGTCTCTACAATTAGAAAAAATTAAATCGTCACAAGCATGTAGAATTAACGGTTTAGATACAAGGAGGCCTTTAAAAACAGGATACCAAGGCTGGGAAGGCCAATGTGGAACAACAACTATGCCAGTTGCTTTGTCCCTGATAATTTTTCGTAATACTCTTAAAATTATTGATATAGGTGGAAAAGCATAAAAAAATAATTTTGTCCAACATATAGTGAAGGCATTAATTGCATGAGCGTCTGGGTCCCTGCACCAGCTGACATATATATCACATTTATGGTTTAATCTATTTGCAAAAAGATCTATGTCTGGTGTACCAAATCTAAGTAAAATTTTTGAATAAGCATTTTGAGAAAGTTCCCATTCAATGTCTGCATGGGACTTCCTTGACTCAGCATCAGCTATAACATTTTCAGATGAGCGAATATAGTCAGCATGAACAATAATATTTCGCAATTCACACCATTGCCATAACTGTTTTGTTATCTTATTTAGGTGTGGAAATTGTATACCTCCCATTCGGTTTATGTATGCTATAGCAGTGGTATTATCAATACGCAATAGAATTTGACAATTAGTCAATTCCTTGGAGAAGACTTTCAGACCTAAAAAGGCTGCAAGAATCTCTAGATAATTTATATGCATTAATCCTTCTTGTTTGCTCCAAGGACCATTAGCAGTGTTAGCCCCACAAGCAGCACCCCACCCAGTAGTTGAGGCATCAGTGAAAATTTCTAAAGCATAATCATCATCTTTAATTTTACTTACAGAGTGTTTTATTGAATTTAACCACCAATCAAAAATGGGAGATAATGACCTTGGTATTATCATATACCTATCATAGTCTTGACTATCCTTGAGATTTAAAAATTTAAACCTCTCAAGTTCCTTGGTATACAGCCAACCATAATCTATTGCTTGGCAAGCCGATGTAAGTAAACCTATTAGATGAGCAAAGTCTCTTATTTTACAGCGATTTAACTTTCTAATTTTTTGAATCTCTTTTTTAATTTTTTCCCTTTTTTCATCCGGCAGCCTAACTTCATATCGTTTTGAATCTATAATATTTCCTAGAAAGGTGCAAGATTTTGTTGGTATTAAAACACTCTTTTCTGTGTTGATAATGAAGCCTAATGATTGTAATAAGCACATTGTATCATTCATATTTTGCAAGCATTGGTTATATGTCTTGCCTACAAGATACAAATCGTCTAAGTAAAAGGTGGATAAATACCCTATGGATCTTAATAATTTTGCTACAGGTTTAAGAATTTTTGTAAACACATATGGTGCAGTATTTAAGCCAAATGGCAGAACATTAAATTCAAATAGCTGTCCATCCCATTTAAAACGTAGATACTTTCTAAATTTTTCATGAATTTTGACAAAAAAATATGCTTCTTTTAAATCTATCTTACACATAAAGCAATCTTTAGATACCAGTTTTACAGCTGTTCTAAAATCTTCTAATTTAAAATGGTTTGTTTTAATGAATTTGTTTAAATTTTTCAAATTTAAAATTAGGCGATGTTTGCCATTTGGTTTTGGTATAAGAAAAATTTTTGAAATATATTGTCCCTTGCAAGGTTGGCATGATGATATCGCTCTAATTGAAATTAAATGTTGTATTGACTCTTTGAACTTTTTATATTCAATTTTTGAATATATTGGTTCTTCAGGTACAACTAATTGTTTAACTGAATAGAAGAAATTGATTTGATAACCCAAGATCCAGGAAAGGATCACTGGATTATCTGTTAACAAGGACCATTGTTTATAAAAATAAGAAAGCCGGCCTGCAAACTGTACCTCATTTAGCGCCTGTGGTGTTGACGCTGCTGACGCAATGATGTCCTGGAGTTGTTGTGTTGCGTGGACCTCAGTGTTGTCTTGGATGTTTGATTCTGTACTTGTGTGCCTCTCGCTCCCCCCACTTGTGGCAGCCTGCGAAAATTGGAGGGAGCCTTGGAGTTTAAAGACCTTGTTGCTGTATTTGTTTGCTTCTGGTTAATGGGCTTTGGAGTAGGAGCTGATCTAAGTTCAGCACCTGATTTATTTATATTCTTAGCTGACTTCAATGTGTCAGATAAATTATTCCCAAAAAGTGTTTCATCAATATCTGTTTTTTCTAATTGATCCTTAAGGTCTTTTTTAAGTGTGGAAAGTATGAACATTCTACGAGTAATCGATTCTGAATGCTGTATGTCACCTAGAATACGAGCTGAATCCATGAGTATTTTCAGGATTTCTGGATTCTTTTGTTCTGCTGCAATTATAATTGTAATTGCCTCACTGATAGATGATAATGCACATGAAGTGAGCATTTGTTTACTCTCAATTGCCTTATCTCTCTTTATTTGGCTTTCTATGAGTGCTGCACGGATTTCAGGATTGAGAGACGGAGCCTTAATTACTTTGTAGTTACCCGGAACTAGATATTTTTCCTTCAATTCTTTTCGAATGTCTTTTGAAAGACCCTTTGTGGCAATGTGTCCTAATCTAAGTGCAAGATCTTTCTGTATATCCTTTCCAAACTCTTTAGTGTCGGTAGGGTCTGCCCCTAAGATTTCTAGTACATCTGAATCTAATTCTTTGGGAGCATTGGAGTTATCAGGCTCACTTGCTTGAGTCCCTGTAATGTGAGGCTCTGGAATCTGAGACTCTGTACCATGTTCCACCACTTGTGAAGCCACCTTTCTAGTGGTATGAAGTGGTGAAGCTTCCTCTGCATTAGCAGCACTGATTGAAGTAACATCGTCTGAATGATGCTCAGAGTTAACATCATATAAATTGTCTGAATCCCAATAAGAGCACCCGGGTACCTCATCACAATTTGTTTCGTTCCCTGTAATTGATTTTTCTTGTTAATACAAGGAATTTTACGGGTAGTGAGACTCCTAGTTGAGAAACACGCATACCCACAAGAATCAATTTGTTTTAAGAAAGGAAATGTGAATTGTGAGACTCCGATAGAGAAACACGTGTGATTTCACATAACCTAAATGTTTAGCATACATCGCTTTGGAAATACCCTAGTAGTAGACCCGAATAGCGTGTATTTGTTTTTTGAAATTGGAAAGTCCCTTAAGCGTGTCACACACTACTCAGATACGGTAAGATATCTGTATCTGAGCAGATATCTTTCAATATCGCTCTCTATACTAATCGTATGAACTAACACACACAGCGCAGATAATTTATATTTTACCGTCAAGTATCTGCGGGCACTGACATATATTGAAAGATGGTGAGATTATTATCTGCGTATACAAATATATCTGCAGATAACATCTGCCGATACAAATATATCTGCAGATAACATCTGCCGATACAAATATTTTATCTGCATGTAAATACAGGATGGATGCGTACGGGCGAGGTCTGCGGTGAGAGGGGCGGGAACCACCCGGTCCGGCTACCTCGGCAGGTCACGCGCTCCCGCTCGCTCTCTGAGCTCTCTCTCTCATTCGTCCAATTTTGTTTGCGTTTGTATGACGTGCGCTTGTTGTCATGGAACGTCTAATCGAAAGTGTTCGAAAATTTCCGTGTTTGTGGAAGACGGACATAGAAGAGTACAAATTAAATGACGTAAAAGAAGCAGCTTGGAGGGAAGTAGTAAAAGAGTGTGATTTGCCAGATGGTGAGTATTTTTTATTTGTTTCAGTACAAAATTAGTTTATTTTTATTCTAACATTCTTGTATTAAACAACCTGTCTCGAATTCGATTTGTTTGCCACGGCACACTTCCCAAAGTATTAAAATAGTAACAAAACTCCTCTCGAATAATGAAGTTATCCTCTGTGAATCTGTATCCCGTTGGTGTCAGTGGCAATAGTTGATTTGATTGTGTGTGGTTTGGTACTGTAGTTGCTTTGTCTTTGGCACCAACATATGTATCAGAATTTTCAATAAAATAATTGTGTAGAACACACGTAGCCTTCACCACTTTATCAACTAGTTCTACCTTACATTCCATTGGCCTTCTGTACACCCTCCATCGAGCTGCCAAGATCCCAAATGCATTTTCAACTACTCTGCGTGCCCTGCATAGCCTGTAATTAAATATTCTACGGCTTTCGGTTAACCTTCCCTTCGGATATGCCCGCATTAAATTTTTCATAAGTGGAAATGCCTCATCACCAACGAAAACAAAAGGCATATTAATACCACCGGGTATTAATGGTGTTTCTTCGGGCAATGTCAAAGTTTCATTTTTCAGTTTGACTCCAAATTCGCTATCGCTTAGTATTCCGCCATCGCTGAACCGGCCTTTAGATCCAATGTCTACCATTACAAACCTCCGTCGTGCATCAGCTACAGCCAGCAAGACAATTGAAAAATTATGTTTATAGTTGTAAAAACCTGATCCAGAGTTGGGAGGGCATTTGATCGTAACATGTTTTCCATCGATTGCCCCACAGCAATGGTCAAACTGGCAGAGTTCTTTAAATTCAGTAGCAATTCTTTTCCAATCATCTTGTGTAGGTTCTTTTAATACGAGCGGTTGTAAATGCTTCCACAGAGCGTCGCACACCTCTGTCACTATATTTGAGACAGTTGATTCACCAATCCTGTAACTAAAAGCTATGGTTCGAAAAGAATCACCGGTTGACAAATACCTGCAACAAAATAATATTTGTATTAACTACAATAAGGTGTATAATTTAAAGTAAAATTCGTCACAATTATTATGACGAATTTACAACAACCCTAAATTTGGGATAACCTATACCTACCTACTTATACTTACCTACATATACAACCCATACCTTGCTATCTATACCTTCCTAAACCTAAAACTACCTATTTGTAATGGTTATTAAATTACAATTTGTTTGTTTTAGTTAAAGATGCCAAAGCATTGTGGCGAAAGCTTCGAGATGGACATCGGCAAGCAGTTTCTAGAAAAAAAACAACAACTGGACAGGCCGCAAACCCAAAAAATTTGTGGAAATATGAAAAGCTTATGGAATTTTTGCTTCCGACTATGCAAAATCGTTCAAGATCAACAAATATAGACACGCAAGATTTCCAACAAGATAGCGATTTACCCCATCGTAATGAAGACTCATCCGAAAGTGAACAGCATCAGAGTCTTGATGATTGTATTCCTCCCAAAAAAAAACCTAATTTAAGAACATTAATTCAAAATGAACAAAAAAAACGAGAGATAAGAAGCGCCGAACGAGACGCATTAAGAAGACAACTACTCTCTAGTACTTCTAAAGACATTGTAGAAAATACTGCACTAGAACGGTTTTTTATGAGTATGCTCCTTACTACAAACAGCCTTTCAGAAACTGTTCAATTAAGAGTGCAACGACAAGTGTTTAATATCGTAATGGAAGCAAAGGAAGCAGATATAGCCACCCGCCGCTCGAGTGAGTCACCTACAGTCACCAATATTGTGCATAATTTTAGAGGCGATTCCCCGTTTCAACTGAGACGTACTCCAGATTATGAGACATCACTTCGTGGAGATTCTACATTATCGAATTATTCAGATGTTACATCTCCGCCGCCGCAGCATACTCAGTGCGATAATGTTGAACGTGCACAAAACTATTCTCCACAGTATTCAGCGGCAATACCAAATTCTTCGTCACACGATAATATTCGTTCTTATGTGGAGAATGAGACCTTTCATTTTGAATAATTTTGAAAATTCTATCCGGTAAGCCGGTTAATTTCCCTTGTAATCTAAGATGGCGCCACTTCTGCATGTCGTAGATTTTTTTTGGGTGAGCGCCATCTAGGATTACAAGGGAAATTACCCGGCTTACCGAACCACCTTATTTGTATCTTTTAAAAAAATACCTACTTATATGAAAATATTAAACAAAATTTGATTTTAGAAACGACAGGAAAAAACTTTTAGAAAGAAACTTTTCTTATATTCACTTTATTCGTATGAACGAATGTATACTTTATTTATTATACTCAAACAGGTACCTGTCACACAGAAAATACACTTAATACAATAACAATAAGAAACTTAAAGCCAAAAGTATAATTGGTGGCCGTAATATCTTTTAGGAAACCAAAAGATTCATATCATAATATCCATAAGGCGATTATCACATTGCAATTGCGTAGGTGCGGGCCAATGTGTTGATCGCCTATATGTCTGTGAATCGAAGATAACTTTAACTTTCAAAATAGCTTGATAAGGCTTTACAAGTGTACAATAAAATATAAATAAGTATTGCGTACCTACCTTAAGCAAACAGCAAGTCGTTCTTCGGTAGAAATACATTTTCGCATTTTAGTATCATATTTTTTAATGTCTTCTTTAATCAAATCGTGAATTGCCATAAAAGTTACTCTTGGATTTCGGAAATAGGTTGTAAATTTGTTGTCTGACAGATCGTGGAAGATATTAAATTCGCCTCGGTCCTTTTTAAGCTTTATATGTCGTTCTATCCAAATTTTTCGCGTTTTAGTTTGTGAAGCAAGACGTGCATCAAATTCAAAATCAGCATCATCATCTGATGAGCTATCTAATAAATCCAGAAGCAATAAACAGGTTTTTTCCGTAAAACGCGAACTCATTGTAACACCCTGTATAAACAATCCTTAGCAAAAAACAAGTGTACTCAGTCTGAAAGATTCCGACTGAATGTATCACCTCGTATATTATCGTATCTGCTTAGTGTGTGATGCGTTCAGATAAATAAGTTTTTATACGCAGATAAAATATTAGCGTATCTGCGTAGTGTGTGACACGCTTTACGGACAGTCCGTTTTTTCATAATTCTTATGGTTTGTAACTTACTTTCAAGGTTGTCAGTCGCCGGCGAGTCAGACGTTTCACTATGGCGTCGTCGGCGCCCGCGCTGTATTTTGCGTTCCAATTTCTTTAGCTTTTTACATAAATATTCGTAGTCTTCTCCTTTTCTTTTAGACATTTTTAACACTTGATAGATTATAAGCTATTTTAAACTTTTTCCTAATATTTTAAAAAGTAGCTAACATGTGCAAACCAGCGAAGCACTGACACGCGAATGGAAGTTCGCCGATAGGGGTGGGCGCGACGAGTATGAAATAATCGACTCGATGATAAATCGACTAAGATACTATTATAATTATTTTTTTTTTTGTTATGGTCTCTCAAAATACAGTGCAACTGGCGGGTTCTGGCTGTGATACTACTTATGTTTATTGCTAATATTGAGAACGAAGCTTGAAGAGTAATTATTATTACATTGTCATCGGTCCTTAATATATGTGCAAAATTTCAGATCAATCCAATTACTGCAAGTGGGTTAAAATCACTTTCAAAGTTTCCGTTACATAGATTAATACATTGATAGATACATACTGAAATTATATAAGCGTGTTAATAATAACTATCGCGTGTTGGCACAGGGTTTAGTTTCAAGTTTTCTGTCCCTTAGCTGACTTTTACAGAACCCTGGGGAGGAAATAGGGTGGTGACACTGACACTTGTATTCTTAATCTGTCCTGGACATTATATATTTATCATCAACTGTTTGGAATACAAAGAATCTTAACTAATTTATAAATGTGATAATATGATGACACTATAGAAATTTTGATGAGCTTAAGTGTTAATGTGTCAAACGAAATTATAGCGCGATTTAAAAAATAGGTACAGCGCCATCTATCGACTGTCATAGTAAACTTCTGTTTGTTAAGGTTTAATTTCTAAATTTCACGCGTACGAAGTCGCGGGCAACAGCTAGTACTATATAAAATAAAGGAAGCTTTAAGCTTTTAAAAACTAACTTTGACACGAAAATTGTTACCAATTCCCAAATTGACATTTAACCTTCATTAATATTTTAGTATGCATGTGTGTGTGTAAACTTCCCGTGAATTTTAGCTTCGCCGCTGGCTATTCGTGCACTTTTACAAATTTATCGTTTCCATTCGGTAGTGTCATGAATATTTAGACGCCCGGGTAACCATTCTCATTCAATTCATTCATAACACTGACTAAATATTAAACTTTTCACTGCTAATAATATTAGCAGTGAAAAGTTTATTATTCCAGATTATAGCTATTCCTTACGTAAATAAAGATACGTAACCGATATTTAATATTATAAGCTGAAGAGTTTCTTTGTTTGAACGCGTTAATCTCAGTGACCGCTAATCCGGTTTGAAAAATATTTTCAGTTTTAGTTAGTACATTTGTCGAGGAACACTAGGTATAGGCTACATAACATCATGCTGCGACTAATAAGAGCACCAGAGAAAAATGTTGTAAACACGGGGAAATTTTAAATTAAATGTTGAAATTAAAACGTTGTAAAAAGAAACAAAGCTTTTCTTTGCTTATAAAAAAAATTCCAGTTTCTTTTACACTGGTATTGTTGCTTCGCGGATTAAGAGAAGTTATTATATTTTTGAGGAGTTATATTAATAAGTTCCATTTAAGTGGGAAGATACCAAAAGATTTAATTGAATATTAGTGACTGGGAAATCAAAATAGAACTCAAGTTAGTATAAATTTACAACTGAAATTAATCGTTTTGATCATCTTTGGATGTACGTTTAATATATATACACACACACACGTACAGTTACATATACACTCACACATAATGCCTACCTATACTTATGTAACAAAGTTACCAGTAGGTATAAGTAATAGAATAAGTAATAAGAGAGCATGCGTTTCAATCAAGTGAGAATAGTAAGTGCGAGTAAGAACATCAGATTGTTCTACACAAAAAAGACATCGACAAAATTTCCGCCAGTAGGTGAATTTGGACGGATTTAATTTTTTTCAAGGATTTTGTCACCCGAAATGTCCTAAATTTTATACGTATTTTGTGCCTGTTTCTAGATAATCTAACCTAAATACCCTTCGTCACCTTCTCACGGTTTATATTAGGCGAACGGTACTGTAAGCGAGTATTATATTATACATTCGAAATAGACTGAGCTCAGAATCTGTACCCAAAAAGCCGAAAATAGAGTAATTAGTTGCAACGAACTAGCCGTGACTCATTTTAGACCGAGATCCGATACATGAAAATATATATTCATAGATTCACAACGCTAGTAATATATTAATTAGTCTTTGTACGTACTAGCACTGTATAGTTAAATACCCGCTACTTCGTTCCGTTGGCCATTCCTCAGGTACTGATGGTATATAATCATGATAAGTACATTACTATGAGTTTATTTCTGTCGCTAGACGCTTCGCTGATTGCACCGCGCGAATATTAGCATCGGTGAACGTCCGTTAGACAGGCTATTAGATGCTAAACTAGTAAATCTGTTGGAAAAACCAAAATCGTTTCGTTAATCCACAACAGCAATAACAAAACATCAGCAAAACTATTTATTATGGAAATAAAATGTGTTTTTAATGCACCCTTCATATAATGATGACTGCTACAACTGTATTACAAGTACAAAGTAACCACTTGAATTTCATTAGCTTAACAGCTTCAGTTGGCCTGTCGCCAGTTTCATAATTCAATCAATACGCGATGTTTATACTGAGGGCGTTTTTACTTGTCTACACTTTTAGGGTTTAGACGCCTCATTTCTTTGGAAGTATAAAAATTTATAAACTCTACATTTGGTTGTTTTTTTATCTTCCATTAAATCCGGTTTTATAGCATCATTAATTTCTGACATAACATCAACTTCCACATTTTGAAAAACGAAACATTTACTTTTGGCAGTTACTACAGCGCAAAGCTAATTCAAAATTTTTTAAGTTAAAAGATATGGTAATTGAAATAAAAATTTACAACCTCTGAAAACTGAAATACCCACTCCCCACGCGACTAAGTAACAGATGAAAATATTGTCAGATTTTTTTTATTGTTATAATGAAACTCTCTATATCTCTCTCCAGCCCATTAATAATCCACTGTTGGGCACGGGTCTTTCCCACTATATGAGGGATATGAGGGATTATGGTCTACTTGTAGCGCTGACCAAGCACACAGGCACAGGATTTGTTTTCTAATTTACCGTCTGTGAGAGGATGGAGGACTGGAGGATTCAGAATTTTATCAGTATATGTACAACATTCCTTAGCTGGCTTTTCCATCACCCTGGGGAGGAAAAGGGATAATGACACTGGTATTCTGAATTCCGTCACCACACGGAAATAATAAATCTAATTAATGGAATTTTGAAAGTCGAAGATTTTGTGTATAATTTATTTTACTTTAATTGAGTTGATTTTGCAGTATGCAACTAAAATTGCAACGAGACATTGTAAAAAAATCTGATGACCTATGGAATGACCCAAATGTGAAAATCTGGCTACCGTCCAAACATGTTATCTACCAACTTTAAAGAGAAATACTAGCCGCACCCAATTTTCTCTTTTTTAATTATCAACCACTTGACTTTGATGTTTGATAAACGTTGCATTCTGATTATTATTTTTGTTATGTTGGTATCTCTTGACCTACTTCTGTTTTTACTATAATTGGCGCATGAAATTTCAATGTTTTTAATTGATATTTTTTATTTTTGGTCAGAATTAAAATGTAGTAGATGATTTATTAGTGATGTAAAACATAGACTTTTTTATCAAAGCAGTATTTACAAAGCTCTCTGAAAATAGTAACAGACTTAAGTTAAAACTTAATTTTTACAGATTTTACTACATTCTTGCTGCCATTCATAAGTATACACACACACACACAGAGAGAGAGAGAGAGAGAAAGAGACACACACGCACACATTTAATACTCAAAGCTTTAGGTAACTGTCTACCTTATAGCATAATATTATTTTTTATTTGTCACTGAACGAAATAGACAACACTGGATGCAAGCGGCGTAAAACCGCGCGTTGTGATTTTCTACGAGGGAGGCCTAAAGCCAGCAGAGGAATGAATTAGAACAATATAGTTATACTACAAAGCTACGAAAAGATGCTTATAAAAAGATCACACATCATCACGTTATAGTAATTTTAATCCTTTCTTCCTCTGATATATTCAGTTATTTACACAAAACAGGATTTTTTTCGATAGAATTAAAACTGATGTCCTCGAAAACGATTCAGTATTCCATTCTTATTTCCTACAATGTTTTGTATCGTAAGCTTCTATTTTCCAGGTCGTTTGTAAAATAAAGCTAAGGTATTTGGAGAATAAAATCTATACAAATAAAACCTGGTAAATACGAGTTGGATTCGCACACGAGGTTCTGTACCTTTATTATCATAATATGTATATCCTTTGTTGGATAGAACGCTGCCTCGCCTCGAAAGTCAGCAGGACGCACTCCGACGAGGTTGGCAATGGGACAGAAACCGACGGACTGTACGGCCATAGTCTAGAAAGACAATACGCGTATAGTATATCCGTTATAATCATAATACCCACATAACGACGATGATGAGTTTTGATGATGCAACATAAACTGATATACATAAAGGGTATTCACACTGGTTTTTAACTAGTACGAGTACCTACCCTTCAAGTGCGTGTTGCACTTTATATTATTATCAAACCTAGAGTTAGGTAGAATAAGGTAGAACCTTAGTAATAAGGTCTCGGATTACTCTTCGGTCACGGAACCCTAAAAATAAAACCGAATATTCGGTAGCTGTTCTATTTCTCTTATCGTAAATATACCGATAGAAAATTATTACGATCGTTTAGTTTCTGGTAAATAACCATAGTAGTCTTAAACGCAATATCATCATTTATTATTAAGCCTTGGTTTCAAATTGCTAATTCTTACAATTGACAGTATTTTATTATATAGAGCATCACAGAAAGCTCGTTGGTTGAGAACTATGCAGCGAATTTCCAAAGAAGTGGGTTCACAATTTCACATCCCTTGATAACCCCTTTTTTTAATTATAGTGGAAAAAATTATCAGCATGAGCGGGACTTGTATCCACGACCTCGGAATACCGTTTCGTCACTCTACCAACTGAGCAAAGCAGGTCAAAAGTCAGGCAAAAATGAATACATTAATGTAGAAACTCTTTTTTCGGTTTAATTTATTTATTAAAACCTCGGTTAAAACTACATGGATGATGTCGTAGGCAGGATTTTAAATTTAAAAAAGTACTTGTTTTATAATTATGTATAAGTTAATTGGTTTTATAAAATAAAAAGATGTCATGTTTAGAACAACAAAGTACCCAACATAAAAGAATAAAGTAGCGTAGCTAACTTTTCATTTTATCCTAACAAACAAAAGTGAGAAAATCGAGTTTTGTTCTTCAAAGGGTCCGCAATCTATACATATAATAAAAATCTAAAAAGTTGATATCTGTACTTAGAAGATATTGAAGACAAAATTGGATAAACAGTCTTTATGGGCGTAATAGAAGCCAAAACAAAGGTTTATAAAATTTTTGTCTGTCTGTCTGTATGTTTGTACGCGCATCACGCACAAAACTACTAGGTACATGGAATTGAATACAATTTTCATGTTGGTAGAGATTAAACTTTTTTTTTTTATTCTACAAGGGTGACAAACAAGCTTACGGCTTGCCTGATGGTAAGCGATTACCGTAGCCTATGGACGTTTGCAACACCAGTAACTTAAAGTATAGGCTACTATGTATATCGGGATGATTATTTAATTCCTGCTTTTAGTTCCTGTCATCCAAAATTTCACGTGAACGAAGTCGCGGGCATCAGCCAGTCTATCCATATAGAAAGAAACACCTAATATTCTTTTGTCCTTGAAACTTGTTGTGTTTGAACTTATAAATGATATTTGGCGAGACACTTTCTACCTTTGAGGTTTTATAATGATATTTTGAAAAGATGAGGTGGAAAGTATAAAGATTTTCTTTTAACAAGACTTATTATTTTAAATAAATAAATATTCACGGACATTTCACACAACGTCCTCTGGTCCCAAGCTAAGCTTATATTCTTGTGTTTTGGGTACCAGAATACGGATATACTACATATGCTACTTTTTTTAAAATACATACTTATAATATATAGAAACACCCAGACGCAGAACAAACATTTGTAAGACATTTATAAACATCACACAAATGATTTAAAAGAAACCGCATCAAAATCCGTTGCGTAGTTTTGAAAGTACAAGCTTACAATAGGTACATACATACAAAAATGGCGACTTTGTTAATAAGTAAACATATGAAACGGCTACGTACGTTACATATGTATGTACACTGTCTCTAATACAGGCTACACGTCATACGAGACATTGGTACCAATTCTATGTGCACAACTAAACTTAACTTAACTAAAAAATGAAAATTGATAGGGTCATTAACACAATTCCGTAATATTAACTGAACTTCCTTATTATAAAAACTGTTTAATATAGAATAACGATTATAATTAATTTAAAAGTGCACAACAAAATAGCCGAATAATCAAGATACAGCAACAGTTGTTTTAATTTTTTAGTTAAGATATGTTTAGTTGTGCACGTGGAATCGGCCCCATTATTAGTTAATGAAGTACGATTTAGCCAAGCTAAATTTATGTAAATGCGTACCTACATACTAAAGATACGCATATTAATCATTGCCATATGAAAATATTTTCTAGAAGATTAGTATACATAAATAAGGAAAGTGCTATCTTTTCTGTAATACACAAGGGAAATCATAGATATAATCGTGTTACAGAAATGGAAAAATGATCACATACAGGTTATATTAGTATTACTCTGTGGATCCAGGTGATGGATTAAAGATACACAAGACATCACCGTATTTCCTTCCTATGACAGCTTTGAGAATAAGTTAGAAAAAAAGAAAGACAGCACAAAACTGAATCTTATGCTAACTGGTCTCGTTCTCTTCTAGTAGGCCAAATAGGAGTAGAGCGGAGGATGACATTCAACAATAATGGGGATCATGACAGGCTGAGAAAAGAAGGGTGTAGTAGTATAGTGTAGGGTCCGAAATAGAAGAAGCGGAATATCTAAAGAATGACGGATTCAGAATACAAGGATCACCATATTATTATAATTTTCTCCCCAGGGTGCTGTAAAAGCTAGTTAAGGAATATTGTACACAGATAACATTATCTGTAAGATACAGTAAACTTGTAAATATACCTACACTTTTTTATAATTATTTTTTGTTGAGGCGGGGGAATTGCCTGACCGCACACCCCACTGTTCGGGGATAACAGAAGGGTAGTGTGGGGCCCTCAAATTATACCTACCCTATGCCAACACGCTTGGCCAGCTCAGCATAGTAGACCGAAAACCTTCCCTAAATGGAGGAGACCTGTGCCCAACTGAGGGATATTAATGGGCTGGGAATAGAAAGCCAAGAATAACACAATAACACTGTTTGCCTATTTCAGTTTAATCAGAAATCTACGAGTTAAGAGGCTAATACGCTGGTTATTGCACACACGGAATCAGTTCAATATTATTGCTTCAGAGTAGAAATACCAATACGGTTGATATTTCCCTAGAGGAGTAATTGAACATTGCATTAATTTGAAATGGACACAGTTTTCCACGCGATAGCACGCAGATGGTACGATTAAACACAGAAAGTGGAAATAGTTATTCTAAAATAATAATAAAAATTGCTAATGCTCGCAGTTTCATCTGCGTTAGTATATTAGAACTACTATATTACCGGTTAACACTCACAGTTTTTGGATCGAAGATGTCGGAACAGTTTTCCACCCCCCGCACTGTCACAGCGGGCTGTACGAGCTGTCGCCCGCAGTGCACACCGGAAGGTCGCAGACGCCGCTGCGCACTCGTCCTGAAGATGAGCATCGGATATGCTCGAAACCTGGGTCGACATCTTCGATCCCAAAACTGTGAGTGTTAGCCGGTAATATAGTATTTCTAATATGACTCAAACTCACGATTTCAATACGAAAATGCGTTAGTATAGTTAATGACGACGGCTTCGTGGTCTTGTAGTTCATGTAATGAACTGCTGTTCGCGAGGACGTGGTGTCGATCCCCGCACAATATAATCATTTGTGTGATATTGCCAATTTTCATACAAAATTTTGTACTGCGTCTGGGTGTTTTCAATGTATTATAAGTCTGTCTTTACGAAAAAAGAATAGTTTATGTATTCTATCCGTATTCTGGTACCCATAACACAAGCATAATATAACATTAGCTTGGAACCAGCAGTGGTATTCAGTAAGAAAAAGTGAAGTGAGTTTTCGGTGAGTCTTGATCACGTGATAGCGCTCCTCCAATAAAAATAAAGGAGCGCTGTCACGCGATCAAGATTCACCGAAAATTCACTTCATTTTTTTCTTACTGAATACCACTGCTGAGGACTTTGTGTGAAATGTCCATGAATATTATTTTTGACGTTCTCCGCAATTTCGTTCGCGTGTATTTAAAGACTATTACCATTACCACTGGGTACCACCCTATCTATTAAAAAAACTGCATAAAAATCCGTAGCGTACTTTTGAAGATATTAGCTTACATAGCACTCATACAAAAATAACAACTTTGTTTTAATCATCATCATCATAACATCACGCCTTTTTCCCATGGGGGTAGGCAGGGACTATAGAGCGCCATCTGCTACGATCCAAACATACTTTCTTGGCTTCATCCACATTCATACATCTGGTCATACATGCCCAACGGTTGTGAGTGCTTGCCCCTTTTGGAGTATGCCGGCGATGACATCGGAGTATATTTTACTCGGGCGTCCTCTCCCAGAATTTCCACTTACCTCCGCCGTGTATATGCCTTTCGTTAAGCGTCTCTCATCCATCCTCTCCACATGACCAAACCACCTAAGCATACTTTTCTCCACCTTAGTCACTACATCCTCTTTCAGACCGCAACGTTCTCTTATAACTTCATTTCTTAATCTATCTTTCAAAGTTAAACCACACATACTTCTCAAAGAGCGCATCTATACAGCATTTATTCTACTTTTGTGCTTCTTCTGCCACACCCAACATTCGCTTCCATACATAAGCGTAGGTAACAACACGCCATTGTGGATCGCCATTCGAGCCTTTTCAGTAATCGCTTGGTTAGCCACAATAGCATGCAAGCACCATTCAACTTATTTCCCGCTAACATCCTTCTTTCCACATCAGCATCAACCTTACCATCTCTTGTAAAAACACTTCCAAAATAAACAAATTCTTGTACCTGATCCACACTTTCATCATCTATTTTAATACTAGCGGACCCGACAGACGTTGTCCTGTTCCACGTTCTAACATCAACAACAAAAAATTCATCAAAATCGGTCCAGCCAATTGTGAATATAAACTATCCTCAAACCCCCTTGAATACACACAAAAAATTTCAGCCAAATCGGTCAAGCCGTTTTCATGCCATGTCGTGACAACGGAAAACGGGTTTCATTTTTATATACATACTAGCTGACCCGGCAAACGTTGTTTTGCGATACTAAAAAAAACCAAAAAGGTTTGAAAAATAGATGTTGGCCGATTCTCAGACCTACTGAATATGTATGTAAAATTGAGAAGAATCGGTCAAGCCGTTTCGGAGGAGTACGGTAACTAACACTGTGACACGTGAATTTTATGTATTAGATATATATAAAAATGAAACCCGTTTTTCGTTGATACATTACAATTGATAGATTACAAGCAGACATACACTCCTCTTTTTCGAACACCATAACTTTCGTCTTGTTTACGTTTACTTTCATTCCTTTTAGTCTAAATGCTTCATTCATTCTAGTTACCACATCTTGCAATTCTTCTGCAGATGGTGCAAGTAGAACTTGATCATGCGCGTAAAGAAGACACTTGATAGGCAGCTCACCCATAACCAATCCATGATCACTCTCTCTCAAATCTACCAGACATTCATGTATTGATTAAACAGCCATGGTAACAACATTTTGTTTTAATAAGTAAAGATAAGCTGTAAAGAGTAATAAAATAGATTTCACTCTTTTATGAAAATTGGTTAGTAAAGAATGCAAGAAGCGTAAATTATGACATACATATTAAAAGAATGACTAAATCGATATAACACAACGCCCATATATGTACGACTGTATTCACAAAGCCTTGGCGAACTTTATTGCTTCCATGACCTATGACTAATAGATATTGTGTCTCCGTACGTCCCATTAATCAATCTCAATACACAATACAAGCTACACAATCCATTCATTAGTGGGAAATATACAACTGTTGATGTGAACATATTTGATGTATGAACAGGTTTTCTGATAGAGCTGTTATTTTAAAGTCTTTACAATCTTTTAAGTTCTCTTATATCCTTTTTATTATTTTTCCTGTTGCCAGATCATTTACGTCCCACTTTTGGATATGGCCTTCTCCAATTAAGGAGTGTTATTGCTATAGCAGCGCTGACGAGGCGTGTTACCATAGGGTTTACTTTGGAGTTTTCTGTCTCTCGCATAGGGCGTTATCTGTGTTCAATACTCCTTAGCTGGCTTTTACAGCACCCTGGAAGGAAATGGGGCGGTGACACTTGTATTATTAATCCGTGACCACACGGACAAAGAACGTATTTCAAAGTGCATAAATACCACTGTAATTTTAAAGGTTATAGGTTAAATAAATGGGCGGTTAAAAGAATTACTATTAAAAGTTCCACTCTAGCGAAAAACTGATATTCAGCGATTCTGTCTAAACTCTAGGATAAACCCGACTCTTATTTATCTCAGTATAATAAAGTTAGAAGGAATTATGGTACGACTCTGAATTTATATTTTGTTCGGGAAAATAGATTTCCTTTGCTTTGTGTAACATTAGATTTGTGGACGCTTGCCCGCTATTCGACAGATAAGTTTTGAGGTTACTCAAAGTAGAATCTATAGATACTCTATTATTATGTGATATGGCCTATATTTATGCTACTCTTATGTTAAAGGAGAATGACCAATTATACACAGATAGAGAACCAGTCTACGGCTACATCACTCAGTCGGCTTGGCGTCACTTATATAATATCTATGTGTGCGTGTAATTATATCTATGTGTGTCTATGATACAGGCTATACGTCATATGAATCATCATTATTCTATGAAGTAAGATTTAGCCAGGCTAAAGTTACTTGTCCTCAATTTTAAACGTCAACCCACCATGTGGTATACTATGATATTATATTTATAAACTTTTATATATCAAGTAGCTTACCATAAGTTCGTACTCAAGGAATTTAAAAACCATGGTCTTATTCATAATGACTTATCGGAGGTTTAAAAGTTCGCTAAAATCGGTTCGCGAAAATTGACAAAACTTGTTATTCATAATAGTCTTTTTACGCTAAAATGTTTATTATATCTACGATAAAATCTCCCTTTAAACCTTCGATAAATCATTATGAATAAGACCATAAATGTTAACAAATTACACATAAAACTTTCTGTTGAACTGCTCTACTTCACTTTTAAGCAATTAATTAAACGCTTTCGTTTGATAAAGTATATGGTACATGGAACCATCACAGAGAAATTTTTTCTCACTTATCCAACTTTTTTACGACGCAAATACTAAACAAAAATAAATTCGATTTATTTTAAACTCCACAACTATCAAATATTATCTCATTCAATTAATATTTGCTTACTGTAAATGCAATCAAAATAAAATCCATATCACGTACAATATTAAAACAATTCACACGGCAAAACTATCAACCCACATTTCGAAAACAAAAGCTTTAACTTTATGCAAAACAACACAATACACACATTCATAGAACAAAAACGTTTAGCAAAACTCATTACAGTTACAAAACTTGAAAACATCTGTTTGTGTCTGAAGAGTTGAAGAGTATTTCCCTTTTTTACCAACTGGAGTTTCTTGTGACTGTAATAATTTCAAAAAGAGAATTTCTAACATTCAAAAAGGACTAAAGCAGTTTTTACTACGAAAGCTAGCCGAATTATCTCAATAATCATTCCCGTCATGTGTTTTGCCTATGTAATTGTATGCAATGTATTCATAGTATTATATTATAAGTATGTAAATTATAGTATTTAAATTCAGTTTTTAGGGTTCCGTACCCAAAAGGTAAAAACGGGACCCTATTACTGAGACTTCGCTGTCCGTCCGTCCGTCCGTCTGTCTGTCACCAGGCTGTATCTCAAGAACGGTGATAGCTAGACAGTTGAAATTTTCACAGATGATGTATTTCTATTGCCGCTATAACAACAAATACTAAAAATAAAATAAAATAAATATATATGGGGGGCTCCCATACAACAAACATGATTTTTTTACCGTTTCTTGCTCGATACTAATAACGTTGCCTTATGTTGCATAAATAATGATACGGAACCCTTCGTGCGCGAGTCCGACTCGCACTTAACCAATTATATTATATGTAAGTAATATATTGTGTGTATTTATAAGTTTAATTGCCAACACACTCTATTTTTATTCTCTCTGACTATCTAACACACCTACTACTTCCTCTTTCTGCACCACCTAAGGTTGACTGGAAGAGAATGCCTCCGGCATTAAGTCCGCCTTTGTACCTTATTTGTGTATAGAAGTATTAAATAAATAAATAAAATAATTTAATTACCAACTAAAGTTTGTGTTTTTTTATTCCATCTTACCTATATTCATGCACATGCAATTTACCCTGTAGGGTACAAAGGGCAAAGTACTGGCGATAAGTTCCGATGAAGAAATAAATGGGTATTTAAAAAAAAATTTAACCAACTTCATGTGCCTTGGAAATTTAAGCATTTTCCTTGATTTCTCAAGAGATAACCATCGGAGCCTAACCTGGTGCCAATGAGACCACACGGGAACCACCAGATTTCAAATAAACAAAGAATCATTAAAATCGCTTCACCCAGTTAAAAGTTATGAGGTAACCATATAAGGTAAGTATATTATTATTTTATTCATGTTTTAAGAGAGAGAGAAAGAAAGAGAGAGAGACAGATAGAGAGAGAGACAGACAGTGTAACACGCGCACGCCGCACGGCTTACAACTATAGCAAAAATTGTCGTTACATCTTTTGGTCTTAAGTTTTGCCGTCAAGCCCCCTTTCGTAACGCGCAATAAGGAACTTCGTTCCAAAAACATACACAAATTGAGAACCTCCTCCTTTTTTGAAGTCGGTTAAAAAGTTCTAAAAGCGGTATGACTCCTGTGACAGAGGTGCTTTCAAGTAGCTATTGATTAAGTAGATAAGTACTTGTATTAAATAAGCTAAAATGAGCCATTCCTGAGTAATAACAGCAGCCCTGAAAAGAATTTGCTAAATAATTTAATATTTGATTGAAACATTATTAAAAATCACTCCTTTATTGTATTTTATTTTATTTATTATATTTGCATGTAATAAATAAAATAAAAATAAATAAAACTTTAAGGGTATATTGCAGCTCAATTTGAATACAAATAAAATTAACTTGCGTGTTGTTTTTCCGAACATTGAAATGAAAATTGTTCTACAACTATGTTCATTATTATTCTGAACAGAACAAACCTAGGTATGCATTGGTAATAATCGATAGTTCTAAATAATTGATTGTTAAATAACAGCTTGTATTGGTTACTAACAATGCTGGTTGTTATTTATTCTACTCGCACATAGCAAACCTTAATCGACTAAATATATCACAGTGGTCGAGTGGTTCATGTAACGGACTGCCGTTCACAAGGTCGCGGGTTCGATTAGTTCGGGACAATTATTTGTGTGATTTATAATTATCATACAAATGTTTGTAGGTACTGCGTCTGGGTGTTTACTTCGTATTATAAGTATGTATTTACAAAAGAAATATATAGTAAGTAGTTTATGTATTATATCCGTATTACACCCATAACACAAACATAATAAGCTTAGCTTGGGACCAGGCGATGCTGCGTGAAATGTCTATGAATATTTACTTAGTTTTTGCTTGAAAGTACGACCAGCGTCCTAACATCATTCATTACACATTATCATTGGGGGTATAAAAATAGCCTACAACCCATTGTCAGACATACCAGATAGATAGAAAACTCTATAGATAGATAGATAAGAATACCTAGGATACTTAGAGAAAGAAAAAGTCAACCCGTTGCAGAATTCGATCGAAACTAAATCATCTTTAATTTCTATTTACATCGGCTTTACGTCATATAAAGTTTGTTAATATTTTGTACAAGTCTCATTTACAGTTTTAATTTAATAAATCAAGGTTCAGGAAACTGGCCGGCTGCTGTATCTTCATAATAACCTCTTTTATCTTTGTTATTTGCGCCACGCCCACGGCCTTGCCAAAATGCTTCCTCCTTATGAATCACATTGACAATTCATTAAACGTCTGTAAATAATTACGGAAGATAATTATAATCTTCACGTTGATAATATGATGATACTCTTAGATGAAGGATTATTATTTCCGTATTCTGGTACCCATAACACAAGCTTATTAAGTTTAGCCTGGGACCAGAGGACGTAAACTGCACGTGCACATAAACTTAAGGGCCTACATCAATATTATCGTATATCATCGCCGACACGTACATATTAACACAGCCAGTAGGCACAGAAAATGAAGAATTAGGGATACTTTTCCTATTTACTCAAAATCTACTAAATATATTTTAATTCTGATTTACGTGTTTCTATATATGATAGTTACTTATGTTTTTAAAGTTATTTCATTAGTTAATACGCGATAATAGACCAACAAATGAAAAAAATAAAAAAATTGAGAGGTTGTTTCGCCAAGATTTTCTATCGAGAAAATTTTTTTCAAGTAATTCTAGTTCTTTTAGTTCTTTTCTTTCTTCTAGTTCTTTATTCTAGTAATTCTGATCAAGGAATTGGGATTATTCTTTTAAATTATTGCATTTTCATCTTTCCTTGTTAGGTGTGCCTTTCAGATGCATCCGTCTACTGCAAGTGGCTGAAAATCGCTTTCCAAGATTCGTTACACAGATTAATACATTGATAGTTACATACCAAACTTATAAAAGCGTGTTAAAAAGAAAATCATATATATAAAATTCACGTTTCACAGTGTTAGTTACCGTACTCCTCCGAAACGGCTTGACCGATTTTTATGAAATTTTACATGCATATTCAGTAGGTCTGAGAATCGGCCAACATCTATTTTTCGAACCTATTTTTTTTTTAGTATTGCAAAACAAAGTTTGCCGGGACAGCTAGTATTATATACATATATTCTAGCTTAGCTTGTGACTAGAGGACGTCGCGTGAAAACTGAAATGTCCAGGAATATTTATTTATATTTATTTATTTTATATTCGCTTAAAATAATTAATAGATACTTAGATAAAACTATTTATTTAAGTAAATTTATAGCCATATATTATTCAAAATTCTAGGTTAAAGCAATCACCAGATACGCTTTCACCTTATCCTTTAGTAATAAATTACGGTTGAAGTAGGTATGTGTAATGTGTGTCTATCTTAACGTTGGGACGTTATGTAATGAACCCCTATTAGTCTAAATTACAATAGCACACATCTCAAATACATTTTATACTATGAAAGGAGATATTTTAAAGCTCATTTTATAATTAAAATCTTTTATGAATACTACAAAAATATATATCCGAAGCTTCATAGAAATCACCTGCATTTATATAGCCATAGCAGTCGTCTATCTAAAATACTGGATAAACTAACTATGTTAACTACAACATTCTATTAACTACGATGAGATCGATCCGTGGCTTACGACAACTGGTTTGGAATGATCCTTTTATGAATATTCAACGGGTCACCATTCAATCACATCACTAACTACACAAAATAAATAACGTACTTACCACTAACACAATTTGAGAACTTACTTCATAATCTTGGATGTTAAGTTTAAACTAAAAATCCTTAAGTAAACTATTTTAATCAAGTCTCCTACGACATATATATGAAATTCAACTAGGAACTTATTTACCAAAAAAGTTCCTAGCAGCATAATTATTTAACAAACAAGGTGTTACTAGAACTTACTAGAATTCTTATTGACAAACGGACGATGGTAAAATTATTATTCCGAATTCAATAGGATGGGAAATGCCCAGAAAAATCGCGTACTTCTTAATTAAAACATTATGTTCGTGTTTTATCCGCTATGGTATAGAATACCATGGTTTAGAGAAAAGCTTATTCCATTCAGATGAAAAAAAAAAACGCCATAGCTCAGTAATAAGATATCTTCTATACAAATAAAAAGTGAATTACGCAATAACCTTTAGTAATTTTTAGTGTATATAACACCCATAATTATAGCTATTGCGCTGCATCTTGGCATTTCGCGTGAAGTTAGCTTGTTGTATGTTCTGATCTAAAAGTTATACAGCTGCAAAGTTTCAATAAAATCCACACAGTAGCTTTTCCTTAAAAGAATAACCAACGTACTAACATCGATCAATACATTCTTACTTTTACGATTATCTTAACAGGACTCATTAGTAAAATAGCCAAAGCTTAGTTATCATTAAATTTAATTGCAATCACACCAGAATATCAATAGCAATAAGGTAAGTGAGCAGCCCTAAAATTAAAGTCATAAGTCATTATTTCTAAAGTCACGACCGAGTAGGGCTGACAAGCAATTAATCAATTATTTCACTTCATTAGCACAGTTAAATTTGTCGTCCCCTCCATCCTCATGGGATGAAGGTGAAAAACAGATTAACGTTGCTGTATATACTCGTACATGCTTGTTTTTGACGATTTATTACTGCCTTAGATATTTTACATTTAGCAAGTTATTAACGTTATATTAGTGTATTTTGTCAATTGTACTCTTTAATTTGAACATGTTGATGAGATTAGGTTATTGAAGTGATAATTTCTTATGTCTTAGCTTCGTTACGTAACACGTTACAGTCTTCTCACCAACCCAATAACGTCCCACTGTTGGGCTCGGGCCTCCTCCACTTTGGGAGGGACTATGGTCTACTGTGCCGCGCTGACCAGTCGTGTTGGCACAGGGTTTATTTTCGAGTTTGCCATCTCTCACAGAGGATGTTTTTCTGATAACAATAGCTGACAAAATATTCCTTAGCTGGCTCTTACAGCACCCTCGGGAGGAAAAGGGGTGGTGACACTAGTATTCTTAATCCGTCACCACACGGACTGCACGTTACAGTGATAGTTTTAAATCATAATAAATAATATTATAAGAATAACATTTTCATTACATAAAAAACATAAAAAATTAAATTTTTTAGATTTTTTTCTTAGGATCAAAAGACTCGGAGTAAATTGTCTCACATGAAATACTGTTGTGTAAATTTTAAATATATTTTACATTGTATACATTCTGTGTGAAAGGGAACGTCGAAGATCGGTTCATTGATCGGTACACGATAATCAAATCAAGCATCTTTAACGCGGTCATTTTACAGACGAGTGGCTTCTGCTCTTTTCTGTACAAAATACTTCTTTCTAGCCTTTTTGGCTTATTCGTGCCAGAAACTAGTAATAGCAAATTAAATATGAAAACTAGTTACGTACAAGTTGAACGTTGTGATCCACTCTTTGCCTGTTGAGTTTAAAACAAATATGAAAAAAAATATTAGCGAATAGGTACTTTACATAAACGTCTTCAGAATCTAAATTACGCTTTTAGGTATGCTTATGTTACGGCTAACAGGGTACAGATAAAACACACAATTACATCTTTATTTTTGTAAATAGATAACAGGGACTTTATACATATTATACCTACCCCAATTTAAAGTAAACTTTCGCAATAGAAAATACCGAATCGAATCCGCCATCTTTAGCACGGAAACATCACATCCACGGGGCACGGTTATTGAACTGTTTATGAATATAAGTATCCAAATATTATACAGGTTATACACTTAGTACAAAATTAATTTATTAGTCATATTCCATAAACTTAATTAATAAACCGAAGGCAAGTTAGTATATATATGGATTATTGGGATTATATAAGGGTGTAAGCCAAAAATAAACCTAATTTCAACTCCTTTATGTTTGCAATTCTCGGTATAACTCGTAACCTGGTGCTCATTTTACAACATTTCGACTTGGTTCCCCTCTTGTAATCTTCACGAGCCAGCACATCTAAAATAAGAAAAGCTACCCGAAATCCTGCCTTAATCTTTCGTGACGCTATCTTTTCCTTTATTACGTGTTTTTGTGTGTGACAGTATTTCTTAGCTCGTTATTATTTTGCGTTTTAATGTCTATTTAGCTGTAAATATTGTGTATGTACTAAGAATATGCAAATAAATAGTATCTATGATAATCGATCATTGGTGTATTTGAGTATATTCTGTGCTAATAATTAGAGATCACTATTTTGTAAAATCAATTCTGATATATGTCTAGATATCTAGGTTTCATATGTGTCTAAAAATTGGATCTTAAAAAATACACTATAAGGATTAAAAGGTAATCCACATAATAATGCATGGATATTTACTTAATTGCACCAGAAAATCCGTGTGTTGACGGAAAGTAAAACGGAAAATTTTGGTGAGAGAAGGAATACCTACTCGAAAATAAAACCTACGCCAACACGCCTCGTTAGCAGGACTTAACTAAACCAAATACTCTTCCAAAGGAGGTTCGTTCCTAACAGTGGAACCAAACATTAATATCAATTAACGTCCGGTCCCACTGTTGGAACGGGGTCTGAAACTCTTGCGAACTCTCTCTCTCTCTCCCTCTCTCTCTCTTTGTGATCAAAGGAGAGAGAGAGAAAAGTAGACCAAGTACCCTGTCATAGTAGAGCAGCGGCCGTATTATGAGCTTTTTTAACATTTTTTAAATTGTAACATCTTTTGTAATATTGGTATAGTTAAACTATATTTTACGATACAATTGTATGATGATGTAACTTTTTAGCTAAATAAAGATTTATTTATTTATTATTTTATTTACAGGTAGTTTACGCCGTGAATTGAACTGTCTGGCAAATTCGTATTATGAACAAAATTCTTAGTCAGTCAGTTCGCTAAACCAGTCATACATTAATATGTTTAAGGAGAAGGTACAACTAAAAGTTAAAGTACTAACTAAAAATTTTCAACTAAAAGTTTTATTTCTGCCATAATACCTAATTTAGCCATGCAGTTTACGGCCTGCCTGGAACTTGAATGATTTTAAAAAGCTCATAATACGTCGGCAGTACCCAATAGTAGGACATTAATTGACTCAGAAGTATAGAAAGCCGTGTCTATAACAATAATTGTAATGTATCATTTACATCTCCCGACATCGATATAAAGACATGGATATGTTATTGTCGTGATATTTGTAACGAAGTTATGCAACGTTTCTTGTTTGTTTACCGTGTATGAAGAGTGTTCGGGATGGTTCAGGTAGGGGCTAGGTGTAAACATGAGGGGGACTTGACCTACTTAGATTCCTTACATCCCTCCTTGCGTATTAACGATTTGTGAAAATGACAACTCGTTACATTGCTAAATGATATGGGTTGCTTATAGTCTCATGGTTTTGATTTATTTAATTAGGTAAATTAATATTTTTAATTAATATAATTTGCGAAAAGTTTTAATACAAATTTATTCTATACTATCTGTGACCCGCGGTGTTACTCGCGGTAAATAGGATAAATATACATAACAATAAAAAAATATAGCAGTTTAGCGTGAAGGAGAAACAAACCGCAGTTTGTTTTTCGATTATCCCTCGGGAACCTTGCATTCTCTTGGGATAAAAAGTAGCCTGTATGTTAATTTGGTACATTAGCTACATTATTGCAAATTTTCATAAAATCCATTCAGTAGTTTCTGCGTGAAAGAGTAACAAATATCCACACTCACAAACTTTCACATTTATGCCTAATATTAGTAAGATGTGTTTATAAACGTTTAATAATACGAGGTTTATAATTTTTAATGAAGCATACCAGTTATTCATATCTGTGTACATTAGCATAGCATTAGCATTATTGCCCACTAACAATCATACACAGACTGTATATGACAGTCTGTGTATGATTGCTAATAGGCGCGTCCACACAGAGCGAGCAGCCTCGCGAGGCATTTGCTGCGTGAAGCAGCTCGGTTATGCCTTGATCACACGTACCAGGTAAACGGGCGAGACAGTAAAATGTATCTCGGCCAAGACAGTGTAGTAAGCGAGTAGCTGTTCACACACGTGTTGAAATATGCACAGTCAGTTCAGTTCTATTGAGACTATAATTTGGACGGATGGATAGTAAAAAGATAATCAGAAAATATACAAAGTTACTCATTCCACTATTAGTAGAAGAATTAAATAAACTCTTGGAAAAGGAGCAACGCCGCATTTGGACAAGGCTATGGATGTTGAGAAGATCTACTTTTGGCGCTACAAACACTGTTTTTAATGAAATAGAGGTAGAAGACCCAGCTGAATTCAGAATGCTTTTAAGAATGGATCTACAACATTTTGACACATTATTAGAAAATATTACTCCATTGATAGTGACAGCGCGGGGAAGCGGGAGGGTGGTCACTCGGTCTAGTAAATAGAACTGCAGCCGAGCTATTCTCTCGCCCGCTTCGTTCGGCCGAGCACTCGGCTGATCGGTATAATTTAACTTTATTATTTTATTTGAAGTTATTATTTATTTCTTTTTTATTTATTTGAGTTCGGCGCTATGTTTATACGTACCGAGTACTTGGCCGAGAGCACTGTCTCGCCCGTTTACTCGGTACGTGTGATCAAGGCATTAGTGTGGACGTGCCTCGGCCGAGGCAAGCGTCCGAGCGCCCGAGCCATTCAGTGTCGGCTTTTTGTTTTGCTCAAAGGCGCCTCAGTCGTTTGCCGCGCGCACTCTGGACGTTCGCGTATATTCTTTCGTGCCTCGCTCGAATATAATAAGAGTATAGATCCAATTCCTCTGTAGTAATGCGTGCAAATTTTTTTTCCACTATCATTTATCAATTTACTGGTGACCTGTACTACAGGTATCTATATATACCTATTTCAGGCACCAGCAATCCACAACCTAAAAGTCTCATTTACTTTCTCTGTCACTTGTTTGTACTCTGTTTCACTTCGTGTAATATGTTATTTTGTAGTCTACTAGTGTTAGTTGAATAATTGTATCATGACTTATGGTTTGTGGACAAAAAATAAACAATTATAAGATAAAAAAAAAGATTAAAAAAAAATTCTTGGTACAGTTCGTTCCCATTGTATAATAATCTGTTTTTGTATAAAGTCTGGATCCAATATCGTCTTCGTTTAAGTTTTTGTTGTCTTCTCTTTTTTATAATCCTTTTTATAAGGATAAAAGCAACAGCTGCCACCGCAAGACGTACGTGTGGTGCCATGATGTTTTCATTCTCAACTGAACAAACGAACATAATGGCTCGGGTTTGCTGCTCGTTTGGGGATAGTTTCCTCGCGCGGCAAATGCTGCTCGCTCTATTTGGACGCGCCTAATAGACAAATGATACCTACATAGGCTTGGCATCATTTGTATATTAGCAAAAGGCACCATTAGACAGTTATCTAATATACCCAGCATTAGATAACTGTCGTTTACATATTTTTCTTGCAATACAAAAAGGTGTTAAGTTATTGCAAAACAAAAAATAAAAAATCTAATAAATTATTCTGATTGTTTTCAGATATAAATTTAAATTAGCGACAAACACAGGCAAAAATTAAAGCTTCTTGAATTTAACTAACCTGTAAAATGAGGGTAGAATGAAACTTTTAATACGTAATTCAAGAAGATGAAATTAACCGTTATTCAGTACAAAAAGCCTGTTTCTACTCGAACAACTTCGTTAAGGTCGTCAATTTAGTTCTAGACTTTGTTACAAGCCAATGCTATTTATATAGTTTAAATTCTTATTCTTGTCTCTACTCCTTTAACAATCTAAGTAAGAACAGCGATTTTCTAGAAAATTTTATAACAATTTAATTTTATTGTTAGGATGACCAGCAGTGGTATTCAGTAAGAAAAAGTGAAGTGAATTTTCAGTGAATCTTGATCACGTGACAGCGCTTCTCCAATAAAAATAGAGGAGCGCTGTCACGTGATCAAGATTCACTGAAAATTCACTTCACTTTTTCTTACTGAATACCACTGCATGTCTACTTCAGTTCGCCCTTGTTTTGGGCGCTCGTCTTTTTAGATTGATACGGAGGAATACTTCGACGCTAAATTAATAAATAAATATTTATGAACATTTTACACAACGTTCTCTGGTCCCAAAGTAATAAAATAAAATTCACGTGTCACAGTGTTAGTTACCGTACTCCTCCGAAACGGCATGACCGATTATGAAATTTTACATGCGTATTCAGTAGGTCTGAGAATCGCCCAAAATCTATTTTTAAAACTTTTTTTTTTAGTACTTATGGCAAAACAACGTTTGCCGGGTCAGCTAGTATTATTATAAATATCACACAAATATTTGTACTGTGCGGGAATCGAACCAGAAATCTCGTGAATAGCAGTCCGTTACATGAATCTAGGCCACGAGGCCCGCCAAATTAAATCATTGTGTACATTTTTTTCTTTATAAATTTTTTCGTCTTATTATTTTGTGAGTACATTACATTTTTACCTCCCATTATTTTTATGAAAACCTTGTTTATATTATGTTATTAAAATAAATGTTGCAATTTTTAATTGCGAATCGCGAGCAACATGGGATATAGGCAAGATCGGTGTACCTGCCCGCTTAGGTATTCCGTGGCCTTGATTTGAAGGAATGAAGAATATATAAAGAAAGACAACTAATACATAAGATATTACCTATACCTAAAGTTAAACGTAAAATTCTCTTTCACTTTTGATATAATTTTACAATATTCACTTATTCACAAAAAGCAATGAATAGGTGACATTTTTTTTCTTAATACATTATCACACAAACAGTGAATGAAATGAGAAAAAAGAACAACATTCATTGCAGGGCTCGTTCTATAATACTTCTAAGAAAAACAGCGTAGGCGTACGCTTACTTAAAGTTATTTTACCTTTAGGATTGTAAGAAGCAATTCCAAGTTATGCCATTAGCGTAGTAAGACTCGTAACGGGTTCAGTATAAACTGAAACAGACTTGAGAAATTCAATCGAAGTTATCTTCGATTTTGAATAGTCCTAAGCAAAATCGTACTATGTAATGGGAGAAATATATCAAATATAAAAAATGAAAATTGTGGAAAAATTACTCTCTTATTTTATTTAAAAAATTAATTTAATTTTAATAAAAGGGGTGAAGAAAGAATTTATACGATCCCTTCAATAATTTGTATACACAAAGTATATTCGGTATCTGCGCAATTACTAGTCTTTTAAAGATGCAGTCACTGCATAGAGAAGAGTTACAAAAATATTAAGGTTTAAGGGCGTCTCAAACGGCATATTAATATACATTAATATAGCAAGAGAGAGATCGATGTATATAGAAAAAAGACGAGGTTAGAAAGATACAGTTATTTCTCTCAGTAACGTCATAAGTGTAGATACATCTCGATATATTAATATTTATCTGCCTCTATCTCACCTCGTCTTATACATATATCTGTCTCTTTCTCGCTATAGCAATATATCATAAAATGTCGTTTGTGGTGCCCTTTACACTCCGCAGAAGTCTTATACTTACTACCTTACTCTATTAGTTTCTTGGTCAGAGAGTATTTGACATGTATTTACTATTTTAGGGAAGCCATAATGGAACTATGTTTACTTACTTATTCAATAATGAGAACTTATATAATGGATTGGTAACACAACATAAAAATAACATAAAAGTTGACAAATTGTTAGAATGTAGACTTAAAAACGATACAGCGGCTCAAAACTCAATTTTCTGATAAAACGAAAGACGAAACTTGAAACGAATCCAATCATGATAGCTATAAGTAGCGGGGAAACTTAACATCGTTTCTGTTAACGATATTGAGAAGCTTATAGCGTCACTGATCGAAAAGTGATTATGTGGTTAACGGAAATCAAACCGGTCACTGCATTGATGATACAATTATGTGGTGGTATTCATATATTTTTCCTTAAGGTTTAAAGACAAGTACCGGTATTATATGTAGCAGTATCATCATTTTTTTACTGTTTACTGTACACCATGTTATAAATTGTTTAAAATTAATATTTACAAGTGGTCAAGTGGCGGTTCTGTCGCTCTCAGCATTTTTATTATTTTTCAACAATAATCAGGTTTTCATTCCACAAGAACTTAGTTCATATTGCAACCTAGGCATGCATAGAAACAAACAATCACAGTATAATATTTTATTTACTAAACTTCAGACATTAATTTTATTTAAGCTCAGTTTGTCTGCCTTAGTTATTTCATCTATGCATAATAATAACAGAGAGACGGACTGTATTTCCCTTGGGTAAAACTCAACTTTGCATTAATTTGAAATGGAAATGCTTGTTATGCTTGCAATAGAACACGGTGCACTGTTATTGATTGAACACAGATATTAATGTAGAATATTATCTATATAATATTATATTATTCCTTTAAGGAAGGTCACAATAAAATTACGTTTTTAAACAGAAAACAAATAAATTAACAGATTTCAAATTTTATATGCGCAGAGGCCCATCGGTGTCGGGTACTGGGACCAAGTTGTAGTATTTATGAAAGTTCAGGGAAGGTTTAAACGGTGACAAAATATATGGGGATCTAAAATTTCACGCGTATGAAGTATCAGCTAGTTAATAGTTATATATTACTTTATAGTTATATATGTATAAATATATATGTAGTTATATATTATTTTATTATTTTGACGGGCTTCGTGGTGGAGTGGTTTATGTAATGGACTGCCGATCACGAGGTCGCGGGTTCGATTCCCGGTTGGGACAATCATTTGTGTGATATCCATAAATGTCACACAAATGTTTGTACTGCGTCTGGATGTTTACTATGTATTATAAGTATGTATTTACAAAAGAAAAGTAGTATATATGTAGTCTATCCGTATCTGGTTCCCATAATACAAGCATAGAAATATAGCTTACTTTGGGACCAGAGGACGTTGTGTGAAATGTCCTGAATATTTATTATTATTATTTATTATATATAAAAAATAAATTGCTATTTCATTAGTCTCGGTAAAACTCTAGAACGGCTAATTGTTAGTCGTAGTCCAGGAAAGTTTTGAAAAAATATCGTAAAACAATTTCATTTAAGTATTTTAAAAGTAATATGAACAACACTTCTGATAAAAATAGTTAATTCTATAGAAAAAATTGGTCAAGTGCGAGTCGGACTCGCGCACGAAGGGTTCCGTACCATTATCTATGCAACATAAGGCAACGTTATTAGTATCGAGCAAGAAACGGAAAAAAAATCATGTCTGTTGTATGGGAGCCCCCCTTAAATATTTATTTTATTTTATTTTTAGAATTTGTTGTTATAGCGGCAATAGAAATACATCATCTGTGAAAATTTCAACTGTCTAGCTATCACCGTTCTTGAGATACAGCCTGGTGACAGACGGACGGACGGACAGCGAAGTCTCAGTAATAGGGTCCCGTTTTTACCCTTTGGGTACGGAACCCTAAAAACATTGAACACCTTATTTTGTATGTTATTTAACGTTTTAGTGAAAAACCACGGAATTAGGAGATTTTACCTTAACAGTAAACACACAGTTTGAAATACGAATACATTATGCTTTTAATATTTCACAGAGATTTGAAAATCTGACTTAATTAACAGCAATGCTGTGTAATATTTGTTCCTGAAACTGTGTTTTATATATAATATGCTTGTTTTGTATTTAATTAACAAGATACAGGTACAAACAAATCTTGTTACTAATTTTACAAAGTGACTTGTTGAGAGGAACAGATTTTCCTTCACAATCCAATTTAATTTCGTGCTTTGTGTATTGTGTAGGCTAAATCTCAATGATTTTAGGTGGCAAATCTTTTATTAACTTTTCCGTGAATATGAATATATAATGATACATTTTTTGTCTCTTATATAGATCAGTTGTGGGCAACTTTTGTGCACATAAGATCTACTTTTTAATTTTATTAAAATTTAGTTGCGATCGACCTATTTCTTAGATATCGTTTATGCAATGTGCTTTTATACCGCTGTGCACTCTTGCGAATTCCAGCAACATACATGAATATTTATTTAATGGGTTAAAAAACTTTGTCTAGGGGAATGGAACTTGCGAGTGATCGACCAAAATTGGTCGCGCTTTCGCGTTCGCGGTTGTTGGCCACTCCTGATATAGAGCATACAAAAGCGAACAAAATGAAATCTCTCTCTCTCTTTCACTTTCTTCAGCACAGTACCGTCCCATTGTTGGGCACTTGCCTCCACCATCTTGGAAGGCATTATGGTCTACTGTGCCGCGCTGACCGGGGGTCATATGGTTTATTTTCGAGTTTTCTGTCTCTCACAGAGTATGTTATCTGTGTACCATATTCTGAGTTTTACAGCACCTTGTAAAAGAAAAGGGGCGGTTATACCTTGTACTCATAATCCACCACACGAACAATACATGACAACAAAATGACATATTGTTGGTTAAATAACAATGTTTGATACTTTGTACAACGTTGTGGAAACACATTCAAAAGTTATACTGTAAGGAACACAAAAGACATGTAATTTTCGAGAACATAATTTCATTGTTAGACACAAGACTATAACGTTACACAAAGTAATTTATTTGATAGCATTTATACATTGTAATATTGGTAATATCATATAAATAGGAATCATTACAAATATATCACATATTACCTGTGCCTATTACATACTTTGGGCATGCCATATCGGTAGAACTAATCCAATCAATAATTGTATCTTAAATTTCGTTTTATGGGGGTTCCAGAGGGAAAGGTACAACGGATCTCTTTTTTTGTCAGTAATTTGGTGCCGTTTACCTTTTCATACAGACGGAAGGACGGACAGTGAAATCCCCGTTCCTCCGTCTGTCCGTCTGTTCCCAGGCTTTATCTTATGAACGGTGATAGCAAGAGAGTTATATTATTAATCAGTTGCTGTATATCTGTTTTTTTTTTTTTTTTTTTTTTTTTTTTTTTCTCCTCCTCTCTACCCTGCCGGGCCATGATGGTGCCTTGAGCTTTACCATGACCCGGCGAGGGGTGGCCCCGCTAAGCGGGCCGCGGGGCCCGACTCGACGGGGAGACCTATTGTTCCCCCCGCCGCGTGGCCGAGTGCCACATTTGCCGCGGCGGGTCTCTGAATACCGACCCGCCGCGCACGACCACCTCTTCGAGAGGGGCCGCCGGCTCTTGCCCGTCGACGACCCCCGCCCGGGGCCCTGCGGGGTGGTAACGTGTCGCCAGCGCGTTCACGCTCCCGCAAGGCCTCCCTCTTTGCCGCCATCACCTCCCGAGCAAAGGTGGCGACGGCGGCCCAACACCGTTCGCTCTCAGCCATGGACGGAACGATGGCCAAGAGCGACAAATCCTCGCCCAGCACGCCAACGAGTTCAACGCGCTGGGCGTCCCAGGCCGCGCACACGGCAAGTGTGTGTTCTGCCGTGTCCACGGCCCCACTGCCACAGTTTCGGCACGCGGGATCCGACTCGATGCCAACCACCTCCCACAGGTATTTGGCAAAACAGCCATGACCTGTTAGGAGCTGGGTGAGGTGAAACGTCGGATCCCGGTGCCTCGCCTCAACCCAGTCCCTAAGGACCGGGTGGACCGCCTCGACGAGCCGTCTGCTCGCGGAGGGATCCGCCAACCTCTCGGCCCATCGTCGGAAGAGCTCGTCGCGCATCTCGCTTCTCCAGCGAACGATCTCTTCCGCGAGGGGCTCTATTGTCGCCTGCCGCATCAGGGCCCTCCGGCGGTAGCTCTCCGCCAGGACCTCGCCTTCGAGGTCCCAAGGGAGGCTGCCCGCAATCAAACAAGCCGCCTCATAAGAGACGGTGCGGTACGCTCTGGAAGCCCTCTGCGCCATGACCCGCTGCGGACGACGCAGCAGGGTCATGTTCTCGGTGCTGAGGGCCTCCCTTGCCCATATGGGCGCTCCATACAGCGCCATAGAGCGCAACACGCCGTCGTAGAGGCGGCGACCAACTCGGCTGGCCCCCCCACAATTGGGGAGCAGCCTCGCGAGCATTCCCGCGCACCTTAGCAACTTGGGAGCCAGCACACGGAAATGCTCGGTGAACCTCCACCGGCTGTCGAGCACGAGTCCAAGATACTTCATCGTGCCTTCGACAGCGATGGAAGCGCCACCCACCACAATTGAGTACCCAGAGGGGGGCCTCATCCGAGGACCATGAAAGAACATGGCCTCAGACTTCTCGAGGGCAACCTCCAGGCCGAGGGCCCTGATGCGGCGAATTACTTGGGCCGTGCCGGCAGTGGCCAGCACACCCGCGTCTCTGAAAGTGGGGCCCCGCGCGGTCACCAGGGTGTCGTCAGCGTAACAAATCACGTGGACACCCGGGAGGTTAGCACCGCGCAGGGCCCAATCAAATCCGATGTTCCACAGGAGAGGGCCTAGAACCGACCCCTGTGGAACACCGCACGACATGTCCCGGCGGACTACGCGGTCCCGGGTCGGATATTCGATGACCCGGTCTACGAAGTAGTCCGCCAGGATGCGTCTGAGGTACCACGGGACGTTGTGGTACCTCAGCGCCTCCTCAATAGTGGACCAGGGGATGGTGTTGAAGGCGTTCGCAATGTCTAGCGACACCGCCAGCAACACTCCCCCCCGGGAGACTGCATTCTCGACGCCGTCCCTCAGTCGCGAGATCGCGTCAAGCGTCGATCTCCCGCGGCGAAAACCGAACTGGACGTCACATAAGTTTGGGCCCACCTCCTCCAGGTGCTCGCTGAGGCGCGCAGCGAGTACCCGCTCGAAGAGCTTGCACGCCTCATCGAGCAAAACAATGGGGCGGTAGGCCGACGGCGAGTCAGCGGGACGCCCGTGCTTCCGGATCAGCACGAGCCTCCCTCTCTTCCAGCGCCGCGGGAACCTGCCAGATTCTAGACAGGCTGACATGAGGGACAGCGTCTCCTCCTCGAGAACCGGCAGCGCGCGGGCGAGAGCTCGCCCGGGAATTCCGTCCGGACCCGGGGCGCGATGCTTCTCTGTGAGTTTGAAGATCGCGACCCCTAACTCGGCCTCGGACACGGGCGGCACGACATCGCCCGCTGCCGGTCCATCTTCCGGAGCGGGCACCACCATTCTGGGTGGCACCCACTCCTCTCTAGTTGGGAATAGGGAGCTGACCACCCTTTCTAGTTGGAGTGGCTCGAGCGTCCGCGTCAGTGGCGGCGCCCACGGTCGGAGCTTTTGGGTCACGACCTTGTATGGGCGCCCCCATGGGTCTCTATTAAGCTCTTCGAGCTATTAAGCTCTTCGAGTTGTGTGAAATATCCAAGAATAAAATTCGATGATACGCTTAGATGACAACTACTTAACTTACTTAAACTTTAACTAACTTAGGTATTTGCCTTAGGTATTGCTATCCCTATTCCCGAGCGCCACGCTGAAAGGGACGAATATAGCTGAAGCAGATTTTACCTACAAATTCTTTGAAAAAAAGACCTTTCGTACTCCCCATTTTTCTTCGCGAAAGTTAAACCGATTTCGATTGGTTTTATGCTATATTATAGATGAAGAGTAAATCTATGCATCTATCAATTTTTTTTTTGGTAAAACCTTACCACATATGTGTGATAGTCGCTGCAACTTTACGTAAAGAAAACCGAAAAAAACGGGATTTTCGGTGATATTTCTTTTAGTTATTAGGTTTTGAAAAAAAGAAACTGATACAAGAATAGATATACTCTCCATCTATAATATGGCGTAAAAACAATCAAAATGGGTTTAACTTTCACAAAGAAAAATGGTGAGTACGATACCCATATTTTTGTATGGAGCATAATTTGGTATCGTGCTCTCTTAATGATGATAAGACAAATATAACACAATGTTAGTAATGGTACAGAACCCTTCGTTTACGAATCCAATACACACTTGGATGGTTTTTTGCACGCTAACTTATTTACTTAGTGATATAAACTTTTTTGTATACGACTAGGGTGACAAACATACGGCTCGGCAAGCATCAATTTCATCAGCTAATAAGATTTTGTAATAAACAAATCCCGATGGTTTTTTTACAATACGTGCGAAGCCACGGGCAGAAGCTAGTGATATATAAAAAGCAATTAAAATCAAACAAAAAGGCATTTAATTCTGGATAAAGATATCACGGTTCCCAAAATGATCTGTCTTTTGCTACCCTCATCCTAAGGTTTCTCGCGACCTTTATCAAATTGTTGGTGTACCTTATTGGCCTTGTTCATTTAAAATCAACGTCTACTTACTTATGCTATCACTAAAAAGCTCTTAATACAACTCAATAAATAAGAGAAATAATTAAATAACTCTCGCCTCTATAAATTCATCATAAAGAGAAAATATTAAAAGCAAAAATTGTTAGAAAGGTTTTCGCCTTTCAACCTTTGCGTCTTTGACATAGTAACACAACCACATCCATTATTGGATACAAAAAGCGATCGAGTACAGTAACTAAGGAAACTAGCCGTTAATAGAAGTGTTCAGCTTGCCAACGGGATAAGCCGACTTAATTACAGACGGAGGGGTGAGGAGGGAGGACTTTGTGAGAAGAAATAGATGGCCGCTTGTTTCTGGACCTTAAGTTTGGTGATTTCAGTTAACGGTAGGGCTGTCATTCAAACGCACGGCAAAAATCCTAGCAATTGGGCAAAATTCGGTATTTTCTCCAGAAATCAATGAAAAATAATTGAGACAAAAATTCATTAATGTTGTATTGTTTCTTTGTCTCTCCTAAAGGCAAAAGTTAATACAGATATGACGTCTGACAGATGAGTATGGAAGAAAAAGACATATTGCGTCGATCCCAAACAATGGGATAAGGACAGAAGAATGCTGATGACGGCAAAAATACAAAGGACTCTTATGACAAACCCCTTTCGAACAGCTGCCGGATTCTTTTCAATGTAGGACAAATCCAGAGAAATCTGGACGGATGGTAGCCCTAATAAGCGGTAATGAGGAGAATTTTTACGTGCCTAGTGTTGGATTGGGGACACTCAATTGTAGTACGTCTAAAGAAGTGAACAAGGTTTTGTACTCGAAATATTGTTGGATATGTAATTTGAGTATTGAGTGGTTATTGTTCTGACATTTAAGTGCCATTTGATAAGTTTTCAAAGCATTATAAAAGCGAATCAGAAATAAATAAGATTTTCAAATTTAATACTATGAATGTAGCCATTTTTTGTGTAATATATTTTTATTTTCTGCTCTTTTCAGAACTATTGGGCACGTGCTGACTTATTTTGCCCAATTGATTCTTTACATCAGAATTTCAGAAACAGCTCCATTATTCTTTTAAATTGCTAACAGTAAGCGTAGTCATGTTCGACTTCGTATGCGTGGTATTTAAAATCAAACCTTAACAAATTACACAAAAAGGCCACCCTCTGAAACAACTCTATCTATTAAAAAAACCGCATTGAAATTTATTGCATATTTTAAAAGATATAAGCTCACACAGGGACATACATACAAAAATAACGACTTTGATTTTTATTAAGTAAAGAGGACAATACTATATAAATTAAATATTTGCAGACATTTCACTTAGCGTCAATATGATCTCATTACAGAATGAAAAACAAAGACGTCTTAATCCGACATATAAGATAGACAGATACATTAGTGAGCCCTTTTGTAACTAGGAGATTGAATTATTGTGTATATTTGGTGTAATATATATATACGTGTTAGGTATTTTGTAATAGGAATAGGTATCTATGCGTATCCCTAATGATATTAGTTAAATTCCATTTCAGAGTATAATAACTACATCCGTAGGGCAGTAAAATACCTCGTAGTCTTCGGGTATTATGGATCATTAATGGGCTCTTTAAATTTTTAACACAAAATGTAACGTATACAAAATGAAATCGCTTAACTTAATTTGGTTTTCAATTTTCATACTCGTGTTTTTTTCGCAATATAAGGACACTAGACTGAGTACCTAACAAATAAAATGAAATAATTAAGACTAATAATAGCATCTTTCAGCTCACAAGCTCGGAAACCATACGTCATCGGGTAAAAAAGCGACGTGATATATATTCGACGCGAAATAAATATTAAAAGAATTGGTTCCAGCTCAATGGGAGTCTGTTCGAGGCTGATACATACATCCTCTCCTCTTCAGCCTATTTACGTCCCACTGTTGGGTACGGGCCTCCTCCACTTTGGAGGGATTATGGTCTACTGTGTCGCGCTGACCAGGCGTGTTGGCACAGGGATACACTAAGGGCTGAAAAGTCTAAGAAATTATGAGCTAAATAATTTAATTATTTAAAACAATACTAAATCTAAAAATAGGGAAAGACTAGTTTTGATAAGCCGTGCAAGTGTTGAAAAACATTATGTAAACACTCTTGGTTAGTTTAAAGTGAAATCTTATGTAATAAAAGATATGTAGTAAAACTCTAAAAGTTTAATCGATGATATTCATATATTATGATGAATCAGGTAGCTTAGTCACTGCAACACGTTTTTTTGTTTAAAAACTAAAAGACACGCTTAAATATCCTGAATATTTTTTAAATGATTGCATTGTCATCAATACTCAATTTTATACTACGTAGGTACTTACAAAACGTTGACAATTTATGTTGTCAGAGACACTGTGCAGAGACATAAGTTTCTGTTGTCACATGTTGTCACAATCGTAGTAAACACAAGTAAACAATAATGATATTTTTACCTGATTCTATAAACAAAGCGTTTTAATGTGAAATTATCTGATTGTATATGAAAGGCAAACGTAGAAACACAATAATCTTGGTGAGTCTACTCGTATACAATTAAACTATTACGTGTATAATTAAAAATACAATTGTGGTCATAGTGATATTTCAACATGCTATTCTAGTAATTGTGATCAAGGAATTAGGATTATTCTTTTAAATTATTGCATTGTCATCGGTCCTTGTTAGGTGTGCAAAATTTCAGATAAATCCGTCTACTGCAAGTGGCTGAAAATCGATTTCAAAGATTCCGTTACATTGATTTATACATTGATAAATACATACCAAACTTATAAAAGCGTGTTAAAAATGTACAAGATTTAATACCTCGCTGATAATATCACAATATCCGCACTACGTTTCATTATTATTTAAATTTACGTGACTTTTAGTGTTAATCGAATGAAATTTGAAGTACTCTGTACTGAGTAACTCTGGATTAATGATTAGGTGTTTTAATAGGTAATGTTATAAAATGTAATATTTTAAAAGAATGTTGCTGGATGGGGCACATCAACTATTTTTTTTTTCTTTAACCTTAAGTCATATCTATGTTTGTGTCCCCGAATGGGAAATAATAATAATTTTTTACCTTACTACACCAATAATTTTTAGTTCAAAATTATTGGTGTAGTAAGGTAGTTATTAGTAAAGGTACCCTTCCGATATTCATAACACACGACGCATTGAGCAATAGAGTGTGGAACTTCGTTTCCTATGAAGTATGACCTGTTCTAATAGCAAAATATTTATTTTCTGTAATATAGACATTACTTACATAATTTATTTAGATATTCATGGACAAGGAACAAACTCCTTGGACTCGACATAAAGTTAGCCTATATTTAGGTGACACTCAGAAGTCTCCCTTGCGACCCAGACTGCGACGTGTTCCTGCAACGAGCAACGTGCCGTAAGCAGTGCCAATTCTGCGGCCACTTTTGCGTTTAGCCATGCCCACTTCTCATATAAGGCAGGGACAACTTCGGTTACTAAGGAATATAAACAATTTTCAATACAAAATCGCACGACCGAGAAGCGTGCCTTCCGAATGTTTCTGAATGTTCTTCTGAAAGTTCTAGTACAAAATAAAACTAGTAAAGCTTAGTGCTTTCGGGTTACAGACAAAAATATTATAAAATTATAGGAAATGCGTAGGTTTGCATATTTTAAAAATAAAATCACAATAATTCAAAGCTATTACAATAAAAAATAATACTGTGAAAAACGCTATGGGGATCAAAAACATTAACTGGCTAAGTTGTTGAGCACATTTTTTATCAATTAAAATCTTTAGTCTATAATAAACAGAATTTTTATCAAAAAAGTTCAGTTGAGATTGCTGGACTGTGTTATCGACGCTATCAAAATTCATTTTTAGTTTAGCTTAGTTGTGCACGTAGAATTAGTACCATTGTCTATCTGTTGACGTTTTAACAACAAATACTAAAAGCCATAAAACAATATTTTAGGGGGCTAAAATAAATATAAGGCTAATAATTATGTTTGCATGAGAGCTAATAATTATTAACCATCATTCTTTCTCTCCAGCCCATTATAGACCCACTGTAGGGTGCAGGCTGCCTATATTTGACGAGCCTCGTGGCTGAGTGGTTCAGGTAACGGACTGCCTATGTATGTACAAATGAAAAGTAGTAGTATTTATTTATTAATTGGCAGGGATTATGGTCTACTGTGCCACACTAACTAGGCGTGTTGGTGCAGGGTTTATTTTCGAGATTTCCGTCTCTCACAGAGGATGGTATGTGTAAAATATTCCTCAGCTGGCTTATAGCACTCTGGGAAGGTAACAGGGTGGTGACACTTGTATTCCAAATCCGTCACCACACGGACATATTTGAACCATAGAGATACAAAAACCGGTGTTAAAGATCAAGAACTCGCTCACAGAACGCCTGTAGTTAGTAATTGAGGCTCGATAAATTACTCTTTTACATGCTACGTCAATTGCTATTAAGGCAATCATCACTTTATGACTATATTTACGCACTAAATTGTTTCTGACGGCTTGAGTTTTATTATTATGGTTAGGTGTTTTATCGTCCATTGCAAATTTATTGCTTGGGTGTATTTACTCTCAGTATATTTTAATTTAAAGACAGCATAAGAGAGAATGAGAACATGGAGACTTTAATTGCCTTCACCTAGTGCTGTCTTCAAGATTGAGTCCTTAACGCCAAGGAGTATAATCTTAGTATATAATTATGCCTATAGTTCTTATGGTAACGGATTAAAGATAAACATGCCATCACTCTATGTCTCCCAATGAACTCTGGAAAATCTAAACAGATAAAGTTTTAGAAATTTCTGGAAAGTTGCAAAGAAGTAAAATAAAGTTAAAGTTGACAAATTGTTACATAAAAATCCTAATTTATTCCCAGCATTTACATACATACAGTCACAACTTCTTTCCATGGCGTAAGTAGAGTTTTACTGAGAGCCATCTGCTGCTTAACACACCTCAAAATTTAAAAACAGTTCTTAGATTTTTCAAAAGTAATATATAAATGCCTAATAGGTACTTGTACCCAACATAAAACACCATGGGAACCATAAAAATTAAGTTCACGTTGTACCGACAGCAACGTCATTGAGTTAGCGGCTATAAAAACGGATGAACGCTGAACGAAGCGTTTAATTACTGCGCCCAATGATGTGGCTAACAAATTGTTGACAAGTCGGTCGCCATGTTATTTTGTTTTGTATTACGTCGATTTTTATACCAACACTACCTGGTCCGGCAAACGTCGTTTTGCTATATAATTGTTAAGGGTGGACAACACTTATCACTTAGGGGTATGAAAAATAGATAGTAGCCGATTTTGACGGGCTTCGTGGCGTAGTGGTTCATTTACTGGACTGCCGTTCACAAGGTCGCGGGTTCGATTCCCGCTTGGGACAATCATTTGTGTGATATTCATAAATGTCATACAAATGTTTGTACTACGTCTGGGTGTTTTTATGTATCCGTAAAAAGTAGTTTTATTTAAACAGATGAGTCGCCCAAGTGTTAGAAAATAAAAGAAAAGTAGTTTATGTATTATATCCGTATTCTGGTACCCATAACACAAGCATAATAAGCTTAGCTTGCTTCCATGAATATTTAATTTAATTTAATTGTCAGACTTAATGAATATGCATAAAAAAATTCATAAGAATCAGTCAAGCCGTTTCGGAGGAGTATGGAAACGAACATTGTGACACGAGAATATTATATATTAGATTAATGTTACACATGTTGTTACAAAAATCATCAATAATAATATTGCTTTCAATTGTACAGATTCTACGTGCACAACTATAGTTAACTAATAATCTAGGTACTTAGTTAAAAAACTAAAAAACGCGCTTGAAAATTCTGAATACTTTTTTAAATTATTGCATTGTCATCGCTCCTTCAAGATTAATAAATTGATAGATACATACCGAAGATATATAAGCATGTTAAAAATAAATTTACTTCTTACAGTAAGGCTACTCCGAAATATTCTAGAACATTATAATTATTATGGTAAAAATATAAGTACAGTGAACAATAAAAGTTCTTATCAAATATGATCTAAAGAGACACTGGATTACGGTCACGTAGAATGTTGTTGACATCGTAAAAACAATATAGTAGAGCTGTGAGCGAGTACAAATGTATCACACATGCTTACATCACTTATTGCCGAAACAACATGTATTTACATTTTTGTATCATATAGAATAATATTTAAAAAAGACGTGTGTCACTCGGGGACTGCCGCGGTAAAGCATTAGGTAAAAGGTATAAAGGTATAGTATTATTTATCAACTTATGCAATTATAATTATTTATTTATTTTATTTATGCAAGAACTTAAATACCATAAACTAAAATAAGATTAATAATCCTTATTTACTGATGCTTACATCTGTCCATTGTTTATGGTAATTATGATAAAATAGCGATTGTCAATCAAATGTCAATAAAATAAAAACTAACGCCAAAACTGACATGAGTCACCAGCGCGAACAGCGATGTATAAGGTTTTTTACGCTATTTCCGTTACCTACGGAATTTAAAATTCGAATTTTGTGGATTTAGTCTCCACGTTCAAGGCCCGCGATAGAAGCTATGCAATAGCTTAATAATACATATAGTGTAATATGTATGTTATAATTATTATCGCACAATTTAGCTAAGATATTCATATGATTCCGTTTGGAGACGGATTAGGCTGCTGTAAAAGCCAGCTAAGATATACTACACAATATATTCTATGAGAGTCGGAAAGCTCGAAAATCAACCCTGTGTCAACAAGCCCAGTCAGCGTGGCACACTAAACTACAAACCCTTCCAAAGTGGAGGAGGCTCGTGCCCAAACAGTGGGACGTTAACGGGTTGAAGAAGGACCGATAAATAAATAAATAAATATTCAGGACATTTCACACAACTTCCTCTGGTCCAAAAGTAAATTATATTTCTATGCTTGTATTATGGGAACCAGATACGGATAGACAACATATACTACTTTTCTTTTTTTTTTACCGATGTATTTTGATAATGCCAATTGGTGATGTCCGCTCAACTACTTACACAATAAATATATGTTATGGTTTATTTTGATTTATTATTGCAAATAGAATTGATACCAAAATTTGCGTTGAGATATAACAGCTTTAGAACTGTTATAACTTAACGTGGAAATATAAAGTGATTGCAATAAGTCGATTTAAAAACAATTTCCCATTTAAGGTTGACCGATTTATCTTAATTAGCCCACTTATTCAGTGAGCCTACTAATTATGAAATCCAAAAGAAATCAGAAATTTTAAAAGAGTAACAATTTTTTGAATTAATTCACAAACAGATACTGCTCGCAAACCTACAAAAATATATAGATATTATCAAATTAAGAAGCTTAGCTTGTTTAAAGTCGGTCAAAACTCATAAAATACAAAGACAGCGGAAGAAAGTAATAACTAAGTATTAATAAAAATTAATTTAAAACAAACTACAAATATTGTATTTGACAGCTTTTATAATACTCATCCTCAATTTTCCTACCGATTATGCACGGATAATAACTTTATAGAGCTCCCTAAAGTCCACTCGTTCATTCAATCAATCATTCTTCCATTCACTTCGGATGGAATTCGCGCTTCTTTTTTAACATGATATTTTTATTTATCCTACAATATTATGAAGGTTTCGTATTCGTTTGAACGAAAACAAGATATTTATTGATATTAACAACAGTTAAATTGATCAAATCGAGTGTAAAAAGTAGTCATTTTGACTTCTATATTAACATATTATCCTATTTACACGCAAAATAACATCGTTCTATAGAATATTCTCTAACTCTTGTGCGACTCATCTGTTTAAATAAAACTGCTGTTTAGGAATTTATACGCATATCCGTAAAAAGCAGTTTTCCGGTTCTAAAGATATTACTGCCGTTGCTGAATAAAATACTTTTAAATTATTCGTAAAGCTACTAATATGGTAAACCATTATCCATTTACGAATATCTGTGCCGATACTTCCCCGTGGATTTCTAAACATCTGAAGCTATAATACTGTTATCTTTACAAGATGAAATGTGTGTATTTTACGTGTTTATAAAAACTTAATAAATATTTATTTTTGAAGAAACAGGTATCTACTTGTATATATTTATATTTATCCTGCAAACGATTGGCCGTCCTCTGAAGGAAAAAGTGCATTTAAACGGGCGTCCACCGGCATTGAGCGTCCGTATACCGGACGCCACTTTTTTGAGCGGTTGCTCTGAGACGCTATTGGTCCCAGCTAGCCGTAGTACAAATATCGACGGAAGTAAAAAAATCGTTGAAATGGCTGCAAAAAAATATTAATAAGTTCCCGAAAAAATCTCAGCGCGGGTGAGGCGCTGCTGCAGCGCGTATATCCACACGCGTATATCCAAGCGAATTTCTAGCTACGGACTCGGTTATTTGGCGTCCGTATTTGCGACGTTGCCAGCTCAGCCATAACATTATGACTATAACTCAAACAATATCTACTACAGTCAATACAATATACAAAGTCTTCGAACACATAGGTTTTGCGTTCTATTCGGCGCCCCTCGTGTTATGACATCACTTATTATTCAATGAACTAAGTTAATTAAATAATATTACATTTGTTACATTAATTACTTTTTTATAAAATATGAAGATAGTTTGAGACTCAGAAAAGAACTTTGAATACTTTTATCTCTGAAATCATCTATGGGGTAAAAGGAGAATAGAAGTTAGTATAGGGAATCTACACCTGCTATATCAAATTGTATTATATCTGATAAGGTAATAGAAAAGGGTGGAAGTTTGCATAACCGTTCTACCGATTGTATAGGGGAAACAGAAAGGTTTAGTCAATTTTCAGGACGTAAATTAACTTATGAAACACAAAAAAGAACTTTCTGCAAGACACATAGGTTGAAATTCGTAAACAAAAATGTATCGACTCCTATAATAAATTGATCTGCTGATCGAATTTTTTGAAAAGGAGACGAACGTTTCGTAGATAGATACACCGTCTAGAATGACTACACCTTTCTGTTACGCCCAGTACATTGGTACCTACCTATCGGTATTTGTTATTTAGTATCGTTGAACTGACGCAAAGCTTTGTGCTATGTACGTACACATAATACGGACGTCCTATTGCAATATACAGACGCCCAATAGCTGTATACGGACGTCCAATTGCATAATACGGGCGTTCAATTGCCATTGTGATTATGATTTCATCATATATCATCATTTATAATTTTCCGAGAGGTTTCCTTCGCAGAGAATACATTTTCCTTGGTCACACCTTACTTTATATTCACAATTCATTAAAGCATGCTGTCCAGCACATTTGATACATTAAATACTTGTTTAATGAAATATGAAGATAGTTTGAGACTCGGGGAAGAACTTTGAATACTTTTACCTCTGAAATCATCTCCTAAGGGGTAAAAGAAGAATAAAAGTTTGTATAAGAAATCTATACCTGCTGTAGCGATTTGTAATATATCTGATAAGGAAATAGAAAAGGATGGAAGTTTGCATAATATTTTGGACTCTTATAATAAATTGATCATCTGATCGAAATTTTTGAATAGAAGACGAACGTTTCGTTGATAGATACAGCGTCTAAAATGACTACACCTTTCTGTTACGCCCAGTACATTAATACCTATCGGTATTTGTTATTTGGTATCATCAAACTGACGCAAAGCTTTGTGCAATGTACGTACACATAATACGGACGTCCTATTGCAATATACAGACGCCCAATGGCTATATACGGACGTCCTATTGCAATATACAGACGCCCAATAGCTGTATACGGACGTCCAATTGCAGAATACGGACGTTCAATTGCAATTGTGATCATGATTGCATCATAATAATATATTATTTATAATTTTCCGAGCGGTTTCCTTCGCAGAGAATACATTTTACTTGGTCACACCTTACTTTATGTTCGCAATTCATTAAAGCATGCTGTCCAGCACATTTTATACATTAAATACTTGTTTAATGAAATATGAAGATAGTTTGAGACTCGGGGAAGAACTTTGAATACTTTTACCTCTGAAATCATCTCCTAAGGGGTAAAAGAAGAATAAAAGCTTGTATAAGAAATCTCTACCTGCTGTATCGATTTGTATTATATCTGATAAGGAAATAGAAAAGGATGGAAGTTTGCATAATATTTTGGACTCCTATAATAAATTGATCATCTGATCGAAATTTTTGAATAGGAGACGAACGTTTCGTTGATAGATACACCGTCTAAAATGACTACATCTTTCTGTTACGCCCAGTACATTAATACCTATCGGTATTTGTTATTTGGTATCATCAAACTGACGCAAAGCTTTGTGCAATGTATGTACACATAATACGGACGTCCTATTGCAATATACAGACGCCCAATGGCTATATACGGACGTTCGATAGCTGTATACGGACGTTCAATAGCAGAATACGGACGTTCAATTGCAATTATGATCACGATTGAAGATAGACGGTACTATATGACTGTAAGCTACCAACTGTAAGCAGAAAGCACGATTCTCAGTATATTTTCATTTTTTTATATTGTATTTATTAAATTACAAAATCTACCAAATTTCACTAATGTTTTTAGTAGATAGGTATGTAAACCTAACACATATTTAAATAAATGGGTATTTATCTTTAAGTAGTTCTTGGAAAACCGAGCATCCTTTATAATTTGCCGGGCGGTTCCTTTCCAGGGAACACATTTTACTTGGTCAGACCTTACTTTATGTTCGCAATTCATTAAAGCATGCTGTCCAGCATTAAATACTTACCACATTAAATACTTGATTTATAAAATATGAAGATAGTTTGAGACTCGGGAAAGAACTTTGAATACTTTTATCTCTGAAATCATGTCCTAAGGGGTAAAAGTAGAATAGAAGTGTGTTTAGGGAATCTATACCTGCTATATCGATTTGTATTATATTTGATAAGGAAATAAAAAAAGGTGGAAGTTTGCATAACCGTTCTACCCATTGTACAGGGGAAACAGATAGGTTTGAAACATGAAACACAACAAAGAACTTTCTCCAAGACACATAGGTTGAAATTCGAAAACAAATGTTTGGACTCCTATAATAAGTTGATCAGCTGATCGAAATTTTTGAATAGGAGACCAATATTTGGTTTTTGGGATATAACTCATGTTTTATGGTAAATTTGTCCAGTTTTGTTGATAGATTATTGGTTTTGAATGACTACACCTTTCTGTTACGCCCAGTACATTGGTACCTATCAGTATTTGTTATTTAGTATCGTCATGACGCAAAGCTTTGTGCTATGTACGTGCACATAATACGGACGTCCTATTGCAATATACAGACGCCCAATAGCTGTATACGGACGTTCAATAGCAGAATACGGACGTTCAATTGCAATTATGATCACGATTGAAGATAGACGGTACTATATGACTGTAAGCTACCAACTGTAAGCAACAGAAAGCATGGTTCCCAGTATTTCTTAGTTTTTTAATCATAATAAATATGAAATTACAAAATTTACCAAATTTCATTCGAGTTCTTCAATAGGTGTTGCGTGAAAGATGGGCATAAGACATTCATTGACCATTCAATCCATTAATTGATAATAATAATTAATATGTGTTAATTATTGTTAATAGTTATGTGTTAATCATGTGTTTAATAGTTATGATATCGGTATCAACAGAAATAATCCCGATAGTTGTATCGGTGAACGGTTTAGTCCCAAAGAGCCTCTCACAAAATCTCGAGAGGCTCGGCAGCAATAGTAAGTCGGTGACCGATGCAGAAAGCGGTCTTGCTGGACAATGCCCGTATAGTTCGCCGCTTTCTTTCCCATTAGGCTCCACCACTCCGGCTGACTGTTGCGGACCTCGTCGGAGTGCGTCCTGCCGCCTTTCGAGGCGAGGCAGTTTTATATCCAAAATAATAATTAATAAAAAGAAAGTAATATTGATTAATTCAACATTAAATGTATTTTTATTTTTTTATTTTATATTTAAAAATGTAATTTATAAGAGAAATAAATGAATAATAATTATGATAATTAATAGGATAATTATACGGTAGGCAAGTAGTCGTATGTTATTACTCGTGGGGCATCCGGCATCCGTATATAGATTATAGATATAAAACTAACAAATGTTTAAATATATGAAATGTTGAAATTGTGTGTCACAAGCAAGCGGTAGGTATCTAAAGAGATGATAAAAGTAAATCTGGCAACGTCGCATTCCCCAAAGTACCTACCATCCTGTCAGGACGTTACATAATCGACGCCATGGCTGAAGTACCACCTATATATCCTGGATGCCTGTAATGTATCATTATGGTTCGGGGTTCAAAAATGTCTGGGCATAACTGCATGACGAATATCTCGAAAAATTTAAATATCAAAAAATGATGTACCCCACGCAGCTAGAAATAAAAAAACTAAGCAATATTCATCAAAACATGTTAGCAAAAGTAAGGGGAACCCGGGGACGTCGTACTGATGGGCTTTGTGCATGACGCCAAAATGATTCTGGGATGTAAATATATAAATGTATGTGTATATATATGTGTATAAATATATGTATGTGTATATGTCTGTGTTGTGTATGTAGGTGTATAAATATGTATTATATCTGATTATATTTAATTATCATAGATATTTATAGTACGAAACGAAACGAAAGATATTTATAGTGAATTAATTGTGTTTATATGGTAAAATCCATCTCGGACACACACTTATGTATTTTCTTCTCACGCTCTCCTCTTGCGGGTCTACGGGCAGAAATTTCTATAAGAAATATGTAGACCCCTACACGAATTATCCTATGCATATTTTATTTTACTATTCCTGTGTCTAAAATTGTTAAATAAATAAATAACGCTTATGAACACAATTTTATTAGTTCGGTATCTATCGATGTATTCATCTGTGTAACAGAATCATTGAAAGACATTGTCATCCACTTGCAGTGGTCGGATTGCTCTTAAATTTTGCACACTCCGCACACCTTACAGTCCTTCAGTCCTTATTATTGATGACAATGCTATAATTAAAAAAAAAAATAAGATTTACAGGCTTGTTTTTTTTAGATTTTGAGCTAATATATGGCTAATATTGTTTAATATACATAAATTTAACTCACACTCTTAAGTTATATGAAGCTTGCCGTGTATTAAAGTATGTTGAGAAGTCTAAAGGAAAAGATTTTGTTTAAGAAAATTTGTCTACATTCAGGACCCTTTTAGCATGGGGCACTGTATGATGAAGCTAATGTGGTAGCAACTACATCTCCGAGTAATTTTTCTAAAGATTAAACTACGGAAAATTACTATTTGTAGGTTTTAGCTGTTATACTACTGAATATAAACAGCTAAAACCTACAAAATTACGTATATCTAATATATAAAATTCACGTGTCACAGTGTTAGTTACCGTACTCCTCTGAAACGGCTAGACCGATCTTTATGAAATTTTACATACATATTCATTAGGTCTGAGAATCGGCCAACATCTATTTTTAAAACCTTTTTTTTTACTATGGCAAAACAACGTTTGCCGGGTCAGCTCGTTTTTATATAAAAATACATAAATAATACAGTAAAAAGACATAACAAAACAAATAACAAAAATGTTCCCGTGAAATATTTTAATATCATCAGAGATTGCAAGCCGAGCGTTAGCTTGCAAAAAGGTAAGAATAACCCCCCTGTATTTCGCCGCCTCATAAGATCGTGAATGAGACAAATTATCATTTACTCGCACGAAAGACAAAGGGTAACAAAGATAGATATAAAAAGATAAATGTGAGTGAGGATGCAGTGGAATGAAGATAAATATCTTTGGTCGGAGTGTGGAAAATCGTTTTCTCGTTATTGTTACTTTATGATATGAGCTGTTATACGACTTAGTAATCGTGAAATTTAGAAAAAAAGACGTGTGGCACTCGGGGACTGCCGCGGTAAAGCTATGGCATAGCATCTTTTAACAACTTATGCTATTATAATTATTTATTTATTTTATTTATGCAAGAATCTGAAGACAATAAAGTAAAATAAGAATAATAATCCTATATTTACTGATGCTTACATGAAATATTATCTATCATTATAGTAGTGTTTAAATAAATTTTAGTATTTTTATAGTGTGTATGTATATTATATAGTAGTTTTTACTTATTAGTGTACTTATGTATAAGTATGTATATTGATTAGATTTAGGTATGTATTTATTCATTTATTCAATTTAAGTTTTAATATATATGACACCAACAACCACCGCAATGTCTATTCTAGATTCTATCCATTATACGGTTGCCTGGAAGAAATCACATTAGTGATAAGGCCGCCCTTTGTACAATAGCTTTTAAGACTGTATTTTCTTTTCAAATTCTGTGTAAAATTGGTGTTTGTGCAAATAAAGAATTATCTATCTATCTATCTTACAGCCTTTGACTTATTTTTTCAACAATGAAATATATTGGATAAGGTAGTCTTTGTACATAACATAATTGTAAAAATACCCGCAACTCTGTCCCGCCAGTCGTAATTAATATAAAACATTATTACGTCAATTTGAGAGCTTAAAAATCTAAAAGTTTGTAATATTTTTACCAAACATTAGCATAAACTTGTTGAAAAACGGCCGACGGTACAGAGCTGCAGTTATTTTTACAATGATGCTGCGTACAAAGACTACCTTATTTAATACATTTCATCGCTGAGAAAATAAGTCGAATGATTCACCACTAGGATCTTGCTCTACAATTTTAGTTCCGACATTATTTTACATTATTAAAATCTAAAATACGCTGTTATCTGAACATTTAGGATATATGTTGTCGATTCAATATCCTTATTTTGATACGCTGTTTAATTTGAGGAAGGCGTTTACCCTTTGTATCAACAGGACGAAATAAATTGCGGGGCGAAGAGGGGGATTACGCAACGGCGGTCGTTAGGTTATTTTCGTTACGGGATTTCTGGATTCAGTCTCCACGCTCAAGGCCCGCGATAGAAGCTATGCAATAGCTTAACTTTCCCCGTTTTTACAACATTTTTCACTAATGCTTCGCTCCTATATAGCCTTTAGCCTTCCTCGTTAAATGTTCGATCCAACACTGAAATAATTTTTGAAATCTGATCAGTACAAGTAGTTCCTGAGAATAGCGCGTTCAAACGAACAAACTCTTCAGATTTTTAATATTAGTTTAGATAGTATATGAGAATACGTTTTATGTTGCCTATGGTGTTGAAAACTGCTATCATGTAAAACTATTAGTATCACGGTGGGTTGAAAAAATAGATTGTCATCTCCATATTCTATATAGGTATATCTTCATTCGCTTTTAATTTTGATAAACTTGGTACGAATTCGAAACTTTCGATGTATATTTTTAAAATTCACGATTTAAAAAAAAACGAAATTTCACTCAATATGATAATATATGCAAATTGTAATGGTCCCAAGTGGGCAGTGGGCACTATAATAATGTCCATATGTCTACGCTAGCATTTCTCTACGCATTAGCTACCAATGTGCTACGTTTGCTCTACGACTATCAATCAATGTCTACGATCACTGAATACTTTATATTTTGGAAGAACCTGCAAGTTTAATCTACATCATTCTTATTAAATACTAGTTAATTAATGAAATATTTACCCTTCGAAATTCAAAACGAGCACATTAATAAATTTAATCAGCAGCTGTATTATCTCCGTTTTTTTCTTATAGACGGCAATAGCTATAATTGGTTAAGAACCCAGCTCACATAGATCTTCAGCTGATATCTAGATGCAATTTAAGTTCTATAAAAGCATTTCTTGTTTTATACAAGCATTTGTGCCAATCAGCCTATCAAAAAGTGTTCGCGGCTAAAATTATTCAATTTTCGTTTACCTAAATATTTATCTCAATATTATCGCATTTCTTATATTCTTCTATAAATAATTACTTAATTTTTCTATAAACTAAATAGTACCTTATATAAGAAAAATTTTTGCATACCATCGAGTTTTAAAAATAAATTGGCTATATTGTCACTACATAGATCCGGAACAAAGGATATCGTGTTTTACAAATGACGGATTATATTTGGCTGTGTTAACAATTATTCACTGAATTTCAACCAAACACAATATACAGGCTGTCAACCGCAGGTAAACATTTATTTGTTTGATGCGAGAACGTAACTATATAGTGCAAAATATTTGAACTATTTTACTATTTGGATACGGTACTAATAAAATGATAGCGTTTTATTTATTTATACAATTTAACGAGTTGGTAGATTTATGTTGTGATTTTCATCTCTATTTAATTTGGATACTGTTACTACGGTTTTAGTAAGTTTTTAAAATTGGTTGTGAGGAATTATTATACAGGTATGTATGGTTTAAAACGTTTTTTAAATCTGAAAATGAATAAATTGAATTGACTTGAATCATATAGATAAGCCATCTATATGATTCAAGTCAATTCAATTTATTCATTTCACATCCATGTGATTAAGAGTAACCACGCCGTTTCATCAACAGTATGTTGTAAAATTCAGCTGAAAATAAGCCCAGGTCAGAGTACACAGATGACATCTTCTGTAAAAGACGGAAAACTTGAATATTAACACTGTACCAAAACACAGGCGTGTTGGTTAGGTAGTAAGCGCGGCATACTAGACTATAATCACTCCCAACGCGGAGAAGGCGTATGCCCATCTGTGGAACGTTTATGGATAGAGAGATATACGAGTATGAATGATAAGCTGTAGTATGTAGTCTCTGCCTAGCCACATGGCATAAAGGCGTGGCGGAATGATGATGACGACAAGTGGGCTCCGCAATTTCACTTAATAAAGATAAACAAGTGAGCTTTTCTATAATGTCTAAAATGTATAATAATATTTACAAATCGGCCCCTAAGTTTCTTTCATGCTTATATAAAACAAAACACCCTAAATATCAAACAAAGGGCAGGTCTCATGTGGGAAATTACCTTGACAGCACTGCAAAATGGGTTAACTTTCCTTTTACGCATACAAAGCAAATGCAAGAAGAAATGGCCCTGTAGATTATACATTCAAAATTTACTTGATCCTTATTTATTTAAATAAAAGACTAGCTGTGTCCCGTAACTTTCCTTGAGTAGAATTTTCCTTAATGGAACAATCCATAATGATCACTAGATTTTAAAACAACCTATGTACAGGAGAGGTAGTTTTAAATAGATAGGCGATAGATAAGCAGACTATATTTTTTAAACATTTGTTGAACCGTTTTGATGTTTAAAGGAACACAAAAAAATATAAATCTGCAAGACAAATCATTGTTTACAACCAAATATTTATATAAATAACGTATGGTTGTTTGCCTGGCGGAAGATAAAACAGTTTTATCTTCCGATAGTGTATTATATTTCTTTTACTAAGAAATATGGTGATATTTATCGTACGATTTATTTATAAACAAGTAAGATAGTTTACACTTAACTCTATCTCTCCAGCCCATTATTGAATGTCTCACAGCTAGGCACGGGTAGCCTCCACTTTGGGAGGTCTTATTGTCTACTGGCTAACCTGGCGTGTTGGCGCAGGGTTTAGTTTCTTTCACGGTACATGTTAACTGCTAATAATATCCATTATTAGCTGGCTGGCACCCTGGGGAAGAAATGGGATGGTGATTGTATTCTTAATCCATCACCACACGGATATACCACAGTTTACAAGTATACTCACATTACTCACTTTAAATTTTGCGTATGGTTTGATTTTACTTTGCTTAAATTAAAATTTCATGGTCCGAGGTTAATTTTAAAAGTTATTCAACTTATAAATCCTGTATAATCTCTCAAATATAATCATAAATTCAAAGCATTAAATAACATACTTTGTAAACGTATATTTTAAGTTTCAAAGACAATAGAAATGCGAAGTTATTCTTTGTTGTTCAGTTGATGAGATGATTTAAATAAGAGAAAGTTCTTGCCTGAGATAGCCCTGGATTTGCATAATATACTAACTTTGTAAATATATAATCATCCTATGAGGTGGCGCGAAGCTATAAGATCGCGGAGCTGTTGAAGCAAGCGTTACGTGTTTGGTGTGGCTATGTCCAGTTATGGACAGCAAAAGGCGGATGATCTTATTAGTCTCTTTTTATTTCTAGTCTCTCATTGCATGTGATAGATTAAAAATACAAGTCACCATCTCTTTCCGTTCCTCGGGTGCTTTAAAAGCCAACCAAGGAATATTGCACACATATAACGTTTGTGTGAAAGGGAAATCTTGAAAATAGACGTTAAGCTAACACGCCTGGTCAGCGCGGCATATTAGGCCATAATCCCTCCTAAAGTGAAAGAGACTCGTGTCCAGCAGTGGGACAGTGTTTATGTGAGTGTTAATGGGTTGAAGAGAGAGCAAGAACTACGCATGTCACTTTTATTTCACTCTACGTTTATTCTTTTTCATATTTAAAAAAAAGTCCCTGTAGGTTAAAATACAGTAGTTGCAATACGCATTAATCAATAAGGAATCTTATTTCTTTAGAAATTCTCATTTTCTATGCTATTGTTTGAAATACATTAGTAAGCGACGGCGTTTGATTATTCCAGCTGCGACTTTACCATATTTTATTTCAATATCATCGAACGATACAAAAGATAAAGAATACAACAATTTTTTTTGTTCTTTTCAATATTAAAATTTAGTATCTATAGTATCTAGCTCCGTATATATTTATTTATTTATTTTTATTTTACAACTTTTGCACACAATAAAATATTTTTGTATATTGGCGGACTTAATGCCAACGACATTTTCTCCTAGACAACTGGCAAGCAGTGCAGAAATAAGTTAAGGTGGGTGCTTTGCAAAGAAAATCTTAATTGTAACAAAATATATATAGACAGATATGCATTAAATGTTCTAAATAAACCAACATATTTATAATAATTTTAATGATGTATTTCATTATGTATTATATATTTCAAAGCTAGAACATATGATAGTATTTATACAGTGTCTAGCTACGTAGGATATTATTTACAGCGTCGTATATTTCATAGACATTTTACAATGTTGTAAGTTACAGTTAAATTTTAACTAGCGTTTAATATTGATTATTAATAGACAACGATAAAAAATATAAATTTTGTATTGAAAAGTAGCACTTGTTCTTTCTCGGGCTTCCGAATCTGTTCGAAATCTGTCGAAATTAAATCTGTTCAATAATATAGCCGTGAAAGAGCAAGATACTAACAGACAGACAGAGAAACTTTCTTGTTAGGAAGGCTTAACGTTTTCTTTGAAAAGACATAACCGACGGGATGCAGGAGTGTAAATGAAGCCAAGGAAATATGTTTGTATTGTATCAGACGGTGCTCTGTAGTCTTTGCCTACTTCCATAGATGAAAGGCGTGATGTTATAATGATGGTGACATGTTTCGCCGACCCCAAGTAATAAAAAAGAACAAGGCAAATAAGAAGATTATTTTTAATTGTTTCATAAAACAGTACAACTTGATTTGGTTGTTATTCGAACATACAATGTAAAGTGCAATAAAACCTATTTTGCACACAAAACTAATCAGGACAACATTCGACATACGTACAAAATACCTGAAGCCTAATGATTTAAAGCAATTCCAGAGCCAATTGAAAACGGTTAGAACGGCGTGGTTCCCAATGTTAATGAAACCAATTTTGGTTACAGCGTAAAATTGCTATACGAATTCGTCTAGCGAAATATTTACCTACTTAAATCTTTGTAATATAGCCGTTTGAAAGTGTAGTTCCATGGTAGGTCACTTGGAAGAGCAACAGAATCCGCCGTGGATTCAAGTCCCGCTCATGGTAATCAGATTTTCACTATAATTAGATTTATTACTTTTTTTTTCATGGACATTTCACACAACGACCTCTGGTCCCTAGCGAAGCTTATACACTTGTTTTATGGGTACCAGAATACGGATTTACTACATAATAATATACTACTTTTCTTTTGTAAATACATACATATAATACATAGTAAACACCCAGACGCAGTACAAACATTTGTATGACATTTATATATATCACACAAATTATTGTCCCAAGCGGGAATCGAACCCGCGACCTCGTGATCGGCAGTCCGTTACATAAACCACTCCACCACGTTCGTAATATTGATGTCAGTTAGTGACTTTGTATCACTATTATATCACTCTCCGTGTGGTGAGGGATTAAGAATCCAAGTGCCACCACCCCTCTTCTCAGGGCGCTGTGGAAGCCAGCTGAGGAGTAAATTGATAACATCCTCCGGACTGAAAATGCAAAAATAATTCCTGTGCCAACATGCCTGATCAGCAAGGCACAGTAGATCATAATCCCCCCAAAGTACAGGAGGCCTGGGCCCAACAGTGGGACGTAATGGGCTAAAGAGAGATAGAGACTAAGTTTTTGAAGCAATAGCGTTTGTGTCATTTGCCTTGATGAGGTTTTTGTTGACGAAATTCAAAAGGCAAATTATAGATATTATTATTGAAAGAATATGTTGCTGTGAATTTCGTAGTTATTTTGTCTTTGGGTTATATGTTTTTAGATTTTTTGATGTAGGCCTTATCTTTTACATTACTTGTAACACTGTTATACATTTTAATTGTTATAACATTTGTATTCGTAACAGTATCGCTAGGTGGCGCCCTTGGACCGGTATTCGTAAACTCTATTATTACGCTACGTGACGGGACTTTGGTTTTGCAAGTTTCTGACAAGGTTCACTGTGTGAATATCTACGGAAAGATAATTTGAAAATCTTTCAAAAACTTTCGAATTAGTTTAAATTTTAACTAGCGTCTTAAAGTGTCTGGATCTGCTCTTATTGTTTGTTATCTTTTTAGGTTAGACTGTCTGTTGTGTGGCTCAAAATAAATTGTTATAGAAACCTTAGAAACATTTTTTGACGCATTTAAAAGTTTACCTATAAGTACGTGTCAAATATTAGAAAGAAAAATGTCATAAAAAATATAGACGTGAAAACACAAGATTTTTTTTTTTACTCTTCCAACCTTACGTTAAATTATACTGCGTGGCTTACTATGCAATAGAATATATATTATTATGAATGATCGTTTTGTACGATACAAATAGAAAAGATGAGAAAAATATAGGTACACTTTATTGCAATAAATTTAAGTAATAAAATTTTGAAGTAGCTTCATTTAAGTTTTCACATTGTTTGCTGCAATACGTTTCCATGCGAGTAAGCTGATTATTTCATAGCTACAGAAGTTGCAACATTTGCTCAGTAGAAAGTCAACAGCCCACTTGAACCATTTCACGAACAACATTTTATACTTCACTCTGCAGCTCTTAATACAGTTGTCACTTTTTGTTGTTGAATAATCAGAGTTCTACTAATATTATGAATCGAAAATTTTGTGAGTATGGATGTTTGGATATTTGTTACTCTTCCACGCTAAAACTAGTGAATGGATTTTAATGAAACTTTACAATAATGTAGGTTATACATGAGAATAACACATAGGTTTAAACTTATAACAATATTGTGTGAATTGTCTAATGCGTGCGAAGCCGCGGGCACAAGCTAGTATATTATAAAACCATACTCGAGAACGCTTATAGAAAATAACAAAGTCCTATATTTTGATTGTGGCTTCAATCACTAGTCAAGATAATTAACGGACAACTAGAACTACTGGCGCTAGAAACATGAATGTTTGTATAATTATTCATTTTATTTAATAAATTAAATTACGGTGGAAAAAGTGATTACCGCAAGCGGGACTCGAACCCACGACCTCGGAATACCGTTCCGTAGCTCTGCTAACTGAGCTTATTGCGGTCGTGCTTTTCAGTAATCAAATTTGGTCACCGTAATCGTCACTCGATTGAGTTTATATCGTATTTCTACGTGCAACGCCATCTATCAAGAATGTTTTGCAACATCTTGACCAACCACCTAGCATTCTTTACAGAATACAATTGGTTTGAAAATAATGACGCGACGTTCATTACTAAAGTAATTTATAAATTTTGCAATTGACACTTAATAAATTTAATTACTGTGGAAAAAGTGATCACCGCAAGCGGGACTCGAATTATTAAGTAAAAGCATAGCATGTCAATTGCAAAATTAATAAATTACTTTAATTATTCCCTTTATTGTTTACATTCTAGACGAGAACATATTTTAGTTATTGTAATTAGAAAAACTGGATGGAGTTAGCGTAGAACCGCGCGTTGTGTCGTTCTATGGAAGATACCAGTCCAGCAGCGGACGGAGAAATGTTGATGGATGGAATTTGAAAAATAACCAGTCAAGTACAAAGCAAATAACTATTAAGTTTTACATCTATACTTATATTATAAAGCTGAAGAGTTTGTTTGTTTGTTTGAACGCGCTAATCTCAGGAACCATTGGGACGATTTGAAAAATTCTTTCAATAGTAGATAGGCCAGTTATCGAGAAAAGCTTTAGGCTATATAACTTCACGCTACGACTAGTAGAAGCAAAGCAGTAGTAAAAAATGTTCCAAAAACGGGGAAAATTTTCTAAATTCCACGCGGACAGAGTCATGGGCAACAGCTAGTACACACAAAAACCAAAGAAAAGCGTCTTAACCGAATTAAGGATGACGGCTATTAACTGATAGGCGTACAAAACTACTAGACTCTGCACAGCACAAACTACTGAAACTAGATTTCTAGAATTTTACATGCTAGTTTTGCATTGCCTGTGTTGAAGACTAGAACAAAGAAAGTCTTATTTGAAGTCATTTTACAGTTATAAAAATCAGTTATACTCTCTCTCTCTCTCTAGTCCGTTATCGTCTCCCTGTTGGTCGCAGGCCTCCTTTACTTTGAGAGGAATTATGCTCTACTATGCCACCTTGACCTTTCTAAGTAAAAATAACTTTGAACTTAGGATAAACAAAGATTCAAATAAACAATATTGAACCACAATAATCATTCACGATCAGAATCAATAATTGCAAACAGCTACGATCCGTCATATGCATAGAACATCGTATACCTGACCCTGCTGAATAAATTATGTGTGTTCGGAATCGTCACTGGGAAATATAAATATGACCTCGTAAGAATATTTTACATTCCTATAAAAGGAGAATCTTTAACTCAACCTACGAATGATATTTAGGTGTTGTTATATATTATTTATTTTGGTGTAGAGACTTACTAGAATCACATAATTTAGTATACACAAATTAAATCTTTATTGTCGCTGTTTATTTTTTAATAATTTGTATCATGAATGTCTAAACATACCCTGTAGGTATTCTAAGTTATATTTAAATGAAACTCTATTTTATAGTCATAGTTCAAATTTTATAATTAATAAACATTTCTTAGGTGTTTTGTAAGCTTTTTATTTGTATATCTCAAAAACTGAAAAGTTTAACAGACATGAAACAATTCGCCTCAGTAAAAGAGTAAGGTTGAAAAATTCTAAGTCAAAAACCTTAAAAAAACGTCCTACTTCAGCAAAACGTATTTATTTCAAAATACAGGTTCCTATTTCGGTGGATATTTTTCTTATGGCCGTGACAGTTCCCACGGGATTTAGGTAGTCTGATTTAAAATACAAGAGACAGGTCCGTGAGCTCTGTACGTACCAGATACCCCAATTGAATTTAATCTAGTTCAAGGAATATCTATGACTTTGTGTGAACCGTATTTTATATGTTGCACTTCGTACGCGTGAAATCAAAAAACCGGAGCCCTAACAAATTATAAAAAGCGATCCCCTTGAACCACTCTATCTATTAAAAAAGACCGCATCAAAATCAAGTGTGTTATTTTAAAGATATGAGCTCACATAAGGACATACATACAAAAATAACGACTTTGTTTCAAAATAAGTAGACGCCCGTGGTTTCATACGCATTTCACTACTCCGCTCCTTTTTTCCGTTACTTTTAGCGTGATAATATATAGCCAATTTCCTTCGCAGGGACTTCTAGGGAGAACAAGGACTCCCCTTTCCCTGGCTCTTACAGCTGCGAGAGCCACCTAAGAGTCAGAAAATTTCTTCTGTAAAAGAAGGAATAATCGAAACTGAACACTATAGCAAGACGTTTGGCTAGCAAGGCATAAGTAGACCAGGATTCTTCGTATTATATATGACGGAGTGACAATTAAAATAAACAAATATAAACGTAAGATTCGTTAACGTAAAGAATTGTAAAGAAGTCCTAACACGTGTTTTCCCCTACCTTGTCTATTACCCCACCTCGTAGTGACTATAAATACGAGACAGCCACAGAGCTAACGGTCAGTATCGTTTGAGACGTTAGACAGGGCGAATCTCTGCCCGACTAGTTGCTCACTCACAGTAGTGAGTTTATACCGGTCATAATCGCGAGTGTATAATTAAAAAGTGTGTATTTGTGAGAAAGTGTAAAGTGGCGATAGAAGATGATGTTTTGTGTGAACATCATTATTTGGTGGTAGAGGCGCAGGTTATAGGGGATTTGGAGACCTGCTGTGGACCCTTTTATGTGTGAAAAAGAATGACAGATTGATGTATGAACATCCAAAAGATAGTTTCTACAATTTGTAGACCGATTATAAACCATAGCAACTCCATTGTCTATTAAGTTACTCCGACATATATATTTATCTTGTATTTGCTAATATAAGTAATAAATGTAAAGGCCACCAAGTACCGACATTAATTTTAATTTATAAATCGATGATTCGTGCTAGTCGTTCCCTTCTTCATTATTTTCTTTACGAAGCCGTAACTAAAGTGAAATCTCACTAAAATAAAACCTTAAATATCTTGCATATTTTTAATTATATTGATGTTTTGCTTGACGATATTTTTAATGATTCGAATATTAAAAAGTCTAGTAAAAGAAGAGTCTTTGTTTTATTGGAAATAAAAGGAACTGACGGCAAAATAGTGCATATTTTAACCGGCTTATTCATAATGACTTATCAGATGTTTAAAAGTTCGCTAAAATAGGTTCGCGAAAATTGTCAAAACTTGTTATTTGTAATAGATTTTTACGCATTATCTCTCCGATAAAATCTCCGTATAAACCTCCGATATGTCATTATGAATAAGACCGTTAGTATTTAACGTATATTGTTTTAATAAGTATATTGTTTTGTTTTAAATTTACTAGCTGTTGCCCGCGACTTCGTACGAAGGCGTCTAGAAAATTTTCCCCGTTTTTGTAACATTTTTCACTACTGCTTCGCTCCTATCAGCCGTAGCGTAAAGTTATACTGCCTATAGCCTTCCTCGATAAATGTACTATCTAATATAAAAATAATTTTTCAATTAGAACTAGTACTTCTTGAGATTGGCGCGTTCAAACAAACATATCTAAATGTTAGGAATATACAACTTTTTTAAAATACATTTAAGTCTACAGTACATGTACAGTCTTTGTCAAGTACTAAACCCGTTTTTTTTTTCAGGTAAGTCTAGCTGTGACCGTGACCAAGGTAATTAAGTCATAGTAGTTTATTTGTATGTAATTAACTCTAGACAAAACTGGTCTCTAGGGATTACCTGAGCACGTTAAATAAAGTTATGTTATTGTGTGTGACAGAATGATAGCAATTAACTGTTTTAACAACATATACCCCCTTTGACAACATGTATCACCTTATAAAATTGCAGGGAGATAACGGTCGAATTATGTACTTTACATTAATTAAAAAGATTTTCAATAAAATAAGAAAACAATGCATTACACAATATTCTACCACAATACCTCATAAAATAATCATCATGTTTGTAAAACCATTATAAACAATGTCACAAACAATTTTTAGAACAAAAGATTTTTTTATAAACGAATTTAGATGTAGGAGTGATTATGACACCGCTAGGCTTATTGCTTACATAAATACTCAGTTTTGGGTATTATAAAACAAAGTCTTTATTTTTCTACGTTCTTATGTAAGCTTAAATCTTTAAAATCACGAGAAGGATCAATATCTTGACGGATCTTGACGAGCCTCGTGGTTGAATGGTTCATGTAACGGACTGCCGATCAAGAGGTTGCGGGTTCGATTCCCGCTCGGGACAATCATTTGTGTGATTTTTCTAATTGTCATACAAATGTTTGTACTGCGTCTGGGTGTTTCTATGTATTATAAGTATGTACATACAAAAGAAAAGTAGTATATGTAGTCTATCCGTATCTGGTACCCATAATACAAGCATAGAAATATAGCTTACTTTGGGACCAGAGGACGTTGTGTGAAATGTCCTGAATATTTATTATCTAATATATAAAATTCACGTGTCACATGCAGTGTTAGTTACCGTACTCCTCCGAAACGGCTTGACCGATTCTTCTCAAATTTTACATACATATTGAGTAGGTCTGAGAATCGGCCAACATCTATTTTTCAAACTTTTTTTTTTAGTATGGCAAAACAACGTTTGCCGGGTCAGCTAGTTATCTAATATATAAAATTCACGTGTCACAGTGTTAGTTACCGTACTCCTCCGAAACGGCTTGACCGATCTTTATAAAATTTTACATGCATATTCAGTAGGTCTGAGAATCGGCCAACATCTATTTTTCAAACAATTTTTTTTAATATGGCTAATCAACTTTTTCCGGGACAGCTAGTTTATTTATAATATTAAATAATACTCCCATAACATATATTTGTCCATGTGCTGACGAATTAAGAATACAAGTGTCGTTACCCGATCTCCTCCCAAGGGTGCTGTAAAAGTCAGCTTAGGGATGTAAATAGGCTGGATAGAGAGAGATTCTAGTGATTAGTATTCAGTATATATATAAAAATCGTCATAAAATTATCAAATCTCGTACAAGTTATTTAGGCGGCATATGGTGTTGACAGCTTAGCCGCCAGTTGTGTCCACTAAGACTTGAATATTCAGTTATCGAGAACGTGTTCCCATTGGACCGCTGCCAAATTGGCTCTACATATGTATGTACCTACGTTATTCTAGTACTACATAATAACTGACGCTAACATATATATACGTCTTTCTCTCTCCAGCTGATTATACTGCACTATTGGGCCCGGGCCTCCTCCACTATGAGACGGATTATGGTCTACAAAGCCGCGCTGACTAGGTGTCTTAGCATAGGTTTCATGTTCGTGTTTTCCGTATCTCACAAAATATATTCTATGTGTACAGTGTTCCTTAGCTGGGTTTTACAGCACCTTGTGAAAGAGAAGGGTTGGTGAAAGTTGTATTCTTAATCCGTCACCCCAGAGACAACATGGTAACTACCCTACCTAGTAAATATAATTTCAACATGTTTTTCTCAAGAAAATATCTAACGATATTACTAACGAGATGGCTACCGATCTTCTACCGATATACGCTTCGAGAGGTTTTAATGAAAAATATATTTTTTGCCTACTTATATACTAAAAAAATTGAACATGTCATAAGCACATAATTTTTCTGAAAAATTGTGTCTACGTGATTAAATGATTTTTCATTTTCATTTCATTTCATTTCATTTGAACGCGCTAATCTCGGAAACTAGTAAGCCGATTTCAAAAATTATTTCAGTATTAGATAGGGCATTTATCGAGGAGAGCTTTAGGCTATATAACATCACGCTACGACCAGTAGAAGCGAAGCAGTAGTGAAAAATGTTGCAAAAACGGGGAATATATTCTAAACTCCACGCGGACAGAGTCACGGGAAACAGCTAGTAATTACATAAAGATATAATAGTGCAGCATTTTCGGAGACTGTAGCTTCCTTTAAGTGAACAAAAGTTCAAGATCAGACCACAAATTTTGGAGATTACCCCTTACATATATATTAGGTACTGGCCGTGTGGTGGCGGAATAAGAATACACGTGTCACCCCACCTTTTACTAGTAAGAGTAAGAGCCAGCCAAGGGATAATTAACACAGATAACATCCTCTGTGAGAGACGGAAATCTCGAAAATAAGCTCTGTGCCAACACGCCTGGCCAGCGTGGCACAGTAGACCATAATACTTCTCAAAGTGGAGGAGGCTCGTGCCCAACAGTGGGACGTTAATGGGCTGGAGATATATAACATATATTACAAACGTTACCCCTTTATCAATACAATATTGTAATTTGTGCAGTGTTCTAGGTAAATAGGGCATTTCACTTGCCTAGTTTGTAATAATATCACCTGACTATAATATATAACAACCTAATTTCAATTAGAACGTGAACATACGACACTAAGATATCTTGATTTCCAAACTAGAGCAAGCTTCTCTTGGGTATTATTGTGCACTTAGGTGTTCAGTGATATGACAGCCATAACACATACATAACGTGTTATACAAATATTAAGTGGAATTGTTAGAGAGTGCTACGCTAAAAGGGACAACTATAGATCAAACAGACTTTAACTATAAAATTTTTGAAAAAAGAAAACGTTTCCTTCTGTGCTGTTTTCTTTGTGAAAAATAGGCTGATTTTAAAAATTGCTATATTATTTCGGAAAATTCTTACCAAATTTTTGTGATAGTTGCCGCAAATTTATCTTAGAACAACCGTAAAAACTTGTTTTTGCTCATAGTTCTTATACTTGTCTGGTAAAAAATAAAATGAAAGAAGTATTGATACATAATTAAATAAGACTCAGACACTGTCATAAATAATTCTTTGTTGTCGTAACTTATAGTTTATTTAAATCTTCTTTATATATATAAATCTCCTGTCACGATGTTTATCCGCGATGGACTCCTAAACTACTGAACCGATTTTAAATTTGTATGCACACCGTGTGCAATTCGACCCAACTTGAAAGATAGGATAGCTTACATTTAAATTTATAGTCGCAATATAATATTTTATATCAAATTATTTGTCTACCCCTAACATTTGAATGGCGTATGCGTCCAGCGTCTGGGCACCGGCGACGAAGAGAAAGGGCATCCAGAAACTCCTAAATGCGGCACAGCGCCCCTTCGCGCAAAGAATGGTAAAGGCCTATAGGACAGTGTCACTCAATGCTGCCCTATTGTTGGCAGGGTTGATGCCGCTGGACATTAGAGTTAGGGAAAACGCAAAGCTGTACGAGGTGAAGAAAGGAAAAAGAGAGACGGGGGACATAGAAGTAGAGCGTCCGGCAGACTCAAAAACTAAACCGCATCCATCGCGATGTGTCACCTGGACATTTGAAAAGGTGGATAAATTGGAGGAGCTAGAGGCGGTGGTGGAAGGTGCAGTACAGATATACACGGACGGGAGCAAGTTGGAGGGGAAGGTGGGAGCCGCAATATCCATCTGGGGGGGAGAGGCCGAAACCCGAGCCACCAAACTGAAACTATCCAACTACTGCACAGTCCACCAGGCCGAGTTACTGGCAATCTACCAGGCCACCAAACACGTCTTAAAAACAAGACACGACCGTACAGTGATATTGAGTGATTCCAAGTCCGCCCTGGAGTCGATCGCCACCCCGAACTCGACACACCCGCTGGCGAATCAGATAAGAGCGAACTTAACTGAGATCAAGGACAGGGGCAGGAGTGTGGAGCTATGTTGGGTAAAGGCACACATAGGCATTCCCGGGAACGAAAGGGCGGACACTTTGGCGAAGGAAGCAGCTCTACACAAAAAGGAGAGACCGGCTTATGATAGGTGCCCCGACTCATTCGTGAAGCGAGAAATACGGAGGGACTCGCTCCACGAATGGAACGAGAGATACAGGTCAGGAGCTACTGCGTCAAACACAAAAATATTTTTCCCCGACGCAATAGAAGCATACAGCGTAACAAGAGATGTGGAAGTGGACTTCCACCTCACCCAAATATTGACAGGACACGGCGGGTTTGCAGGGTATCTACATAAATTCCAATGCAAGGACAGCCCATCGTGCCCGTGCGACCCGGAAGAGGTGGAGAGCGTCCCACACTTGCTGTACGACTGCCCAATACACGCTAGGCATAGATATAACACAGAGCACTTAATGGGAATGCAACTATCACCACAGAATACCCCAGACATAATAAGAAACCGGAACCAGAGAGGGCACTTCTTTGAGTACTGTAAGATGATAGCCCGGCGTTCCTGTAACAGAAACAAAACATAGGAAGCATTACTATTAAAACTCTACCAACTCTACCAAGTGACTCTTTGAAAATGATTATGACGACGACAATATTACTAGGACTAAGGAAAGTGACATTATTATTATGACATTATTACAGATTTATATTATGTATTAATATTATTATTGTATTAGTATTCTAGATTATATTGACATATATTATGCATTATTATTGCCATGTTATTACTGATTATCTTAATGCATACATTGATTATTATTATTGTGAAAATTGATGATTAGCGGCATTTGTATAATTTATTGTTGCCGACATTGTCGATGAGATATATGTATTATGTATTGTGTAATTATATTATATTATATTATTATTGTACTTTGACATTGTTATTGACATTCAATTATTATAATATCACTTATCAGTGGTATTGTTATTGTTACTATTACTGTATTACCAATTATCACTAGTTTATAAGAAACATAAAAATAAGATGCATGTTAGAAATAAGATAAAATGATACTCACCAATAGATGTAAAAAGACAAAAGATAGTGAAATGAAAAATTATGTTATTGACCATCTTTAGTACACATAATACAATTAAAGGAAGCATGTTAGAAATAGAATAAAACATAATGCATGTAATAGACGTAAGAATATAAAAGATAGAGTAAGAAATAACAAATAAGACAGAATTGTAATAGTATCAATAGCGCAATTTCTTAGTATATATTCTAGTATGTAGGACCAGTCTCTATGAGACTTAAGGTAAAAATGTATGCTTTTAGTATGTAGGACCAGTCTCTATGAGACTTAAGCTAAAATGCATGTTCTTATAGTACGTAGGACCAGTCTCAACGAGACTTAAGGTAAAGTTGTAAGAAAACAAAATGTATTGATTAAATAAATAAAGAATAAAAAGACCCCTGATTATGTTAGGGATGCATTCGCGGGCCGGGCCTTGGCGCCCGGACATAAAAAAAAAAAACAACGTTTGCCCGGTCAGCTAGTAGTTTATAGAGATAAATAACAAAAAAATCATAGCAGCGATTAAAAATCCTTAAAGGGCAAGACTTGGAGTCGAAGCTCGTAGATCGTGGGGTCCAAATGCTTGCTGACTCTACAAAGAGCTTGAGGACTTATCAGTATTTATTTTAATATTGTATCTTTAATTAACTAGTATAATAGTTTCCATTAGCATGAATGATAACAATGTATGCGTTCAATCAATTTGACTCGTGTCTGCTTTGCAACACTGCCACTTAATGGTTCAGTACATTAAAAAAGCAAAAAGCTCAAATGGTTACCAATAAGATTTCGCCGGAATACTCATATTGTTTCTTTACTTTATAGCATACTCTTTAATCCCTCAACTCCCTCCTATCTTAAAAGACGCTTTGAGTATGTCCATGATACTCTCAACAGGTATCTGAGGTCATCGGAGACTCTAAAACTTAAAATGCCGCAACATACCACAAATTATTACGCTAAATCTTTTACGATTACTGCTATACGCTTATGGAATTCTCTACCGGAAGAAATTCGGCGATCAAAATCATTGTCTACCTTTAAAATTAAAGTGAAAAACCACTACCTAGACATGCAGTCATAACTGTCGCTTATTACTGTTAATATAATATATGTACTGTATGTGTGTATATATAATATGTATGTATATGTGTATGTATATATGTGTATATATGTAAGTGCGTGTGTATCTTGTATGTATGTGTATTTGTAATTTTATAGATAGGTTATAAATTCATTAATAATTAATTAATTGAGTACACCCACAACTACCGCTCTATCCATATCATGTATCCATCCAAAGGTTGCCTGGTAGAAATCGCTTTAAGCGATAAGGCCGCCCATTGTACTAGATTATTTTAAGAACATCCTGTAATGTAAAACTAAATGGTGTACAATAAAGAATATAATAAATAAATAAATAAATTAACATGCCACAGATAATAATATGACAGCACCACCGCACAGTGTACGGACGGGTGCTAAAAACGGAATTTTTTTATTCTGCTCAATTATGGACTGGCATAAAGATGTAAAAGGCGAAAGTAGATCCAGACCCAGATGCCAATTCCGTCTAGTTTTGGTGCTATGTGATACCAAAGTTTGCTGTTTTTTGCGGTTCGAAAACGAAAAAATGATATTTCTTTTAAATTATTTTTCTATTAACTAAATATTTAATAGTAACTGATAACATATTTAATAATGTATATTTGATGATTTTTTCCTATGCAAAAATGTCAATATTAGAGCTAAAAAAAGTTAATTTTAGTTTATCAGATTTTTTTTTTTTTAATGTTACACACTTTTGGCATCTAGTTTTTACTTTAAAATGAAGGTAAATACTTAATCATTCTATGCACACAAAAAAACTAGATGCGAAATCTGTGTAACTTTTGAGAAAATTGAGATAACGCAATTTACAAACTTAAGGCCCATAGCACACGGCGTATTTTAAACGCGCAGACGACGCGCGTATACGTGGTTTAAACGAGATTTGATCGCAACCCTTGTAACCTAAGCACACGGGGCGATTGTAAAACGCGCATCTACTGCGCGTATACGCGCAGGTACAGCTGTACAGACGCGCTGTAGTCACTCGTAGTTTTTGCGTTTCGATCACAGCGCAGTGGTGGCGTGAGCATCCCAGCCCCCCTCTGCCCGTACCCCGCTCCTTTGTACGCGCGTTTGTATCGCTTCAAATGCGCGTATACGTGCTTCATGCGCGCGTTTCTATTATCAATGCAAACGCAACAATCAGCGTTTACGGCGCCGAAGAAGCGCGTTCCTGAAACGCGCGTCGTCTGCGCGTTTAAAATACGCCGTGTGCTATGGGCCGAATGCGAAAAAAGTTTTGACGATAATGGCCTGTTATGCCTTGTCCTAGAAGAACTAGACTAACTACTGATATGTAATTTCAACTTATGGTAACAATGTACTTAGTATGTATTAAAAATAAATAAAAAAAATCATAGCTACTAGCCTGGTGAATGTGGCCATCTAAGGTGATTGAGAATTTTTCATCACATTTACACTTTCCTCATCGTTTCTAATAAAGATAAGAACAATTAAATACGAATATAAAGTCGGTTCAACTTAATAAAAAATTATAGAACATCAGCTTGATAAACAGTAAATAAAAAACGCTTAACATAGTTTTGTGAAACATATTCCTAATGTGATTCTAGAGTGTTGTGGTCTTTGTGGATGGCAAGATGCCAGCTATGCAACTTGCGACGGCTCAAATGTTTTTGACACAGATGGCACGTATCATTTGTGGCATAGAAATCTTTTGTATAAAATGTGTGTATAATTCGATTTTATTGTAACTACCTAATGCCCGCGGTTTCACTCATATTTATAATTATTAAGCCACATATCCACCAAATCTTAACAAATTAGACACAAATTAATCCTCTTGAATTCATCTACATAATTACTAAAAATAATCTACTTAGTTCAAAAACTAAAAAATACGATTGTAAGTCCGGAATATTTTTAAAAATTATTGCATTGTCATCGGTCCTTGATATATGTGCAAAATTTCAGATCAATACAACTACTGCAGGTGGGTGAAAATCACTTTCAAAGATTCCGTTACATAGATTAATACATTGATATATACATACCGAACTTATTTAAGCGTGTTAAAAACCGCATGGGAGTCCGTTCCGTATTATTGAAGATATAAGCTCACATAGGGACATACATACAAAAATGACGACTTTGTTTTATAATGAATAAAGATAAAAAGTCAAAGTAGCGAAGATTAAGCAGAAACGGGAAAACATTAGAACCGAATTATTAGAACTAAAATAATACAAAAATTTTGTTTGATTGGGTTCAATAAAAACTCTTTATATTATGTTTTGTATTCACATTATTATTCCGGAAGATGTTCTAAATTCGAATTTAAAACTAAGTAACTTGTTGGTGACTTGATAAAGCTATGACCAAACAGGTAGTCTTAAACATATGACGAGCCTCGTGGTTGAGTGGTTTATGTAACGTACTGCCGATCAAGAGGTCGCGGGTTCGATTCTCGCTCGGGACAATCATTTGTGTGATTCTTCTAATTGTCATACAAATGTTTGTACTGCGTCTGGGTGTTTCTATGTATTATAAGCATGTATCTACAAAAGAAAAGTAGTATATGTATTCTATGCGTTTTCTGGTACCCATAACACAAGCATTTAAGCTTAGCTTGGGACCAGAGGATGTTGTGTGAAATGTCCATGAATATTTATTATTATTATTATTTATTATATTATATATGGTGATTGAAAATTCACTCAAATCATACACGTTACTCTGGTATAAAAACAAATTTCTCAGGTAAAATAACTTTTATGTTGTTATTAATTTAATGTTCTATTTGCTGTTTTATTATTACTTTATATTTATGTACTCGTAGGTACGAAGTGTGATATAAAAGCAGTTATTTTACTATGGAACGTGTCAAAATTATGTTGATAACTCGTATATAAACTTCAAATATAAAGCTCATAAAAGCTCTTGTATAAATTTTAACCCCGGTGCTACAGTTGCAAGCTGTACTAATATTACAAAGCTGAACATTTTATTTGTTTAAACGCACTAATCACAGGAACTACTGGTCCGACTTGAAAAAGTCTTTCAGGCTTGGATAGTACATTTCTTGAGGAAGGCTATCGTAGGCTATATAACATTACTTGGGGACTAATAGGAGCGAAGGTTCAAACAAAAATGTTCCAAAAACGGGAAACATTTTCTAAATTCCAATATTCTTACTAATTTATAAGTGTGAAATCCGGATGATGACACAGTGATAATTTTGACGAGCTTAAGTGTTAATGTGTGGAACGAAACAATAGCGCGATTTAAAAAACGTACAACGCCATCTATTGAGTAGAAGAGTAAACTTCTGTTTGTTAAGGGTTGATTTCAAAATTTTACTCGTACGAAGTCGCGGGCAACAGCTTGTAGTTTAATATAAAGGAAATTTTTAAATTACTGTAGATTATGTATTAGAATGTTGTGCATATTATCCACCTAACTTAATTAGGCAAAGGTCTTGTGGTTGTCTGTTTGATATTGGATTAAAAATACAAGTGTCATCGCCTGATGTTCTTGTCAGGATAATGATAAATAAATATTCATGGACATTTCACACAACGTCCTCTGGTCCCAAGCTAAGCTTATATGCTTGTGTTATGGGTACCAGAATACGGATAGAATACATATACTACTTTTCTTTTGTAAATACATACTTATAATACATAGATGTAATGCTAAAGGATATTGTAACCTAATAACAACTTTTATATGAAATAGAACCCAAACACCAATACCCCATACCAACACGTCTGGTAATCCTGGCGTAGTAAACGCTTCTAAAGTAAAGGAGGCCCCTGCTCAAACATTACTTAAAAACACAATTATGTTTCGTATCTTCTAATCAGAGTTCAAGGCTAAAGTTATTTTTGTTTTGGTGCACACAAATGTGGTTTTAAATCTCAAGATAATCTGATAATAAAACCGTTAGTAGGAAGGTATGTACGAGAAATAGCAAAGTAAATTAGCGACCGGCTAAGAACACACTTGCACAATATGGCGTGTGATGGCAAGCTTCCAACAGTGCAACCTATGACGAAATAAATGTCTATAATACATACGCTTATGGTTTCTAAATGTTTTATTTAAACTAGATTGAAAGCTATGTAGAAAAGATGACGTCAGAAATAACAATAAATAAAATAAATAAATATTAACGGACATTTCACACAACGTCCTCTGGTCCCAAAGTAAGATATATTTCTATGCTTGTGTTATGGGTACCAGAATACGGATATAATACATAAATACTACTTTTCTTTTGTAAATACATACTTATAATACATAGAAACACCCAGACGCAGTACAAACATTTGTATGACAATTAGAAAAATCACACAAATGATTGTCCCGAAAAATAGAAAAATAATAGAAATATTAAATTTCTGAGAGCTTATAATTATGTAAGCCTGCCATATGGCTTCGTGGTCTAGTGGTTCAATAATGGACTGCCGATCACGGGGTCTCGTGTTCGATTCCCGCTCGGGACAATCATTTGTGTGATGTTTATATTTGTCATACAAATCTTTGTACCGCGTCTGGGTGTTTCTATGTATTATTTATAAGTATGTATTTACAAAAGTAAAGTAGTATTTGTAGTAGGTATATCCGTATTCTGGTACTCATAACACAAGCATATAAGCTTAGCTTGGGACCAGAGGACATTGTGTGAAATGTCCATGAATATTTATTTATTTATATAATACAGCTCTATTTTTACCATAAACCTTATTCTTCAAAAGCCTTATTTATCCATAGTTATAGAGGAAATACTTACCGAAATAATTCCTCCATGAGTAGACTAACTTACGATAGGGAACCGATACGGTTAATATACGCCAATAGGCGTAAATATTTCAGTTTGCGGCCTACCTGACAGTAACAGCGCTCATGGAGAGAAATGTGGTGGTAGCATATATATTCTAATTCATTACCGCTTTACCACGAGAATATACGCCAGAGAATACGTACACATTCACGATTATGTTTATGCTTTAAACATTATAATCGAAAATTGTAGAGAAATATAAACGTTTAAATGTTTGTCTATTGTCTATTATATGTAGGTATGTTTTCATAAACGGATAAACGAATGAACTAGATAAATTGTAGCATCAATTTTGTTGGAAAATTTCACAGGTCGGAGCTTCATTCTCATAAATTGTCTAAAGCGGATAGAATGCTCTAAGCCTCGTTATTGAATTTACCTCGGATAGTGTTTTCTATTTTTCTGTATTACAGTAACTGAAGGTTTAAAAATGGTTTCACTCTAATATTGCTCTCATTTCTTGTTTACTGTTAACAGTTGAATTTGTTTTTTTGTTTTAGGCTGCTGGGTTATATAGAATTGGCAGCTAGTTATAGTACTCCAATGAGAAGACTACTCATAGATGGCTAAATGTTCTGTAATAGGATGATATCTGTGTGGTGACAGATTAAAAATACAAGTGTCACCATTCCAAGTCCTTCCTAGGACGCTTTATGAGCCAGCTTTGGGGTACTATGATATCTTCAATGATAGACGAGAAATTCAAAACTAATAATAGCCTGGATAGCATGATATAATAAATCCTCCTAAAGTGGAGGAGGCTTGTGGCCAATAGTGCGACTGTAAGAGGCAGGGCACGGAAGGTATAGCATGATACATCGTTCGTATATTTTAATGAACAAGGAATTTTCTTATCTTTTTTTAGATCAAAACATCTTAATTATGTAGAAGATGCATTGGTTTAAAAATAAGCAAAACAGATACAAGAATCTTAAAGCAAAATACGATCCCTTGAAGTATTTGGATTGAAATATATACAAGGATATGGGTTATTGATGTTATATCATAATTTTGTTATACGTGTTTGATTATTGAAGCATGTCATCGTCAAGTTATTAGGCATTCATCCTTCAAAAATAAAAAATTTTGAACGCGTTCGATATTATTTGATAAACAAATAATTTTATTTATTTATTTCTTCTAGTCTTTTTTTATACTATAAGCGTGACAAACAATCATACGGCTCGCCTGATGGTAAGCGATTGACGTAGCCTCTGGACATTTGCATCACCAGAGGTATTATTTATTATTTATTTATTAGGTTAATCAACAGTCGACTGTACAATACATTCACAAACAAGAAAAGATAAAATATAAAGGGTGGTACAACCAATTAATTATAGATTAACACCGCTTGCGCATAACGGTTATTATAGAACAAAGATTATTCAACAGTATTACAACATGAAGAATTCCAAAGATATTATGCCTACATTCAGTCAAGATATTGATTATTATAATTATTATTATATTAAAATTGATTAATTATGTTATAAAAATGTCACATTAACTTATTAATACTAATAACTCACATAACAAGTCATGGCATGTCATCCATACACGCAACAAAAGTTTTTAGAGCCTTATGATAGCTGTCACGATGAACATCCACAAGATCCGAGCAACTGTTTATAGCTTTACAAATTCTGGATATCGGCGATATCTGGTATCACTCGCACATTACCGACCCTGTATGAAGCTTTTTATGTTATAGTTTTCGTAAGTTCTAGAACTGTCGATTCTTATTTTATTATTCTGAAAATATGGCTTGCTGATAAAAACTAACTTAAATAAAAAATGAAAATTGATAGTGTCAATAACACAATTCGGCAATGTTAACAGAACTTTTTTATAAAAAAATCTGTATATTATAAACTAACGATTTTAATAAAAAAAAAAATGTGCACAACAAAATAGCCAATTAATCAAAATACGCCATAGTTGTTTTCATTTTTTAGTTAAGTTTACTTGTGCACTTAGAATTGGTGTCAACGTCTTATTGCTCACAAAAAACTTAACATTTGTGTTATTGAAGTTATGAACTAAATTAATATAGAATTAATTTTTCTATTGTTTTACATGAACATGCAATTTTAAACGTAGTATAGTACAAACCACGTACAAACATTGAAATGCACAGCACTCTAGGGGTTTTCACTGCAAAGGAAACCTCATTAACATTTCAAAAGACTAGCGAGTCATATTTCGCTTAACGTCCATTGAAAGAAAACTAAATTTCTGAACCAAAAATTCTTCTAAACGATATTAATATTCAAAATTAATTTCTATAGTTACTAAGTAACATAAATACCCTTTTCGTTCAAAACTTAGATAGAGCATCATATTTGATATTTATCTAAACATTTTTTGCATATCATGATTATGATGAGGAATATAACTAATAAATAGATATTTATGGACATTTCACACAACATAGTCTGCTTTAGTATATGCTACATATAATAATTTTTTTTTAATTATATACTATAAATGTGAAAGTAACTCTGTCTGTCTGTGCGTTACGCTTTCCCGCTTAAACCTCTCAACCGATTTTGATGAAATTTAGCACAGACAATCTTTAGACCCTGAGAAAGGACAAAAGCTACCTTTTATTGCGAAAAAAATTTTTTCCAAATTCCAAGCGGACGGAGTCCCGGGCAACAGCTAGTAATACATAAAAAAACAATTCAACAACGATGGCTTCACTCCACAATACTTATCCTGAACGGGGATCAAACCCGCGATTTCGTGAACGGTAGTTCGTTACCGTAACTACTAGGCCCTCTGATTATGATGATATATTATAATGGTAATGATGCGAACAAACCTGTGAAGCATGACTGGTTTTTAAATATTTTTGTGCTACCAGTTATAACTCTCCATTGCTTAGGAGCCATGATTTCAACCCAGCTTTTGAGAATTCACCATAAATGTGATTTGAAAATAAGATTCACCGATAAAGTCGTTGAGAAGTTAAATAAACAATTACGAACAGACCAAACAGCTATTATATTTTTATAGATGTATTATGAGCAATAAAACTCAAGTAATTAACTGCTTTTATTCTAATTGCTGGCTATGAAAATTAGGATTAGTAATGCTTGATATTTTATTACAGTCTTAAAATGCTCTTAATGACACCAATAAGTTTTAACAAGTATTACCAACTTCAAATATAAAAATGATAGCCTCTTGCTTTGTTTCAAATTACGCTGTTGGCGCTTACACATAGATTTTCAGAACTGTGTATAAAATAAACGAGCTAATGCACAAAGTTTCATCCGTGTTAATTGTAATACACTCGTGTATTTCACCCCTCTCCCAACATACACCAAAACCTTAACAAATTATACCAAAAATAAACATCATCTTGAAGCAATCTATCTATTAAAGAAACTACATCAAAGTCCGCGAAATGGTTATATTTGGTACATATTTTATTTTGCAGTTTAATAGTCTTATTAAAAGAATTACTGTGTTGTGATACTTTTTCATATCTCTAAAACATCGTAAATTCAGAATATTATAGTTTTAATGATTAATTGTTGCGAGGTGTTAGATATTCGCAGTGTAAGAACTTGGATGTTTAAGTGTCGGTACAGACACGAGAGGCGAGTTCTATTGAATAAATTATAAGTTTAAAAAGCCCAAGAATATACTAGAAACGTTTTAGACAGGTATGAGTACTAAAACTACTTCTATAAGTTAAATTAATTATACTAAAACATAAATATTAATAGCGTCAACAACAGAAATTGGCAATGTTAACAAACCCTGCATAATAAGAGTTTAAAATATTTATTATACCAAAAAATACCCAAAATTCGATCGAGTATCTTCGTGAGAAATCCATAACAAAATAAATACACATGTGAGATCTAGTAGCTGTATATTCGTTCAATACAAATTCGTTCAGCTGGTTTATATTGATATTCTCGTTGGAAGCGTTGGTTCAGTGACGCGATATGCTGTTATTGCTTCTACACAATTGTAGTTTAAGAAATCATTGGAAGGAATACGTTTTATGAAATATATGAAAACTGCATTGCATATTTTGAAACGTCTCTCTCCAGTCCATTAACTTGCTACTATTGGCCTCCTCCAATTTGGGAATGATTATAGTCTGCTAATTCTGTTATTATAATCTCGTCATAATGGTCAGTCACTTACGCCATTATGACGTCATTATGACAAAAAATTCATAGTAGTCTACCAAATTTGATAAAATTTCGCCATTATGACACCATTATGGCGTCATTATGACACCAAACTTGATTTTTTGTCACAAATATATATATATATACCTATATATAATATTATAATATTCATGGACATTTCACGCAACGTCCTCTGGTCCCAAGCTAAGCTTATTAAGCTTGTGTTATGGGTACCAGAATACGGATAGAATACATAAACTACTTTTCTTTTGTAAATACATACTTATAATACATAGAAACACCTAGACGCAGTACAAACATTTAATTTTGTATGACACTTAGAGAAATCCCACAAATGATTGTCCAGAGCGGGAATCGAACCCGCGATCTCTTGATCGAGAGTCCGTTACATGAACCACTCAACCACGAGGCTCGTCAAAAAACTCAACAAAAAACAAATGATGCCACTATGGCGCCATAATGGTGTCATTAAACTGTCATTGTGGCAACATTGTTTTAGCAGTTTTGACCCCTTGGTCAGATGTTTACACGGCATTTATTTCCGAGTTTGTCGTCTCTGACAGAGGATGTTATCTATGTACAATATACCTTGGCTGACTACAGCATCCTGAAAAGAAAAAGGGATGGTCAAAGTTGTATTCTTAATTCGTCTATGTATCGTCTAGTTATGTTTATACGAGTATTAATATTAGCTGATGCATCGTACCTTCGCCCATGTGTAAATTAAAAACTAATCTCTAACAAATTATACAAAAAAAGACCATCCCCTTGAATAACTTTATCTATTAAAAAAAATCAAAACCTGTACATATATTTAAAGATTTGAGCTCACATAGGGACATATTTACAAAAATAATGACTTTGTTTTATAATATGTAAAGAAATAACACAAATATTTACGGCTCAGCATTAGAATCGAACCGCGTAATCCATCGAAACCTCTTTAGTACCGGTATATTTTTGGTATCATGTTAAAATCTTAAGGGCCTACATCAATATTATCGTATATCATCGCCGACACGTACATATTAACACAGCCAGTAGGCACAGAAAATGAAGAATTAGGGATACTTTTCCTATTTACTCAAAATCTACTAAATATATTTTAATTCTGATCCACATGTTTCTATACATAATAGTTACCTATGTTTTTAAAGTTATTTCATTAGTTAATACGCGATAATAGACCGACAAATGAAAAAAATAAAAAATTAGAGAGGTTGTTTCGCCAAGATTTTCTATCGAGAAATCTTTTTTCAATCGCGTTTCTGAGTTCATGCGATCCTAGATCATATATTGAAAAAACATATACTTAAAAATTAGAGCTCTAGCCATTCAATCTAAAGAAACAATGAAAACTTCGTACATAGAAAAATGCACGAAGCTATTTTGGTATCCTCTTAAGGAAATGTAATATTCTCTCTAATATTCATTCAAATAAAACAACTTTTTACGGATTCAGATGCGTGTATTTGTTAGCCCGACGTTTCGAAGACTATTTTCTTTGTGGTCAATGTATAATTAAAATCAAATGTGACAACTGTAACAACAGATCGTAAAGGACACTTTACAGCTCAGTCCCACCCGTGAACATGGTGACTGCAAAATCTCTGAAACGTCGGGCTAAAATTTAAAACAAGTACACGCGTCTGAATCCGTAAAAAGTGGTTTTACTTAAAGAAATGTTTTATATAGGTATTTGTCTCCACTCTTATACATTTAAGTATCTTGCCGAGGGCCCTTAACTTACAAAACGACGAGAGTCTAGTACTTGAATTACAAAATAATAAGTGAAAATGAAACGATGCGATGCATAAAAGAAAAGAAATGTGAAGTAGATTCTATTGTTAAAGTAATTACCTACACTTTATATAATAATGATGAAAAATGAATTTTCTTAATTTGAAATTCCAAAGAATGCTTTATTTGTAAACTAGTTTTTGCCTGGGGATTCATGCACTTTAATTTCGTAATTAATTGCTTTCTTTGTTGTATTAACATAGTGTACTGTGGTAAAATAAAGCCTTTGTTTGGATCGTAGCAGATGACGCTCTATAGTCTCTGCCTAACCCATGGGAAAAAGGCGTGATGATGATAATGATAAGTTAGCGTTTCATTTAGTATGAAAAACTCTCTCTTTCTCTCTCTATCCAGCCCATTTACGTCACACTGTTGGGCACGAGGCTCCTCTACTTTGGAAGGGATTATGGTCTACTATGCTGCATTGACATAGGATTTATATTCGAGATTTCCGTCTCTCACAGACGGTGTTTAAATTTGCCTAGTTGACTTTTACAGCACCCTAGGAAGAAACACCGTACACCGTGTGGTGACGGATTAAGAATACAAGTGTCACCACCCCATCTCCTCCCAAGGGTGCTGTAAAAGTCAGCTAAGGGTTATTTCACACAGATACCATCCTCTGTGAGAGACGGAAAACTCTCAAATAAACCCTGTGCCAACACGCCTGGTCAGCGCGGCACAGTAGACTTTAATCCCTCTAAAGTGGAGGAGGCCCGTGCCCAACAGTGGGACGTAAATGGGTTGGAAAGGAGAGGAGGAAGAAAAAGGGGTGGTGTGGTGACACTAAACTTGTATTCTTAATCCGTCATGATATGGACTATAGAAAACTATTTTAAAAGTACAATATTTAACTAATAATAAGTAATAAATATTTTCTGTCTTTATTAAAACCTAACTGTTAACCGCAACGTACGCATGGAATAAAAAAAAAGCGTTTTTGCAACAGTTTTCACTGTTGCTTCGGTCTTGTTAGTCGCAGCGTGATATTATAAAGCCTATAGATTTCCTCGACAAATGTACTATCCAATACAAAAAGAATTTTTCAATTCAAAGCAATAGTTCCTGTGATTAGCGCGTTTAAACAAACAAACATACCCTTCAACTTTATCATATTAGTATAGAAGTCAGTAAATTTCAAAACCCCAGGGATCTTCCATTGAAAACGTTACCTTTTAACTACAAAACAAATAAATAAATATTCATTGACATTTCACACAACGTCCTCTGGTCCCAAGCTAAGCTTATTATGAATGAATGAATGAATACTCTTTAGTGTACGCCAAAATAAAATTACAAACTTAAATATATACACTTAGATATATAAACAATGTTATTATGCTTGTGTAACTTATTATGCTTGTGTTATGGGTACTAGAATACGGATAGAATACATATACTACTTTTTTTTTGTAAATACATACTTATAATACATAGCAAAAATAGTAAAATGATTTTGACAGTTAAAAATAGCTTTATTTTTCAGTGTTTAATATTTGAATAGTAAACACCACATAACATGTGCTCCCTCGAGCCTTGTATGTTTCGAAACTAGTGTAAATAATCCAGCTGTTGTAACAATAATTTCTTTGTATATTCTGCCTCCAAATTGGTCTCTAGTGTATAACACGATTGTAGGTAAAATATAAACGTGAAAACTGAAGAACAAAATATCTGTACAGTCAGTGCCACGCTGCCTAACCGTTTTTAAACAAATTTGTTGCTAATAATACGTAGTTATCAATTTTATTTAATGTGTGCGCACATTAATTTGTTAAATACTAGCTGTTGCCCGCGACTCCGTCCGCGTGGAATATAAAAAAAAATCCCCTTTATTGCAACATTTTTCACTACTGCTTCGCTTCTACTGGTCGTAGCGTGATGTAATATAACTTAAAGCCTTCCTCGATAAATGCCCTATCCAACACTGAAAGAATTTTTGAAATCGGCCCAGTGGTTCCTGAGATTAACGCGTTTAAACAAACAAACAAACTCTTCCTCCTCTACTCTACTCTCCTACTCTTCACAAACTCTTCTTCTCTATCAAACAAACAAATATTTGTATAGATTGATATGGACTTGCTATACTTTTACTTAATAAACCGAAAAAATAAATGATTCCGAGGTCGTGGGTAGAAGTTTGACGGGCCTCGTGGTCTAGTGGTTTATGTAACGGAATGCTGTTCACGAGGTCGCGGGTTCGATTCCCGCTTGGGACAATAATTTTGTGTGATATTTATAATTGTCATACAAATGTCTGTTCTGCGTCTGGGTGTTTCTATGTAGTATAAGTATGTATTTACAAAAGAAAAGTAGTTTATGTATTATATCCGTATTCTGGTACCCATAACACAAGCATATAAGCTTAGCTTGGGACCAGAGGACGTTGTGAAAAATGTCCATGAATATCTATATAAATATTTATTATTATTTATTAAGTCCCGCTCATGGTGTTCATTTTTCCCACTATAATTATGTGTAATAAGTAAAAGCATAGCAAGTTAATAAAATGTAGACTTTTAATTTTATAATAACTAACGTGTATGTGAAAAGGTCCGTGTGGTGACGGATTAAGTATACCAGTGTCACCACCTCATTTCTATCCCAGGGTGCTGTAAGAGCCGCTAAGGGCGTCTACTGTGAGCGACGAAAACTCGAAACTAAACCCTGTGTCAACACACCTGGTCAGCACGGCACAGTAGACCATAACCCCTCCCAAAGTGGAGGACGCCGTGCCAAACAGTTGAAAGTTAATGAGCTGGAGAGGAAGGACAGGAATATTTTTATTTATTTATGGACATTTCACACAACGTCCTCTGGTCCCAAGCTAAGCTTATTATGCTTGTGTTATGGGTACCAGAATACGGATAGAATACATATACTACTTTTCTTTTGTAAATACATACTTATAATACATAGTAAACACCCAGACGCAGAACAAATACTTGTATGACATTTTGTAAACATGATACAAATGAATGTCCGAGGCGGGAATCGAACCCGTGACCTCGTGATCGTGATCGTGGAATGTGTAAAGATATTTAATACAATAACTAGTTTACAATCTCGATAAGTATAAAAGTGTCAAATAAGCGTAATAATGTCGCTACGGTGTGTATAAAACTGTGTAAACAGTAGGTATAGCAGAAACACGCGAGCTTCATGACGACCGACACGCGACCAGGCCTACATCTATCTACATTATTCACAAACATTACTTAATAAGTAATAAGCTTAAGCGGATATCAAATAAAAATAAAATTTTACTAACCTACTCTATCTAAACTAAGAATTACTGATACATTTTTACTAACACGCTTTTATAAGTTTGGTATGTATCTATCAATGTATTAATCTGTGTAACGGAATTTTGAAAGCGATTTTCAGCCACTTGCAGTAGACGGATTGATCTGAAATTTTGCACACCTCTAACAAGGACCGATGACAATGCAATATAATTAAAAGAATAATCCCAATTCCTTGATCTGAATTACTAGAATAGCATGTTGAAGTATCTATTTAATTATACACGTAATAGTTTAATTGTATATGAGTAGACTCACCAAGATTATTGTGTTTCTACGTATGCCTTTCCTATACAATCAGATAATTTCACATAAAAACGCTTTGTTTATAGAATCAGGTAAAAATATCATAATTGTTTACTTGTGTTTACTACGATTGTGACAACAGAAACTTATGTCTCTGACAACATAAACTGTCAACGTTTTGTAAGTAAGTAGCATAGAATTGAGTATGGCTGACAATGCAATCATTTAAAAAATATTCAGGATATTTAAGCGTGTTTTTTAGTTTTTAAATTAGTAGATTATTTTATAAGGCATTTTCTAACGGTCAACTTTTCATATTTTTCATGCCGTAATAACTTTTTCAACGCAAGCTCTACTCGATATCAAAGACATTTTTGAAAAACTATAGAAAAAATTTTTACAATTCTTAAACACAACATTTATGCCTACAGATTATGTCGTGAAATAGCGATAAATACAAAAAATTAATAGACTGTCAGGCATAATGTTTGTATGTATTGAAAATCATAACAAAAGAAAGTTCACAGATAAATAGTGTCAAAACCACAATTCGGTAAAGTTAATTGAATTTTCGTAATTTAATATATATAAAACGATTTTATCTTTTAAATAAAATTCACGTGTCACAGTGTTAGTTACCGTACGCCTCCGAAACGGCTTGACAGATTATCATGAAATTTTACATGCATATTCAGTAGGTCTGAGAATCGGGCAACATCTATTTTTCAAACCCATGACATTTGTATGGCAAAACAACGTTGGTCGGGTCAGCTAGTTTAATATAAAAGTGTACAATGGAATAACTATTAAATCAAAATACGCAATATTGGTTTAATTTCCACTTTTTGAAGCATCAGAATTGGGGTTTATCTGTACTTATTATAAAACAAAGTCGTTATTTTTGTATGTTTGTCCTTATGTGAGCTTTTTTTTTCTCTTCTAAATTAGGCAACGGATTTTGATACGGTTTTTTTAAATAGATAGTGTGGTCTAAGATTTTATCGGAGAGATAATAAACGTTTTAGTGTAAGAAGACTATTATGAATAACAAGTTTTGACAATTTTCGCGAGCCTATTTTAGCGAACTTTTAAACCTCCGATAAGTCATTATGAATAAGACCATTAGTCTCTAAATGCTACGCATACGAAGTTGCCGGCAACATCTAGTGGAAACATAATACTTAACTATTTTATTATAAACTTTCACCAACTCGCTTTCGCTTAAAAATTGGACTACAGCCCGGAATTAATTCAGTTACAAAATGGGTGCAGTGAAAGTACTAAAATACAAAAAGACAATGTAAACTTTACACGTCCCGTGTATTGTTAGGACTGAATGTTTCACAACTCTGTTCAAGTACGTTTATGTTATTTTCAAGTACATTAAACGTTTATTTATTACTAGCTGTTGCCCGCGACTTCGTACGCGTGAAATTTAGAAATCAATCCTTAACAAACAGAAGTTTACTCTTCTGCTCAATAGATGGCGTTGTACGTTTTTGAAATCGCGCTATCGTTTCGTTCCACACATTAACATTTAAACTCGTCAAAATTATTATTGCGTCATCATCCGGATTTCGCATTTATAAATTAGTAAGGATGCACACTGTATAATGTATATTTTTAGTTCTTATAATTTAAGTTAGAACTTTGTGAAGTGGCTCCTTGATGGCTACTGTGACTAGAATGCAGGCTTTTATTTTGCTCAGTAAAAAGCTGACAACGTCAGCATTGCTACGTTGGATGGCTATACTTCCAGCGTTCTGGGCTTTTCCAGTTGAAACCAGTAATAATATAATAGTAATATTCATGGACATTTCACACAATGCCCTCTAGTCCCAAGCTAGGCGTATTATGCTTGTGTTATGGGTACTAGAATACAGGTGGCCAAGTCTGCTAATTCTGCTATTACAGCCATATTACAATCATATTACAACGTTGTTATAATGGTCAGTCACTGACGCCATTATGGCGTCATTATGACAAAAAAGTAATAGTAGACTACCAAATTTGATAAAATTTCGCCATTATGGCACCATTTTGGTGTCATAATGACACCAAACTTGTTTTATTGTCACAGATGATGCCACTATGGCGCCTTAATGGTGCCATTGAGCTACCATTGTGACACAATTCATTTACCGGACTTGGGGCCCAGATATACTACATAAACTAGTTTTCTTTTGTAAACACATAATTATATTAAAAAATTCAAAATTCAAAAATACTTTATTCGCTCTTAAATGTTACAATAAGGATATCTACCAACCACTAGACCACGATGCCCACCAAATGATGCAATGATGTTGCAAATGATTTGCTGTTTTTATATTTGTATCCAAAGCTTGTAATATATGAATAACAGGTCCGACCCCCATCCTGCCAAGTAAAGTGTTATTTAGATTATTGCGCAGATGTACCAGGTGCTTGTCGTGTTTTGACGTTTAAAATGAAGACAAGTAACTTTAGCCTGACTAAATCGAACTTCATAGAATAATCACGTTTCAAATGACGTATAGCCTGCATCATAGACACACATAGACACATTTTCGCGCAAATATAGATATGTAAGTGGCTTCAAGCCTCGCAAGTACTTATTTGGTTTTCTAACAGTTATTAAATTAAATTTAAATAAAATAAACATACAAATGTGCACGAAATATAATATTGATGTGCAAGAACTAAAATACTGATTTGTTTTGTTCATGACCTGACCACAGACATACGACATGACATTGTGCTACCAAATAAAAGAGCAATAACTGCTCTATTCCTTTATATCGATAAAAAGACTAATAAATAAGCACGTTTACTAAATTTATAACTATTAAAACGTTCCATTTTTAGGGTTTCGTACAAACCCTTATAGGATCACTCCGGTGTCTGTCTGTCTGTCTGTCCGTCTGTCAAACTTTTTTTACTCAGCAACAGCTGAAGGTATCAAAATGAAACTCATACGATATGTAAATCTATGCGGTCCCTTGCTGCAAAAAATACAGTCAACCTTTCTTTCACCTTTACGTATTTAAAAGATATAACCGAATTACGACCATTTTTAAGAATTTTTCGACTTATGCTAGGGAATAAAAATTCACAGGTTACTTCCCATTGCCCTAGAGCCTTGAAATTTGGCATAGATCAAGTCTATATAGTGCTGATATAGGGAAAAATCCAAAAACTTATAATTTACAACACATCACAAGTAAAAGTGTTTATACTAATACCAACTTATGAAGTAGCTGAAATGTAGGTGATTCCCCATATTTCAACTACAAAATTAAGTTGGTGAGTTGTTTTGAGTTTAATTAAATAATTATTTGAATGCAGTTACTTATGTTTATATGTCTAGTAGGTACGAAACTCTAAGGGTGCGAGTTTACCTCGCTCTTGATAGGTTTTTTACCTACAACCACAATTTCAGTCATAATCTATACTAATATTATAAAGCTGAAGAGTTTGTTTGTTTGTTTGTTTGTTTGTTTGTTTAAACGCGCTAATCACAGGAACATCTGGACCGATTTGAAAAATTCTTTCAGTGTTGGATAGTCCATTTAGCGAGGAAGGATATAGGCTATATAACATCACGCTGTGACTAATAGGAGAGAAGCAGTAGTGAAAAATGTTACAAAAGCAGGGAACAATTCTACGCGTACGAAATCGCGGGCAACAGCTAGTAGTATCATAATGCATTTTCTTATGGCAAGAGTAATATGATTGAAGAGTATATTGAGTGCACTTCCGTTCCAGATATTGACATGGAAATGTGTTTAACGTTTGTGCTTGGTAATCTATACCGCCGTTAAAATATAATATTTTAACGCTAACATTTTATAGGTAAATACAATAAGAAACTCTCTAAATGTATATAGGCATCTAGCTTCCCATCGACTGCACAAAAATAGATGATATAATTCTGTTTTATAATAATTTTTATTGGCTGTACAAGACGTTTAATGTATTAATTTTGTAAAGTTGAAAAAGGATTCCTTTTTGTTAGCATAAATAAGTAAGTATAACGCTGGAAACAATGCTAAACCGACGGTCAGTGCTAATGGTCGCTCAGCGTAGCAATAAGTAAAGAGCATCACATACGGCATATTTATATATTAACTAGCTGTCCCGGCAAACGTTGTTTTGCCATACTAAAAAAAAAGGTTTGAAAAATAGATGTTGGCCGATTCTCAGACGTACTGAATATGCATGTAAAATTTCATAAAAATCGGTCAAGCCGTTTCGGAGGAGTACGGTAACTAACACTGTGACACGTGAATTTTATATATTAGAAGATATACCGGGAAAGAGACAAATGTTTAAAGAATAAAGGCGAGGCGAAAAAGAGACAGATATATCTATCGCTGACGTCATAAGTATAACATAACATAAAATTTATGTTCTCAAAAAGGTACAGATTTACATAATAGAATATGTCGGCGTAACTTATTAGATAATGTAATAGCTATGGTTTGTTATCAGTCTACAAATTGTAGAAACTGTCTTTAAGATGTTCATACATCAATCTGACACTCTCTTTCACACATAAAAGGGTTCCACAGCAGGTCTCCAACCAAATCCCCTATAACCTGCGCCTCTATCAAGATAATGATGTTCACACAAAACATCAGCTCTCAATCGTCACTTTACACTTTCTCACAAATACACACTTTATACTTATACACTCGCGATTATGACCGGTATAAACTCTTTATCACTACTGTGAGTGAGCAACTAGTCGGGCAGAGATTTGCCCTGTCTAACGTCTCAAACGATACTGATTATTAGCTCTGTAGCTGTCTCGCTTTTATAGTCACTACGAGGTGGGGTAGTAAAAAGGTAGGGGTTAGAACATGTGTTAGGACGTGTCTACAACTCCTTACGTTAACAAATCATGCGATTACACCTGTTTATTTTAATTGTCGCTTCGTCATATAAATATGACCAATAAATATAGTAGGGCGCCCACAAATACGTACAAAAGAACATCGTTATTGAGAGCTGGTTTCTGTACTAGGCATTAAGGCCTGTATAACAAATCTCCAGGCTCCCTCCAAGACGCAGAAACTCTATTTTTATTAAAAGTAACAGTAACATTAGTATTTGGGTTCATAAAAATGAGTATAGATATATCTATATATATATAAGTTAAAGAATTGGCTAATAACATTAGATTACGACGAAACAGAAAAAAATATGAACTTTTAATTGAATCTGTTAAATTGAAATTATAGTTACCCAGATTTAATTCCATGTACTAGAATTGTAATTATAAATTGTAATTTGATTAATTATTATATGACTGCAAAAGATGGTACCCACACACACATGCACATAAACACACTCACTCACACACACACACACACAATTTCAATTAGATACACATTTTTTTTGTATAAATAAATGGCATGTACTGTATTTTTAAGATAAATAAGAAACATGTATTAGTGGGAAAAGGCGCCGACTTTCATCACACAGGTTTACCTAGTTTGAAGGTCAGAGGTAAAACTAAAGTTATGATGTAACTCGATTTGTGAATAAATATTTCATTTCATTTCATTTCATCTCGGTCTATTAATATATATCTGTCTCTTTCTCGCTATATTAATATGCCGTTTGTGATGCCCTTAACATATTAGCTATATCTATGCAAGTATACGAATGCGCACAAAGCTACACTGACGATGACGATACGCGCGTGACGTCCGTCACAGTACTGTTTCCGGCCTTAAGAATACATCTAATATATAAAATTTTCGTGCCACAATGTTCGTTCCCATACTCCTCCGAAAGGGGTAGGCCCATTATTATGAAATTTTTTATGCATTTTCAGTCAGTCTGAGAATCGGCTACTATCTATTTTTCATACCCCTAAGTGCTAAGGGTGGTCCACCCTTAACATTCTTATGGCAAAACAACGATTCCCGGTTCAGCTAGTAAAGAAATATTATGTGAAATGAAAATAACTCCAGAAGGGAAAATTTAAGAAGATAACATCATGTAAAGGCGGGAAACATTTATGTAGTGAGATATTGTTTATAGAAAATATATAAAAAATATCCGTGAAAAAAAACAGACGCAATTTTTTCGTATAAGTTAAGTATCGTTTGAGGAAAATGTTTTTCTGAAATCGTTTACGAACTTATTAACTTATAAAATTGCCTTTGATGTATAAACGTATTTTTATTTTAAAGACAATCGCTTAGTATTTTGATGACAGAATTAAACGGCATTTAATACGTATCTTGAAACAGCAATTTATAAACATAGTTCGAATCTGAATATCGAAAACAGCTCCTCCAAACTTCATGAAATTTTATATTCGGCATTCAAAATTTTTTGAGAAATTAATCGATTAAGCTTGGTTTATATTAAATAATCAGAATACCGTTCCATTGCTCTTCCAACTGAGCTACCACGGGACCTGCATATGTTACCCAAATTTTCTACTACAATGTTTGTCAATTGAGTTTACATCGCATCGACGATTTATTTGCCCCAAATTCGTTCGATTCCCGCTCAGGACAATCATTTGTGTGATATTTATAATGGTTATACAAATATTTGTACTGCGTCTGGATTATTGTTATGTATTATAATTATGTATTTACAAAAGAAAAGTAGTATATGTATTATATCCGTATTATGGTATAAGTATATAAGCTTAGCTTGGGACCAGAGGACGTTATGTGAAATGTTCGTGCATATTTATTTATTATTTAACAAACTATAGAAAAAAAAAACATCCTCTTGAGCCACTCTGTCTATTAAAAACACTGCATCAAAATCCTTTGCGCTTTTAAAGATATAAGCCCACATCCCTATGTGGGCTCGTCGTTAAACAAAGTTGTTAGTTTTGTATGTCTGTCCCTACATACATACAAAACTAACGACTTTGTTTTATAATAAGTTAAGATACTTTTAAAAAAACCAATGATAACGCTAGCAGTCCAACAAAAGGTGTATAATATTTATATATAAAGTTTGTTTGTGAGAATCAAGGCTTACAAATGATGAACGTGTTTAGTTTGAGGTAGGGCGCCATTAAACTAATGAAGCGGCTGTCTTTATCTTCATGGTTTTTATTTATGATATCGACTGTAGGCTCGCCCTATAAATAAACGTATACTTCCGGTCTACATTTTTTACAATGACAGTTGTATTTTTATCTTCTTCCTGTCAATATTCGAAATCATGTGAGGTAGGCGCAACTTGTTTTTTTTTTCCAAATCTCCTGTGAGCCGTCACACTCTCATTCACTCTTTTCTCTTTCTTATCATCTCTCACACAGTCATCAAGTGAAGACCCCGGATTTTGACTATTTTTTTATAATTCAGAACTTAATTTAGAATTGCTACGTGTAGAGTCAATATATCTTTACTGATGTATGTTATTAGGTCTCTAAAAGGCTAATATTTACAACCATATATCATTAAAAGTTAAATGGAATTCTAAAATCAATTAAATATATTTGCAATTAATACATATATTCTCAGAATGAGACTGCAAATTGCTGAAAATTAAATTAATAAATTTGGCAATAAAGGATCCACCGAAGCAGAGGCCATTAATTGGGATGTACGCGTACCATGAACTCGTTAAGTTCATGTTTACCTAGTAGCCTGTGTACTAGGTATATATTAAAAACGTGATGTGAATTGTGATATTTGCAAAGTTTGTTATACGTAATTACATATGAATGACAAATAAAGTTTAAAAATTCAGAACTCTATCATATTTTTTCGGTTCTTCTTCTCTGTTCATCAACGTCACACAGTTAGGCACAGGCAGGTGAGTATTTCTATTACTCCGCGGAGACAAGACGTATTGGCGTATGGTTTAGTTTCAAGATTTCCGTCTTTCACAGTTTATGTTTCCTGTATAAAATATTCCTTAGAATTCCTTTTCCTCCCCTTACAGTGCTCTGTTAGGATTTCCTAACCAGAGCACTGTAACGGTTAAGAACACAAAATTGTCACCAACCCATTTGGGTTGGTGACAATTTTGTGTTCTTAACCTGTCAACTCAAGGATGTTGCCTCACCACAGAGATAATAAAAAACAATTTTATAGCTACCACGTAATCTAATATATAAAATCTACGTGTCACAGTGTTAGTTACCGTAGTCCTCCGAAACGGCTTGACCGATTCTTCTCAAATTTTACATACATATTCAGTAGGTCTGAGAATCGGCCAACATCTATTTTTCAAACCTTTTTTTCTTTTTTTTAGTATGGCAAAACAACGTTTGCCGGGTCAGCTAGTATTTTATAAAAAATTGTTGACTGGAATTGACAGACTGGATATTTTTTTATTAGAATTAACATTTTCATATTTAAAAGATTCTATTTTCATGGAGTTATAATGAAGGTCACACGTTCAGAAATTGGTAGTTGTAAATAATATAATCAATTAATTGATCTGTACATAACATTTATGTATCTTTTCCTATGAGAAAAACGTTACTTGCAGAATATTAACAAAGTCATAAGATCCCAACTGATACATTATTTTTACGACTAAGATATCGTAATATATTATTATCTTAACTAGAGTGTTTCAGAGAATTTCTTATATATATGTTAAATAGAAAGCTATTCTTGTAGGATCTCATTACATAAGTCTTATTTTTATTCTGCTTACGTCAGGTAAATTATGTAATGGAGAATGTTTGAGAGATATGTTTACTCTATATGTAACTTGCTGTATATTTACTGAAGGGGACGGATTTAGATTACACATGTATCACCATTCTTTCTACATAAGAGTGTGGAGTTACCACCTTATTAAGAAACAGATAAGAATTAAATAATTTATTACAAGCGATCTTTTAGTATTTTATAGAGATACTAATTGTCGCCCGCAACTTTCTTCGCGTGGAATTTGAAACCAAACCTTAATCAATTACATAAAAAAGTCATCATCTACCTATTAAAAAAACTGCATCGAAATCCGTTGCGTAGTTTTAAAGATATAAGCTCACATAGGCACATACATAAAAAAATAACGACTACTTAAAAGATTTGTTAGCATACAACCACAATATTCTTCATTAATATATTAATATTTTGCGATAATATTCTTACTGAACTTTACAACTTTGAAATAAAATCTTTAACTAGTTTTTAATTAATTTACTAAAGCTGGAGATTATTTATATTAAAAGCTATTTATTTAGTAGTAACGTTACCATGTCCATTGAAAAGACGGTCTTTGGCAACGTGCGCAAGTCACGAAATTTTTAAAAACATTATTCTGAAATAATATTCTCTTTTAAGCACTAATTGACCACATATTACAATTCTGAACCTAAAGCTACATTAATTATTCCTTAGCAGCTTGTAAACTGTCTAGGAAATAAACTTGTTTGTTATTATTTTTGCGGTAACCATATCTCATTAAAAATATTGAATTAAAATATCACTAAAACATATAATTTAAATTTAGAATGATATCGTTTTCTTTTATAAAATGGCTCCAGTCTAATATTTAATCTGTGTACACGCAGGCTTAATATTTTAATTGAAAAGGGTCTCCTTAAACGCTTAGTTCTTGTTACATTTTAAGCGATGTTCCTTATAATTTGTATGTTTTTGCAGGATATATAGTCTTATAAACTCATTTTTGTACTGGTTAAAAAAGTTTGTCGGCATGGCTACGAGGTTGACATAGTTTTTTTTTTAGGAGTTCGTTTACAATCATCATTATGTTGAAACCTAATTTGCAATATACATCTAATTCCAAACCAAATTGAAACAGATCTATAAGTTTAATTAACTAAAGTTTATTATGGTGTTAATATCGTAGTATATAGATGGCTATGATCTCTGTCTACCCCCATGGTAACAAGGATGTGACGGTATGATGATGGTAACGCTAAAGACTTAATAATTTACTTAGTTCAAAAATTAAAAAAACACGCTTAATACTTAATAAATCAAATTATTACGCTTAATACTCCTAAATATAAAAAAAAATGCATTTTCATCGACCCTTAACCTTAACATGTGTGGACACATGTTAAGGTTAAGGGTCGATCGAACTTCAGATCAATCCGACTACTGTAAGTGTGTTAAAATCATTTTCAGAGAATCCGTTACATAGATTAATACATTGATCGATACCTACCCAACTTTGTATAAGAGTTAAAAAAAATATTATATAAGCGTATTAAAAATAACTGTTGATATTTTGTAATTTTTATAAGCTTTTCTTTTAAGTTTCCTATATACAACGCTGAATTAGGTAGGTACATATAGGTTTATTAACTTAACTGTAGGTGAAGATACTTTTCAAATGGACATTCAGTTTTTATTTTATATATTGCATTTTATTATTTATGTTATTTGTTGTGTTTTATGTATGTTGTATTGCATTTTATTTAAAATGATAATAAACAAATAATTAAATAAATATTCATGGACATTTCACACAACGTCCTCTGGTCCCAATCTAAGTTTTTTATGGTTGTGTTATTGTTACCAGATTTACTATACAAACTACTTTTTTTTTGGAAATACATACAACACCCCCAGACGCGGTACAAACATTTGCATGGCAATTATAAACATCACACAAATGATAATCCCGAACCGGAATCGAATTCACGACCTTGTTAATGGGAGTCCGTTACAAGAACCACTAGACCACGAGACAGTAATAAGTGACGGGCTTTAATAATTATTTATAATAAATTACGGCTAAATGTGTCTTTAAAAAACTATAAATAAAATTCAAATTGCACAAAATCTGTATATTTTACGGGCGTTAACGTTGAACATAGGTATAGTGCTTGGCCTGTTTGCACTAATTAGACGAAGTGCCTTAGGAAAGAGCCCTTTGCTCCAAGACGGTCTCTCTGGGACACTTACAACTTGCTCTACTTAATTTTACTTTCTCCAAAAATAAAAAAACTATAAATCATGTAATTTTGTTTTATTATAATATACTCGAGCTAACTAAAGTTAAGCTTAGATTAACAGAACATAAATAACACAAGAAACCGTTAATCGAATCATGTACACAAAGAAAATGTCCACACTAGTACCAACTCAACACATTACACATCAACCAAGTTGTAATCTGATATTATAGCCTTCCCTTCCCCCCTGTATTCCTTCACACCCCGCCATCGTCAATCATCTTACAACTGTCTCAACTCTTTTTGCGCTATTGTTTTGAAGCCTCCGAATTGATGGCGTTTACCTAAAAAAGTTGCTAGGTAGCTTTACTCTTTATAATTTCGTGAAATCATCGCTATTAATTATAAAAATAATATCTTCGTAAGTAGGACGATTTTTCTGTGGTGTCCTAATTAAAATTTCGCAATAATTTTAATAATATCCTTATTTATAATAAAACGAAGTCGTCATTTTTGTATGTATGTCCCTATGTGAGCTTATATCTTTAAAACTACGATCCCCTTTAGGTCTTAGTTGGGGTTATCGTCCACTTTGTGAAAGGCTGATATATGTGAATATAAACATACCTATCCATCGAGGAGATAATAGATAACAGCGTAATTAAAACAGAACACATATTTGAGAAGATTTAATTAGAAATTTTCTTATTAAATAATTAATTATGAAAGTATGAATATTCCACTTAAGATTTAATCAACGGAGGTGGAAATAATTCAGATCTCATTCCTGACTCATCACGGAATTCACACTTCCGAATTAATAAATTGACGCGATATATACAGAGCAGAAAAAATTGTTGTAATATATTTAGTAGATACATATTTATATCTCATCATTTTATCATATTCATTGTGTTATCGACATATGTGTTATAAATGATGTAATAAAGACATGTACTCGCCCACAGTCGACGTGCAAGCTTCATATCAGACGTGACGATCATCCTACATATTTATATATCATCTTTATAATACCTACATATGTATTCTAGCTTTCTAGATAATTCTCGAAGCAATTTAGCGATTGTTGTACAGAAGACTATAACGATTCACCTGTACAATTGATTGAATAAAAATCTGTAGTATAGAGTACGTATTAATTTTATTTAAAGTATCTTTAGTCGCGTTAATCTCGGGAAATACTGATAAGAATTGTTTTTTTTTGTTAGGTAGTCAATTATTCGAGGAAGGCTATATAACATCCCGCTGCGATCAGTAAGAGCGAAACATTAGTGAGAAAACGTTGCAAAAACGTGGAATTTCTTTTTAGTCGCGCAAGTGTTACAAACATACGTAAAGAATACGGCAAACATAATTTAAATTTGTGATTGCAAATATTACTTCTGTTTTTACACAAATATTTGTTCTGAAATGAGAACCAAATTAACATAACTAGGTCTGTTACTAATGATGCGACGAGTCCTTTAAAGTTAATTGTAAGTATATAACCCTTTTTGTCTTTCCATACCCCTATCGCTACGGTTATAATGTCCGCATACAATGTCCGGGTTTTGTGAGATTCACAAGTTATATTGGAGCCCACGACAAAGGAATTTAATCTCTGGGTTTATTTTCATAGGATATTATAACTAATTTTAAAAATTATCGCGTTTCATTCATGATTGGTGATGATAACTGAAATGATAACTGTTTAGTTATTCATGTAATTTATTTATATGTGTTATGTTTACATGAATAACTAAATTCATGTAAACACAACACATATAAAAAATACAAGTGTCACCACCCCATTTCTTCCTTAGGGTACTAAAAGAGCCAGCTTGGTGGATATATGCAAATAGCATACTCTGTAAGAGAAGGAAAGTTTCAAACGAAACCATAAGCTAGAACGCCAGTGTGTCATAAATCATAAAAACCCTTTATACCGAATCTGGACCAGGCGTTTAGAGGAGACCAGTGTCCAATCGTTGGACAGTAATAGACTTCGATGAAGGAACTTTATGCTGCACGATATTTTTGGCTCTTGCTATTCAGTTGTCATGTATTGATTGAGATTATTGTTAATTACTAACCTTTACAAAACATTTTTTGTTACATAACATATCTAACTGTAATCTTTACATATTATAAAACAAATTCGTTATTTTTGTATGTACGTCCCTATGTAAGCATAAATCTTCAAAATTGCGTAACGGATTTAGAATGGTTTAAAAGGATGGTTCTTTTGTGTAAATTGATAGGGATTCTCTAAATTCTACCCTATGTATAGTATCTATTATAGTAGTACATTGAATTAGTATAGCAACAAAATATAATATCGACCTAGAATTATAACATTTTCGGAGACCTTTTATATGACAAAACAAAAGTAAAACTAAATACCAATATAAAGGCGTGAATTTGAAGACAACAAACTGCACAATCAAGTGCAATGTAGGAATGCAATTTACAGGCCAAAACAAATATTTAGTTGCCTCACTCAGATTCAGAACTGTATACAAACAAGAGATAGTAGTGAAACTTCTATAGCGATCAATTTATTTGTTTTGTTGAACTTGTTCCATTCCCAGCTTGCCAATTTATTTATTTAAAACAGAAAGTTTGAAGCTTGTGCTACCGACATTTATTGATACAAATTTATGCTCATAAACTCTACACAATAGTTATAGAAAAATTTACTGGAGTCAGTTATTTAATATCACTACTATATATACTTATTTTTTAATTAATAATAATAGTAAATATTCATGGACATTTTCACACAAAGTCCTCTGGTCACAAGCTAAGCTTATTATGCTTGTGTTAGGGGTACCAGAATAAGGATAGAATACATAAACTACTTTTCTTTGTAAATACATACTTATAATACATAGAAACACCCAGACTCAGGACGAACATTTGTATGACAATTATAAACATAACACAAATAATTTTCCGAGGCGGGAATCGAACCCGCGACCTCGTGAACGGCAGTCCGTTACATGAACCACTAGACCACGAACCCCGTCGAATTACCCCAATTAGTGTAAACTGATACAAATAATGACATACCTATACCTATGATTGTTTTAAAATACTGTTCTATCATATAAACTGTGTTATACACAAACACAATATTGTATTATTGCAATAATTTGGATGTATAGAAATAAACTTCTAATAAATTTATTTTAATTAACATAAGGGACTGATCAGAACTCATAAAAATTCGAAATCCCAAATAAATAAGGAAAAAAACTCTATGATCACGATGTTACTTTGTCCTTTCTCCGGGCTAATTAAGAACAAATAAAGTAAGAGCGTAAATGGTTAAATTGTTTTGACATCTTCTTAATAAATGCACAAAAATGTGAAGATATATCTTGACAATATTAACTAATGTTATGTGGTTCCATACTAAGCGTTCTCCTTGTGGAACTTAAGTTGTCTTAATTATAATGAGTAAACACCTATATAACGAAAATACATATTGGTAATTGTGATATAGACATCTAAAACCTATTTCATTTAGTTATTATATTTTTCAAAAAGACACGTGTCATATTTTAGGGGTTAATTCTATAATGAACTGTTTTGCTATTTGTTAACACTGCCATCTATTGTCGAGTAGCTCACTGAATTACATGAAACTTATGGTTTAATGTTAGTACCACTGTTTGCCGCTGTAGAAATATTTTCAAGTAACCGATATAAATATTTTGGTATACGTATTTGCAAATATTAGCTGCTAATAAAATTGTAATTAGAATTTAGTTAATTGTTTTTTAATTCATTGTGATTATATTTACCAGTTTTTTTCTGGATTAACGTTTCGGCATAAAGGTACGAGAATTTACAGTTATTTGTGATATTTTTCAGAATTAAACATGATTTGACGTATCAGCTTCTAGTTTATACATAAAACAACTTCGTATGCGTGGAGTTTAAAGAACTATCATTAATAAATTATACAAAAAAAAAACATCCTCTCAAATCATTCTATCTATTAAATAAAAATTGGTCAAGTGCGAGTCGGACTCGCGCACGAAGGGTTCCGTACCATTATCTATGCAACATAAGGCAACGTTATTAGTATCGAGCAAGAAACGGTAAAAAAATCATGTTTGTTGTATGGGAGCCCCCCTTAAATATTTATTTTATTTTATTTTTAGTATTTGTTGTTATAGCGGCAATAGAAATACATCATCTGTGAAAATTTCAACTCTCTAGCTATCACCGTTCTTGAGATACAGCCTGGTGACAGACGGACGGACAGCGAAGTCTCAGTAATAGGGTCCCGTTTTTACCCTTTGGGTACGGAACCCTAAAAACTGTTTCAAATTCCGTCGTACCTATAGTTTTCAAAATAAAAGCTCACATGGGGACATACATACCAAAATAACGGCGACCCATAAGACATAAGCTATATTCATCATTACTTCAAAATCATGACTGCTAAAAAATTAAAGAATCTGAAGTAAGTGCTTGCTTTTTATTTAGAGAATAATCAAAAATTCAGTAAAGTTAATAATAGTCTCTATGCAAATACCAAAACAAATACCTAAATCAGTCAATGCAAATTTTCACAAAATAATATTTCATAGTTAATGAAGAACATAAATAATATTTATTATAATAATTCTGGAGTAGCCTTGTTATATCAAAAGCGAACCGGATGTCGTCGACACAATGAAAGAAACATAGCTATATAGAAAACGCTAGAGGATTGTTAGCTACGCGCTACAAAGAAGACGTTTTCTTTTGTCCCTGTCACAAAGGGCACTGTTCAAGGGCGAGTTCGTGTAGTGGCTGATATTGCAGATTACCCAACGACCCACATTCCACTTACCTGAAGTGGCTGTGTTTAACAACGATTATACAACCTACGTACAAACATAGCTTGTGCTAGTTCTTTTGTTTGTTAATAGATGGCAATACTTTCGTTTTCATTTCAAGTAGTAAGTGTTATGTATGTAGCTTAGCTGGAGTTAAATTTTATACTGCAATTGAAATATAGAAAATACTTATGAGATATAAAATCATAATAGAAAAATAATTTTAATTAAAATAATTACCGTCTATTGTAGATATTTTATCTGCTACGAAATCGTATGGGTCGTAGCGTCTGGGCTACAAGAGCTACGAAATACGGCATTTGTTTGTTTAAACGCACTAATCTCAGGAACTGGTTAGAATAGAAATTGTTTTTTGTTTTGCATCAGGAAGAGCTAAATAACATCACGCTGCGAATAATAGAAGCGAAGCATTAGTGAAAAATATTTCAACATTGGAAAAAATTTCTAAATTCCAGGCGGAGTCGCGAGCAACAGCTAGTTTATGGTAAGTTTAAACAGTGACAACATATATAATATCTTATTATTCATAACGTAAATGACTAAAATCCTCTTAAAATATCGACTCGATTTCATCACATTTTTGTTTGTAAACTGTATTGATGACGCTTTATCTTGTTTGGACAAAATCTTCTTTCCTTTCCTAGCCCATAGAGGTGGTTACACTTGTATTCTTAATTCGCCTTAATTCCTCACCGCATAGAAATTAAGACAAAAATTCAATAATTTTCTTTTTTCGCTATTATTGTGCGTGACGCAATTTACTAAGCGCCACGGACAAATATAGTGATTCTAAAATTTACCTGAATTTTGGCCAGTATGAGACAATGAACCCAACTATAGACTTAAAACCTCTACAAAAATTCGTACAAAAACATCAATGCGAATTTGCTTTAACCAAAGCCTTTATCGATCTTAGTGATTCAGCAATTTACCCACCCTGGCCGATGTATCAATGCCATTATTATTATTTTGCGTGTTTTATAAACCACTTAATCATTGAGTTATTGGTGATATTAGTGATTTTTGTCAAAAAATAAAAGCCGTTCTCATATAAAAACTAGCTTCTTTTCTTCTTATCTTTTCTTTTCCATAGCTGGACACACGGGCCTTATCTAAAAACCCCATTATTTGCGGTTTTACGTCCCTTTAAAAAAGCTCCTAGCTAGTCTACCGTCCATTCATTCTTTTGGTTCGAGGTCGCAATTTGAAAAACTTTTTTTCCCAACGGTTGTTAGTCCGCCAAGAGACGTTGCTTGTCCAACCGTTTTAGTCTAGTTGCAGGCAAACTTTTCAAGCTATGTTGACACTCGTATTTTGACATTATCGTCGAATAATATCTATACTAATATTAAGAAGCTGAGGGGTTTGTTTATTTGAACTGGCTAAACTCCGGAACCGATAGTACATACATCGAAGAAGGCTTTATTATGCTATATAACATCACGCTGCAACCGGGGAATAGAACTGAAGCATCAGTGAGAAATGTTGCAAATCTAGAAAAATTTTCAAATTCAAAGCGCGGATAACTCCTAAAAAACTATATTTATGTATATAGTTCTACAGCAACATAGTCCCCAAACGGAGTCCATGTATCATAATTGTGTAAATTGTAGTCAAAGCATCTACCTAACTTCTTAGAATTAAAAGGTGATAAAATTTGGTCATTCTACTATATAAAAATAAGTCGGGTTTTCCTTCCTGACGCTATAACTCCAGAACACGCGAACCGATTTCCACGGTTTTGTATTCGTTGGAAAGGTCTCGGGCTCCGTGAGGTTTATAGTTCATTTTTTTTTAACTTTTTTTTGGTATGCCAGCTAGTCATCTATAATTATACCTTCACAAATTTATTTCAATTTGAGGGTACGAGTAATCTTATGGCTCCAACCTTCACGTGTTTTTTATTTTCAAACTCTACCTGAGTACGTAAGGTATTGTACTGTATTCCAAGATTTCAGTGAAGTTAATTCGAACTCAGCTGTACAGGAAAGCGCGGGTGTAATGAATGGGTGACATTGGGTGAGAGAAAAGGGGAGTTCAGGGAAAAGAAGGGTGTCGTCGACAGGAGCGGGGTGGGGTGTGTGACGCAATGGCTACCGTCGCGCGGCTAGACCAGTGCTCGCCCGGCCTCCATCCTGTGCGCATGTCTTTAACGATAATCCATTCAACAAAATTTTTGCACACAGAACGCGACTCCGTTACATAATATTTCTTAAAGGGCACATTAAAATCTTATAGTGTTAAGGCTTTTTTCTGTGATCCATATATTTTTGCACGTTTTATAAACGTAGTTAGGTTAGCGTTACGTAAGTCGCCGCCGTCCACGAAGCTTCGCTTGCCACCGCTTATTGTGATATTCGGTTGTGATATTTATATTATATATGTTAGGCTAGCTTTCGCGTGTAGTGTCTTAAAATTATTAAGTTTGATCTTGTAACGGAGTCAACGTCAAAGCCGCCGTTGACGTGGTTCTGTTTGGAAATTCTCTATTAACTTGTTGAGCTTGTTGGTTATTTTCTAATCCTTTTTCCTTGTTCCTATACTTCCTGGTCGTATGGTGAGCACTGTTTAGGAGTACACATCGTGCGAACAGTCGTTGTTCGTGACGGACTTGTTGATCGCGGGGTGATAATGCGCGTTTAGCGCTCCCGAGAGTGGCTCGTCACGGATTCGCGCGGCTGGTGGCGGCGCGCCACGCCATCTGGCGGCTGCGGCGTTCTGGCTCGCAGCCGGCACACGACAACAATGACCATGAACAGACCAACCATCTGTACGTTTCTTCTTCTATCTTCAAAGCCTCATTGTCTGTCTTGCAATGCTTTTGTTATATCATTACCTTTCATACAACATTACAATTTCACTAAAATCTTACAGTCTTATTTATTATTTTATGTTAAAAAACTGTTATTAAAATGACGCTGCACACTAAGTACGTAGCTAGCTGTAATGCTAAAAAGTGCTACTTATTATAAAGCGTTGTAAATGAGCAAAGCGTCAATGTAAAGAGTCCAGTCAAACGAATTTTCACAGCGACTTTTCACGTTCAGTTTATTTAGTCTCGGTTGCAATCTGTTCACCCTCTTTATACTTCCAGTTTTCATATTTCCATTTCACGTTGGAGCCGCCACGGTCCCAGTCTGCTGTTTGCATCGTCGACCTAACGCTTGCTATAATAAATGTTACGTCCACAATGACTGTTGTTTTATTTTGTGTTATATTGTCATCCACAGAGGAGTTGTTTGTATAACTGTCTGCTTATTGTAGTTATATGTTGTGCAGTTGATGTTTAGATAAAGCATATAGCACGTTGATCAGTATGCATACGATATATATCACACAGTATTCATAGCAATATCATGCCTCAGTGGAGTTAGTTACGTAATGGCGCCCAAAATGGGACTGTCGTGTTCTAGTGATAAATGACTTTGTGTATTGAGATATCTTTATTAAATAGCTATACATCCTAATAATCTAACTTGTAACAGTATAAATGCAATAGTTTGTATGTGTGTGTTTGTGTGCTTGTGTGTATGCTTGTTATTCATTCTACCTTAAACGGCTCATCGGATTTGAATAAAATCTGATACTAACGTAGCTTATATTCGGACTTAGGCTACTTTTATTCCCGGTAAAATTGGAGGTCTGATTTTCAAAATCCATACTTTAATCAGCCCTTTACCGTCTACTGCTGGGATTAGATCTTCTTTAATGGACGCCACAATGCTCAGTTTAGCGCCGATTGCACCCAACGGCGAACAATCGAATAACTTGAAAACTTAAGTAGGGTTTTTAGTGTCAACAAACCGCGGAATAGCAATAACAGCAGTTGTTGTGGTTAAGCGCCCTTTACTGTCATGTTTTTATCCTTTTCACCGCGAGTAAAACTGCAAAGCACAGCTAGTACAGTAATAAACATACATAATTTTTATCCTCAATATACAATATTAAACTATATTCCATTTATATAAGCTGTGGGCTTTATTTTGTTAATACAATGCTATTTCCGGAGGCTGAATGGGCAGACATTACTACTAATCGTACTAATCATCTGTCTTCATTAAAATAAATGTTATTATACCGGAATATTGAGATGGTTGAAACTGCAGGATTAACAAATCAAGTTTTATAAAAAAAATATGATTATTTACTTGAACTCACGACCTTGGAATATACCTTGCTCTGCCAACTGAGCTATCATAGTACTCGCACAATAACTAGTTATTAAGTAAAAACATAGTAGGTAAGTCAGTCAGTCGATTCTATATTAAAGTATATCTATTCTAAAGAATTAATAAATTACTATAGGATTATTTTTTAATAAATAGTTTTAACTGAAATAAGTAAAACTAAAATATTTATTTTAATGAATAAACTATGAAACATATCGATCCACAATACGATCACAATTAAGAAAGAAATTTATATACTTAGCGAAATAGTTTACTGGAAATCTCCGTCATAAGATCTAGGTACGTGAAAATAGACGTTGATAGATATTATTTATAGCCTAAGTAATAGTTGGCACAAATAAATAAGTAACAAATCGGAGAATAAAATTCATTGTATAATGCCCATAATATGTATATAACTTTTACTGAAACTCCAAATCCCAATATACTCCTATACGTAAGTGTTACCACCTCTTTTTCTTCCAAGGGTGTAGTTAAAGCCATCTAAGGAATATTATTTTTTTTAATAATAATATATGGACATTTTACACAACGTCCTCTGGTCCCAAACTAAGCATATATGCTTGTGTTATGGGTACCAGAATACGGATATAATGCATAAACTACTTTTCTTTTGTAAATACAAACTTATAACACATAGTAAACACCCAGAAGCAATACAAACATTTGTATGACAATTAAAAACATCACACAAATGATTTTCCTGTGCGGGAATCGAACCCGAGACCTCGTGATCGGCATTCCGTTATATGAACCACTAAATCACGAGGCCCGTCATATTTTACACAGATCACACCAGATCACATCCTCTGTGAGTGACGGAATACTCAAAATAAACCCTGTGCATTCTAACACGCCTAGTCAGCGCTTTTTCAAAGTGGAGAAAGCCCGTACCTAATTCTTTGACATTATTGGCTGGAGAGAGAGAAGTACAAGGCCTAATATCGTCTGCATAACCCGAGAGATACATCTAACGATTAAATATCTTTTACCTCGAATTATATTGGAACTCAGATGACCCGTATAATTACCAAGGTCATGACAAAAATTTCGGCAATGAAAAGTCACGGAAGAACGACATTAATTATTCTGATTACATCAATCTGAATAAAAAAATACACCATTAATAAAAACTGGTGGAGTACGAGGTGTAATCGCACACGAAGGGTTTCGTTCTGTTATTATCTATACTAATGTTATAAAGGGATTGACGGGCTTCGTGGTGAAGTGGTTTATGTAATGGACTGCCGATCACGAGGTCGCGGTTTCGATTCCCGCTTGGGACAATCATTTGTGTGATATCCCTAAATGTCATACAAATGTTTGTACTGCGTCTGGGTGTTTCTATGTATTATAAGTATGTATTTACAAAAGAAAAGTAGTATATGTAGTCTACCCGTATCTGGTACCCATAATACAAGCATAGAAATATAGCTTACTTTGGGACCAGAGGACGTTGTGTGAAATGTCCTGAATATTTATTATTATTAAAAAAAAAGCTGAAGAGTTTGTTTGCTTGAACGCGCTAATCTCAGGAACCAAAGGTCCGAATTAAAAAATTCTTTTAGTGTTTAATAGCACATTTATTGCGGAAGGCTATAGACTATATAACATCACGCTGCTGTAACCAATAGGAGCGACGAATTAGAAAAAAATGTTACAAAAACCGGGATTTTTTTTAAATTCCTCGCGTAATAAGTCGTGAGAAACAGTTAGTCCAAATAAGAAGTTAAGCGCAAGGGAATGGTGATAGTGAGTATTTGTTGTTAAAGCATCAACTGATATTCATAAACATATTTCTCAGCTCTCTAGCTATTGCCGTTCCACAGATATAGCCTGATACAGAGGTCGGAATTAGGTAGAGTTATTTATGTACTTACACTGATTTCATACAGCGAAAGAATAAAGTGGATATGCCTCAAATCCCGAGATTAATTTCAAAGAGAAGAAAAAAATCCCGTGATATTTCAAACAAAAATTTGATAGCGACTGATTCAGTAAGAAAAGTATTCGCTCGTATTTATAAAAAAAGGTGAAATATGCGTATGAGAATTTGCTTAAGATATCAATAATTTGTATTGTGAATTAATGTAAAATAATAAAAATTGTATGCTAATTATCTTTGTTTTATTTGACTATTTCTGAGGTTTTTATTATTATTTATTCGTAATATTGTTGGCCACACGGGATTGTCTATTAGAAATCCCGGGAAGGTCCACATTAATATCAACATTTCGATGCAAGTACATAAATAACTCTACCAAATTACCTATGCTGATAACATACGGACGGATTGATAGATGGACAGTAAAGTCTCAGTAATAGGCTCTTGTTTTACCTTTTGGTATTGAACCTTAAAAACTAGGTTTATTTTTTATAGTACAAGGGTACAAGGATACAAACAAACTTATAGCTCCCCTAATGGTAAGCGATTACCGTAGTCTGTGTACGTTTGGAACACCAAAGGCATAACTCGCGCGTTGCCACCCCTGTGAATTTAGATGTTTAGAAAAGAATTCAGTTAATTTAGAAAATGCTTCTAATATGCTAAAGCTAAAGCGATAGCTGACAAAATACTGCAAAAATAACAGCTAGTGAATCTGGTGCGTTTTATCACCCTTAATCCAAAATTTAACCTTCATAATTAAATCTTTATAAGCAACGCTTCCAGTTCCATACATCCTGACATTTTAGGGCTATTACTTAGTTTCTAGTGTTCTTGTCACTTCAAGGGTAACCTAGAAGAAGCCTCCAGTTATTTGTCAGTTCTAAACTTATATCTATTCAATAAGAACTAGCTTCGTCCTTGGCCTAACCTTGACCAATATTTTCGTCTGAATGCTTTTGGATTATGTTTGCCAGGCACGCATGAGTTGCAAAACTACAGAATGATAAATCGAATGTTTTTCAATAAACACGAGCAGAGCTAAGCATTTATATAAAGCATATCAGTGTAATTAGAAAATAAAATATGAATTGATTTAATGTTTATCAATAGATAATTGAATATTTAGGATTTAACGTCAAGAAAATGCGTTATAAAGCTATGTAAAGTGGCCAGGAATCGGCTTTTTACTTAGCAAATTACAGCTCGTTCTATTTTAAGCATTTTGGTGGGTAAAGTCCTCCCAAAAACCAACTACGCTTATAAAGAAAATTAATAAATAAAGAAGCTAATAATACCATAACTACGCAATAATAATAAAGGCGAGTGAAACCGTTGTAGGTAGCTTATGTTTATGCCGCAATAAAAATGAAATGCCTTGATGACTGTAGCTGAATTATACTTTGTACGAGACCAAAAATATAGTTGTTTATTATCAATTTTATTCATAAACAAATGGGTAGACCAACAAGCTTATTTACACCATAGTTCAATGACTTTTGAAATCGATAGGAGTATTGATTAAAATTGCCTCAACGGTTTCACTGCGTCAGTTTTTGAAAACATGATATATTATTTTATCAAGTTTCTTTCAATCGATGCTTGCTATTGATATTATTATAGAGTTTAAATACGGTCATGTAGTACTTGAACGTAGTCACATAGCTTTAAAAAAATAAAATACTTCCGTCAAAAAATGACTTCCATTTTTAATAATCAGCGTAATACAATAGAACTCAAATTTCTATCGATTATTATTATTCTATCGATTTCTATCGATACTTTCAGGAAAGCGGAGGAATGTCTATATAATATATCCTATTTTACTTAAATAAAACTACTTTTTACGGATTTAGACCCGTATATTTGTTTTAAATTTTGGCCCGAAGTTTCGGATACTTTGCAGTCTTTATGGTAAACCGTAAAAAGGTGGACCTAAATCCATAAAAAGTAGTTTTATTTAAACAAATGAGTCGCGAAAGTGTTAGAAAAAATAATTTCATTGCCTAAAACAAATGAACAGATGGATGGAATACAAGTTTTTTTTTAAATAAAGTACAGTACAGTAAGTGTACAGCCAAGGTAAAACAATATTTAAATGGCTAATAACATAATCACTACTAAATTTTTCTGCACCACCCAAGGTTGACTGTAAGAGAATGCATCAGGCATTAAGTCAGCTTGTATATTAACTTTTGTGTAGGTATATGAAGTTAAATAAAAAAAAATCGTTCTACCATTCTCTCTCATCATTATAGTGTCACGCCTTTTCCCATAAGGGCAGGCAGATGCTATAGGCTCCAATCTGCTACGATTGACACTTCCTTGGCTTCATTTACACTCATAAATCTAGTTATACACGCACGACGCTTGTAAGTGTGACGTACATAAATTAATAAATATTATGCTGCTTATATGCTTGTGCTATGGGTACCAAAATACAGATATAATACAAATACTACTTTTCTTTTGTAAATACAAACTTATAATAGATACCCAGACAGAGTAAATGAAAATCATTTAATCAAGCAGGCAAAAATATATTTTTCCCAAAAACAAAGTTCTCGTAAAAGCATAAACGTTTGTATGACATTTATAAATATCACACAATGATTGTCTCTTGCCGGAATCGAACCCGTGATCACGTGAACGGCAGTCCGTTACATGAACAACTCGACCTCGATGCCCGTCTATAGACGGTTACCATTTATATGTCTTTTAATGGCATAGAAAGTAGAATAGAATTTTATAAAAAGCCTTTTAGTGGAAGGCGATGTTGTGGGCGGGCGGGATGTAGGCACGAACGTACCATTTGCAAAATAATCACGTACCGGTTCCCACGAGCTTTAGACTTCAACATCTAGTTAAAATTAAGATACATTTCTATTTTTACGTGATATCTACATTGTTTTATTATCTATTAATTCACTTTAACTTACAATTATAACTTAACTAGTGAAAAAATTATAAATGAATATAAACTATTTCATAACATTTAAAGGAAGTGTGCTTAGATCATAACAGATGGCGCTCAATAGTTTTTACCTACTTATATGGGTAAAATGTGTGGTGTTATGCTGATAATGATTTTAGGAGCGGTTTTTCTACGTGAAATTTTGTATACAAATGACGACGTGACCATGTGACTATGAGACTAGACAGATCTATTTCCGCCTGTAAATAAACTTTATCTTTAATTGAAATCCCATTTAAATACTAACTATCCTATGCATAGATTTTATTAACAAAAAAGTCTGTAGCGAAACTTGAGCTCAAAAAAAGTAAGAAAATAAGCACAACAAAAATCCTATACGTATATTTTTACTTGGTTTTAAAACGAGAAATTTAAATAGGTTTCACAAGTGGAGTGAAAATATTATTCATCTCATTTTACGTAGTCAACTCACGTAGCAAACATCTACGAGCTACGAATGCCTGTAGCGGGCGTAGAGAATGAATTTACTATACTTCTGGTGTATTCAAATTATCATATTAAATAGGTAGTTATTTTAGTTAAAAAGATACATAATCTTTCATTTGTTTAGGGTTCCGTATGAAAAGGTAAAATAGGACGGAAAAGAGAAAACCGATGCTTTTTTTTCAGATTTATGCCTGTCACTACCTTGCTTGCCAATATAACAATAATCAGTAAAAACTGAAATACAATTAATATTCACGTCGGGAGTATCACACAAAACCCAGTTTACTCCGCAATCTGTTCGGCGAAATGCGTAAATGCATTCCCCATGTAAAATAAAAACTACGGAGCCCATATACGTAAAAGATCTCTGTTATCTGATATTTCTGATATATGTGATACCTATAAATAAATAAATAAATTTTCACGGATATTCAACGTCCTCTGGTCCCGTGCTAAGCTTATGTGCTAGTGTTATGGGTACCAGAATACGGATATACTACTTGTCTTTTGTAAATACATACTTATAATACATAGAAACACTCAGACGCATTACAAACATTTGTATGACAATTAGAAATATCACACAAAATTAAATGATTGTCCCGAGCAGGAATCGAATCCGCGACCTCTTGATCGGCAGTCCGTTATATGAACCACTCAACCACGAGGCTCGTCAAATGTCCTTTTATATTACTACATCCAAGTCTACAAATCTTTCTCTTTTCCAAACAAAGCATTAGCTTTCAAATAAAAGAAGAATCATTAAAATCCCTTTGCCCAGTTAAAGTTATGAGCTACCAAACATAAAAAAAAACACACGAATTGAGACCTTCCTCCTCTTTAGTAACGTTTTTGAATTGCTACATAAAATAGCACGTAACATGCACCCGACCTAATTTGTTGATTATTATCCTACTCTCGAAAGTACGCTGCATATCGCAAGGTTGTGCTACAAGGTGTAGTATGGCAATATTGATTCGATATTTAAAACCGAGGTCACACGCGATTGAAAGTGAAAACTTTCGCCCAATCGTGATCATATTATTACAACACTAGTTGTTGCCCACGACTTCGTACGCATGGAATATAGTAAAATCTCCCATTTTTGCAACATTTTTCATTGATGCTTTAATCTTATTGGTCGTAGCGTGATATTAAAGGTAAAGAAAGATAAAGAATGATTTATTTGTTACAACATGATCACAATAAGGGCCCCCGCGCACTAGACAGCCAGGCTGCGGCCGAGCTGGCTGCGCGCAGCCAGAACGTGTGTAGGCGAATGTATGTGGCTGCGGTCAGTCTCCGCGCACTAGTTGTAGCGGCCAGACATACAAGCATACAAGCTTGCATAGGAGTATCAATGCCCTTGATTGAATTTCGTATTTTTTCCAAAAGGTTATCAAACGATTGCACTGACATCCTTGTGTAGTTAAAAAACCGGTCTGGGAATGCATGAATATCTTTGAAATAGGTTTGGAATAAGCCTTTTGAGCGTCTTTTTAGAAAAAGAGGAAGAATCCAGTGTCTTTTCTTTGTTTTGCGTTTTTTACGAGATAGGTAAGCAATAATTATAAGTTCTTCCACGTCCATATTGATCGACGGAAGGATCTAGTCGTTGGTTGGCTGTTATAACTGGCTGCGCAAATATTCTGGCTGCCTAATACGCGGGGGCCCTAAGATGTTATAATAAGATTTTTCCTCGATAAATGTAGGTGCTATTCAACAAAGAAAGAATTTTTTAAATTGATCAGAGGTTCCTGAGGTTAGCGCGTTAAAACAAATAAACTCTTCAGCTTTATATTAAAAGTATACTTAGATATAAGCCATAGGTTTCTTTATTAGTTACCTACTCGTCTACAAAGAAACAGCTTGATTAGAACGCAAACAAAAACAACTTAGATTAACTGCGCTTATTGTTCCTTAACTACGTTTTGTTATTGTAGTTGTATAAAAGAATACTAGCTGTTGCCCGCGACTAAGTTCGCGTGGAATTTAGAAAATTTTTCCCGTTTTTGCAACATTTTTCACTACTGCTTCGCTTCTACTGGTCGTAGCGTGATGTTATATAGGCTAGAACCTTCCTCGATAAATGCCCTATCTAACACATCTAACACTGAAAGAAATTTTCTAGTCAGCCCAGTAGTTCCTGAGATTAGCGCGTTCAAACAAACAAACTCTTCCGCTTTATAATATTACTAGCTGACCCGGCAAACGTTGTTTTGCCATACTAAAAAAAAATGGTTTGAAAAATAGATGTTGGCCGATTCTCAGACCTACTGAATATGTATATAAAATTTGAGAAGAATCGGTCAAGCCGTTTCGGAGGAGTACGGTAACTAACACTGTGACACGTGAATTTTATATATTAGATATTAAGTATAGATTGTGCTGTTACTTACCTACATAGTACATACCACAGATATTAGGACGAAATAGTAGGTTGATGTTTGAAATTGAGGACACAAAGACACTCATACACACACATATACATATATACACGTGCCATTAATAGATACCAGTCTCCACATTGACAGGAGACCAGAACTATAGATCAGATCTGTGAATAGACATGATCAGATCAGATCAGAGAGATCTCATACAGTGATCAGACATTTTCACAAAGGGTTTATTTTTATGGCAATGAGGTGGTGACCTAAAATATATAAGTATTCCTTCTAATCTATCACTACATGAAGTTGTCACCACAAACAAATTGTTGTACCTCAATCCTAAATCTCTATCTTCTTCTCCAGCCCATTTACGCCCCACTATTGGGCACGGGCGTACTCCAGTTTGGGAGGGATTATGATCGACTGTGCCGCGCTGACCAGGCGTGTTGGCACAGGGTTTATTTTCGAGTTTTCCGTCTCTCACAGAGGATGTTATATGTGTGCAACATCCCTTAGCTGACTTTTACAGCACCCTCGAGAGGAGATGGGGTGGTGACATATATTCTTAATCTGAAACCACACGGCAAAATCTCTATAATTAATACGAAATAGTAGGCAATAACAGTTCAGAGCTACACAGATGTTAACAATTTATTATTTAAGAAAGGTTTCACCCTAAGGCACTGTTTACAACAGCGGATAAATTTGAATTTACTCGGTTCAGACGTCTCTACGTCCCTACTCAAACAAACGACTAACATTTGTTTCACTTCTCCATCTAAATTGTACTGATTTAAACTTACTTAAACCAACAGGAGTAGTAGACACAGATTTTTTCAACAGACTTCAATAAAAGGAGGAGGTTCTCAATTCGTCTGTATGTTTATTTTCTAATTTTTTTTTAAAGTTTATTACGTCATAACTTTTAACTGGGTGAAGTGACTTTAATTATTTGATATTTTTTATTTCAAAGCTGATGTTTATCGTGTAGTTCCATTGGCACCAGGTCAGGATCTGATGGTTATCTCCTGAGAAATCGAGGAAAACCCTGAAATTTCAAAAGCACATGAAATCTGTTGAACTTTTTTTTTATATTCAATTATAGGTTTTAAGAATATACTCCTAGGTCGGTGGGGTATCGAGGTAACCCATATACAAACACTAACGTATTTTCTATTAGTCGCTAATCGCTACCCACGTACCGCACAAAGTCACACGCTAAGAGACTTTTATTATACTGGTCATACACTATGTTACATAAATACTAAAATAAAACCTAACCTCTCTCTCCAGCCAGTAAACGTCCCCCTGTTGGGCACTAGCTTCCTTCATAGGGTGAAGGAGGCCCGTGCTCAACAGCTACTGCCAGCCCATTATGGTCTACTGTGCCACGCTGACCAGGCGTGTTGGCACAGGGTTTATTTTAGAGTTTTCTGTCTCTCACAGAGGATGTTATTCGTGTACAATATCTCTCAGCTGGCTATTACAGCACCCTGCGAAGGTAAACGGGTGCTGACATTTGTAATGTTTGTCCGTCACCACACGGAAAATCTTACAATATCATAACTTATTGTAAAACAATGTCGTTATTTTTGTATGTATGTCCCTACGTGAATCTTTACAACTACACAACAGATTTTGATCCGGTTCTTTTTACTAGGTAGAGTGATTCAAGAGAATGGTATTCTTTCTATGTAATTTGTTAAGGTTTGGGGTGTTGGGGCGCGAAAACTATAAACGCAGATGAAACTGCGGGCATTATCTAGTGTTACATAAATACTAAAATTAAATTCAATCTAGTCATGCGTTAAACATTTATATTTTATTTGCAATACAAATAGTTAAAATTCTACCAGTAATCTGTAATTCCTATTTCTACATGGCATTATTAAGCACATTGTTTGAAAGACATGCACGTTTATCCAAATATCGCTATCATTAAGCTCTACGGCTCATAGATAAACAGGGAACACGCCGCTAACACAAATATACAATAGTAATCCGATCACACAAAGGAAGTCTAGTTGTAACAAGTACGAATTAAAGCTGTGTTTGTTGTCTAAATTTAACTATGTTTTTGTTTATTAATGTTTACTAAAATAGATTATGATGTTACAATTGCTTTGAATAATAAATAGTAAATGCTATTACTTATATGTAAACTAAAATTGACAATCAAATGTAGATATGGCTGTGAAATAAATGTAACATTTAAGGGCCTACATCAATATTATTGTATATCATCGCCGACACGTACATATTAACACAGCCAGTAGGCACAGAAAATGAAGAATTAGGGATACTTTTCCTATTTACTCAAAATCTACTAAATATATTTTAATTCTGATTTACGTGTTTCTATATATAATAGTTACTTATGTTTTTAAAGTTATTTCATTAGTTAATACGCGATAATAGACCAACAAATGAAAAAAATAAAAAATTTGAGAGGTTGTTTCGCCAAGATTTTCTATCGAGAAAACTTTTTTCAATCGCGTTTCTGAGTTGATGCGATCCTAGATCATATATTGAAAAAACATATACTTAAAAATTAGAGCTCTAGCCATTCAATCTAAAGAAAAATGAAAACTTCGTACATAGAAAAATGCACGAAGCTATTTTGGTATCGTCTTAATATGCATAAGTAATATGATAATAGAAATTTTGTTAAGAAAATATGATCTTGGTATCAGTACATTTTGTTACATCGTTTGGTATATCAATTCTTTTAAATAAAAACAAACCGTTGCGTAGTTTTGAAGATAAACTCACATAGGACATACATACAAAAATGACAACATATTAATAAGTAAAGATGATAATGAGCACAAGTCCAAGTCCTATTTGGCCGGTTTTTCTTATATTATTTACATTCACATGCAATTGACATATATCTTGACCTACAAACACACACATTAATGGGGTAGACACTAGGCTTCTTCCATGAATGACACAAATGGTTCATCTAGATTGAAACTAGGTCTAGAGAAATCGTTTTAAAAAGGAGTTTGTAGTTCTTGCCAATTGGGTTGTTAGGTCAATGGCTTGGCTTGATGGGCTAGCCAGCCCATAGTATTGGCAAACCCACTTTATTATGACTTAATTGAGACTTTTCATAGACTGTGATTTGTGTGCATTTTATTCCAAAAACTTAGTAACTGTAGGAATAAAATAGTAAATGTTAATTATCAATAACCGAGTCCAAAAATTAAAAAACACGCTTAACAATCCTATTAAAATAAAACTACTTTATATACCCTACAAAACTACTTTATATACCCTTATTTAAATAAAACTACTTTTTACGAATTTAGAGGCGTATATTTTTTTAAATTTTGGCCCGACGTTTCGTAGACTTTGCAGTCACCATGGTCACGTGTGAGTCTGGTATATGAAAAATACACAAAATCTTATCAAATTAAACATAAATAAATAAAATAAATAAATATTCATGAATATTTCACACAACGTCCTCTGGTGCCAAGCTCAGCTTATATGCTTGTGTTATGGGTAACAGAATACGGATAAAATACATATACTACTTTTCTTTTGTAATTACATACTTATAATACATAGAAGCAACCAGACGCAGTACAAACATTTGTATGACAATTAGAAAAATCACACAAATTGAATTGTCAAATGATAAATAAAAAAAACATTATCTTAAACTACTTTATCTATTAAAAAACCGCATTAAAATCCGTTGCGAAGTTTTGAAGACATAAGCTCACATATGGACATACAAATACAAAAAAAAAGTAATTATAATAAGTAAAAATGTATGATACATTAAAAATAACTTAATTATTACCTTAATATTCTAACCTAGTCTTCTAGGAATAATTTAGCCTGATTCAAACAAATCCTGTTATTTTGCCGACTATACATTTTCAATTACGGTGAATTGACGATTGAAGGCTTTCTTGTTAGATTAAATAACTGCCTTCACAGCGAGAACAGATGCTGTTTGAATCTTGGTTCCGAAATTTGTACAAAAACTGTGTGTGCCGGTTTACAAGGGCTGCTGGATTAGCCGGGGACCAGCTACAGCCCACTAACGTACCACTCTTGGGCACGGGCCTCCTCTACTTCAGGAGGATATTTAGTCTATGCCGCACTGAGCAGGGGTCTTGACATAGGATTTAGTTTAGCTTTCCGTCTCTCACATAGGACGTTATTCGTCGATATTATTCTTATACATCAGGATTTCCTAAGTGTTAAAAAATTTCCAAAGTTAATAGTGTATGTGTCTCATAATACGGTAGTAAAACTTTAACAAAAGGCTAGAAAAAATAAAAAATAACAAATACTATCGCCATCTATTTGCGTAACCCAGAACCAGCTCAAGACCTAAAACTAGTTACCTAGATACCTATTAGTTAAATGTTTTGTAGACTGTGCATATTTCAGAAGTTAAAAATATTAAATAAATATAGAATAAATACGACAAAAAATTCCTCAAATATAATGTCACGATAAATTCTTTAACATTATAATAACTGAACGAACTGAAGAAAAGCAGAGACACATACCACTCTTAACAAGACCTAAAGTGGCGCCAACTGTATTAATTCTACGAAATTTGTTTGTATAGCATCTAGTCTCTGCAAAATGTACTAGAGGTCACTCAATACAGAAATAGTACTTCAGCTACTTGCTACTAGATGGCGCTAACATAAATTCAAAAATGTGTTATGCTATCTGTTTTTGATTACAGATCATAAAAATGTTACAGTAATGTAGTTATTAAACAAGCTAATGTTTTACTAAGCGATTACACGTAAGTAGTAAATAATTTGCAAAAGTAATCCACGTCAGCCAGCCACCATTCGCGTCACTCACGAGGTTTTTACGACCCTGAACTCTACACGCAAGTTGGCGTGTTACCGGGGTTACCTAAACACCTGGATTTAGTCTGTCTAAAAGAATGGCTTTTCACTTTTTAATATTTTATTATTGTCATGTTTAACACACTTTGATTAGCTCCGTTCGTGTCTACGAATTTATGTAGACACTAGACACTCCCTTCCGAATGTATGTCGGAGTAGTTATAAGGATTCTTAAATTAGCACCCATTACAAGGCTTTTAGCGACTTTTCGTAGTTTGAAATGTATTTGTATTAATTCGTTCTTTATTTTAAATCACGGATTTTCATATTTCATGATGAAGCAAATGAAAAAGAATTGAAAAGGCAAAATTGTTCTTAAATAATATTTCCTTCTACAAAGCGTATGGGCAGTAATCATCAATGCTGGTTCAACTTCGAGGGCAGTCAATATCATTACGACATTACCTGTGTCGCAGGGGTCAGAGAAAATTGGTTTCGTAGAAAAAAATTCGCTGAAGTTCGATACCCAGTAAAGCCGACCCTGACCCAATTGGGAATAATAAAGTCTACATAATGTTTAGGTTTCCTTTAGAATACCTAGATCTAAATCCATATTTATAGCGTATAACCTCAGAAAATCTTTTTTCTTTTTATTACAAAGTTACGTAGAGTAGACCTATTGGAGGTTCTTTAACGTATATTTTTTTATCAGGCTTATATTAGTTCGGTATGTAACTGTCAATGAATTAATCTATGTAATGGAATCTTTGAAAGTGATTTTCACCCACTTGCAGTAGCTGGATTGATCTAAAATTTTGCACATATATCAAGAACCGGTGATAATGCTAAAACTTTATAAAATATTTAGGATTTTCAAGCGTGTTTTTTTTAGTTTTTGAACTGAGTAGATTATTAATGAATAGTTTTTTCTAGACATATGCTGACGTATTAAATATACAGCTCTCACTACCCTACTTCCTCTCTAAGGTGCTAAAAGACTGAGCTCAGAGATATATAATAAGTAGGTACAGCCTGTGTTGGAGACGGAAAGATAAAAACTAAACTCTTTGCGTCAGCCTATCGTTTATTTTGACGTTTTCGTGATGCCACTGCCACTGATCATTAAGACTTAAATACAACTCCCAATGTGGACAAGACCAGAGCCCAATCGGGTCGGGGCACATTAATTAGCTCAGAAAAAGACATTTTAATAAGTAATATAATTTTAAAGTGATAAATATAATTTCTCAGTTTGTTTCTTTGAACGCCATTTTATTACTTTTAAAGATTAAACTGTCACAATTAAGTAAACTGAAAACAATTAAAAATAGAAAATAAATAGAATAGAAACAATGTAGAGCAATTTAAATTATCTATGCAAGGAGATTTCGAGAAAATTAGATACTGACAGACGTCGTAGCAAGGTACCTACTGGCGTTAGGTATATTATACTAGCTGTTGCCCGCGACTTCGAACGCATAGAATTTTGAAAATTTTCTCCGTTTTTCATATCTTTCACTAACACCTTGCTCCTTTTAATCGCAGCATGTTGTAAATAACCTATAGCCAATTAATCAATTAATGTACTATCCAACACTGAAAGAATTTTTCAAATGGCACTAGTTGTTCCTGAGATTAACGCGGTCAAACATAATCTGTAACATCCATTTTAATTACATCGCAAAAAATGAAAATAATAATTAGTAATTTGCTACTGCTTATCCTCAAGGGAATACCCAAGCTTGATAATAGGCAAGTAAGTAGGTGCTTACAAGAAGTTTTCCATTCAATATTTTAGATTATCGTTGCTTGTCAATAAAACTTGTTACAACCTAATATTTTGCGATAATGGCTGAGTTGCCATACAAAATAATTAATCTTAAATAATAACAAAAGCATGTCAACCAATCCTTCGAATTCTAAAGATATTAAATACCACACAAATTGCCTTATTTTCGCAAATATTAATCCATTACTTTCTAGAATTCAATTATAATATATTTACGTCAAAATTAATCACTTGATGATTAAAGTGATTTGGCAAAACTGAAGCCTACGACGATGAGTTCATTAAATAATATGATTTCTTCTTATTCTAGGCCCTTAAGGCACCAACCTTCTATAAAAAATAGTTTAAAAAACTAAAAAACACGCCTTATATATAAAAAACCCAACTAAAAAATAGAAAAAAGAGTTTCTCTGGAAATGCGCGCATGCGTAGTTCGCAGTACTCTCATGCAAAGGATCCGGAAAGAGATTAATGAATCCTGGCGAATCTAACCAGGATAATCTAACCAGGATATTTTAATCGAATTATTGCATTGTCATCGGTCTTTGACAGGTGTGCAAAATTTGAATAGAATCTGACCGTTTAAAGTGGGTCAAAATAGCGTCCAAAGGAGTCGGTTACAAACATACAAACAAACATACAAGTGAAGCTAATATAAAGCGTGTAAAAAAAGAGTATTTAGTCTATAGCATGATGACCATGGGTAAATTTGGTATAATTAAGTTAAAGTTTCCGTCTCTCGCAGATATCATCTGCTTAATTTAACCTTTATAGAAACAGTGTGACGATATATTAATCTCTTAGAACATTTTAAGCACGCCAATTTATTCAAAGACAGTAAAACTAAGGCTACTCATTTCGAAAGTTCGATGTAATTCGATTAGTAGTTTGAGACAGTCGTCGTCTTCATTACTTGGTAGGACTGCCGCGGTCGGTAAGAATAAAAACAGTCCTTTTAATTTACACATTGATCTCTGTTACTATATATTAAACTAGCTGTGCCCCGCGGTGTTAACCGCGGTAAAAAGGATAAAAAATAAGTTCGTTTTTTATTCCACTTTCCATTGGAAAGTTTCATGAAAATCCATCTAGTAGTCTTTACGTGAAATCACAATAAACATCTTACATATTATTATCCAAACATTGGAGTATGGATAGAAGACCGAGGAAACGTTCGCGTTGCTCAGCCAACAGTTTAAGTATTTTATTTTGCCGCGCGTAATTCTTTTTTCGTCATATCTCCTAAGATATTTATTTAAATTGCATGCTGTAAAGAGCAGTTATAATCTATATTAATTGCGTAAGCTCACTAAGCTATTTAATTTGTTAAAAAATATTACTATATAGACATAAATAAGTTTTGAAAATACCCTATTGATTTGAGATTTTTTTTGACATTTACGAGTATATGGGTATAGCGGGTTTCCCTTATAAGATAGACATATGCCCTCGCGGACTTTTTTGAAGAACTATAGGTAACAAATAATTCCTCCATACATTAGTTTATTGTACCTCACATAGATAAGGCAGCGTGTTCATTTCTAGCTCCCGCGCGTCCGAATTTCTCGGCAAATTTAATCATATCTCATCCAATGTACGGCAAACCCCAACAAATTATGCGAAAAATCCCATTCTCTTGAACAATTCTATCTATTAAAAAAACTGGATCAAGATCGGTTGCGTATTTTTGAAGATATAAGCTCACATAGGGACATACATACAAAAATAACGACTTTGTTTTATAAGAAGTAAAGATAAAGATAAAGCTATCTGATAATATATTAAATATAGCTATTGCCCGCGACTTCGTAAGCGTGAAATTTTGAAACTAAAGTCTAACAAATTATACAAAAAAAAACATCCTCTTGTCTCTCGTCATTTTTACTAATGTTTCACGCACACAGGTATCCAAGTAGCTTCAAGTCGGTGAGAGATGTAGGCATAGACACTCTATCTGGAAAATCTCTGTACCGTAGAATAGAAATACTAGAAATACGCACTCCAAATAATGTGAGTAATAAGTTAAAGACAAATCCAAATAGAACTTCAGTATTATATCCGTCCTTGATGTTAACTTCCAGACTGATATAGATCAAATCCACGACCTCGAATACACAGCACGTTTAAACCTTTACAACTAATAGACTACTTTGTTATTTTATTAATGGCAAAGGGAGCTATGACGTCAGAAGTCTTATTATCAATTTCTATATAAGACTGAAATGACTTTCAGCTTCAGGTAAGGTTACTTAGGTACTCATGAGTTAGATAAGGAGGTACAAATAGTCTTAGTAGAAATTTAAATTGAATATTTATAAACTAAAACGTAAATTTCCGTGTGGTGACAGATTAAGAATACAAGTGTCACCACTCCATCTCCTCCCAAGGGTGCTGTAAAAGTCAGCTAAGGGATATTGTACACAGATAACATCTTCTGTGAGAGACGGAAAACTCGAAAATAAACCCTGTGTCAACACGCCTGGTCAGCGCGACACAGTAGACCATAATCCCTCTCAAAGTGGAGGAGGCCCAAGCCCAACAGTGGGACCTTAAGGGGCTGGAGAAGAGAAGAAACTGAAAAAAACCTTTCTACTCGAAATATATCTTCTAATGATATTTTATACCCGTAAACACTCCCCAAAATTGTGCCACCAAAGAGCTCTTGATAAAATCACAGTTAAAATTATACATTTTATGGCGAATACTTATAATCCTTGGTGTCAATACAAAGAGTATTGTCTCAAAAATATTGAAGAGTATCATTGAGTATACGTAGCTTACTGACGGCCAAACTTGAGTGTGTCAAGAACGCTACTTCAGTTTTCTTTGAACACTCCAATATGGTGACGCAAACCTTTTTTACTTCAACTTCGTGTTAAATAAAATCACGAAATGTTTTGTTGCTTTGGTTTAATTGTGCGTAGGCACTTATAACAATAATGTTTAGTTAGGTTATGTTTTTATTTACATGTAAATAAATTAACTACATATTTACTAAAGTCTAACGTTATATTAATATAACTAATTTGATTTCTTCTAGCCCAAAAAAGTAGTTAAATAAGACGAAAGTATTTGTAATACCAGTAAAGAAAAATAGGTAATTTAAACTAAGTGAGAAAACACAGATATAACAGATGGTGGGTTGACGTTTACTATGCCGTTCAAATGAGAATAGGATTGACCCCGCGTCATGTTATGATGTCATAGCTGTCAATTCGAACAATTTTAGTAGGGTTAACCCTATAGTACGGATCCGTAGTACATTATTTTGTACTACCACAATCGAGATTTTGGAATAGAAAATTATTGGGCGTCTCGTCATAATAAAGCTACGCACGGAAAATCAGCTTGATAGTAATCAAGTGAAAAAAATGTACTACGGATCCCGTATTACTACTAAAATTGTTCGAATATAAAAATATCTTGTTTTTTTAACAAAACAAGATATTTTTATAACATAATTTATTTATCACTTTATCGTCATCGTTTACTCATTTTCGAGTAGTTAGCGAGATAAATACATAATAAACAAACAATAGCAAATCAAGACAAATACAAAATAAAAACACTAACAAACAAAAACTGAGACAAATAACAAAAAAATTCATTTATTTAACGGGGAGCAACCACATAGGTAGCAGCATTAAAAATAAAACTTTAAAACTCGACAAGGCACAATAACAACGACAAAATGGCGGTTGGTAGTTGAACATAATATTATCGTTTCCAACGACGAATTATTGAAATAAAATGGTTTTCTTTTTTAATAATGTTATAAGTTCACTCAAAACATTTTTTTCACTTAGAATAACTGAGTATAGATAAAACATAAAAAATAATTTATTAATTCACAAATAAAGTTTCGTTGCTGTCAGTACTTTTTAAATTACTTTTGACAGATAGAGGTCATTGCCAATCCTATTCTCATTTGAAACGTATATGTAGTAAAATTGAGGACAAGTGACTTTAGCCTGGCTAAATCGTACTTCATGGAATAATAACGATTCATATGACGTATAGCCGTTATTATAGAGACACACAGATACATATTTCACGCACACATAGATGACTACGCGTGACTTCAAGCCAATTGGGTGATGTAGCCATACTAGCCATAGACGCTACATCTGTGATACTATGATCTCTCCTCTCTTTTAACGTCGGCCCTAAAGTGGCTTGTTATGTCCTTGAAGGGAATAAATTAACTACAAATCATCTAGAAATAGTAATGAGAACTGTCAAACAAAACAAATACTAATAACTGCTGAAAATAGGCCCCTATGGAAAACCATAACGTGTGGTCCTGCGCCACCTGCATCCAGCGGCTCCCTCTTTATTTGACGATAAATCGTCATCTTTTGTCCACCACAAAATGTTTGATTTTTATTAGGTCATGTCATATGATGTAGAAGATGTTGCATAATTTGTCTATAACATTGAACTAATTAGTTTTTACAAGCTTGCATAACGAAAGCTATCTTGATTGCATGAAATAATCGTTTTAGAGGGTTGCAAAGGTCATCTTATATAAGTTTATTAACAAAGTTTTGGTATGGCAATGAAACAAAATGTTCAAAACTTCGTTTAGTATAAAGTATGTTCAGTTCGTCGAAGTTCCTCCGAGGTTTTTAACCGTGTACGCTCAGAGTTAAGTTAATATGAATAATGTGTTCTACGAGTAGCGGCGAGTAATATTATTTTTAGAAGAAATACTGTATAATCACATGGGACCAATGAGTTTTGCAGAATACAAATACTTTTGAATTCTAAGAACAAGTTAGCTTTGTTTACTTTAGAGCTACTCGTACTACTTGTTCCACTATATCATTTCAAAATTACATTAAAAAAGGAATTAAAGTTAATCTCAACAAAGCAAAATGATAGGTGCAAAAACTATTAGTGTATTTTTTTGCAACCAGTTAAAATGCACATGAAATAACCAATGAAACAGTTTAAACATGCATTTCTTATTAGAACTTATTTACTTATATATATTTACTTATATAATTATATTTACTAATATTAAAAAGCTAAAGAGGTTTTTTGTTTGTTTATTTGAACGCGCTAATCTCAGGAACCACTGGTCCGGTTTGAAAAATTCTTTCAGTGTTGGATAGTCCATTTAGCGAAGAAGGCTATAGGCTATATAACATCACTCTGCGACTAATTGGACAGAAGCAGTAGTGAAAAATGTTACAAAAACGGGGAACATTTTCAAAATTCTACGCGTACGAAGTCGCGGGCAACAGCTGGTTTATTTATAGTTAGGCTCGTGAATGAACCGCGATTATGTTAGTTTTTTCTTTTACTTATACCCTAACTTACTAACTACTTACTTTTATTAATTTATTATTAAACTAATTAAAACACTGACAGACTAAGAGTCTTGTGAAAGAAATAATCATTATAATGGTGTAATTTTTACACCATTCATGCATATTTTTACTTTATTATGCTCTCTTTCCTGCTTAATAACTTCCCACAGCTGGGCACTGGACTTTCCACGTCTACTTTGCCACGGATCTATTGATATAGAGTATAATTTCAAGATTTTTATTCTTCACAGTTTATGTTATTTGTTTAATATATTATCCCTAAGCTCGTTGTTACAGTACAATGGGATGGAAGTAGGTTAGTGAGAATTGTGTTTATTAATCCATCACCACGGACACATTTTATAACTCACTGCAAAATATTTTAATTTGTAATAAATTTTAGTACATAAAGTACTTCCCCTGAAATGAATCATGGTATAAATAAACATAAATTGAGCGTAGTAGATATTGGAAACCGTGGAACTAGGTTGATTTGCGGTTTGGACCATTTTGCGGTACCTATTAATCGCTGTATATACCTACTTAATATATACATATATATATATTCACAGCGATAAATACCGCAAAACGGTTTGAGATATGAGATGAGTTACATCACATTTTCACCGTCTCTCACATAGAAAGTTATCTGTGTACAATATTCCTTAAGCTGGTTTTTACAGCACCCTGGGAAGGAAAAGGAGTGATGGCAATTCTTAATTCGTCACCTTCAATCAGTTCCTTAGCATTATTTAAATTATCAATTACTTGAGCAAGGCTAAAAACATAGTATAATGAATGAATGAATGTATATAAAACACAGTAAAATGATACTGATACGAGCTGAGTACAGTACCTACTAATCCTTTAAATTATACATACAGTAGCGGTATTGCAATGCATTAAAATTTCCCTCCAAAATTAATATTATTAATTATCCCCATACATATTCAGCTTGAATTAACAACTGCGTAAAATGAGCATCATATTTCTAAGAAAATATGGCCAAAACAAACTTGGCTGTATTTAAGCGTGTATTTCCCGCGTTTTGTACACAATACATAATTAGTTTCATGACGAAACTCTTTGTTATTTATGAATTTAAATTAAGAATATCTTCGTGTTGTCTATGCGCGGATTTGTTGCGTTTAGTAATGGTCAATATTATATGTAACTTAAAGAATTAAAAATATGCCACACTGCCTGAAATGGTAAATAATGTATTTTGAGACTTTAACTCTAATAATTATATCGTATTTATGCAGATTTTCATAATAATATTATATTCAATATGCTTAACCAACTGTTCAGGAGAGACGCGCGAGTTATAAACAAGTTTAATTTCGAGTAGATATCCCTTCTTGTAAAATGTAGAGTCTTATGTCTTAAAGCTTATAATTGCATATATTTTGACATTGAAGGGCCTCTTGGTTGAGTGGTTCATGTAACGGTCAGCCAAACACAAGGTTGCGGGTTCGATTCCTGCTCAGGGCAATCATTTGTGTGATATTTATAATTGTCATACGAATGTTTGTACGGCGTCTGGGTGTTTCTATGTATTATAAGTAGGTATGTATTTACAGAAGAAAAGTAGTTTATGTATTCTATCCGTATTCTGGTACCCATAACAGAAGCATATAAGCTTAGCTTGGGACCAGAGGACGTTGTGTGAAATGTCCTTGAATAGTTATTTATTTAATAAATTAAATTATGGTGGAAAAAGTGATTGCCGCAAGCGGGACTAACTTTTTCCACCATAATTTAATTTATTAAGTAAAGCATAGCATGTCAATTGCAAAATCAATAAATTACTTTAGTTATTTATTCATTTATTTATTTTATGACAGATTTATGGTGCCAATCCTGTGTGCACAACTAAACTTATCTAAAAATGAAAACAACTGGTGTATTTTCATTAATTGACTATTCTATTATGCACATTTATACCTATTAATTAAAAACGTTAGTCTATAATACACAGTTTTTATAATAATACAGTTCAGTTAACATTTAAAAATTGTTTAATTGACGCTATGAATTTTCATATTTTAGTTAAGTTTAGTTGTACACATAGAATCGGTATCATTGTTGTTTTAAACTAATCTCCCAAATTTCAGAGATACTTAAGCCGTTTAAACCTTTTTACTCATAGTAGGTACTTATTTCGTATGAACCTGTAGAGATCGTTATCCTTTCAAAGTTGTTTCCCAAGGTCTAGACATCGCGTCGCTTCATCTCATTTGGCACTAGAACAAACATTTATTACAAATAATACATGTAACATTGATACAATATTTGAGAGTACCTATTCAATTAGTCTAGAATGTTTTTTACCTGCGCGTTTCAAACGAATTAATTTAAAAGTAAAATGTATTTCATTTATTCATTCCCATTGGACACGCCGGGAACGTGCTGTGTTGCTCGCTGACAGGCGTGTACAGAACGAGAGTCCATAGATACTCGTAAACACGTAGACTCTAGCTACCTTATTTATTTGTCGGACGTAGTAGACGCTCAGTACCTAAACTACATGATGTTAGGCACGGTTAGGTTTGTGCAGCGATGGTGTAGGGCGGCGCGAAGGATAGAGCCACGCGGCGTTGGACTCGGGCAGCGCTAGGGCGCTAGGGCGGCGCGACGGTTAGGGCGGCGGCGTGGCGCTGAATTCGGGCAGCGCGATAGTTAGAGCGACGCGGCGCTGGACTCAGGCAGCGCTAGGGCGGCGCGACGGTAGCCACATGGTGAGGAGGGAGTCAATGAAACTTCGGGTGATTTCACTGGACTGGTTTATTGTAGACATACATAGTTTATATAGTAGTTTCATTTATACACACATATGCAAAATAGGTGACCGCGGAGAGTTACTAAAATAGAGCATAGAAGGAATTTGCTGATTATATTAATACGTGAGTTTATTCTTAAACGGAAAGTTAGTTATTCAATATATATAACCTAGGGTGGACTTGTCCGTATGTATGTTCATACGTGAACATTCTGCCACTCTCCAGGCAGGGATTTCAACTCGCATATCTTGAAGACCTCACAAAGCCGCTCGTTGCTTTGCTTATGTTGCTTGTCTAAGTGTAATGATAATATTCGTACACGTAATCAACAATGCAACTTCTGTAGTATTGCCTTTTCTTCACTGCTGCGGACTTTAATCCCACTTCCTCGGGATCTGCTTCCATAGCTTCCAGTAGTAATTGTACTCCTCTTTTGGTGTTATTATTGTAGCAATGGTATTTATCTGTCTCTTCCTTCAAGACTACATTCTGTTTATACCAGAGTACTTAGTAGAGACTTTTAGTGTGTGTAAACTTTGTTTGTAGATTCGATGTATAGGTTCGAAACTATCTCCAACAACCTCTTCTTTGATAGCTGGTTCCATTACCAATTGCTCTTCCTGGCATTCTTCCATCTGCACGTTTTCATTCGTAAGGCATTCTATTGGTTCTGTTGTAGGTTCTGATACTGGTTGCAGTGGATCCAATGGTAATGGCGGGAAAGGATAATCCTCGGTATCACTAGTTGGTGATACTGGTGGTAGCGGCGGAATGGCCGTTTCCTCCGTGACGTTGCAATCATCATACGTCACAGAATTGTTATATGTAATGTCGATAAGTTCTGACTGCACGCTTCTGTAAGGTTCATGCAGTGCCTGGATCTCTTCTTCTAAGTTTGAAGACTTTCTTCTGCCACTCTCCGGGGAAGGACTTCATTTCGTACAGCTTGGACACCCTGCGACTGCACGTTGTCCTGCCTCGCGATGTCTCGCCGTGGATGTGGTGTCATCAGCGTCATGGTCACACCGGGGCTGTTCCAGTGGTGGGCTCCCTTGGCAACATCCCCCGCTGTTATTTTTCAATAATTTTAGTATTGAATACAAACGTTAATAGTCTGATTTATGAAGAATAAGTTGTATATACTTGTGTTAATATACTTTAGTACATTAGTAACCGTGTAAATTGTTAGTATTGTATTAGTGTATCATGTAATGTATACTTAGATATCTCATACAATAAGTAGGAGTGAGTTTTCATGCAATATTAATTCAATATAATGTTCATTAAACATCAAAAAATTTCATGCAATATAATATAAAAAGATGTATTAAGTAGATACAGTGTTATAAAGTGTAAATAATAATTTTCATTTCTTTATGGCCCGGGCCCAATCCTTCTTCTGTGAAATATTTTTCCCCAAGAAATATGTATTATAATGGGTTAGTTCTGTCTCACTTCATTAATGTTATTTTCAATCTCTGCATATTGTATTGCTCAGCTTCTTTATCTCGTATCCTTCATATACATATATATTTCTTTTTATATTTTCGTCCTTCTTGTTAACAGTGGTCTAAAGTTGTCCAATTGTTATCCAACTCGAGTTATTGGTTTTGGTTAAATTTTCTTATTCTTTGTTTGGTATATTCATAATAATTAATTATCATCATGTTGTTTCAGTTTACAGGTATTCAGTTTAGATGATGATATATTATTTAAACAAGAATATTGTGGTCCCTTTCACTGATTGTCAATAATGCAATTATGTAAGATGGTGCATTATCTTCACCACCCCGCACATAAAACTTCTTCCTCGGGATATCCTCTTCTTAATGTACAGGTATGCAATGCTCTTGTCTTGTGACAAAATACATAAAAATGAAATTTCTCTTCGTTTCCCTGTTATTACAGGGACTTTCTGTTTATAGCAGCATTGCGACATGTTCACTGATTATTATCATTCTGACCAGCTGGATTGTTTTGTTACAATTATGATATACATATTGACTTCTCATTTTTGTCGATAGCTTCACTAGGTTTTGATAGAAGGTGTAAGCCGTAAAGCTCGATTTATTTATGCAATAAAACATTTTTGACGCAAGTTCACTGACGTCCCTTTTTTACGGGTAGTGCGATATGTATTTGTGATTTGTATGTTTTCATTATTTCCTTTCTTCTTTACTTGATTGACTGGTTTCGTTGATTTCTTAATAAAAATATGATAACTCTGGAGGACTTTACATTATTGCATCAAATGTAATTTAGCAACGATCGCACTAAGCGTTATTTGAACTCTTGCCCGATTATTCCTTGGGTACAGGCATTAGAATTTTGTTTTTTGTTGCATCGTATATTTAAGGAAGGCTGCTTTCCGTGCACGTTGTCAATGTTTCCACTACACTAGCTTCTTAAGCTTTGAACTGGTAAGACTTGCATAGCTTGATAGTATTTTTCCAGGCGACATGTTCATGTTTCTTATGTTCTGTACATTTAAATGGAGGACTTCTGGCACCGTGCGTCTTTAAATGTTTTTCAATGTTTTTAGACTTGGTTTGTTTGATGATTATATTTGAACTTCGATTTTCATAAAACTTTAATAAATGTCATTACAGTGGCTTTATCGTTAAATGTGCCCGTTTTTGTCATCCGAACAATAATGTTTCAAATTCATCCCGTATTCCACATTAGTACACGCTTGGTGTCAATTTCATATTCTTGCTAGATCTAGCATCGTATAGATTTTTCGTTGATTTTCTGTTTTTCGTTGGACAGGTTTTTGTTTTGTGATAATTTGTTTGTATACAGTTCCGAGCGCTCGTAATTTTGATTATTTTACGTTTTTCTGTTATTTTAGTTTATTTGATAATGATAATAAGTATCTTTGGATGCAAATAGCGCACTACCGCGCGTTAAGGTGTCTTATAGAGGAGGCCTATGTCCAGCAGTGGACGGAAAAGGGGCTGATGGATGGCTAGATGGAGAATAAGTATGTTTTGTGTTCATTACTTTGTACAATCATTTTTACAATTCTTGACAGGGAAATGTCTGGTAACTTTAGATCAACGTTATAAATGGCCATTAGAAGAGAAATACAGACACAGATTGTCGACGTCGTATTGTCAGAGATAGAAATATGCCTCTAGTTCAATTGTTCATTAAGTGGCATTGTAGAATTGTTAGTGATTTGTTTCTTACGTTCAATAGCAGTGTTAAATATGCTCCCTTTAATTTCATTATTATGTATTTTGTAGTACACCGGGTACGTTTAATAGTTTTATCTTAAATCCTTTGTTATTGCGTTGCGTCATTATTAAGTTTCTATAAATGTGATTCCATGTTTTATACTTCCTTTGGTGCCAATAGCATATAGAAATAATTGCAAACGTATTTTAGTTTAAGGCACACGTACTATCTTCGGTATGTTATATTATCTGCACAGATGTTTCTTCATTTTATCATTATTTACACGTAATTTCAGTCTTTATTGTGCCGTTTTAGTAGTTAGCTGCGATAACCTCGCGGTCAGTTCTTGAATGATTTATATCCGAGTCTTTTCGTGCTGTACTGTAAACTCTCGTAACCTCTTGTCAATTTATTGGTATACACTTCTTCACAAATGTGATATATATTTTTTTTGCTTAAAGACTGTACGTTTATATTTCCATAAGTATTTTTGTATGTCCTATATCGACATGATTGTGTGGTTAATAGATTTAGCCCATTTTCTTTAGATTGTATATTTCCACAGATATTTTCATGGCTCTTATTGTAAGTTTGCTTCCAACCCTTGTTTGCTTATTGCTTTTTTCAATGTAGGTACTTGCTTCCTACAGCCGTTTTTCTTCCATAATGGAGGTCTTTGTATACAAATTCTTTTTCTTATAAGTTGTGTCATACGATTGTTTGTATGTCCTTTGGTTATGAGTCCAAATGCATTATAGTAGTATTTTAAATTGACCACCCCATTAGATAGTTTTCTTCAGAAATATGTTTACACATAAGTAACGACGTTGACGACTTCATTTCGATGTAAAAATTTTGATTGTATCATTTTCTCTCTATCTGATAGTTATAATATTTTCATGTATTGCTTTCATGAATAAGCCATGAAATTGTTTGCATAATCTAGGTATGGTAATAAAATATTGTTTTTTTTTTTTTGTATTTAGGCGTTATATTCTTAGATGCAATTCCATAATCCTCGAATTGTATTTTCTTTCAATGTTTTCGAACACTTGTCTTAAAAATAGAAATAATCATTTGTGCAGTCTTCCTAGAGTAATTTGATTTTGCCTCCTTTTCCCATTTTCCATCCAAAAAAACTTTAGAAGCCGCTGCCTGATAGAATAATAGTGGTATATTTTGACCCGCTGTTTAAGTCTTATATTAGCAGACGTATATTAATTGGTTTCATTTTTATTTTACGGCAGTAGTAATGTTCTGATTTTTCTAACAATTTTGGGTCATAAATTCGTATTCCGTAATTCCACAATTTTTTGGACCCCGTCCTAGCCTTGGTTGCCATCCTGGATAACTGACCTGATTATAAACTCCTCTGAACTTCTTGTATATTCTCGTTAATGCCTTAATTGCCATCTTCTTTTCTTCTGAATGATTAGTGATCAATATGGTAGAAACATGCCAAATTTATTATGTTACGGACTTTTTTTTTTTTCCTAGACTGTTTGTCCTCAATTATCGCTTCATTATTAGTCACATGTGCCTGTATACATCATGATTTGTAGTGTCTGTTCATCTCACATGACGTTTTAGTTAAATTATACATTTCCTTTTCTTCTAATGCCCCGTGCCATTTTTACGTGTACTCGTAATTCTCAGTCGTAAGGATGTTGGTATGTGTATAAGTACGCATTTAGTGATTTTCCTTGTCATGTTATAATTTTCCGTGTCCACACACAGTCATATGGTCGTAAGTACCTGATATCTGTTTAGTATCATTATTTAGGACACTCGTAATACGGTAACTGATAATGTCAATTTCTCTTCTGTTGTTAGTTGGATCAGGGCGAGTTACCCTCGTTAGTAAAGTGTTGTCTTAATTATGCCGCCAACGAAATAGGTATTGTTTTCATTAGTGTGAAACGCATATTTTCGAATTTGTTGCCCGAATATTGCTGATATTTGTATCCTCATAATGTGGTTAACTTGTTTTGCTTGTGTTCTAGGTGTTGATAAAATTGGTTGCAATGTGTGTCTTCGCGTCTCCTGGGTTGTTGCATGATTGCTTGAAATCCATGATAATATTAGTAAACTTTTGTATGTCTATTTGTAGGTCGTTTTGATTAATGTTTGTCTCGATTTGTAATGTCCCTCCATTTATCTTTGTTGAGTCATTTGTTGTATAGAATCCAGGTGATAGACTTTTGCATGGTGGATTTATATTCTGTGCTGCTAACCATTTACGTTACCGCTATTCTCATCGTTTGGTTGTACCGGTAAAGGTATCTTTGTGTATATTGATCGTGTGTAAGTGACCCCGAACATCTTTTTAACGTTACTACTTTTGTTAATCCATCATTTCAAGTGTGTATTTCTTTCTTTTGCCAGTAGCCATTTGGCTAAGCGTATGTCTTCGTCCTTTATTATTATAATACTAAGGTACTCGTCTTTGAATTATCTTCTCTTGTTTTCCATCTATATCTATATTGTAGATGATGAATATAATCACTAGCCCAGCTTTCCCTTTTTCATTTTTTTTGTTGTATGTAGGTTCTTAGTAGCAGGAGTTTCATTCCCAATTATGAAGTAACTTGGTTTCAGTACCGTATTATCATTAATGTCCTCACATAGTACACATAGTAGTCTTGAGTATAACCATGCTTTTGTCTGATGTAAGAATGTAGATATGCAATTCTTCACATGCAACTGTTTATGCGCCTATTACTCTGCGCAAATGACATTTCATTGAATTCGCCCTATATATTTATATTTTCTCGAAGTGCGGAGAGAATGGAGGTATAGTGCCCTTTTGTGCCCATGATGATTAGTGTTACCGTAATTCCAACGTGTTTGTGGCAATAACTTTTGTATGTGTGATACTCTGTTTACTCTCTTGCTTTGTGTTATTAGATTATTTTCGCTTATATTCTGCATTGACCGCCAACGTGCGTATTTGTGCTGATATGGCAGTAACTCGTTTACACAAATACGTGTTGTTTTAATTGTTTCACTCAATTGATAAACAAATTTGCGACGTAACGTCTATTTGATTTTTATTTTTCTCATTTGACTTGAATTAAGACTTGACCCATGACTTGTTTAATCACTTTGAGTTTCTGATTCTGATTTATTTCGTTCCTTGCGTATTCCTCAATTTGTGTATTTCTAGTTCTTGTTGAAATGGGATCCCATGTGACGATTTTAATCCATATTCCTTGCTTGTAATATTGTCTTAATGCATATGCAGCTGCTTAAAATTGATAAGGTTTATAACAAAGGTACCATAATCATGAGGTGCTAATATTAATCTACCCCTTTTATTTTATTTATATAGCGCTTTTATATGAACGTAAACACATCATGATGTCATAATTCCGTAGAGTACTAGTTATTTTACCAGTGTGACATTCGAATGCATTCGTCAGTGACTTTCTTTATGCGTATTCTTTTTGCGTAAGTCAGCAATTATTTTATTGAGCTCATTTTGCACTTGTAGTCTAATTTCATTCTTGATTAACGTAATCTGTTTCATAAGTAGGTAGCTTCTTGGGCAGCAGATGTCTACGAGTTTCTGTTATTTCTTTTTAAAACTAATACGTATTATTCTGTTCCATTATTCTTTTCTTGTGATATTTTCTTGATATTTCTTCATTCCTCAATTTATGTCTTCTTGTGTTTCCAATATCTCTTTTCCAGTGATGGTACTAATTGGTAGATGTAAGATTAAACTTAGTTGCGCTCTCTTTTCCCGTTACGGTATAATACAATTACATACGACTTCTCGAGCATCGGGGCGACCCGCTTGTGGGAGACCGATGCCTGATTCGTTACCGCACGAAGGCAACTGAGTTATAAACAGCTTTCAACATATAACAGTACCAGTGAGTGTATAGGGCTCACCAGCCTGTGATTTAATAAGACACAAGTAGTAATAGAAAAGAGAAATGCTAGTTCTTACCTCGAAGGACCAAATGGACACGCCGGGAACGTGCTGTGTTGCTCGCTGACAGGCGTGTACAGAACGAGAGTCCATAGATACTCGTAAACACGTAGACTCTAGCTACCTTATTTATTTGTCGGACGTAGTAGACGCTCAGTACCTAAACTACATGATGTTAGGCACGGTTAGGTTTGTGCAGCGATGGTGTAGGGCGGCGCGAAGGATAGAGCCACGCGGCGTTGGACTCGGGCAGCGCTAGGGCGCTAGGGCGGCGCGACGGTTAGGGCGGCGGCGTGGCGCTGAATTCGGGCAGCGCGATAGTTAGAGCGACGCGGCGCTGGACTCAGGCAGCGCTAGGGCGGCGCGACGGTAGCCACATGGTGAGGAGGGAGTCAATGAAACTTCGGGTGATTTCACTGGACTGGTTTATTGTAGACATACATAGTTTATATAGTAGTTTCATTTATACACACATATGCAAAATAGGTGACCGCGGAGAGTTACTAAAATAGAGCATAGAAGGAATTTGCTGATTATATTAATACGTGAGTTTATTCTTAAACGGAAAGTTAGTTATTCAATATATATAACCTAGGGTGGACTTGTCCGTATGTATGTTCATACGTGAACATCCATTGTTGCAATATTGTTTTTCACATTTGTATTCTGCAGAATGATGTTGGTTAAATTTGTAATCTCCATACCATGAAATATTCTACTCTTAAATTGTAGAGCGAAAGTATGCATTAACTTTAAGCATATATAACTTTTTGAATATCGGATTATGTCGATATGAAATTGCTATGGCCGGTACAATACCTAAATCCCGGACGTTCGGGCGAAGTACTGTTTACTCTTCGGACACACACCTCTGAAAATATTTTGTTTTGACAGATGTTTTGTGATATAATTATCCCCGGACACTTTTAAATAAAATCCGCACTGCATCTGGACGTCATGACCCATGACCAATGACAGATGGTAGCTGCATACTGGATGAAAATTTTAATATTGTTGTTAACTGCAATAAACTACAAATTGGTCAGACGTAGCTATATAATTTGAGTTGTTAGTGGATTTCCACAAGATCGATAAAATCATTCCAAGCTTACTTTTTTTTACTTTCGCTTTCAGGGTTTTCTTACCAAAGGGTGAAACGGGACCCTGTTAATGAGACTTTGCTGACCCTCCATTCGTCCGTCGTCGCCAGTCTGTATCTCTGGGACTGAAAAGAGAAAAAGACAGAGATAGAGAGCTGAAATTTTCAGTTTATGTTGATGCTATAACAACTAAATAAATAAATAAATAAATATTCACGGACATTTCACACAACGTCCTCTGATCCCAAGCTAAGCTTATTATGCTTGTGTTATGGGTACCAGAATACGGATATAATACATAAACTACTTTTCTTTTGTTAATACATACTTATAATACATAGAAACACCCAGACGTAGTACAAACATTTGTGATGATGAATGATTGTCCCAAGCGGGAATCGAACCCGCGACCTTGTGAACGGCAGTCCATTACATTAACCACTACGCCACGAAGCCCGTCAAATGTATACTAATCATCATCATTTTCCTGCCCTTAACTCGTTATTATTATAGGTACGAAACTCTTAAAGCCCCCGTCTGGCTCGTACTTGACCGGTTTTTTTGGTATCACGTACGGAAACCATTGAAAAATCATTGAGAAAAACCTTTGTGGCCCCACATACAGATCGAGACCGAAATCCTGTTTCTCAAAGCCTCACTACAATATTTCTTTTCTTTTGTCCTTCGTAACAAAGTATTCATTTTCAAGGCTTCTTAGCATTCTTACATCGTTTATAGCTTCGCTTATTTTCTGATACAATGTAAATATAGAGGTCGAAACCTTTGTTTTATTATTGCCTATTGAATTCTATACACAATTGAATAAAAAGAATTTTCCTTTTAGAATATTTGCGTTTTTTCTATCTGTCTATGGAGACATAATCCCTCCCGCAGTAGAAGAGGCCCGTGGAATTATATTTTGAGGCAGGTTGGCATAGGGATTTCGTTGAGTTTTCTGTATTTCACTGAGGATGTTATCTGTATACATGCCTTAGCTGGCTTTTATAGCACCCTGAGATGGAGATGGGTTGGTGACACTTGTATTCTTAATCCTTCACCATACCGACAGACGGACACATGTCATATATTTTGTATTCAAAGAACTTCTTTTTGGTTCATAAATAATTTTTTTTGATATAAACTTCCATATATAAAACATTGAATAAATATAGAAAGGTTAAACCCATATTTAGCGGTAAACGATAACAGCCCTCATATCATATATCATTCGATGTATGTTACGAACAAAGGAAGTATTAGATGACAAATATAATCGCAGAATGTTTGGGTTCGAACACGTTGGCTCTTGCAAATTAAACAAAAATACAGTAGTGATTATTTAATTTTAACTGTATCTTTGGTCCTGTGGGCAATTTGGTTTATCTTTGTGTTCATAAGATATTAAATATGAATACCAAGTAAATAACAAACTATTTTGTGGAACTATGATATATTTTAGTTATGCTTATCCTTATATTTTAATGTAAATGACATAACACGCGTCAGCTAAGATATATTCTCCGTATGGTATGGCGACGGATTAAGAATACAAGTGTCACCACCCCATCTCCTCTCAAGAATGCTGTAAAAGTCAGTTAAAGGATATTGAACACAGATAACATGCTCTGTGAGAGACGGAAAACTAGAAAATAAACAATGTGCCAATACGGCTGGTCAGTGCGGCACAGTGGACCAACATACCTCCCAAGGTGGAGGAGGCCCGTGCTCAACAGTGGGACGTAAATGGGCTGGAGAAGAGAGAGAGCTAAGATATATATATATATGCATATTAATGCTCTACCACTATTGTAATAGCAGGCAGAATATTGCCAATCGAGTAGCATATTAACATCGTCTACAATATTACAATAAGGCCACAGGAATCGATCAAGTTCAACAAACTTGTAAACCTTTGTATAAGTTCAAATGTATGTCGACCACTTACAACGTTACTTGTACAACAGAACTCAATTACGGAAACCGATCTTGCGGTCCACAGCCTAATGACTTAAAGTACTCGAGTAATTCAAAATAATACAATGCCACTAATTAAAAATGTATGTGTTTACTTACAGACGTGCATTAAAGTTATACTTATTCGGTGTAGTAACAAAATTTTGACGAGCTGGCTTTGTGGTGTCGGATTTTTGTGACTATTGTGCGCGTGTATCGTATAAATTTAGTCTCAATATTTGCAGCAGAAAATTTTAGATGATTTCGTTATTTGTACTATCTGCCTACATCCATTACTTGTACTATCTGCCTACATCCACGAGAGAAAAAGACGTGACGGTATGATAATATAACATCAGATGGCTTATAATATAGCACAAAATCGGAACGTGCGTTAATACCGTCATCAACTGTATGGTGGTCCATTAAGAATACCTGTGTCACTCATCTCCATATATCCTGGCTTGGACCACCATGTTAATTAATGTAAGACATCCATCCATCCATCAGCCCTTCTCCGTTCACGGTTGGACATGGGCCTCCTCCATAAAACGCCACAACGCGCAGTCTTGCGCTAACTGCACTCAGCAGCCCCCGGCGCATTTGACGATATCGTCAGTCCACCTTGTTGAGGCGCGCCCCACGCTGCGTCGTCCGGTACGTGGTCGTACTAATGTAAGACATCTAGGGCATTACAATAACATATACCAAGTCATATTCTAATAATTAAAAAACAAAACTAAACTCGTGTTCCATATAATGCCTTTATAACGCCTTGATAGTATCACAACCGGCCGAACGTATAAACTAGCGCACTATTTGGAATATTTCTCCACTTTGAAGAGATATTACTGGTCTTGTGTGGGCTATCATACTTACTATTAGTGGAATGTAATTAAAGCTAATTATTATGTTTGTTTATCAGATGCGAGGATGGTGGAGGCGGCGCGGCGACTACAGCGGGCGGGCGGACGGCGTCGTTGCGGCTTGCCAACGGGCGCGTGGCGGCGCACTCCGCCGAGCAGCTGCCGCACTCGCCCGCCGACTGCGCCTCCGTGCGCATCTCCATGGACAACACCAACACCTGCTGCACTGACTCGCTTGTCACAGCGCTCGATGACGAGACGCTGCTGCTAGGTAACTACTGTAAGAACGCTTTCATTACTACTTACTTACCTACTATTAGTACAGGTACCAAACATACACTGCAAACTGCAACATGAGACACTGCGGCTAGGTAACTAATACAAAATGTTGGAACGAAGTTCCTTATCGCGCGTTGCGAAAGGGGGGCTAGACGGAAAAAATTAAGACCAAAAGTTGTTACGACACTTTTTGCTATATGTAGCTGTAAGCCGTGCTACGCACGTGCGCGTGTTTCTCTGTGTCTGTCTCTCTCTCTCTCTCTCTCTCATAGAAAGCAAGGCAGTTATTTTCGTTTCATTTTTCTATTTCAGATTGAACAGTGTGGTGTCGCGAAGATTATTTTTGTGGAGTGTATAGTTTTTTTGTACATAATAAATAATAAAAAAATATTTATTATGTCCAAAAACCTGTATATAACAAAGGAACTTTGTTCCATCTGGGTGTCCCTTGTCACCTCTCAAGTTTTTTGTATTATTTTACAACTGCCCTGTGGTATTTTCGGTGTGAACTACAAGACTTCTACCCACCCCCGGTAGACAAAGACAATTTGCTGCTAAATAACCATATTAGTTAGAGTTTTTAGTCCTGTCAATATTGCCTATGTGTAATGCGAGTTTTAGTAAGTATGAATGAACACTTCATCGTTACTCGTCGTCCTGTCCTAAGTACATAAAAGGACTGTCAATTAGTATAACCTAATTTTTGAATAGAAAATGAGGTTCTATCGAATATCAAAATTACCCATAATAATTAAAATTACACACATTTATAACGGTAACGTAAATATATGTTTGGAATTGTGTATGACATTCATAAACGTGAAATTGAAATGAGGCTGTTAGTCGGCTATTGTGACGATCGATGACCTCCATGTATACATGTTAATAACAGAAAAATAGTTCTGTAAACTAAAGAAATATATATCACGCTTATTTATAACGGTTAAAGAATGTCTACTGAAATATTAGAACTGCGATAATAATATGATGATAATAGTAGAAAGCTGGAAATTCAGAACGATTCTTCTTCTAAACATGTCATTGCTCCCTCATATCGGAAGATAAAATGGTCTGCTATACCATAATATAGTGTTTAGTTTCTAAATACATCTTGTGATTCTACCTATATGAAAACACGTTATATCCTGCCAATATTATTCATTAATGGACTCTTTCAGCGTCCTCCAGAATATTGAGGATTATATGCTTAATTATTATTAATCCTGAGAGTGGTTTTCATAAAACTTTGCCATGGATATCCCTGCGTCTATCTCTTCCAGTAGTCACTTTAAAATCTTACATCTTTTTACGGCATACATCATTATGTCAATTACAGATTTACCAGATGTATTGTCTATGGCTACATCGCTTATCTCCGTGTGGTGACGGATTAAGAATACAAGTGTCACCACCTCATCTCCTCCCAAGGGTGCTGTAAAAGTCAGCTAAGGGATATTGGGCACAGATAACACCCTCTGTGCCAATACGCCTGGTCAGCGCGGCACAGTAGATCATAATCCGTCCCAAAGTGGAGGAAGCCCGTGCCCAACAGTGGGACGTAAATGGGCTAGAGAGAGAGAGACATCGCTTATTAGCCCGCTTGAAGCAACTTGTATTATCTATGTGTGCGTGAAATACGTTTTCTGTGTGTTTATGATACACGCCACAGGTTAATTTAAACCATAGACAGATCTTCTCTCGGTATGGAATACTTGTTTTATTACTTGTAAAAGTGACGTTTGCGGTTTGCGAAAACTACATGTCACATAAATACCATATTTTATTAGACCCTGAGGCACGATTTATACAGACTAAGGTTACGTGTTTTCAAGATTGAACGCGAATTTACTGTCTGGTAACTCTGTGATGTCAGTTATAAATGTGATCCTTTATAATTATAGGCACGTATAGCCTCTGCACTTTTCCTTATATCGCCTATTACCACATAGAATTTTATTAGCTTATTAGGTTACGAATTTCGGTCGTTCAATCACTACATATTAGACTGATATTTCGCGTATCTAGATTAAGAAAGTTAACCTAAATATTTGGCAGAATGATAATGACCCTGCCTGTTGTTAAGAAACATCTTTAGGATGACCAACTAGTTTTTTGCGTACCTACTAGATGGTGTGGACAGTGCTATAGAATGTATTTTAACTTGTCTTGTTATCGTGTAAAGTTCTTCGATTACGATGTTATTCCATTTGAATTTCAAATACTTAATGATCTTCTAACATCAAGAACAGTCCAAAATCTATAATAATATTGTAAAGCTGAAGAGTTTGTTTGTTTGAACGCACTAATATCAGGAACCACGGGTCCTATTTAAAAAATTCTTTTGGTGATGGATAATGAATTTATAAAGAAAGGCTAAAGGCCTAACATTACGCTGAGACTAATAGGAGTGAAGCATTAGTGAAATAGGTTGAACAAAGGGGAAATTTTTCTAAATTTCACGCGCACGGAGCCGCGGGCAACAGCTAGTATAAATATATGTTAGGTATAAGGATAAGCTCAATCTAAATAGAGGGCCATCTGCTACAATCTGAACACACTTCCTTGACTTCATTCACACTATTTCAGTAATCAATAAAACTCAAAGATGAACATAATTTGTCAATTGTATGAATATATTATGAATATATAGGTAGGTAGTTGAGTAGGAAGCTACTTGTCGACTTCAATAAAATTGTCCCTTTTCTTGTAGAGCAAATAAACGAAATTGCACAGTAACGGTTTCGACCTTTACTCAAGTACACAATGGTCGAACGTAGAGTAATACCTGCTCGCAATACGTGCTCTAAACTTGTATTAGAATATGGCCATGTTATGCTAATCTTTTCCCTTTTTATGACTGCAAAGGCAAAAAAACACGATGAAACCGAAAACAAATTATTTACAGATAGTTTTAGTACTAATTTTATTACAATAGCTTCTTAGGCTTCTAGCTTCTTCTTCTTAAGGAGTTTCTTAAATAAATATATTACTAGATGACAGAATTAAACATTTTTGAGTAGAATGGTAATGAATATTAGATTGAGGGCTAGAAAAGGAGAAAAAGTCTGAAGAAAGGAAAAGAAAACAGGCAGAGGGAATGATGGTATGACGACAGACAGGATATCATAAGAAACGCACTGTGCCGACACTGCTGACGTCAGCCAATGTCGAATAACGACTAAAGTTAGAAGAAACAAGAAACCTTTAAATTCTTACTAGTGTAGAAATCACAGACTATGCAAAAAGATGTAATAAGAGTGATCGCAGTCATCATCAAAAACGCCATTAGGTATTATAGACCTACATCATGTAGTACATGTAGTACATTACGTTTTGTTATATCATTATAACAAAACGTAATCACAAAGTCTCGTACAACTTAACTAAAACTAGTAATTGTTACTGCAATGCAATTTTATATAGATTGTCTTAGTCCGTCAAAAAACAGAATACCTACGAAGTAGTACTAAGCTTATGTAACTTGTATCAATTACATTTGTCGACGTAACACCTATTTTTCTCAATTATATCTTCTTTATGTAACAATTTTTTTGCTATATTACGCCGCACTATTTCTCAAATAAGAAACGTCATTATATTGACGAAACACCAAGAAATAGTACCGGATGTTGAAATACAACGGAATCTTCGAAGCGATCATTCATCGAGTTATATTTATCTAGGTTAAGATCAATCATTATTCTTAGTATACTTGGGAAATACCTACCATATTTTAAACACATGTTAGATATTATTAACAAATTACCTACTAGTAAGTGCATTTGTAAAACTGTCACCACCCGATCTTCTTCCCAGGTTGCTATAAAAGCAAGCTAAGGGATACTGTAAGCAGATAACATCCTCAGCGCAGCGTAGTAGACCAAAATCCTCCTAAAGAGGAAGAGGCCCGTGCCCAACAGTGGGACGTTAAAGGGCTTAGAAGAAAGTGGAGGGCTCTTTGCAGGCCTAGGAAGAAATGCGGTGATACTTGCAACCTTAATCTGTAACTAAACGAAAAATGTTGACTGTATCAAATATATTCAAATGAATGTCGTAATAAAATGCTGATCCTGAAAAAACCGAATATGAGTGGTTAAAATCGAGTTAAATCTCATTCGGCCCTTGCCTGCTGTTCCCACTAAAGCGTTCACTCTAGTCGATTACCTCGCCACATTCGCTATTCAGTCACGTCCCTCTAATAACCACTATTCGTCTTGATCTCCTTTTTATATTTTGTCATTGGCCAGCATCATTCTATCAAGCTCAAACCACTTATGTATTTTTCTTGTAAAAATTGCCTTCAATTTTTTACGGCTTTATTTTGCAAGGGATGGATTTGTTGACCCAAATAGATTTTACAAAAATTTAAAAAAAAATTTTATTACTATAAAAATATGTACAGGTTACTGTACATATTTTTATAGTCTTCTAAGATTAAAAATATAATGTTACTTGTTGGTCCTGAGCTTTATAATCTGTCGTCTCAGACGCACCAATTGTTTATGATTATACAAACAAATACAAAATGTACTGAACTTAAACAACAACTTAGGTTTTCCTTAGAATGAAATCAGTAAAATTTCTTCGCCTTAGTGCCAAACCAGTGACACGTCGCTTTATTTCAGTGGTACAGACGTCGATATGAATTTTTAGTGAATCATTGGGAATTACATTTTCTTTACAACTGACGTGTGAAGAATGACCCGTCGATGCAACAAAGACGGTTCAATGAATCTATTATATAAGAAAGGGTACTAAAAACATTTTAACTGAATTAAAATAAAAGGTCAACTTCAAGATTTCCGTCAACAGTTTTTGTCGCAATGATTCACAGAAATAAACTGACCGCGCGTCGTAATGTTGCGGAACTGAGTTGCAAATATTAAATTAGAATATTTCAACCTAAAATAAACACAATGTAAATTGAAGATTTGGCTCACGGCAATACGTACCACACACAGCTACGAGAGCCATTTCCTGAAATAATTAAGCCGCACCACTATTAAATTTGCAAACTTGATGCCACTCTCCGTCAGATCTGTTAAACATTCAACAACCTTGCTCTTCGCTGGCATACGAAAACAGATTAATCGCAAAATATACTTGAAAAATTAAATGTTAGTTTTACTACTACATTAAATAGAAAGCTTCTAACCGACATGCAAAAAAACACAAACCGCAATTACCATTCCAAGTCTCTAACGTAATTATACGCCCGAAATAACCTTGTTTCTAGTGTAGTATACTTATCATTGGATAATTTAGATCACAATCTAGCTGTGAATCTAGCTGCTCGTGTAAACGTTCAATCCAATTTATTTAGTAACAAGTGTAATTTTCCAATCTGTAACAGATTATACGCATTGAAGCGACGCATGTAATAGGTATTAATTTGATTGAAATTCGATAGTAAATTAAGTAAAGGGGCTATCAAGCAGTTAACATTGACCATGAATATAGGGTATAAGCAGAAATGATGATGTAGGCGGTTGGATTGCGAAGGCAAAGCGCGCATGGGTCGCTTCCGCCGGTGAGACGAGACTCCGCGGTTCATTGCAGTCCTACGCCGTTCAGCCGTGCGCGATGACATGCCGCGCCATACCCCCTTTACATAAAGCTCTTTACATACGCGATCGAAGCTTTCCTCGCACACATTAAAAGTTAAAAATTCGCGATTCGCGTGTGAAGTGTTTAAATACTGGAATTGTTTCTTCTTGTAAACAAATTGTTCGCTGAAAGAAAAATGTCGCGAAGGGGATTTTGTCACGTTCGTAGATAAATTTGAATTACAGTGTCAAAGCTTATCAATGTTGTCTATGTATATTACGTGTATTTTTGTATTTTTTTCGGATTTAACTGAAGAACTAACAATGATTTACAATATTTAAAAAAAGGAGTTTGTTAATCAAAAAGATAATGTATATAATTTTGAAAAACGTGCTCCAACTTTGCACATACAAATATTTGTATTTGCAAATTATGTATATTAAAAATGATTAATGATTATTTCAATAGAACTGACGTTGTCCCATGCTTAATTAACCTCTGGAAAAAAAAATTTGTACAAAGCTAGTAAAATTAATTGTACTAAATAATATTTAACCAAAATAGAAGTGGGTTATGATGCCGATTCATTCATAGTGCCAACAAGGATTGCAACACGATTGCGCTATTTCGCTTTTATTTCAGATATTTTAATATTTTGAAATATTTCATAACTTCTTACGTAAGTTCAGATGATTTATTTGTTAATTAAATGTAACTGCTATCGGCCATACGGTATTTCTAATAACCGTGACTATTTATATATTTCCTCATTCTTTATCATAAAATATTAATATGTATACTGTATAAATAAGGTACCTACATAATAATATCAAGGAATACCACTACAATAACACAAATAAATTTAAAACAATTAACAAATTGTGAAACTATCGGAATCCTCTTCAAACAAATTCAAAAATTACCAAATACGCCATATTATCAACTACATAATATGAATATTTGAAATATACGTAGATGAGATTTAAATCTTTAACATGCAACAAAAACAAAACATGCAACATAAATATGTCTTCTATTTTCTCCAGCCCATTATCGTCCCACTTTTGGGCACGGGCCTCCTCCACTTCGGGAGGGATTGGGTCTACTATGCCACTCTGACCAAAATGTGTTAGCATAGGGTTTATTTTCGAGGTTTACTCCCGACAGAGGATGTTATCTGTCTGTAAATTGGTAGGTGACACTTATATTCTTAATCCGTCACCACACTGATTATATTTTGATTTTATAAGGCATTCGTCAAGTGATTTTTTAAAACTATTTACTTTGCTTTGAATCAGAGGACAACATGATCCGTAAAATTTTCATAAATATAACGAGATTCTAGCAATCCGTCGGTCGTTCGTTTAAAGTTTAAACCTAAACCACTATATAAGTATAAATAAAATTTGGTCATAAAGTTTCTTGTCTGTTCTTTTACATAGGATTCCCTTTTGGAACATACGCTTAGCTTCTGATTTTTAAAAGAGCATGTTTATCTTGCCTATTTAAAATAAAAAATATTTGACTTTGAATGTATGAATGAATGAATGACAACGCTTTATTGTACGCCAGAAAATAACTTACAAATATTAATAACAATAAATCTTATATTAGGTACAAAAGGCGGTCTTATCACAAATATTGCAATCTCTTACAGACAACCGTGAAATGGAGTCAATTGAATTTAAGAGAGGGTATATTGTGGCGTACCTAAAACTTAAAAACAAACTTATATTACATTACTAAACAAAATACTTAAATATAGAGTTAAAATACCTTACTTAAACATACATACTACACATACATAATACATAACATACTTATTATAGCGACATGTAGTGTTATTTAAGGTTTTTCTTAAACGATGCTTTAGTTTGAGCACCCCTTATGGATTCTGGCAGCGCATTCCACAAGCGAGCTGCCTCAACTGCAAATGATTTACCGTTAAAGATTGTAGAATGAGCAGGTATAGTTAATACTCGGTTTTCCGATGATCTTAAGGGCCTACATCAATATTATCGTATATCATCGCCGACACGTACATATTAACACAGCCAGTAGGCACAGAAAATGAAGAATGAGGGATACTTTTCCTATTTACTCAAAATCTACTAAATATATTTTAATTCTGATTTACGTGTTTCTATATATAATAGTTACTTATGTTTTTAAAAGTATTTCATTAGTTAATACGCGATAATAGACCGACAAATGAAAAAAATAAAAAAATTTAGATTAGATTTTCTATCGAGAAAACTTTTTTCAATCGCGTTTCTGAGTTTATGCGATCCTAGATCATATATTGAAAAAACATATACTTAAAAATTAGAGCTCTAGTTATTCAATCTAAAGAAACAATGAAAACTTCGTACATAGAAAAATGCACGAAGCTATTTTGGTATCCTCTTAAATCCTTTGCATTTGTGTCATGGAGAAACTCGAAACGGTTTTTGAACGACTTTGGTACAAAGATAGTCTAAAAATGAGAAAAGAGAGCCACCTTGTGGTTCGAAACAATGTGTGATTTTAAACTTCACTTCGTACACTTGTATGAAGTCGCGAGCTAAGTATAGCTAGTTTATGATTAGTAAATAATACATTTTAATGCTGATTTATAGATACTATTGACGCCCTACGTATATTATGCGTAAACCAATTTACATTTGAATAGTCAATCAATGGTTTTGCACTCTGCGCTATTTCCGTCCGTTAATTTGGGTCACTACCGCCAAAAACTATAAACTGTAGACTATTACTAGTAGTCAAGATTTGAGGGCATCCATTCACAGATTTTGAAAATATAATATTCATAGTCTGTGAATTAATGTCCTTTAATCTTTAACGGTCTTATTCTTAATGACTTATCGGAGGTTTAAACGGAGGTTTTATCGGAGAGATAATAAACGTTTTAGCGTAAAAAGACTATTATGAAGAACATTTTTGACAATTTTCGCGAACCGATTTTAGCAAACTTTTAAACCTCCGATAAGTCATTATGAATAAGACCAAAAAAAATAAATAGAGGACAATAACAAAAAATTTACATATTCTTTTTGAAGTATCGAGACATATCTCTCTTTTAACAAATAACTGCACAAGGCATATGCATATTATGCATATCCAATAATCATATTATGTATTATCTTTACTAGTTATTAAACAAAGTCGTTATTTTTGTATGTATCTCCCTATGTGAGCGTATATCTTCAAAACTACGCAACGGATTTTGATGTGGTTTCTTTTAAAAGATAGAATGGTTCAAGAGGATGGCTTTTTTGTATAATTTTTTAAGGTTTTGTGTATATCACGCGTATGAAGTTGCGGACGACATCTAGTATTATATAAATTATCAGATCTAATAACTGTTATTTGCAATAATACCGGGTTATATTCGAGAGGTAACACTTACAAACATATACAGGTACTGTAATGTTGTAGATGTTTGCAATCTGATCTTTGATTTCCTTCAGGAGTACCTCCGTAAAGCAGCTGTCATACTTGATACGTGCTCAACAGATCCTCGTCTAATTGATATAATCCAACAGTCACTTGAATAACTATCTCAAATTGCATACAAGCCACTTGATTCTTGACACCTACCTATATCATTTACAAGACATCATGATAACGTGGCATGAACATCGTTACATTACATTAGAGCATTAATACGAGTATAATAGGAGTTGACATCGTCAGACGAGATGAGCCACGCTGTAAACCTACAAGAGCATTTTCTTACTCATAGTGTGTACGGATAGTCTTTTAGTATGAATGTGACTTTTTTGTGTGGGGCTGAGGCTTATAGCGTATTTAAAAAAATTGCGTGCCGTACCCCGTTTTTTTAGATGCCCCATAAATTAATGGAGACAGAGCAAAATATTAAAATAAAACCTTGCCGCCCCTCGCGGCCTATAATCCTGGGTCATGGCCCCTATGATCCTAGGGTAAATATGCCTTTGGCTAGTTAGCTAGCAATAAAATTACGTTATAGTGTTTGTGTGCGTTACTTCGGCTCTTCAGACCTGGCAAAATCGCAGACAAAGAAAACTACATGAGTACCAACTCTTGTTGTAATAATGCTCTAAGGTAGTAAAACTATGATTAATTAGTATTTATTAAACAAATTAACTATTCTAGTGTAATGTTAGTTACACTAGTAATAATTGGACACAACACAAAGATTCAAATATCACAATTTACTTATCGAATATCTGTAAGGTTACCACTTAACCGTGGCGGTACCAGTCTGAGATTAAAGTTTGGCATAAAAAACTTAATTGTAGCGTCTAATTGAGAGACCTAAGTTATTTGATTTCCACAAATGACAATTTTTTATATAATTGTGTAAAAATTGTGTCTACTTGATTAAATGATTTTTCATTTCATTTTATTTCATTTCATTTCATTTATTTAGATTTTCTATTATTTTTGTTAGGTATGCTAACGGATACGTTATAAGCGAAAATGTATTTCCTATTGAACCACTCTATCTATTATTTAAAAAGTCCCTATCAAATCAATTTTGTTAAGCTCACATAGGGACATACAGAAAAAATTAACCTGGTTTTATAATAAGTAAGTAAATATTTATTATTACGCCTTCATGTTTCCCAAAGACTGTCTACAATTATGTACACTATAATCCATTACAGTGTTATATTCTGGAAGGATTTGCAGCTTTATTATAAATCTCTGAGGTTTGCATATTTTATTACGATGCTTCGTTCAATATACAGTTACATAATTATGTATGAATGCAGTCTAGTCTGTTATAAAATTTGAAAAGAGCTTTGTATATTGGAAAATAAAATATCATCTAGGCTCATTTTTAGGGTTCCGTACCCAAAGGGTAAAAACGGGACCCTATTATGTCCCTATGACTTCGCTGTCCGTCCGTCCGTCTGTCTGTCACCAGGCTGTATCTCAAGAACGGTGATAGCTAGAGAGTTGAAATTTTCACAGATGATGTATTTCTATTGCCGCTATAACAACAAATACTAAAAATAAAATAAAATAAATATTTAAGGGGGGCTCCCATACAACAAACATGATTTTTTTACCGTTTCTTGCTCTCATACAACAAACGTGATTAATTAAGTATTGTGTGTGTTGTTTGCTCATTTATTAATAACGTGCCTTATGTTGCATAGATAATGGTACGGAACCCTTCGTGCGCGAGTCCGACTCGCACTTGACCGGTTTTTTATTATAGTTTATCTGTTTCATGAACAAGTCCAATAACACTAATGTTTATGGCAGTTATTTATTTCGTACACTGTAGAAAACTGCATATGCAAAACAAAAATATACTGATATTGAGAGAAGTTGCTAACCAACGAATTGCTTACTTAAGACGGGACGATACCAAATTATGCTCCGTACAAAAGTATGGGTATCGTACTTCCACTTTTTCTTCGCGAAAGTTAAACCGATTTTAATAGTTTTTGCGTTATATTATAGATAAAGAGTATATCTATGCTTCTATCACTTTCTTTTTTTCTAAACATAATAACTAAAAGAAATATGACGATCCGAAAAACCCACATTTTTCGGTTTTCTTTAGATAAAGTTGCAGCGTCTATCACACAAATTTGGTAAAGTTTTACCACAAAAGAAAGTGATAGAAGCATAGATATATACTCTTTATCTATAATATAACGCAAAAACTATTAAAATCGGTTTACTTTCGCGAAAAGAAAACGGACGTACGAAACGTCTTTTTTCAAAGAATTTGTAGGTAAAATCCGCTTCATCTATATTTGTCCATTTTAACGCGGCGCTATAGGGATAGTAATACCTAAAGCAAATACCTAAATGAGGAGTACAGTTCCCCTATTAATCGGGTACATTTCAAAGCCTAATTTAGTTCAATAGTTTTGAGCAGGGTAATTAATTAGAAATCAATCTTAATACGTTCAGTGCGGCTAACGCTTATGCGCGTTTTTCTGATTTTCACCAAGTGCGGGCCGACGCGTATACGCGTCCATACAAAAAAAAATCTGTAGGCAAGCGGGGTGCGCCGCACCTGTGCGTTTATAGCGTGTATTCTGGGTGTCTATTGTTTCGAAGCGGTCGTAAAATGTGGAATTGTAAAGGAGACTACACACTAGTCAGGTTTCTGCTACGAATCTTGCAGGGGAGGGGGGGGGGGGCTGGCGGCGACGACAACAATAACCTAATTTAGTACAATAGATTATTGAAATAATTTTATTATGACTCGCTCTTTTAACTAAAGTAATAGGTAGTTTTAGTCTATTTATAAATGGTGTCTATTACGAGGCGGGCGAAGAGTCGTAAATTAAAAAAAATTAAGAATAAAAGGGCTTTCGGGAGAAGGTACCTTTACTATTACTGTTTTATTAAGGTATAACTTACTATTTTAACAAAACCGAACGAAGATATATTATGGCGTAAACTTCACAAAATCTCTTACAAATAAACACTAGTGTGGAAGCACCTTTATCCATCCAACACCTTTATATGACCCGTAATTGTTATATGATAGTCATAAAACTCGAAAGTTACCGAACGCGCATAAGCGTCGGCCGCACTGCGGGAAGGTAAAAGACAACGCGCTATAGCGTCCAGCCGCACTACGCGAGTTTTCTATGAACGCATATAAGCGTTCTTAGCACTACGCGAGAAATTTTTTGAACGCACATACGCGTTTTCAGCACTGGGCGAATGACTCTTTTAATAGCATTGGCTATAAATTCGCAAATTATTCAGCATTGAACGCGTTAAGATGGGTAAAAAGATCAGTCTAACGATTCTATAATAAAGAATATATTACTTCGGGATTGAAAAAGTACAGTTTAGCTTAAATTAAATAAGACTTGAGCACCATCTGCTACAATCTAAACATGCTTCTTCATTTATATTCATACATCTAGTCAAGCACGAAGGTTATAACCGTCTACTCACCTAACCTTTATGAAGGACATTATTTATTTAAAAGATCGAAGTATGTCTTTGTCTGCATATATTAACAACTATTACTTTACTCTAGCTGTGCCCTGCAGTGTTACCCGCGGCAAAGAGGATGAAAACTACATTAGAAATTTCCATTTACCCCACGGTAATACCGCATATTTTCGGGATTAAAAGAAGTTTATATGTTTATCTGGAATGGAAGCTAACTTAGTACCTAATTTCATTCCCATCCGCTCAGGTGTTTAAGCAAAAAGGAGTAACAAATCATATTTTGAACCTATATTATGTTAATCTTTTTTATATTAAGCTACATCAGTACCAAATTTCATTCAAATCATGAAAAGAACGAAGAAATAGCAAGCATACACACACACGCATACAAACCATCACATTTATAATATTAAATAATATTTTTAAAACCACCATAGACTTTTATCATAAGGTCAAGGTTAATAAGGTAACCTTCACCTATTTTGCCACTAATAGAACCCAATAGAACTACATTAAACTTATCAAAGGTCACAAACTTTGTACGAATAGGTACCAACTGTACTTACAGATCTCAATTTCAAAGTTTTATTATACCAATAAAATTTCTTTTGCTGTTTATCTTTGTAAGTATAGATATCGAATAATAATTTTTTTTTGTTTGTTTTTGGGAGTACAGGTTAATCAAATAACTATTAGATTGACCCGTTCAACCAATAAATAAATAGTGTGTTGGTATTTTCGATTCTAAGGCATCATGAGGTATAGTTCAGGTAATTCAAGACTTAATTCCTATATTCAAATAACAAACAAATAAATTCAAATTCAAATAAAAATAACAAACAAGCCAACTACGAGTTCCAGTTGGTAGGGAAAAGTCACTTGCTTCTCCGTCTTCGAATAGTTAAAATCATAATTTCAATTCGCAAAAGGAAAAGATTTTTAATACAGAAAATAATTAGAATAATTGGCTTATTTATTTATCGTATAATCGAATGTTCCTGTCATGTTAAGCTCATTCCGTATCAAACAATTTTGCATGCCAATAAATAATGTATTCACGTGAGAAACCACATTTCACAATTGACATGGAGCGAGGCTCGATTAAATTCAATAATGAGTGGTTTTGTGGTGACACTAATTGGGGGAATGACAAACATCCTCTTATCAAAACACTGAATACAACTACAACTAAATTATGTTACAATCACTATTTCGTTTAGAAAGACATTTTATCTTTGAAGTCTCATAGCCAAATCTATATTATAAACTATATATATACTATAATATTATAATAACTTACAACCGGCGGGCATGTATGACCAGATGTATGAGTGTGGATGAAGCCAAAGAAGTATGCTTCGATCGCAGCAGATGCCGCTCTATAGTCTCTGCCTACCCCCATGGGAAAAAGGCGTGATGTTATGATGATGATGATGATATTATAATATTACTAGCTGACCCGGCAAACGTTGTTTTGCAATACAAAAAAAAAATTTGAAAATTAGATGTTGGCCGATTCTCAGACCTACTGAATATGTATGTAAAATTTGAGAAGAATCGATCAAGCCGTTTCGGAGGAGTACGGTAACTAACACTGTGACACGTGAATTTTATATATTAGATAAGAATAAAGCTGAAGAGTTGTTTGTTTGAACGCGCTAATCTCAGGAACCACTGGGCCGATTTGGAAAATTCTTTCAGTGTTAGATAGGGCATTTATCGAGGAAGGCTCTAGGCTATATAACATCACACTACGACCAGTAGAAGCGAAGCAGTAGTGAAAAACGTTGCAAAATAGGGGAAAATTTTCTAAATCCCACGCGTATGAAGTTACGAGCAAAAGCTAGTAGACAATATATTTGTATTGACAAATTTGATGAACTGCTGCTTGAAATGGTTATTTTTAACGGAATTAGACGTGTAAGCACCTACTGATTTCGTCTTAGTCTGTAAGAAGGGATTTTATTCGAATGAAAGTATCAAAAAATATTATAAGTATTTATTGACACTTTCATGTAATTACTAAGTACACAGTATTGTAAGTATAAATCAAAGTTTTACTTTTATAACCTAGCTTAAAAATATTTGAGTATTACAGAATCTTTATATTAAGTGGGAATTAGAGAAGTTTCTCTTTAATTTTGACAAAATCAAAAGAGTAATAATATCTTAGGTTTATGTCTCTAACCAACAGAGTTACTTTTGACAGATATTTTTTCCTTTCGACAGACTTTTTTTTGTTCTGTCATTGTTAGGACAAAAAGATACAAATATTTACCTACTTAAAAAGGTTTTTATTTCCGCGTAAGAGAACAAAATATGTTTTACAACTTGGCATCACCTACTAAGAGCTTTGCAAAAAATTTCCGGCTGTGTACATAACAATATTTTTACGGATATTTGCTACGCATGTGTAGGTTTTGTTATTTCTTAATAGAAACTTATATACCTGGGCTGGCTCTTACAGCACCCTGGGGAAGAAATGGAGACACTTGTATTCTAAATCCGTAATCATACGGATATTCTTAACCGCATCTAGTATCAAAAACATATAAGCATAGAAATATTGCTCACCATGGAACTAGATGAAATGACCATATGTATTTAAAAATGCCGTACCTTACCGTACATATTTATTAATTATTTATTTAATCCGTCACCGCACGGAGATTTTTGCATAAGAACAACTATTTATAGAATCTTAGTCCACTATATGCTAAAAGACTTATCAATAAATGTAAAATACCCCTACTTACCACATCTAGATAGATAACATATTATATTTTAACATAATTAAGTTTCTATACATGTTTAGCTACATGCCCTATTATACTATATTTGTAGAAAACAATAATTTGATTTCAAATACGTGACAATTTAATATTTTACAAACATTATTTTCTGTTGACGTTCAATGACCTCTAAATACTTAGAGGTCATTGGTCGTAACAATAAACAAGTACAGCCATAATACCGTTTAATACTAAGTTCGAATAATTTCATGAATGTTGTTTTATCCGCATTTACTTTTTTTATACCAATTCACCGTTGTAGAGAGTTTTTAGTTGTTTTTTTATTACACGCTTTATATTAGCTTAACTTGTATGTTTGTTTGTATGTTTGTTTGTTTGTATGTTTGTAACCGACTCCTTTGGACGCTATTTTGACCCACTTTAAACGGTCAGATTCTATTCAAATTTTGCACACCTGTCAAAGACCGATGACAATGCAATAATTCGATTAAATAAAGCGTGTTTTTTAGTTTTTTTAAACTATTATTATTTTATTGAGGAACGTGTCTGTTGACAGTTTTTATTTTTTAATTTATAGTATAGAGTTAACTGTCGCCTAAAACATCTGCTATCTGCTTATATTATCGGTAATACTTACAGTAACTTACAGTACAAATAAATAGAATAATAATCTACTTAGTTTAAAAACTAAAAAACACGCTTAAATATCCTGAATATTTTTTTAATGATTGCATTGTCTTTGTCATCAATACTCAATTCTATGCTACCTACTTACAAAACGTTGACAGTTTATGTTGTCAGAGACATAAGTTTCTGTTGTCACATGTTATCACAATCGTAGTTAATACAAGTAAACAATCACTAAGGATACTGGCAGAGTCGCGACTTAAACACTACGATAAGTCGCTTCTAAAGAAGCCATCAAACAAGAACAAGAACAAGTAAACAATTATGATATTTTACCTGATTCTATAAACAAAGCGTTTTTATGTGAAATTATCTGATAGAATATGAAAGACATACGTAGAAACACAATAATCTTGGTGAGTCTACTCATATACAATTAAACTATTACGTGTATAATTAAAAATACAAGTGTGGTCGTAGTGATACTTCAACATGATATTCTAGTAATTGTGATAAAGGAATTGGGATCATTCTTTTAAATTATTGCATTGTCATCGGTCTTTGTTGGGTGTGCAAAATTTCAGATCAATCCGTTTACTGCAAGTGGCTGAAAATCGCTTTCAAAGATTCCGTTACACAGATTAATACATTGATAGATACATACCAAACTTATAAAAGCGTGTTAAAAATAGAATCATTTGTGTGATTTTTCTAATTGTCATACAAATGTTTGTACTGCGTCTGGGTGTTTCTGTGTATTATAAGTATGTATTTACAAAACAAAAGTAGTACATATATATGTATATGTATTCTATCCGTATTCTGGTACCCATAACACAAGCATATAAGCTTAGCTTGGGACCAGAGGACGTTGTGTGAAATGTCCATGAATATTAAATTCTTTTTATTTACGAGTATTTTCTATTTTTATTTAAAGATGATGGTAGTCTTTAATTAAGTATTATGTAGAGTCACGTTCTATATACAGGCAGAAAAAAATATCCCGTTTTTGTAACATCTTTCACTAATGTTTCGCTCCTATTCATCGCAGCGTGATATTATGTAGCCTATAGCTTTCCTCGATAAAACTTTCTAACACTGAAAGAATTTTTCAAACTTTTCCTGAGATTAGCGCGTTTAAACAAATAAACATATTCTTCAGCTTTTTATTATTAGTATAGATTTATTTCCTTTTTAATCTAACCCAAATCAACAGCAATGAAATATATCTAATATGACGGGCCTCGTGGTGGAGTGGTTTATATAACGGACTGCCAATCATGAGGTCTCGGGTTCGATTCCCGGTCAGGACAATCATTTGTGTGATGTTTTTAATTGTCATACAAATGTTTGTACTACGTCTGGTTGTTTACTATGTATTATAAGTATGTATTTACAAAAGAAAAGTAGTTTATGTATTATATCCGTATTCTGGTACCCATAACACAAGCATAATAAGCTTAGCTTGGGACCAGAGGACGTTGTGTGAAATGTCCATGAACATTTATATTTATATTTATATCATAGTAAAATTATTAAACTACTTATAATAAACTAGCTGTTACCCGCGACTCCGTCCGCGTGGAATTTGGAAACTTTTTTTTTCGCAATAAAAGCGTCCTTCCTCAGGGTCTGAAGATTGTCTGTGCCAAATTTCATTAAAATCGGTTGAGAGGTTTAAGCGGGAAAGCGTAACAAACAGACAGACAGACAGAGTTACTTTCGCATTTATAATATTAGTAGGGATTAACATTAAATCCGAATATAAAAAACAAATAATTTTTTTATAATAACGTGATGAACCGGTTCTTGTATTTAATTTAATTATTCAGTGTTTATTAAACAAAGGTATATCTAATAATATGTTAATAAACTTCTTAATTTCAGTTTAATTAAATAATCGCGGCAAGTATGTTGTGTTTTCCGAACGATAAATTTTCTCGTGTTAACGTTTGGTGTTATAGGTTATTTTCTCGTAAAACTTGACAATTATGGAATCAATATTAGGGTTCCTTTGTTAACAGTAACTTTTGTAACTGTTATACATCGGTAGAACCCTGCCCTGGATATTCCTCAAGTAAGATTTAGCTTTCTTTATTTTCGACGGACTTCGTGGTGGAGTGGTTTATGTAATGGACTGCCGATCACGAGGTCGCGGATTCGATTCCCGGTTGGGACAATCATTTGCGTGATATCTATAAATGTCATACAAATGTTTGTACTGCGTCTGGGTGTTTTCTATGTATTATAAGTATGTATTTACAAAAGAAAAGTAGTATATGTAGTCTATCCGTATCTGGTTGCCATAATACAAGCATAGAAATATAACTTACTTTGGGACCAGAGGACGTTGTGTGAAATGTCCTGAATATTTATTATTATTTATGAATTCCTTAAATTTTAATTAAAATGTTGCCATTTTGTTACAACATCTCCCTCTCTCTTTCTCCAGCCCATTAACATCCCACTGTTGGGCAAGAGCCTCCTCCACTTTGGGTAAAACCAGGACCAGGCGTGCTGACCAGAGGTGTTGGCATAGGGTATAGTTTCGAGGTTTCCGTCTCTCACAGAGGATGTTATCTCATAACAATATCTCTTAGCCGGTTCTTACAGCACGTTTGGGTTGAAAATAGGTGACACTTGTGTTCTTAATCCGTCACCACACGGACTATTATATATTTGTATATTATATATTAATACTAGCTGACCCGGCAAACATTGTTTTGCCATACTAAAAAAAAATTTTTGAAAAATAGATGTTGGCCTATTCTCAGACCTAGAAGATATGTACACAAAATTTCATGAAAATCGGTCGAGCCGTTTCGGAGGAGTACGGTAACTAACACTGTGACACGTGAATTTTATATATTAGATTTACTTGTCATTACCAGTTTTTCTTAATATTCTCTAACATTTGCGTGATGCTTTTTTAAAATTAAACCACTTTTTACGGATTTAGACGATTCGGAGACTTTGCAGTCACCATGGTCACGGGTGAGACTAAGTTACTGACGTCGCGTCGGGATAAAGTTACTCAGTAAGACTCAGTGCCGCACAATGCTGACGCTTAATTGGAACGTGAATTAGTTTTAAAATGCGCCAGCAGAGTGCGCAAAGTTCAGTGTTGAAAAAAAAATTCTAAAATAAACATTGTATTCACATTATGAGTGTGGAATATAAAAAAAGTCATTGTTTATACCTTCATCCATACTTATATTTATTTATTTTTTAACACAGCTTGAATTAACTTTGAATATTCTAATTTTTTCTTACCGACAATACAGTACACCTGTATTGTCGGTAATAAACTCTACTAATCTATACAATGACATTTTGGGCGTGGGCCTCCTCCACTCCGGGAGGGTTTTTGGTAACCAAACTATTCCCAGCGAGTTGAGCGAGATATTTTACTATTACATAAAATATTTTCTAATTTTATTGTTCTTGAGCTGGCTATTAGAATTCTGGGAATAAATTGGGTGGTGACACTTGTATTCTCAATCCTTCATCACACGGAATACCTAGTATGGGCTAGAACTAAACACAAAAATATATATTTCGTCCATAGTACTAACGTATGTTTTTGTGTATATTTAGTCATAATATATAGGAAACACCCAACTGCAATTTAATTTTCATAATTTAAACATTTTCCCTGAATGGAACTAATTGCAAATATTAATGACTTATTATGTGTCACTATTCAAATGCATAGTTTAAATTATTATGTGCATAACATAACAGAACTAGTTCAGTGACTTCTATGTAAACTAGGTGAAACTAATCAGTCATGGTCATAAGAAATTTTCACTAACATCATTTTGTATTGTCCATCCATATTTAACACGAGAAAATTTTATCGTTCACACAGCACAACATACATGCTGCGATTTTAGAATTAAACTGAAATAAAGAGTTTATTAAGATATTTATATTCCCTTTGTTTTATAAAAACTGAATCATTTAATTATCATTACAAAACAAAGTTGTATAGTAGTCCAACAACGCAACTTCGAACGCGAGGAGTTTTGAAACCAAACTTTAGCAATATATATGAGTACAATAAGCCATCTTCTTGAATGAATCTATGTATTAAAAGAAACCGCATCAAAATCCGTTTCGTAGTTTTGAAGATATAAACTCACATAGGGACATACATACAAAAATATTGACTTTATTTTATAAAAAGTAAAGATACAATAACTGGGACATAGTCTTAGTGAAATAAGCTTTTGTACTGTCGACTTACTAGGATTCTTAATAGGATTACTGTCTCTTCAAGTTTTGTTATCAACACTGTCAAATGTACGCTTATACTCGTATCAACACAATCTCATTAAAAAATATAGCCCTTCATCTTACATGAATACTTAACATAATATGTGTCTATTTCTGTCACTTATCTGGATATTTTAATCTCGGATAAGTTAGCTAAGCCGCTGCAAAAACATTTTATTTAATTTAGGAAACTAGAAATATTTGTCACAGAGTTAACAATAGTAGTTATATATGTTAAAACAGTATAAAAAACATACGGACGAGTTGAGAACCTCCTCCTTCATGATATACCTACCAATCATCATCAGTATCAATGCATAAGGTCCAAGCTTCCCTGTTGTATGATACCACTCATTTAAAGCAAGATTAACTAAGTTTCTGTTGCCGTTATAACAATAGAGGCGCGACTCATTTGTTTAAATAAAATTACTTTTTACGGATTTAGACGCGTGTATTTGTTTTAAATTTTTGTTTTAAATTTTGGCCCGAAGTTTCGGAGACTTTGCAGTCACATGATCACGGGTGAGACTAAGCTGTAAAGTCTCCTAAACTATCAGTTATTACAGGGCTTACCCACATTCAAGGCCAAAATTTAAAACAAATACACGCGTCTAAATACGTAAAAATTAGTTTTATTAGAAATATCGTGTGTCAAAATTTTAAACTTAGCCTTTTATAGAGCCCGACGACAGACAGACGGACAGACAAGTCCCATTAATAGGGTTCTGTTTTACCCTTTGAGAACGGACCCCCATAAAAAGGAAAAGTAGAAAAAAAAATCTTGAAAGTCACCATTGAAAACACTAGTATAGAAGTAGCACTTTGCTTTGTTGTATAACATTTTGTAGTTTGTTACTGGAACAGTGAATTTAATCCTATTACCTAAATTCAAAAGTGCTTCTGTAGAAATACGAATTGTTATGCAACATCGTTGGGAATAAAACTCAATAAAGCTTTGTTATGCGGACTCTTTTTATGCACCTGAAGACTATTTTTATTTGTAATCTAGCTGTTGTCCGCGACTGTGCGTGTTGGTACTTAGAAAATTTTCCTCATGTTTGCAACATTTTTCACTGAGGCTTCGCTCCTATTAGTCGCAGCGTGATTTTATGTACCCTATAGCCTTCCTCGATAAATATACTATCCAACACTGAAAGATTTTTTTATGTCAAACCAGTGGTTCCTGAGATTAGCGCGTTCAAACAAACAAACAAACTCTTCAGCTTTATAATATTAGTATGGATACGGCTCATTTGAATAAACAAAAGCAGCATAAGCAGCTAGTCTAATTTCAAATCATAATGTCCAACCTCTATATTAATAATCAGATGCTGTTCGTTGAATAAGGCAATTTAAGCGTGTATGCCTTCCATTAAATTGTGTTATCAATGTGTGACCAACATCGTAAATGCTTTCGGAGCAAAACGCTAATTATCCACATTGTTGGATGATATACGAGAAATTATAAACTAGATATTTCATTTTAATGTTTTGGTGATTTTTAACACGCTTTTATTAGCTTCATGCGTATTTATCAATTATTAGATCTATCTCTTTAAAGAGATAATAATAATATGATCTACCTAATATATTAATCAATGTAACGGAATCTTTGAAAGTAATTTTCATTCACATGCAGTAGTCATATTAATCAAAAATTTTGGACACAATATTAAGGAGCGATTCAGAATTTTCAAGCGTAGTTTTAATTTCTGAACTCTGCAAATTATTATAGTTTCACCAGCCATGGCCTGCAATTTCACTTGTTATTCACAGTTGATAAGCAAGAATTAAATTGTGAATTTTAGTATCTTCCTAACAATTTTTTCCTAGCAATTAAAAAACCGAAAATCAGCTCAATCGGACTAGCTGTTTTCGAGATAGAGCGAGATGAATAGCACGATTAAAGTCTAAAAGGTAGTTAGGCACAAAAATGAATTCAAAGGTATATCAAACAGTAATTCAAAATACAAATATGTGTTATTTCTTCTTAAAATTCTTTAAAAAGCTGGCCTTCTAATCACTTAGGAGAATCTTAAACATATAATCATTCTTAAATTCTATTCTACAGTTTCCGTGATTCAGATTTAATAGTACAAGTACTATTCGTGTGGTGATGGATTAAGAATACAAGTGTCACCACCCCATCTCCTCCCAAGGGTGCTGTAAAAGTCAGCTAAGGGATATTGCACACAGATAACATCCTCTGTGAGAGACGGAAAACTCGAAAATAAACCCTGCACCAACACGTCTGGTCAGCGCGGCACAGTAGACCATAATCCCTCCCAAAGTGGAGGAGGCCCGTGCCCAATAGTGGGACGTAAATGGGCTGGAGAGAGAGTATAAGTACTTATGGAGCTGAAAAATGTAGGCCATCAAGTTTGACATTTATTTGACATCTATTTCAGGACAAATCATGACGTAATGACGCTTTGTATGGTCTAGTACTAGTAGGTACAGAAATCATATAGGCTTTAGTATTTTGCGAAACAAATGTCAGTACACAGTCTTTGTTATTTTTTGTGTTTGAGTAGTATTTTGAAGTATTTTCGACATTGCAAGGCTTTTAAGTTTAAAATTAAGCGTTAAAAAGTTTATTTATGGTAGGTATTTTATACCACGGCTTAGGATTTCCTAAATGTACTAAGCTTAAACCTACCTAAATATACTACACCGTTACTAAATTTTGCTTACTTGCTTACAACAATACGTGTACCGTATATAATATCTCTCTCTCTCTCTCTCTCCAGCCCATTTACGTCCCACTGTTGGACACGGGCCTCCTCCACTTTGGGAGGGATTATGATCTAATGTGCCGCGATGACCAGGCGTATTGGCACAGGGTTTATTTTCGAGATTTCCGTCTCTTACTGAGGGTGTTATCTGTGCAATATCCCTTAGCTGACTCTTACAGCACCCATTTCAGGAGATGAGGGTGGTGGCAGTTGTATTCCTAATTCGTCACCACACGAAAAAAAAGTATATTTATATAATATAGTAGCCGTCAATTAAGCTTTTTGTAGAGTCGACTTCTCTGTTAACAATGATCAGAAAACAATATGCAAACGTTCTTTTCGATGTAAGATACCCCTTAAATATTGTTTCCTAAAGTTTACTTAACAAAAAATAATCGTAAAGCTGTGTTTCCAGGCTCAGTAGGTAGGTAGGTAGGTACCTACTAGAAATTTGTGTTAAAAATTATCAATAGCTCGGAGGTTTACAATCGATATAAATTAAAAAGTAATCGATTTAATACATGTACCACGAAATATAACTGTTAATATGCCGTGTATCTATTGATTTAGTTAGAAATTATCATTAGCTTATTGTTAGTCAAAACAAGTTTCTAGAAATTATTCTCAAAACTAACTAGAGTTATGAATAGTGTATGAAATGTTAGTCATTGTTCTATTCTGGCTACTAAATCTATTTTATATGCAGTTGACAAACAGTAGCTCTCTTCTAAATCGTAATATACAATGTCTAACACAATATTTCATTTCAAAATAATAATGAATAAAATAATTAGGTTATTCACGTTTCATATTTACAACCCATAAAATATGTCCAACTATAAGCATTGTTCGATTTTCAAAACGTGAAATTCGAAATTTATTCCCTGAGGATGTTTCTATTCGACGGGCCTCGTGGTCTAGTGGTTCATATAACGGACTGCCGATCAAAAGGTCGCGGGTTCGATTCCCGCTCGGGACAATCATTTGTGTGATTTTTCTAATTGACATTCAAATGTTTAGGCTGCGTCCGGGTGTTTCTATGTATTATAAGTATGTATTTACAAAAGAAAAGTAGTATATGTATTATATCCGTATTCTGGTACCCATAACACAAGCATATAAACTTAGCTTGGGACCAGAGGATGTTGTGTAAAATGTCCATGAATATTTATTTATTTATTTACATACAAATATTGTGCGTTAAGTGTTAACCGTCGCTTAATAAGCTTTAAGTATTTGCAGAGTTCTCATTATTTTGCTAATTACGAGTATATGACAGTCGTGAAAAATTTGACTGATAGATTTCGTTACGTTTGACAGTGTCCAAAATGCCGTTGCCGACCGCGTACATTGTTCACACATCAGTATACCTCACGCTTACTATATTTACAATACATGAACATAATTATGTCTCGCCTTGATCTTACACTGACAGATAAATTTTGATTGTATGACGTCTGACGAGCTTGTATACTACTTAAGAACGGTAGATACAATTCTTTGTAAACTAATTATAGGTGATTACCGTAAATATTTCTTTTCTAACATTAGTGATAGTTTTTTTAAACACAACATCTTCTCGGTCTTAATGTCAGGCATTAAGGCTGCCTTTATACATTACTAGCTGACGCCCGCAACTTTCGCGTAGAATTTTAAAACCAAACTTAATAAAATTATAAAAAAGCCATCCTCTTAAACCACTCTAACTATTCAAAATACCGCATCAAAATCCGTTGCGTAGTTCAGGAGATATAAGCTCATATAGGCTCAAAAGTCGTTATTTTGTTGATTAAAATAAATAAATAAAATAAAGAAATATTAGTTTATGTTTTCTTCTTTGCGTGTTTCTTCTTCGCCGCAACTGGGTCATGGAAAATATTGGCTTATGTTAATGTAAGTAATAGATGATCGATGAATAGATGATCGATGATAGAGGTATAGAATAAATATTAGCCCTGTTGATATACGATTTGAAACAATCTACAGTTATTTAGATAAATATGTAAAAAAAGACAAAAAGTTTTCGACAAGTGCAATTGCAAAAAATACCTAGAGTTAAAAACTACTTCGCAGATTCCAAACGCAGCTATTTTAGTGTTAAAATCTACACACTATAGTCATGGCAGCATCAATTAGTAATTAAATAAATTAGTCATGCAAATGTTAGAAGAAAACATTACCTGAAAGGAATTTAGTAAGGTTGTGTTGGTATAGGTATTTATTGGAAATTATCGTTTTAGCGAAAATGATAATCACACACTTACAAAACACGTTCAGGGCTAGTCGTTGTCAAGTTGACCTTCAAACACAAAACAGCTGTTCAACTTGAATGTCAAACAATATTTATTTTTAGATTTAAATCAGTGCCTGAATTAACTACACTGTTATATAATTATTACAAGTATGTTGCCAAGGAGAATGTGAGGTTAAGTTAATAGGTAATAAGTAGAATTTACATTTTTAAGTTAATAATCCCAGATGGTGTGTTGACGTTTAAAATTGAGGATAAGTAATTTTAGTTAAATCGTACCTACTTCATAGAATAATGACGTTTCATATGACGTATAGCCTGTATCATAGAATTTTTCAAATCGGACCAGAGATTCCTGAAATTTGCGCGTTCAAACAAACAAATCAGCTTTATAATATTAGTATAGAAGTATAAGATTATGCGTAGATAAATGAGTAAACGATTTTGACTTTGACTTTAACATGATCTATTGCTCTAAATCTCTCCGAGTGGTGACGGTTTAAGAAAACGGGTGTCACCGCCCCATCTCTTCCCAAGGGTGCTGTAAAAGTCAGCTAAGGGATATTGCAGACAGATAACATCGCTGTGAGAGACGGAAAACTTGAAAAGAAACCCTATGCCAACACGTCTGGACAACGCAGCACCCCATAACCCCTCCCAAAGTAGAGGAGGCCCGTGCGCAACAGTGGGAAGTAAATGGGCTGGAGAGAGAGTGCTCAAAAACGTAAAGTCCACCATTGATCAGTCACGCATCGCCTATTAAATAATTTATCTTATTTTTGCTTAAGGTTTAATTACAATAATTATCAATAATATAATCCGCATCGAATCTAAACACTTTCGATTTATATCTCATTACACTTCATTGCCAACGTAATTTGAATAATGCTGTAACAGTATCGATTACTTGGGCCCTGATTTAATCTATAAATAACATTTGAAGTTCAAGTTTAACAGCATATTGCCTATTTCAGAAGGTCACCTTAAAACATTTCGATCCCAAAGTTGTGTTTGATTGCGTATAAAAATCTTGTATGTGGTGGGATTATACCTACCGGCTGTTAAATAGATCCCATCAAAAACAGAAATGTGAAAAGAAAACGAAGTTCCATGAAAAGAAATTAATAAATAAATGAAACTGTTTAAATGAGATCTATATAGTTAGTTTAATGGTTAGTCAGTTAGTCAATAGTCAGTCCAGAAATTTAAAAGTTGCTCGAAGTGGTTACACGTTACTGCACGTCAGTTCTGTTCCTTGAACGTGGTCTAACACGCTACCGCATGTCTAGATAATTCTAAATAATATGAATTTTAACTAGAAAGATACAATAGGAATAGAGTTTTCAGCCACCATGGTACTGGTACTGGTAGGTCTTATTCATCTTAAAAATGAAACTGTCTGCAGTCCTGGTCCGTGCCCAATAGTGGAAAAAAATGGAACAAAATTCAAACTACTTTCACTTACCATAATAATTATATTCTCCAAATCATCCTAAATATATAATGAATTATTATGATTCAATTTATATCGCTCGTGAAACGATATATTTCAAAGTCAATATTTATTTTAACCCTTACAAAAAGGATCCTGACGCTCCATCATTTAACCCTGTGACCTTTGCTTATAGAGCATGAAATTAAACTCTGTTCATTTTGGTTAAAAATTTTATGTTAATGATAAAGCTACCTATAATATATTATCGCAAAAGGAACATGTTTTTTTGGTCGTATTGGTAAACAAATATAAAATTCAATATAGTATTAAATATGTTATCAATTATAATCAGCTGTGTTATTCTTGGCTAGAAGTGGACTGCTTATTGAGAGAGCTCGTTGAACTTACTGTCCTTGTCAAAAGTAAACTTCGATTTCTATAAGTTAGCATAAGGAAATATTTTTTATTTTTTTTTTATTTTTATTTATTGAACGGCTTTGTCGCTGTGCGACTATATCGCCCCGTTAAGACAAATCAACAACATTAACAACAACATAAAAAATTACAATGCAAGAAAAAATAATACAACATGCTAACTACTACATTGATCCATTATTGAAATTAGAAAAATTAAATAGAGAACAATTAGCTAAACTACTTCCTAACTTACACACTATCCAGTCTATACACATTGAAATAGATAGGCATTTAACACAATGGTACCAATTCTACGTGCACAACTAAACTTAACTAAAAAATTAAAACAGCGATACTGTATTTTGATTAATTATGTATTTTAATATAATTTATTACGTTGTGCACATTTTTATTAATTAAAATCGTTAGTTTATAATATGCTGATTTTCTTATAAAAAGTTCTGTTAACATTGTCGAATTGTGTTATTTTGTCTTTGTTATTTGTCTAATTTTTAATTTTTAGTTAAGATAGATAAGCACGTAGAATCGGTGCCAAATGAGTCCCAAACTAAACTTAACTCTTGGATTGTGAAAATCAAATTACTATTGTATAAATAATAATAATATTATGTGAATGTTTCTTTATTTATTTTATTTGTTATTATTTTGTTCTGTTAAGTGTTTGTTTTTTTTTAATTGTTTTTATATTATGAGTGAATGTGTTTTATGTTTTTAGTAATCTTTTAAAAATGTAAATTAGAGAACAATGAATGAATATATTATATAAAAAATCTCCCATACTTCAAACATAAATGTAAACAGATGCACAGATGTAAACAATCAAGGAATAAAAAGCTCTCTATTTGTACCTACTACAAAAGCTTGTTTAAACGTTTTTTACCATGGAGACAATGGTAAGCTGATTGCATGAAATGAAGTGTATGCTATGTATGTGTATATCAAAATCCATGTTACGTAAATATTCACTATAAAGAATGCATAGAGAATACGCGTTCATATTTCCGATACCAAATCATTAGTAAATATGATGAAACTAAAAAGGAAACGATATTACTAAAAAATGCAGTTACAAAACTGTTACTGTACACCAGGGGTTTTTTTTTGTATTTCTCTCCGCCCTATTGGGCCATGGTGTGTGCCCTGAGCCTTAACATGAACCGGCAAGGAGGTACACCACGGGTGACTAATAGGATGATCGCGATTGACCGGTCGATCGCGACTATTAGTCTAGTCTAGTCGATCCATAGGATTCTTTAAGGTTGGAAACCTCCCACTACAAACCTGATTATTCTAAACTAGTGGTATATGGTCAGACACAATCCTCACACTAAAATAAGTACATAGTTACTACAATATTTTTAACATTTTGGTAGATCGCAAAGGGGTTTCGTGAGTAAACAGATCTTGGGTCTAATCAAGTTGGTCAAATCTGCTGTACACAATACTGTTTTATTAGAATGTTTTGCTACGTTTATTCAAACTAAACAAATGACCAGACTTCAGACCTCCAAGTACGCTTTAGTCCCTTGTTATTTTAGGATCCAACACGTGTTATTATTTATTGTTAATAACATTTGGTTGAAACAGATTTATGGCACAAAGTAATACGATGGGAAACAACTTAAATAAATGCTGTTAAAATAAAATGAAAGATAAACAAAAGTGACATAAAATGAATGAACTGTCACTCGTAATTTTTAAGTGAGACCGTCATCAATAAAATTGGCATTGTTCATTTTTTTTTAAACTCATAATTCGAAAACCATTTCGGGGAATAGAGTTTCTGATCATAATCCATTAGTTTATTTTAGGAAATTTGCTATATTTATGATTATTTTTCAAAAAAATTATATGATCTTTGTTTGCCCTTGAAATGAAAGACAATTTTTAAGCACTTAGAGACACACTACTCTGTATTAGAGTTGTTATTGTTGATAGTGAACAATTAGTCTGTGGTTACGACTTCCGTCAGCGCTGTCAAACAAAAATAAAAAAAGTTAATTATGTAAAACAATTACTTATAAAAAAAGTACAAAATAAAAGAATTAAAAACTAGGAGATTTGTAATGATAAGGTTACTAAAAATAAAGCAAAAACACAAAAAACACTAGGTAAATATAAAGCAATTCAAAATTTTCGTGACGTACTTCCGCATAGACTAATAAATCAGCTTGACAAGATATAGATTAATGTGTTGTAAAAGTTCATTAGGCAAAGGCAATACACAGTCTGCATACAACTATGACGTCACAACATTTGTAGAAAATATTTTCTTAAAGTATTTTTTAATTACTTACTACTACTAATTACTTTCTTAAAATTGTCTATATTTTCTAAAAAAAAATATTAAAACAGCAGGTCAAAAATTATGAACAATGCCAATTTAAAGAACTTAAACGACACAACTTTAGACACTATTCTGCCTTACCGTTCATTTGTATATAAGCGTGAAAAGCGTCTGTAAAATAGCTATTTATTTAATCTGTTTATATATTTTGAATCGTTTATATTAAAATCTTTTATCTAACGCCAGTTTATTTCAAACACTGAGCTTACTGCGTAACTATTGCGTAATATACAAAGTTTAATACACAATAATACCGAGGTATGTATATGTATAGCTTTAGCAGTAATGTAGCAGGTCGGCAGTAGGCCATAAGTTTAGGTACAAGACAGTATTGATCTTAGACTCTCTCGGCCGACACGGCAAAACTGCAGCAAGTTTGTGAATTATTATGATACGAACGCTTTAATTTTCACAGCTACCTATAAATCTACTCTGAAATACATACCATCATACCTTTTTCTTATGAAACCATTAATATACTTGGATAATTTGCATTCATCTGGGCCCCGAATCTGCTAATAAATTGTGTCACAATGATAGCTCAATAACACCATTATAACCTCAAAAAATTAACAGTAGACTACCGTGGTTGATAAAATGCGCCACTAATCAATCAGTTATTGCATTTGTTGATTGCTTAATAGCGAATTTTATCAATTTTGGTAGTCTACTGTAATTTTTGTGAGGTTATAATGGTGTTATTGAGCTATCATTGTGACACAATTTATTAGCAGATTCGGGGCCCAGATGAATGCAAATTATCCATGTATATTCATGGTTAAACACAAGATGGTTAAATGGACAAATGATACCATTCAATTGAATTTTGATTGTGACACCATTGAATATTGAATAGCAGACTTGAGCCCCTGGTTATTCATGCACGACGGTTGCAAGATTCCTACGGTTCTGACGGTTTGGGGGACATCACTGATAACATTAGTGTATGTTCAGAACCGTCTCCTCCACAGGCCATATGCTCAGGATCTCGCGATTATTAGGGCCTCTCAGTCCATACTCAAAATATTAATTACGAAATGGTAACGTATATATACGTCATATGGTCCTCAGTTATTTTGACGTGTCCAAGGCCTCTCCGCCCTAAGTAGATCTTTCTCAAGCGTCCTCAGAAATATTTACAATAAATAGTATATAATTATAATATTATCATCGTGTACAGTGACCACAATGTATTCACTGTAATTCCCTACAAAGACGTCAAGCGACTCCGAGGTCACGTTGATTAAGTCGAATAACGTCCCCTCAAGGGATCGAATAATTATTGAACTGCTAAACTAGTCCACATGCATTCTAGAACACTGCGCCATAACATACGATGATTTTCCAACCACAAACTTCATTTTAAAGTTGTGAAATGGGATATAAAATTCTATTAGGTTATAAATATTGGGAATTTCAGGTCGATGTTCGCCCATACTAAACGTACACTTTGAATAGAATAACGACGTCTTAAACATACTAAAAACGAATATAGTAACCATGTACGTATATAACGAGTAGGGGCCACCCCTTGCGGGGTAATAGTCAAGCACAAGGGACATGTCATGGCCCGGTTAGGGCAAGAAGGAAGACAAAGTGTAGTGGGTAGTCTGGCTCTCATTAGGCGGGAGTCCCACACGAGGCTGTGCAAAAAAAAATTAAAACAAGTACATAGTTTGTCTTCCTTCTTAACTTTCGTCTCCACATGAGTGACGTGGGCCTACCCCATAAGATGAGGATTGAAGATTTGTGATACACCCATTGAGTTAATATGTACTACGCTAGTAATACAATTCAATGGATACACCACGTAACTCATGGTTCGTACATTGCTTAGTTTCTCGTTCTTATATAAATTGTTTATTTCTGTGTGATGTTCCGTTATTTTGATAGCAAATATGGATACGTGAAGTATTACGAAAACATGTAATATTCTCACGTGTAATTTTATCTCATAAAAGTCATTTATATTCATAAGGTTTATGTTCAATATTGCAACAGCTTGCAAATAGAATTTTCTTTTCTTTGTAGAAAAACATATGAGATTGATATTTTCTAATTTGCATAAATAAAACTACGTCTCACCCGTGACCATGGTGACTGCAAAGTCTCCGAAACGTCGGGCTAAAATTAAAACAAATATACGCGTCTAAATCCGTAAAAAGTAGTTTTATATATGAGATTGATTTAAATAAATTAATTTTTAGATTAATCATTCAAATCACAGTTATATATGTAAGTTAGCATAATTCCAAAACATCATTACTGTTATTATGCCTAAATATGATTCTTTCCCATATCATTAGGGATTAGGCAGAAATAACTAAATGATTAAGAAAGGAAGTGCCATTGCTCATTTCTCCTTCAGGGTGTTGTGATAGCCATCTAAAAGACATTACACAGATAACATCTTAAGTGCGAGATGGTCGATGGTGCGAGCAATAGCTCCCTTAGCTGACTTTTACAGCACCCTTGAGAGGAGATGCGGTGGTGACACTTGTATTCTCAATCCGTCATCACACGGAAAATAATGTCATAATAAGAGTCAACGTGCAATCGTTTTGTTCTTTGAGAATATAGTAACATATAATACACAATTTCTACTACGTATTATCACTATAACGTTCTAGATTTTATGCGAACCTGTCTGCATAAAATAATATAGCCTATATCTTATTTCTTTACGAGTATCCTCTCTACAAGTATATTAAATGGATTTTGTTTCGATTTGACCAAAGTACTAAATATTATATTTATCTATGTAAGTCGCATTACTCTGGAAAATATTGGATTTTTTTACCTCAACATACCTGCGATAAAAGAGGTCATAACTTTTTTTATAGACTGGTTTCGTTACATACCTGGTGAAGTCTTGCCTTTCGTAGTTTCCTTACCTGCTTGTGGTTTGGGGCCAATATTGAGAACAAATATTTGTGTTATAAATTATATACTTTTCAGTTTGCTTCTTTATAATAATGAACGCGTGGAATTTTAGATTCCCATATATTTTGTCTCCGTTTAAACCTTCCCCGGACTTTCATGAATATGTCAAAACCAAAATCACCAAAATCGGCCCAGCCGTTCTCGAGTTTGAGCGAGACTAATCAACAGCAATTGATTTTTAAATATAAGAGATTTAATCATTGTAGCAGCCAAAAAACGGATAAAAGCGATTAGTTTAGATCGCAGTGGATCACTCTTCATGTATCCTCTATCTCTACCTAATCGAATAAAGTTAGGTTAGAGGAAAAGTTAGCAAGCTTGAGAAAAATACGTGAATGTGTATCTTTTTAATATAAACTAATATTATAAAGCGAAAGATCCACTGGGCCGATTTTAAAAATTCTTTCAATGTTTGATAGGGCATTTATCGAGGAAGGCTTTAGGCTATATAACATCACGCTACGACCAGCAGAATCGAAGCAGTAGTGAAAAATGTTGCAAAAACGGGGAAAATTTTCTAAATTCCACACGGACGGAGTCGCGGGCAACAGCTAGTTTTATATTATATCTAAAATGAGAATAAGTTAGGGCAGTTTGCAGTATACTTAATCTCAAATATCCGGCCTGGTTTTGGAGAAAACTCGCTTCTTCAAATGATGAATAATTGAGGTAGTTGTTCGCGCGCTAACGTACCTACATGCAGATATGAACAGTATGAATAAAACATAAATATGCAGCAATGTAGATACTTGTAATTTTGACAAGGTGAAATGTAACGTTTAAACTTAAAGTAACAAAATAAAAAGTACAACACATTCTTGGCAATACTTAATTATTGAGGAACATTTCTCTTACATTTACACACCACATAGATACTGGTTCTTTCCAACCATTAAGGTCCCACTGTTGAGCACAGGGAAGGGGCCTCCTTGGAAGTATTTATGGTGTACTAAACCACGTTAACCAAACGTGACGATCTTCCTTCCTTGGATATATTATTCACTCAGATTAAATACCTCCTAAAATAATTTGTAATCAGTCAAGTAGATGTCAAGTTACAAAATGAATATTATGTTTGATACATTTTGCAGATTAAGGGGCGGTTATTATCACGACTTCGTGAGTTGAGTCGCAAAAGGCCACGGTCGCTATACAAGGTTCCTTCCTTCCTGTATAGTTTGTACGGTAATGAACACCGAAACATGTCTTGCAACTTGCAACAAACAAGAACTACCATGAAAATATTTCATCAAGTTCAAACACTACTTCGACTGTAGAATTTATTTTTCTCTTTGCCAATACGTCGTCGTCGCGTCGTATCGTTAACGCCATAAAATTTACTTAAGAGGATACCAAAATAGCTTCGTGCATTTTTCTATGTACGAAGTTTTCATTGTTTCTTTAGATTGAATGGCTAGAGCTCTAATTTTTAAGTATATTATTATGTTTATTCAATATATGATCTAGGATCGCATGAACTCAGAAACGCGATTGAAAAAAGTTTTCTCGATAGAAAATCTTGGCGAAACAACCTCTCAAATTTATTATTTTTTTCATTTGTCGGTCTATTATCGCGTATTAACTAATGAAATAACTTTAAAAACATAGGTAACTATTATGTATAGAAACACGTGGATCAGAATTAAAATATATTTAGTAGATTTTGAGTAAATAGGAAAAGTATCCCTAATTCTTCATTTTCTGTGCCTACTGGCTGTGTTAATATGTACGTGTCGGCGATGATATACGATAATATTGATGTAGGCCCTTAAGACTCTTGTTCCGCACAATGTACAGTGTACTATTCATCGAACTTACAGGTTGTTTGCAGGGAAAGCCCTCTCTCCTCTCTCTCCAGCCCATTTACGTCCCACTGTTGGGCACGGGCCTCCTCCACTTTGAAGGGATTATGGTCTACTGTGCCGCGCAGACTAGGCGTGTTGGCACAGTGTTTATTTTCGAGTTTTCCGTCTCTCACAGAGGATGCTATCTGTGTGCAATATCCCTTAGCCGACTTTTACAGCACCCTTGGGAGGAGATGGGGTGGTGACACTTGTATTCTTAATCCGTCACCACACGGAGAGATGGGATGGGAGAGGGAATGCCCACAAACGCTAAATTAACTACATGTCTTACGCATGGATCTCTGACTTCCAATAGATACGTATTCGTGCTTCTCTGTCCACTTAATAGAACTAGCTTTCTACACTCTTCTTTCCTCACACAATCGACTTTATTGTGGAATTCACTGCCCCCCGAGGTCAGAATGCTTAACAATCGTCACTCCTTTAAGAAAAGGGTTGAGGAGATTATCCTAAAAAAACTGGCTGCTCAATCACGGTAACTGTACGCAATTCAGATATGTATTCAAGTATCCATACCTATATGTGATAGGGTTTGAATATTTTGCATCCGTTTATGTATTTTAAGTAATGATGTGTATGTTGTGTATGTAAGTGGTATGTACTTATGTCTATATTTTATATTTTTGTGTACAACTTAGTAAGTATTATATTGTGTTATTTTTCATAAATTTACTTAATATTGGTATCTAATATATAAAATTTCCATGTCACAGTGTTAGTTACCGTACTCCTCCGAAACGGCACCACCCAAGGTTGACTGTAAGAGAATGCCTTAGGCATACGCCTGTATACAATATGTTTGTGTATGAAGTTTAAAATAAATAAATAAATAAAAATATTCGTTATGGCCTCTCGGCACTGCCCACCGTTTCGTAACGCCGCCTAAGACTTGATAACTTGCTAGATACCAAAGCCACATGGAGTTGAATATCTCTGCTTCTTATAAAACAAAGTCGTTACTTTTGTATGTATATCCCTATGTCTGCTTATATCTTCAAAACTACGCAACAGATTTTGATGAGGTTTTTTTTTGTAGACAGTGTGGTTTAAGAGGATAGCTTTTTAGTATATTTTTTTAAGGTTTAGTATGTGAATTCCACGCGTATGAAGTTGTGGGCAACAAACTAGTTAAACATAAATGACGAAATTAGGAACAAATATGGGGAAAACACAGTTTTATCTATACTAATATAATAAAGCTAAGTAGTTTGATAAATTGCTGAATAATTCTTTCAGTGTTTGATATTCCATTTAGCGAGGAAGGCTATAGGCTATATAATATCACGCTGCGACTAATAGGAGAGAAGCAGTAGTGAAAAATGTTACAAAAAAGGGGAACATTTTCTAAATTCTACGCGTACGAACTCGCGGGCAACAGCTACTCAGTTATTCATAAAATATATTTCAGATCAAAAACATAACCTTACTCAAGTTACATTATGTTATTCTTATAAATGATTGCAAAACTACAAGCTAATATTAACATTCATCGATTCCCCATAATTATATAATTAACATAAAGGCTAATGACCGCTTCAAGATATTATACAAAATAGGCCTTCATCTTACTACGAGCACGATACGGAAGAGTGTAGTTTCTACGACACGGTTGCCTTGGATACTTGTATATTGTAAACAATATTATAAATGAAAAGTAAATAAATATTGGATATTTCGCATACTGTTGTCTGAACTAAACTGAGTGACAAAATCAAAAATCTTGAATATTCTCGGACCCCTAGTTGTTTTAAGTTAAGGGCCTACATCAATATTATCGTATATCATCGCCGACATGTACATATTAACACAGCCAGTAGGCACAGAAAATGAAGAATTAGGGATATTTTTTTTGTTTACTCAAAATCTACTAAATATATTTTAATTCTGATTTACGTGTTTCTATATATTTATAATAGTTACTTATGTTTTTAAAGTTATTTCATTAGTTAATACGCGATAATAGACCGACAAATGAAAAAAATAAAAAATGAGAGAGGTTGTTTCGCTAAGATTTTCTATCGAGAAAACTTTTTTCAATCGCGTTTCTGAGTTTATGCGATCCTAGATTATATATTGAAAAAACATATACTTAAAAATTAGAGCTCTAGCCATTCAATATAAAGAAACAATGAAAACTTCGTACGTAGAAAAATGCACGAAGCTATTTTGGTATCCTCTTAACTTGTAAACATTACAAAATATTATTATTTATGTATTGTCCCTTTAGGGAATCAAGGCGTATATAACTATGCAATACATTAATGTCTCTAGCCCCGATTCTTGCTGTCAAAGTCTGACTAATCAAAATTTTCTACTAACTTGAATATCAATAGGCTACTGATGAAACCATTCTCTATTGAAAATTTGACAGGAGATAGATATATCTATTGATAAACATAACAATCTATCTGTAATTGTAGATTGATTATTGAAAATGGGCGTAAACGATCGTCATCCCACAAGCATAATGCGTTAACCTTGATTTTAATAGAATACTAGCACTTACATTCTGTAAGGAAATTGCAATTTATGCGTTTTAAGCATCAGAAAAAAAGATTTATAAGCAATTCATCTATCATACTTCTGTTATCTTTACTTATTATGACGTTTTAACGGGCTTCGTGGTGGAGTGGTTTATGTAATGGACTGCCGATCACGAGGTCGCGGGTTCGATTCCCGGTTGGGACAATCATTTGTGTGATATCCATAAATGTCATACAAATGTTTGTACTGCGTCTGGGTGTTTTCTATGTATTATAAGTATGTATTTACAAAAGAAAAGTAGTATATGTAGTCTATCCGTATCTGGTTCCCATAATACAAGCATAGAAATATAGCTTACTTTGGGACCAGAGGACGTTGTGTGAAATTCCTGAATATTTATTTTATTTATTATTTATTATAAAACAAAGTCGTTATTTTTGTATGTATGTCCCTGTGTGAGCTTGATATATAGAGTTATTCAAGAGGATATTTTTTTTGCACAATTTGTAGAGGTTTATGGTTTTATTCATAATCACATATCGCAGGTTTAAACGGAGATTTTATCGGAGAGTTAATAAACGTTTTATCATAAAAAGACTATTAAGAATAACAAGTTTTAACAATTTTGCGAACCGATTTTAGCGAACTTTTAAACCTCCGATAAGTCATTATGAATAAGCCCATTAGTCATTAAATTCCACACATACAAAGTTGCGGGCACAACAGCTAGTAAATAAATTAATAAATCCTTTGTTTACTGCCAACATACAGTATTCATAATATTTATTACATCTTTTATTAAGTAACTCAAGTATCGAACAATTATTTATAATCTCAAGTGCTTTAAATGAGTAACAGTCCATCAATCATATTGATTTTGACCATTAAGTTTCTTTAATGTATGACTTTGATATTATGTATGATCTTCACTACTGCAATGTATCAATACAGGCAGTAAAAAAGAATCTTTATCTTCTTTAGCTAATAGCTTCTTTTAACCGACTTCAAAAAAGGAGGAGGTTCTCAATTCGTCTGTATGTGTTTTTATGTTTGTTACCTCATAACTTTTAATTGGGTGAAGCGATTTTAATGATCCTTTTTATTTAAAAGCTAGCGGTTCCCGTGTCGTCCTATTGGCACTAGATCAGGATCTGATGGTTATCTCCTGAGAAATGGAGGAAAACCCTCAAATTTCAAAGGCACACGAAATCGGTAGAACATTTTTTTTTAAATACTCAAAATAATTGTCTTCTAATGCGTATATTTCAGTTGAGGTTATTTTCGAAGACTTTTTACTTTCAGCTACTGAGGTTACGGGTTGATGTATTTGCGATAGAAAATAAAGCAACTACAAGTAAATATTACGTTAATATTTACAAAGTACTAGCTGTTGCCCGAAACTTCGTACGTGGAATATAGAAAAAAACCTTAACAAAATTATACAAAAAAGACATCCTCTTGAACCCCTCTATCTTTAAAAAAAACCGCATCAAAATCCATGGTGTAGTTTAAAAAATAAGATAAAAGCTCACATAGGGACATGAAAACAAAAATATCGACTTATATAATAAGTAAACAAGATTAGATAAAATAATAACTAACTATAGCTGTAGTGTAAGAATTGGTGTAATTTATGTTACATTATTGACGAGCCTCGTGGTTGAGTGGTTCATGTAACCGACTGCCAATCAAGAGGTCGCGAGTTCGATTCCCGCTCGGGACGATATGATTTTTCTAATTGTCCTACAAATGTTTGTACTGCATCTGTGTATTCTGTGTCTGTGTCTGTGTATTAGTCTATGTATTATAAGTATGTATTTACAAAAGAAAAGTAGTATGTGTATCAGTGGCGTGCACAGGAATATGACTCAGGGTATGCGGCGCTGTACTCAGTCACAAAAACTTTTTCTTTTATAGATTTTTAGCATAGCCACGCGACGGATCTCTAAGTCGGAAACCATGCCAACAGAACAAATTTAAATCTGAATCCGAATCAGTCCACACTGTACTAGAATTACTAAACAATAACTACGTACGTACATACATACGTACATGTACGTATGTACATACGTTTCATAACTTTTAACATGAAATTTTCGAGTTACATTACCTTTTTGCTGGCTTAGTTGTCGTAACTCGGGTACACAGAATCTTTTCACTGAATGACATTTGTGAGAACTTGTTATTTTTAATTTTTTACAAACACACACTATCAACACACATTTCACAATCAAATAACATTTTAAAATCGACAAACGAAAATCCATACAATTATTAAATTATAGAAACTCAATATTAAACAGTTCAATGAATCACATGAAAAAAAAATGGCCTCCGTCGAACCAAAATATTTCTGCTATTTAAATAGATAAAACTAAAAATGCATAGTCTGCATACGTGATTTATTAGACTTCCGACTATTATATTTATTCGGATTATAGGTAACGAACGAACGCCGAATACTCGCGGAAACATCCGATCGCCAAAGCATGCCGCGGGAGTTACGGTAAAGGCGTCTTCAATATGCAAGCCTGTGTGCGTTTGTAAACTGTGCACGGACACCAAAATTTCTACACACATATGAACTCATGGCAGGCTTCTTGTCGAGCTTGTCCTACGCTTTCGTCCGTCTGACCAATATTATTCCTTCGCCAAACGCCTGGCAAAAAGCAATTTGCAAGCACATATTGGTGCTCTTTATGAATTATTAGGCGTTTTTAAGTTATAATATTTTGTTTAATTAATAGTAAATAAATGAATAAAGTAATCTAAAACATACGAACGTTTTATTAAAATATCTGTGAATGGCAAGTAAAGAAGTGCTTTTCTGCCTTTATTGAGCGCACGCCCCTGATGTGTATGTATATTCTATCCATAACACAAGCATATAAGCTTGGCTTGGGACCAGAGAACATTGTGTGAAATGTCCCTGAATATTTATTATTTATGTATTTTATTGTTTCAGTTCCATAGTTTTTAATAAGTATACGAGAGACAGCTGTAATAACTATTGATAATAAAATAATAAGATTTACTATTAGTGTTAAGTATGTAATAAGAAATAATTCCTATCACAAAATGTCCTTTTCAACACGTATTTGTAAACATAAAAACGTGTTTATGTTTCATTTTGCTATAATATTGCATCAAAATTGATAAAATTGTATGTAACTATATGAAGATGATAAGGATTTTATGAGCATTGTGTATGTATATGAAATCGTCTTTTCGCCTATTAAAGTATTTACTTCAGCCTTTTGGACGTGACCTATTTCGCTCTTAACACCGATTAGAATAAGAGACATTTATTACAGTTCAAAATAGTCAAAGTCAATGATTTATTACGCAATGGTTTAAACTCACAGTTAAAACTATACTATAAATATTGTAATTAATTAAATTTTAAAATTAAGTTTACAACGTCTTATCAAATGCCAAATCCAACTATACAAAGTTCTAAATCATATCGATGTAGTTACATCAATGATTTGACAACAATGGCCTGCATTGTTGAATTGTGTTCTCAATAGACTAATAAATAAAAGGAGGTCGACTCTACCTGCGAAACTAAATGAATGAATCTATTTTAGATGTTCCCGGTTGTTTAGGGCTATCTAGATGATATCATTGTATTGTTACAAGAATTTAACTAGGTATAACGACGTTATTGCTTCTTAATGGGTGTTCGGGTGACCGGGATATACAACTTAGACTTGCTACGCTTGCTGTCAGTCGTGCATTATTTCTATGAAAGACAAAGTTTGTGATGGGTTATTTGACTTATTTGTCCGTGTGGTGACGGATAAGAAATATTAAAAGGTAATAGGCAGCTCAGAGATAATTTATGCAGATAATATTACCTATGAGAGACAGAGAAGTAAACATTGTTGGAGTAATTAGCTTCAACAATGATTATTTCCATCCATCCATTATTTAGCCCTTCTCTGTCCACTGCTGGACATAGACCTCTCCCATAGAATTCCACAACGTGTATGTACGTCCCTGCATATTTGACTCCAATATTAATGTTTTTAGCTACAACTAAGTTTAAACTTTAGTTGTGTAAATATTTACTTATTTTTCACTGTGATCTGAATGTCATAGGAATTATCTTTGCATTGTTAAATAGACACTCACGATTGACACAATATTATCTTGTCCTTAAACTGTAGGTACTTTAGGGATCCTTGTGACAAGGTAAAACGGGACCTTTTCATTGACACTTACTTTCCGTCTGTCACCACGCTGTACCTTTGGAATGGGTCAAAAACCCCTAATTCTAGTTTGTAAAGTAGATTTAAAAAAGAAAAGACGCGTGGCACTCGGGGACTGCCGCGATAAAGCTATTGCATGGCATTTTTTATGAACTTATGCAATTATAATTTTTTATTTATTTTATTTAGGCGAGAATCTAAATATGTACCATAAACTAAAATAAGATTAATAATCCTTAATTACTGATGCTGTCCATTGTTTATAGTAATTATGATAAAATAGCGATTGTCAATCAAATGTCAATTAAATTAAATAAACATTATTTTACATAAAATCAAAAATACGCTGTTATCTGAACATTTAAGATATATGTTGTCAATTCAACATCCTTATTTTAATACGCTGTTTAGTTTGAGGAAGGCGCTTACCCTTGGTATCAACAGAATGAATTGCGGGGCGAAGAGGGGATTACGCATGCGCAGTAGCGCCGGTAATGTAAGGTTTTTTCATTACGCTATTTTCGTTACGGAATTTCTGGATTCGGTCACCACGCTCAAGGCCCGCGATAGAAGCTATGCAATAGCTTAAAAATCTTTGGAACGGTGATAGCTAGAGAGCTGAAAGTTTATGTATATTAGTTGATGCAGATAGCGATAACAACAAATACTCCTCGCTATCATTCTCCTGCGCCTATCCCCTGTTTGGAGTCGGGAATATGACGAAAAATATTATGATGGTAACAGTAGGTACGGAACCCTTTACGACCACTCGCACTTGACCGGTTTTAAAAAGTGACTGTATGTTATTTCACTAGTAAATAAATAAGTAATTAACCCATACGTAAGGAAAGAGACACCAAATTTGAATACTAAACAGATTTTAAATGATTGTATGCCGTAAAATTTGTTTCGCGCGTCATTAGCGTGTTTGAACGATTACAAAAGACAGACGATACTTTTGCACGACAGAATTAATAATAATAATAAATATTATGTACATATACCTACTACACGCTCTTAATGAGTTGTCAAACTTGTATACACTATTGTGTGCGAGTTTGTTGAATTACATTGGCCTGAGAACAAAAGTATTTAAAAATATACTACTGATATGAAATGATGGCAACAGTGATATACCTCCCTTCGGCTTGAGTCCCATATAATGAGACAACACGTTGCCGGGTTTTGATGAGGTCTAAGCACAAGGTCCCGGTCAGGGTGAGGCGAAATAAAAACTTTAATAGTGAATGTCCCAGCCTAGTTGAATCTAGATGAAATCAATTAAAAGAATACTTGTTATCATTGATTTAATTTTAGTTGTTTGTTTTTCTGGTCTACAGTAGGCATACATCAAAGTTTCAATACACTTAGTGATGGAGTAGAGACCTTTCAAATATTAACTTCAAAAATATGCTATTTCGTTTTTCATTCCTAAAACTTAAACAAAACTTACCTAATAATAGGCCTATTATTAATCTCTTATCACAATCTACCACGTGTACCTACCTATTAACTACTAGAGTATCACTACAGTCTACATAGACAAGTCTCGCTACTCTCGCTTTAATGATCTCTACGTGTAGAAAGAAATTAGAATATAGATTAGATTAGTCTCCAAACTGTCTAGCGCTATTCTCTCTACGTAGATAAGCGGATTATGAAAATTCGGATAGTAAAGTTATATCGATCGATGCGCTAATTGCCGAAATCTATCCATCCATTTGGGAGCTACTTGGTAATAAACAAAATTACATACAAGATACGCATCAAACACGTACCCCGTTGACAGTCGTCGGGCAATAAGCAAAAAGACAGTACAATTATATAGACCGCCTTTATTGCTAAACTATATATTGATACTAAAACTTCCTTGAAATTTATTTATTAATTTGTTACGGTCTACTGACATTTGTTTCAAAGATGCATTGAATTAGTAATTAATAAAATAAATAAATATTCATGGACATTTCACACAACGTCCTCTGCTCCTATGCTAAGCTTATAATTGTGTTATGGGTACCAGAATACGGATAGAATACATAAACTACTTTTCTTTCGTAAATACATACTTTTAATACTTAGAAACACCCATTTGCATGACATTTATAAACATCACAAATGACTGTCCCGAGCGGGAACCGAACCCGCAACCTCGTGATCGGCAGTCACATGAACCACTCAACCACGAGGCTCGTCACGTGTTACAATAGTACTTAATCTAAAATGTATACAAATATCTTTATATATATAAATCTCCTGTCACGATGTTTGTCGGCGATGGATTCCTAAACTACTTAACCGATTTTAAATTAAATTGGCACACTATGTGCAATTTGACCCAACTTGAAAGATAGGATAGCTTAAATTTCAATTTATAGGCGCAATATTATTTTATTGCAAATTATTTGTCTACCCTGACATTTGTATGGCAAAACAACGTTTGCCGGGTCAGCTAGTTTTATTATAGGTAACAGCGGCATTTATTACAAGCATTGAGTAAGTCAGAAATGTAGCTGTTGCCCGCGACATCTACGCGTGTAATTTAGAAAATTCTTCCCGTTTTGCAACTTTTTACACTGATGCTACACTCTTATGGTTGCAGCGTGGTGTTATATAGCCTATAGCCTTCCTCGATAAATATACTATCCAAAATTAAAGTAATTTTTCAAATCGATCCAGTGGTTCCTGAGATTAGCGCGTTCAAACAAACAAACACTTTAGCTTTATAATATAAGTATGTCTTTTAATTTTAGTAATGTATTCTTCTTTGTATTTTAGTCATAATGCATAATAATTAAGATGCAAATTATTTTGCTTTATTGTTGAAGTTGTGATTTTTTACTTTACAAATAAATAAATATAATTATGCAAATATAGTACGGAAGTTGAGTACAGATTTTGGTACATTACATGACTCATATTCATGACATAATCGTACCAATTTTACTTGCAAAATTAAACTTAACAAAAAAATTGGTTAAGTGCGAGTTGGACTCGCGCACGAAGGGTTCCGTACCATTATCTATGCAACATAAGGCGACGTTATTAGTATCGAGCAAGAAACGGTAAAAAAATCATGTTTGTTGTATGGGAGCCCCCCTTAAATATTTATTTTATTTTATTTTTAGTATTTGTTGTTATAGCGGCAATAGAAATACATCATCTGTGAAAATTTCAACTGTCTAGCTATCACCGTTCTTGAGATACAGCCTGGTGACAGACGGACGGACGGACGGACGGACAGCGAAGTCTCAGTAATAGGGTTTCCGTTTTTACCCTTTGGGTACGGAACCCTAAAAATGAAAATCGATAGTGTCATTTTGTCTATTATTTGCTATTTCGTTGCACACATTTGACGGGCTTCGTGGTGTAGTGGTTTATATTGCGGACTGCCGATCAAGAGGTCGCGGGTTCGATTCCCGCCTCGGACAATCATTTGTGTGATGTTTATAAATGTCATACAAATGTTTGTCCTGCGTCTGGGTGTTTCTATGTATTATAAGTATGTATTGACAAAAGAAAAGTAGTTTATGTATTCTATCCGTATTCTGGTACCCATAACACAAGCATAATAAGCTTAGCTTGGGACCAGAGGACGTTGTGTGAAATGTCTGTGAATATTTATTTATTACATTTATCTACTATATAAAAATAAGTCGGGTTTTCCTTCCTGACGCTATAACTCCAGAACGCACGGACCGATTTCCACGGTTTTGCATTCGTTGGAAAGGTCACGGGCTCTGTGAGGTTTATGGTTCATTTTTTTTAGAATTTTTTTTTTACAATTTTTTTGGTATAGCAAAACAACGTTTGCCGGGCCAGCTAGGATTAATTAAAATCGTTGGTCAATGTATAGTTAAAAATTCAGTTAACATTACCGAATTGTGATCACTATCAATCTTAATTTTTTAGTTATGTTTAATTGTGCTCATAGAATTGGTACCTACCATTGTCTTCATGCGCAACATGTTTAAGTAGAAACTTTAAAGTACCTCTACGTCCATGTCACTCCAGCACCAGTATCTGTTGGGAATGCGATTCTCGAAGTTGTCGATCATTATGTCTACCTAGGACAAACAGTCCAGTTGGGCAAATCCAACTTCGAGAAGGAGGTCAACCGACGAATCCAACTCGGCTGGGCAGCGTTCGGCAAGCTTAGGCACATCTTCACGTCCAAAATACCTCAGTGCCTGAAAAGAAAGGTCTTTGACCAGTGTGTGATACCAGTGATGACTTATGGAAATAAGACGTGGTCTCTGAATGTCAGCCTCATTACAAAAATCAGAGTCGCGCAGCGTGCTATGGAGAAGGGCTATGGTCGGTGTTTCCCTACGTGATAAGATCCGAAATGCGGAGATCCGTAGAAGGACTGGTGTGTACAACATAGCCCGAAGAGTTAGCACGCTGAAGTGGCAATAGGCAGGACACATCGCTCGACGATCTGATGACTGTTGGGGACGGAAGGTCCCACCACGACCACGAACCGGACGACGCAGCGTGGGGCGGCCCCCAACAAGGTGGACTGACGATATCGTCAAATACGCCGGGGGCCGCTGGATGCAGTTACCGCAGGACCGCGCGTTGAGGCGTTCTATGGGGGAAACTTATGTCCAGCAGTGGACTGAGTAAGGTTGATGGATGGATGGATGGATGTACCTTTACGGCATCTGAACCTTATTCAGAGATAAAAAAATTTTACTAGCTGTTCCCCAACAAGCCGTACACATGGAACTTAGAAACCAAACGTTAACAAGTTTAGTCAAGTTATACAAACAAACCTTCTTTGAAGCACTGTATGTATTAAAAATACGGTTTAAAAACAACTAACAAAGTAAAGATTTTATTTTGTATAAATAGTACTTTACACCTATACGTAAAACATTTAGGTATAGTTTTACAGAAGATAATAAGCATTAGTTTTTTCGAGGTCGTCTGAAAGAGATGACAACGTGTAATAAGACCGTTACCTACATATTATAAACAATTGGCAGAACCTATAAAAATGGTAACGAAAAAAAATTAATTATTTAAGCATATATTAACAACCCTAATATTTAAGTAATAATTTAAGTAGTTAATAGTTAAACGCGAAATTTACGGAAAATAGCGGTTTTTTTTTCAGATGACACTTCAATATTTAACAATTAATTAAAATGATAAAATTTTCACTTAATCATGTACTAAAAACACAACCGTATTATATGTGTTTGGTATGCATAACACTAACATATCTGAAATATGCTAATTTCATTACTTAAAAATGTACAATTTACGATATATTGTTTAGGATGTTATCTACTCAATTTGTTGTTAATTGGCTACAAAATATAATGCCAATTAACAACATGTTTATTTAAATAAAACTACTTTTTACGGATTTAGACGCGTATATTTGTTTTAAATTTTGGATTTCATTTCGGAGACTTTGCAGTCACCATGGTAACTCAGTCTCACCCGTGAATATACGCCGTGAAATATACGCGTCTAAATCCGTAAAAAGTAGTTTTATTTAAAAACAAATGAGTCACGCAAGTATTAGAAAATAACATGTTTATTTTTCATTTTCATTTCTTCTTCTTGGCTAATTAATAACTTCCACTTCGGGAGGTAATTTCGTCTACTGTGCCTCGCTGACCAGGAGTTTCTGCATAGCGCTTAATTTGAGTAGCGAGTACTTTATTTTATTTATATATTTATTTTATGTTACATCGTCCGTAATAATAAACAACAAGCAACAAGCAAAAAAACGCTATTAAAACAGTAACAAAACATGTAGATCTTTGGTGACCAGGATAAGATCAAGCTTGTGTTACGGTCACCAGGAATCACTTACAATTTTATGTTAGGAACATGCTCGATTACAAAATGAATCAATTTAAAAAGAAGCAGTACGATTAGTTATATGGGAACGTGTGTGTTATTTTAGTTGTCCCTTAATTAAAGAGAACACTGTGTGCTTAAATTATTATCCCTGAGATCGCACTTTCAGCACCCTAAGCACTTAGTTCAATTTATTTTTGTTAATTGTAACATTTGATGTGTTACTCAACAGTGGTTTTTATATTTATGTAGTTACAAATGATAATATTTAACTCACGATGCATTGGAGTTACTGGTACAATAAAATTTAATTATACAAGATAAACCAATCATTAATTACAACTTAACTAAGTAGGTAATCTAATTTTGTTAAGGAAATATACATTCCTTAGAAGGCTTTTGCTTTGTGATAAGGACAACAATTTTTTATTTATTTTAACTGACGCATTATTAATAAATAATTTGAATAATCTTTAAAACCCGGTTCCCTTTAAAACCCTGACGTAACGTGACGTGCTGCGTCAGAAAGACATTATTATGATAAATTTATTCCAGGCGTCATAAGTAGATATAGCGCATCAGAGAAATGTGCATGCAATCATAATAAATGTATGGAGTTAGTTCTCTCATCTGATGCTACACATCACGTCAGGCAAAATGCCTGACCCCCTAGACTAAGAATATATCTACTACGTAGAATAAAGATTTTGGTAAAGCAGCTATAAGAATAAAAATCTTTATTGATATTATATGTACTTCGTTCTGACCACAGTGCGATATAATATGGTATAGGCTAAAGACAGCTACAAAAGCGCTAACAAAAATATAGTAAACAATCAAGTCAATGCCTAATTGCCTATTAACGGCATACTACAGCTGATCAGCTTCTTGTTTCGCCGTCATTGGCATTAATTGGTGTCTGTATCGGCATTAATATCAGTGCATGGCGGCTGGCGTATACGGACGGCCGTTTGGTCGGTTTGTTTACAATAATTATAATATCTTAACCATAATAGTGTTGATTTCTCTGATGGCTTGTGATTCTCATCGAAAGTAAGCCCTACTACCAGCTGGTCAATTCAATTGTATAGTGTTATGTGCGTTGATCAGTCGCGTTCACCTCTCCGCACTTCGCCGCCGCCCGCGCTGCAACAAAATGACATTTCGAATACATTGACGTTAAATTAAAAAAAAACATTCAACATGTGTTGTGCCAGATACACAAATTACCTGCTCCGTAGTGTTTTGAAGTACACATGTGGACTAGCAAGCCGCGAAAGTAAGTACTTTACGTCTTTATACACGAGGTGAACCTAACCGTATGTTCCGGACGACGCTAAAATTAAACCCGATAACGCTACAACTGTGTACATTATATTCCTAAATAGTAGGTATCTACTTATTAATTTGAATAGAAAATTCATTGTACTTAAATTACAAGCGCAGTAAAATATATTTCATATAGTTTTGTGTTAATGATGTTTCGTATTTGTTTTTATTACACACGATTAATATTTAAAATGTGTAAGTAACTTTTGTCTTATATTTATTTTAGTCATGTTAAATTATAATAAAATATAAATTTATCTTTCAAATTAACACTTAAGACTAATAATAAAATATTAATTAATTAGTTATTATAAACAGTGTGTTGTATTCTTATGTGTTACAAGCAAAATACAGATTGAATTACTTACAAGACTTATATATTCACGTTCCACAAAACTTTTTAGAACATTCTAGATTTAAAATACGCAGAAGTTTAAAATCTAAAATGATAATTGTGTGTGCAGTTTGCAGAATTAGAAACTAGTTTTTATATTTTGCACTAACCAAAATATCTTGGAAACAATGATTCACAAACAATGATTCTGTAACGTATCATTGTAATAAAATATAATATAAATTTATATTTAAGTAAGATATGACGTGTCTTAAGTTGTGTTTTTGTTATTATAATATTACGTTGACTGATTGAATAAAGAATGAAATTATTAAATATAGTTTTAACTGTACGAAGTACGAACTACATTTACGGAAAAACCGCTCGTAATTTTTAATAGATAGACGACTTTACACAGAAATAACTAAAGCAATAAATAGCCAAGTCCATTATGTTTTATGCCGTTTAGGAAACAAAAAAACCCGTAACAAATTAAAAATCTATAAAAGAACTGTATGAAAATCCATTGCGTAGTTTTGAAGATATAAGCTGACATAGGGACATACATACATACAAAAATAGCGGCTTTGTTTTATAGTTAACTAGCTGTTGCCCGCGACTTCGTACGAGTGAAATTTAGAAATTCTTAACAAACAGAAGTTTATCATGTCACTCGATAGATGGCGTTGTACAGTTCTTTTAAATCGCACTATGGTTTGGTTTCACACATTAACACTTAAGCTCGTCACGATTTTTAGTTTATAATTCCGATTTTCGCATTTATTAATTAGTAAGGATAATAAGTAAGGATTACTTATTACTTAAAAACTTTCATAATTACAACTAGAGCTATAAAAGTAACGAATAAAAGAGTACCCGTCTGTATGTAATGTATTCGTTAATATTTCAATCAGTACCCGTTACTTTCGTATCGTTACTCGTTACTTCTGAAACCTCATAAGTCATAACATGCTGTTTACTAGAGAAAGGAATTGAGTCGTATTGCAACGAGTCGTATTTGAATACGTAGAACTAATATTTAAATAATATCCAATGCATACCATACTGCATTTTTTACTTTTCTTTATTTAATTTAACCAGGTTTGTTTTTTTTGACATAAAAAAGAAATAAAAAAAGTTGCAAAGAAATTAAAACGACAACAAAACTCTTTTGTTCTTAGAATGAAATTAACAATAAAATCATATTTTAAACAAAACTAAAAAATACATAGTAAAAATATTATTTCTTATCTAATGAATTTAAACTCAGTACTTAGTACATACATAAAAAATCATTAAAATTTGTCTAACAAATCATTGCAATCGGTATATATTCCAATATTTTTATGTATTCGTTACTGAGTAACGGGTACTGCGTCTAGTACCGAGTAACGAAACGTTCGCATGTTATTCGCATGTTTCATTTAGCACGGGTAGCCAATTAGCCATGTTATACGAAACATGCGAATCGGATGCGAGTAACGAGAAGTTTTTGTAAGGTACTCGGTACTCGACGCAGTACCCGTTACTCAGTAACGAATACATACGGTTTGTTACAGCTCTAATTACAACGATATAATATAACATCAACACTTGAAACAGAAACAGAAAACAGAAATTAAGCTTAAAACTGGGTACAAATGGCGGCCTTATCACATAAAGTGATCTCTTCCAGGCGACCATGGCATTTATGTTTATAATTTTAATGAAACCACTTTTTACGGATTTAGACGCATGTAGACGTCTAAATCCGTAAAAAATAGTTTTATATAAACAAATGAGACGAGTTAAAGAATATTACTTTTATAGTTACTAGGGTTTTAGCGGGATGATTATGATTATTCCGATGTTAAGCTTTACCGCTGTAAAGTTTTACTAAACTCCATTTCGTATTTCTGGTGTTAAAGAGTAACAAATACTAGGTAATCGTTTCATTCTACTCCATTAAAATTACAACTTTAGCGTATATAATATATGTATTACAATTAGTAAGCTTATAATACTTTGTAAATATACTTGAATTTACAAGAAAACAGACATACAACAGAATAAGACGTTTAATTTTAATACATATTTGCGATACCTACGTTATTTACAACACAAGTTTTGCTATGTAGGTTAAGCGAAGGTGTGTGAACTGTCTATGAATATGTAATTTAAAACCTAATGAATACAATAAATTAATTTATTTTATAGCTAGAACTAGATTTATTGTGATGTTAAGACGTCGTTCGAGAGACTATTAAAATAATTTAAGAATATCGGAGGTTTAAATTGAATCCATTGCTTTGTGTATTTTTGATTTATTTCAACTAGGTACTCAGACAAAATAGCAAAACACTAACTAGATAATTATAAGTTACTTATTTTTAAACATACCTACTTTAAAATTTAGATACTAAGAACATATTTAAGACGGCACGATACCAAACTATGCTCCATACAAAAGTATGGGTATCGTACTTCCGTTTTTTCTTCGCGAAAGTTAAACCGATTTTAATAGTTTTTGCGTTATATTATAGATAAAGAGTATATCTATGCTTTTATCACTTTCTTTTTTTCAAAACATAATAACTAAAAGAAATATGACGAACCAATAGACCCACTTTTTTCGGTTTTCTTTAGATAAAGTTGCAGCGTCTATCACACAAAGTTGGTAAAGTTTTACCACAAAAGAAGATGTGTTTTACCAAAAAGAAGTGATAGAAGCATAGATATACTCTTTATCTATTATATAACATAAAAACTATTAAAATTGGTTTAACTGTCGCGAAAAAAAAACGGAAGTACGAAACGTCTTTTTTCATAGAATTTGTAGGTAAAATCCGATTCATCTATATTTGTCCCTTTCAGCGCGGCGCTCGGAAATAGGGATAGCAATACCTAAGGCAAATACCTAAATGAGGAGTACAGTACCCTCTTAAAAGACTATATACCCTCTCAAAGCCTAGGAGAGTGGAGAGAGGAGTGTGGGAGCGGCTAGGGTATTTATATTGTATTAGCTGCTTCCTCATTTGGATTACAATCACTTTACATCAGGTGGAGTGTAGTCACTTGCCCACACTACCCAATAAATAAAATAGCCCTTGTCTAACAGTGGGACATTGATAATTTAAGAAGAAGTCAAATAACTAAATATTTATACTCAAAAACTGTAATAATATAATTATTACGAAACAAATAAGGTAACTGTAGCCCGAACTTTGTGATGACGATGAATTTTAAAGTTAAACTCGAGTCTCGAGTTCATGTCATGTTATAACAACCCACACGCAACCGTAATTACAATATTGTATAATATCTAACTTAGATAATTACGGGTTTGTGTAAACTTATTATATTCTGGCATAAGTAAAACACTTCAGTGTGCGGTTAATTTCACCAATACATGCACTTTTTACAATATTTTGTACCGAACAATTTAACTTAATCATATTATTGATTCAAGTTTTAGTTTCGAAGCAATTTTAGTTAGCAATTTTAATAAATAAAGCCACTTTTTACGCATTCAGACGTGTATATTTTTTAAGACGATAGTTAGTTATGACGATCAGTTGGGTATATGTAAAAAAATCAAAATTGATAGTGTCAATATCACAATTCAGCAATGTTAAAAGAACTTTATTATTAGAAAATCTGTATATTATAGACTAACGATTTTAATTTAAAAAATGTGAACAACGAAGTAGCCAATTAATCAAAATACGCCATAGTTGTTTACATTTTTAACTAAGTTAGTTTAGTTGTGCACGTAGAATTGGTACCACCGTAGACTCAGGAATATCTATACTAATATTCAAAAGCGGAAGAGTTTGTTTGCTTGTTTAATCGCGCTAATCTCAGGAACCACTGAGCTGATTTGAAAAATTCTTTCAGTGTTAGATAGGGCATTTATCGAGGAAGGCTTTAGGCTATATAACATCACGCTCCGATGAGTAGAAGCGAAGTAGTAGTGAAAAATGTTGCAAAAACGGGGAAAGTTTTCTAAATTCCACGCGGACGGAGTTGCGGGCAACGGCTAGTAGGTAATAATTCATACATAGGATATGCAATATAACTTATGCGACTTTAAGTTTAATGAATAAATCTAGCGTGTCAATTTTTATCATCAATTGAACAAATAAACTATTGACCTTGACACAACGACCAAACATTATCCTTTTGTCTCAATTGGCCGGTAATTGTTGGGGACGTCTTCAGCTCAGTTCTATTCTCAGATACAATTTGCACTTATTTACTGTCAAATTGCACCTCAACAGTGTTTTTAATACATTAACATGGTCAAAAAACATTAGTTACTTAGTTTAAATCTCTCAGTTGATCCTGAAAATCCTGATTCTATAAGCATCTTTAAGCGCGTTCGTAAAAACAATTAGAAAAATCAACTTAATGAAGTTACTTACAAACGTATTATAACACGAAAGGTAAACTAAGAAGTAATATTAAACCCATTTTTAACCGACTCTAAAAAGGAGGTTCTCAATTCGTCTGTATTTTTTTATGTTAGTTACCTCATAACTTTTAACTGGGCGAAGCGATTTAAATTGTTTATTTTAGTTGAAAGTTGGTGCTTCCCCTGTGGTCCTATTGGCATCAGATCAAGATCTATTGGTTATCTTCTAAGAAATCAAGGAAAGCCCTAAAATTTTGAAGGCACGCACATGTTTTCACATATTATGCTAAATAATTAAAAAGAAGACTACCAAGGTGGTTTCATAAAGTCGATTCAATATTTTATTTTTATATTTTTACTAGCTGATCGGGCAAACGTTGTTTTGCAATACTAAAAAAAAAGTTTGATAAATAGATGTTAGCCGATTCTCAGACCTACTGAATATGCATACAAAATTTCATGAGAATCGGTCTAGCCGTTTCGGAGGAGTAAGGTAACTAACACTGTGACACGTGAATTTTATATATTAGATTAATTTCCTAGTTGCATTTTCAGCGCTGACATTTATGATTAATCCGGCATTTGTAAGTAGGTGAAAGTTCGTTCAAAAGTCGCGAAACATAGATACATACATACAGTAATAGATACCAACGAATCTAATATACGAGCGTGTTACATGGATACATAGATTTATAGGAACATAGATACGAAAGAAGCTTATAAAACGTATTAAAAACAAACCACGTGAATAAGTAGACAACGATTGATAAATGTTAAAAGTAACAATAAAATAAAATTAAAATGCGACAACGCCTGTTCTATTACAAAATAAATTAAATTTATTTGTTATTTCAGCCAAAGTCTAAAACTAAAATGATAATATTATGTGGAATCAATTGAATGCTTGTAATTATATAACATAGTTTAAATTAACTAATTGTGTCGTGTGTTCTACTCCAATGTGTGTTAAATGTGATATGCTTAAGAACTGCATGGATCTACATGGATTTATAACTAACTAACAAAATCACAAATACCGGGAACTATAAAAATTTTTAAGATGCCAAAAGGTAAGTGTAGAAAATTCTTGGATCGTTAAACTCTTCTTTGCATGAAATATTCTTTCTAGAATAAGGCTACGTTTCAAATAAACAGCATTTACTTTTTCATTTGTATTTTATAATTAAAAGTAATTTTTTGAAAAAATAACTGTAGTTTTAGTTTATAGCCATTCAGTGAATTCTCGCAATAAAATAGAAATAATATTACAAGGCTGTTAAAAATGCAGACCATATTTCAAAAATCGGCAGAGGCCGTATATTATTTATTTTGTATATATTGTGATAATAATTAAATATAAGGCACTACTTATACAAAATGGGTATTGTGGTGATTGAATCTAGGTCTTTTTTTTCGAAATTAATAATAAATAATAACTGTTGTTGTAAACTATTACTATTTGTTTTTATCTATAGGTACATCATAAATTATTATAAAGGTGAAGAGTTTGTTTGTTTATTTGAACGCGTTAATCTCAGGACCTACTGGTTCGAATAGGAGAATAATTTTTGCGTTGAATAGTCCATTTAGCGAGGGAGGCTGTAGGCTATATAACATAACGCTGTGATTATTAGGAGCTAAGTATTTACTTATTTATTACTAGCTATTGCCCGCGACTTCGTACGCTTGAAATTTAGAAGTCAAACCTTAACAAACAGAAATTTATTATACCACTCGATAGATGGCGCTATGGTGTCGTTAAACATATTAACACTCGTCCGGATTTCGCATTTATAAATTAGTGTGGAAGGCCTACCAACAGATGCTACATAAGATCAAGCAATACCTTAAATTACTATTACTACATAGCCAATTCTGTACAACTAATTAAAGGCAAACACAGCATGCAAGTAATCTTAATATGTTTCTACAAAGCTAACATCTAACATTATTATTATATCCCAACCTCCCTCCAGCCCATTATCGTCCCACTGTTGGGCACGGGCCTCCTCCCCTTTGGAAGGGATTATGGTCTACTGTGCCCCGCTGACCAGGCGTGTTGGCACAGGGTTTATTTTCGAGTTTTCCGTCTCTCACAGAGCATGTTTTCTGTGTGCAATATCCCTTAGCATCCTTGGGAGGAGATGGGGTGGTGAAACTTGTATTCTTAATCCGTCACCACGCGGAGAGTAGTATATTATTATACATTTAAGTATAAATGAAAAGTTTTGGAAAACGGAAATATTTTCCAAATTCCACGGGTAAAAGGTCCTGGGCAACGGCTTGTAAGTAATAAAGATCTATAGACGCAAAAGTCTAGATAAAATGCGATGAAAATATTAGATTATATTGTGTATAATTAACACAGATTGTTAAGAATTTATTGCGTTAGCTTTGTAAATGTATGTTAGTATTTGTGGAATGTTTATAATTCCCTGGTGAGACGACTTACGTGTCCAAGTCTCGTGACATCACCGCAACTAAACTGTAACAACAATTGCTAATTCAAAATGCTCATATTGATCAAATGCATTAACAACGCTTTAATTAAATAATAAATTATTGCCATAACTATTCCATTTTTAAAAGATTATAAACTACAAGAATTAAATAAAAAATAAATTAAATAGAATTTAATCAAATGGGTATTCCACTTGATTAAACATTAAATGAAACGATACGATTTACTAATTTTACGATTAAGTACATAATTTAATTTCTTTATTTGTTAATTTTATTGATTTTATTTTTAATTTTCTCTTAGGTTGCGCGACTCTTTTGTTTAAATAAAACCCACCCGTGATCATGGTGACTGAAAAATAGTGACAAGTCTTCGATTCGGACAAAAATAAAAAAAATTAAAAATGGGTCTAAATCCGTAAATAGGAATTTTATTTATATTCTTTTAAAAATGGAAATAATTTAATATAGCGATAATAAATTAATATTTTAAAATCAAATAATTACAATACATTGTTTTAAATAATTCATTACGTGAATAATTTTATTCAAAGAGCCAAATTATTACTTCCTTTGCCATTTTGTTTACTTATTGCTTACTAATATACCATTGTTTTTACTTATTGCTCTACCAATAAATATCTTGAATATGTAAGCAAATTGTTAAATACACACATATTTAGGTACAGATTTTAGTTTATCTAGTAGTCTACAGAAGAAACTGTTTCTTCAAGCAAAAAAAAATATTTCAAATGCGCTTTTTACGAGGTATTTACAGAGCTAGGCGTCGTAATGTGGAAAAACATATAAGACCCATAGACAGATTTTTTTTTTATTAAAATTAAATGGTCATGTAATAATCTTACTAAGTACTAAAATGAAACAATTTATCAAGGAATAAGATGAATCGTAGTCAGATCTATTTTAAGATACTCGACTAATATGTAATGAGTGTAACAATTTCGCTATTAAGCTGATACCACACTAAGCAGCAATCAAACTACGCAATGAATTTTTCAATAAAATTGTATGACTCGTCGCCTTTGAGTATTAAACCAACAGGACACTTTTGAACAATAGTACCATTTCTACGTGCGCAACTAAACTTAACTAAAAAATGAAAACAACTATTAACGTATTTTGATTAATCGGCTATTTCGTTGTGCACATTTTTATTAATTAAAATCATTACTCTATAATAGACAGATTTTCTAATAAAAAAGACGTGTAGCACTCGGGGACTGCCGCGGTAAAGCTATTACATAGTATTTTTTATCAACTTAAGCAATTAAATAAATAAATAATAAATAAATATTCATGGACATTTCACACAACGTCCTCTGGTCCCAAGCTAAGCTTTATATGCTTGTGTTATGGGTACCAGAATACGGATATAATACATATACTACTTTTCTTTTGTAAATACATACTTATAATACATAGTAAACACCCAGACGCAGTACAAACATTTGTATGACAATTAAAAACATCACACAAATATTTGTCCTGACCGGGAATCGAACCCGAGGCCTCGTAATCGGCAGTCCGTTATATGAACCACTAGACCACGAGGCCCGTCGATTCTTGCATAAATAAAATAAATAAATAATTATAATTATTTATTTATTTTATTTATGCAAGAATCTAAATACCATAAACTAAAATAAGATTAACAATCCTTATTTACTGATGTTTACATCTGTCCATTGTTTATGGTAATTATGATAAAATAGCGATTGTCAATCAAATGTCAATAAAATAAAAACGAATGCCAAAACCGACATGAGTCACCAGCGCGAACAGCGAAACGGCGTTACTGCGCAGTAGCGCCATGTGTAGTATTTTTTAGTTACGCTATCTTTGTTACGGAATTTAAATTTCGAATTTTGTGCATTTAGTCTCCACGCTTAAGGCCCGCGATAGAAGCTATGCAATAGCTTAAAAGTTCTGGTACCTAACATTACCGAATTGTGTTATTGACACTATCAATTTTAATTTTTTCGTTAAGTTCAGTTTAGTTGTGCAACTAGAATCAGTACCAATGTTTTCTTTGTCGATTAAATTGTCTGCGAGGTCGGCTAGGCACTGAGATAATGCACACTCACTCACAATCGTCGGGTATGTAAAGCAGATGTATGAGAGTAAATAAAGCTAAGAAAATGTGTTTATATCGTAACAGATGTCACTTTATAGTCTTTGCCTACTTCCATGGGAAAGATGCGTTACGTTATAATGATGATACTACCCACCCACGCATAAAAACGACACACACACGAATACACACACATTACAAACACACGCACACTAGAAGACAAAGTCTGTACGCTATAAGGCTATAAGAATAAGCATGGCTTTCCTATCTTTTTAGCCACGCTCTCCTGACAGTACCAGCTCCTGTTGATTTACCATTCAAAGCTCGTCGCGTAGTTCAGTTTAGTGCGGTTTGACTCTTAATTTACCATGTAGAGTAAAACAAGTCTTGCTTGATTGGTTGTCTCCAGTTACAGTGTTAACACCACTTATATCAATGGAGTGCCATTGGCTCATTGTTTAATCGTCTTGTTTTATCAGCTGTAATGAACATTGTTGAAATGCTCATGCATTTGTTTCATTATTCACTCATATCGACAATCGACATTCGACCTACACGATTGCCATTGTTTCTACCCAGACTTAAGACAATTATACTACTTAAAAATATACATACTATTTAAAAATTGACAATGGTCGTATCACATTGTATTGGGATCGATCTATCATCACGGATAGGACTATTGTAGTTAATAGACCTGATATCGTGGTGGTAGATCGATCAGCGCGCCACGCAATGATAATCGATGTCACCATTCCTCATGACGAGAATCTCGTGAAAGCTGAGAAAGACAAACAAATGAAATATGTAGACTTAGCGCACGAGATTGTCGACATGTGGGATGTGGACTCGGCGATCATTGTGCCGATAGTCATCTCAGTCAATGGACTAATAGCCAAGAGCTTCGATCAACATCTAGAGAGGCTCGCGTTAGGCAGTTGGGTCAAGGGTCTGATGCAAAAGGCAGTCCTCCTCGATACGGCTCGCATAGTGAGGAGGTTCCTGTCTTTGGATCCCTGACCACCGACAGCTTGGTCCCTGTACTCGATGCCGGTGGTGCACTATTTTTTTATATATTTTTTAATTAGATTATAAATGTGTGAGTGTGTTTTTAATTAGTGTATTTATTGTGTGTTTCTTTTTTATTTTTATACAGTATGAATGTCTTATTTTTATAATCTTTTTAAAAAATATATGTAAAATATGAAAATAAAGGAACACGGATAATAATAATAAATATTCAGGACATTTCACACAACGTCCTCTGGTCCCAAAGTAAGCTATATTTCTATGTTTGTATTATGGGAACCATATACGGATAGACTACATACACTACTTTTCTTTTGTAAATACATACTTTTAATACTATTACGTCACTAAAGAACGTGGTATCATTATTGATTTGAATATTATCGCACTTTTTACATTTTAAAACATAGGTTTATTCTCATACTCAGACTATAAAGTGCCAAGCCATGTTTATAGAATGCTATTGTAATATAAAACCGTTAATATAGTTGGCCACATAAAACTTACCTGGTGAATATTCCATATTTAAATCATCATGGCAAAAACGTAAAAAAAATTGTTAATTGATCACGGAACTAAGCAGTGTACGCATCACAAATTAGTTCTAGAGATTAATACCCCTTATAAACATTCCTGATATATGATCTACTGGTCATGTTTTATGAAAACAATCATCTCTTTGTCCATCCATTTATATCAACGCGTTGACCTAGAATCAGAGTAGGTAGACACTCATCATGTCTATTAGCCCAGTAATCCGAATCATACACATTCATAAATGAAAGAACAATATAGATACCGGTTTGAAATGATATTGTAATTTGCTTGACAGTTTTATACAAAACAATTGTGTGAAAGTGAGTGCATTGAATGAACAATAACATTGACATCATTAGCTCGCTTCGGGTTTTACTTTTGTGGGCTTGTTCCCCTCATAACTAGGGTTGCCATCACCTAAATTAGCCGACAAACATGGCCAAAATTTCGGACGTTTTTAAAGAAATATGGCTTCTTCTTTTGTCATCTATGAAAAAGACGTCCAAAATATCGTTATTTTATTTATCTCCGCTGACAAGAAAAGTATCCAGGTCTTACCCGAACTATTTTTGCAATCCGCTGCCAAACGGTCCCCTGATGCCCTTCAAAATAAGCAAAATTCAAAGAAACGGTCCTGGTGGCAGCCCTACTTATATTTTCCATTGATTTTGGAACAATGTGCACAAGCCAACGTCACTGACCCTCGTGTATTGTTAAAGCATGAGAATTGTAAACTATGTATTACCTTACAGTTCAGAGTGTTCAGACCTTAGGCATTGAATAGAATCCACTCACGTAGATCAATGAACGTGAACCATTGTTGATTTTATACATTCTGTACATGGACGATTGAACATGTTCCTAGGAATTTATTTATTGTTCCATAAATTTATCGAAAATTTAATAGCTCGTTCTGATATTATGAAATCTATACCACAGTAATTATAGATGACACTAAAGTTGAATCGTAATTATAATTTTTTTTAACACATTGTTATATTATTAGAACTATAAGACGTTTGGTTTAAGTAAGGTATAATGAGGGACTAACCTGCAAGCCTTAGATAATATAGTACGACTAAAAACAGGTATGTATAAAAAATGAACTAAACTTGATTAAAACACTCACTCCCCGTTAGTAAAGGCGCCTAATGTCTTCATAACAAATCTGTTGTGAAGGTATTACTCAGGAGGTTATCATTTATAAAGAAAAATCCCACTGCTATATATAATAGTTTAGTTTAAGTATGTGCATAATGACAATGCAATGTTTGTTCACATTATACGTATTTGTTGACAGGCGACGCCGACATGTCGCTGAAACAAGGCAGCGGCACCGGCAAAGTCCACTTTGGTGGTTTGGACGATGTGTCACTGTACGGAACACCAGTGGAGCCAGCACCACCGGCGCCGGACGCCAAACAAGGCTTCCTGCGGAACCAACTCCAGGCACTCTTCCAACCCACCGATAACAAACTAGCCATGAAACTCTTCGGTTCTAAGAAAGCACTGATGAAAGAGCGCATCAGACAGAAAGCAGCTGGACATTGGGTCATTCATCCTTGCAGTAGTTTCAGGTAAATTCTAACTATAGAAATTCTTTGACATTTGTGTTCGACACTTCATCTAATGCTAAGTGGAAGTATTATAAAAATGCGAAGTCAACAGGCCCTTCTAATTACTAAGACTAAACTTAAACAGCCTTGTGACCTGGTTTCAAAGCAACTTTCAAGACGTGTTCTGCTAAGATATCACAATTAAACCTCTCATCTGACGTATTGATACTAGGTATGTTTTAGGATTATCGATAAAAATTACTCAAAAATACTATAGTTTAGAGTTTAAATTTTACCATTTTTGATAATGAAATTCGCTAAACATGTCTAGTAAAAGATATGTATGTAAAATATATTTGTCTTTACACTAAAAACCGGTTTATAGTCAAGGATCAGACGAAATAGGTACTCTATTTCATTTCCTGTATGGATAAGCATAAAAGAATTTTCGAATTGTAACCTACAAAGTGTTTACAAATTATTCAATACGAAAACCAATTTGAGATCCATGTCCTGAATATGTCATAAGACCAATTTGCGATCAATACGAATAGGAATTGGCCAAAAATATTTGCTCTAACTTTACACATGCGTCAAATTTCATAAAGTTTAAAAATAAATAAGAGTGTATTGTTACTTTATATGCACTGAATACCCATACATTCAGTAGAAATTTTATGTTAGATTATTTTTAGTCTGGCAACTTTGATGACCGCTCGTAATTTTTGAAGTAAATTCAGGCATGTGCGTTTTGTCTGTATAGTTCAATGTCATTTTTTGTTGGCGCGCTTTTTGTTTTGGTAATTTCATAAATAGTATTTTTATAATGCATTTTCGTGTACTTCGTAATTTCCTTAGTAATTTTCCTTAATTTAGAGTAATCAACAGAATTCTGTCATTTTATTTAAATAGTTGCTGGATGCTATGTACAAAAATATATTTTACGATGTACTTTATCCTGTTTTAAATTGCCATATGAATATTTTTGTTTGTAAATTATTTTGAGGAAAATATGACTCAATTACATAAAGGTACGTTGCTTAAATTTCAGTTATTGCACAATAAAATAAATATTCATGAATGGACATTTCACACAACGTCCTGTCGTCCCAAGCTAAATATAATTTGCATAAGTTAAGGGTACTTTATCCTATTTACTGCCATTTTCAATAATCTATCTACGATTACGGATAGATTGTTATCCTCGTTTATCCATATGATATTACTATCTTCTATGTAATTTTCACGAGAGAATACTGTCATCAGTAGCTTATTGACATGCAAGTACCTAAGAACAAAAGTTTAGATTATTTTTGACTAGCTGTTGCCCGCGATTTCGTACGCGTAAAATTTTGAAATCAAACTGTAACAAACAGAAGTTTACTATGTCACTCGATAGATGGCGTTGTTCAAATTTTCAATCGCGCTATATTTTCGTTTCACACAATAACACTTAAGGGTGTCTAATAATTGAGTCTAACATTGGGTTGGACTCAATTTTTTAAAAACCACTGTTTCCTGCATAAAGAACCCTTTATAGGACTTTGGTGTTATTTTGTAGGTCTAAAATCTGTCGGGTCGGATTTGAAATTTCCATATCTAAGTAATAAATCGTTTTGACAATAAACGTAGCAGTTTAGTAGTCTGTCGATCATTTTGTTCAGCGGAGCGTGCATTACAAGTGTTGAATCTGTAATTACAGCTTTGTTATTTCATTGCCAGTTGTCAACGATTTGCACGTAACGCCCATGTGGATGATTTGTGCGTCATATTATGCTTACTACCTAGTCAGATTTCTTTCCAAGCCGATATTGAATTAAAAAATACTAATATTAAAAATAATAAGATTTAAATGACGAAATATAATGACAGGCCTCGTGATGGAGTGGTTCGTGTAAATTACTGCCGTTCACGAGGTCGCAGGTTCGATTCACGGTCGGGACTATCATTTGTGTGAATTTGTGTAATTGTCATACAAATGTTCGTACTGCGTCTGGCTATTTACTATTTATTTAAAGTGTGTATTTACAAAAGAAAAGTAGTATATGTAGTCTATCCATATTTTGGTACCCATAATACAAGCATAGAAATATAGCTTACTTTGGGACCAAAAGACGTTGAATGAAATGTAGCCTTTAAAAAAAAATTTTAAATGTGCACAATGAAACAGCCAATTAATCAAAATGCACAATTGTGTTCTTTTTTAGTTAAGTTTAGTTTTGCAAACAGTGGTACCAATTCTAAGTACACAACTAAACTTAACTTAACTAAAAAATGAAAATTGGTAGTGTCAATATAGCTATTACTTGCTATTTCGTTGTACACATTTATATTAATTAAAATCGTTAGTCTATAATACACAGTTTTAATAATAAGAAACTTCAGTAAACATTGCCGAATTGTGATAATGACGCTATCAGTTTTAATTTTTTAGTTAAGTTAAGTTTAGTTGTGCGCTTAGAATCGGCACCAGTATCGGTACCATTGTCTAACTAAAATATTATTATAATAGTGCATATAAATACGATACGGAAATCCCATTTGGTAAAGGTGTAAAAACTCGAATCAGAGGAAATTACTAATGCGGGCATACAACGTTAAAGTAATAAATAAATTTGCTGTAATTAGTGCTGTCTTTCAGTATAATCAAGGCTTAGAATTTAATAAAGAGTTATATATGCATATCAACATACCTATATCTTATGGGGTAAGCAGAAAAGTATTATGGTCTTATTCATAATGACTTATCGGAAGTTTAAACGGAAATTTTATCGGAGAGATAATAAACGTTTTAGCGTAAAAAGACTATTATGAATAACAAGTTTTGACAATTTACGCGAACCGATTTTAGCGAACTTTTAAACCTCCGATAAGTCATTATGAATAAGAACATTAGTGTTTATTTATCTTTATTCTTTTTACGTTCCACGAACACACTTCCTTCTCTTCTGTATGTCCTTCCATCAGTATTTCTCCGCCCACTGTTAGACATAGGTAAGCCTCCCCAATAGAGCGCCACAACACGCGGTCTTGTGCCGCTTGCATCTGATCTTATGTAATGTAGGTTAAGGTATTTTCTGATAGGACATTTCAAACATAACGTAATTAGTATTTCATACAAAAAAAAATAATATTGTACCACTTTACTGTTTGTCTCTCAATCAAATATTTTCATTTTCGACAGCAACTTTAATTTTAGGCAATTTTTTTACATAATACAAGTTTGTGCTAGGTCTTATGATATGATACGACATCTTCAGATCGCAGTCAGAATTTCGCTCAAAGTGCTTTTTGTATTCTTCTCTTTTGGATAATTTTGAAATATGTATTTATGTTTTTATTTATGTTTTTATAATTTTATAGCCATAAAAAGGCTTATCAAATTCTCCAAAATTAGGATAAGTAATGTCTGGTAATTATGTTACATTGTGAATTTATAATTAAAGTCCGGTCTATTGTTTTGAAAATTCACTGAAAGCATGATAAGCTAATTTGAATTACGGGAGATGCAAAATTTTACAAATCGAAAATTTTGGATTTTGTAAATAAATAGGGGTATTTTAAAAAGAGTATACTCGCCTAAGATTTAATAATAGAACGCAATTTTAAATGTTTTTATCCTAAATCCAAAATATATTTACCCTACTTCTTGTTTTCTTGATACAAATAAAACAAATTAGATGGAATCAATAACTATGACAAATATAATTATGTTCAATCATTCTTAGATTGACATTTTCTGTAAAAACTAACAATTAATTGGTGTTTCTATAATATAGTCATTAAAAAAATATCTTTATAATTAATTTCATTAAAAAGTTTATAGAAGCTGATACAATTAAAGCTTTCGTGTCATGATAGACTAAGAATACGGAGTGCCACCACCCTTTTTCATTCCCAGGGTACTGTACAAGGCAGCTAAGAGATATTGTACATAGATAACATCCTCTGTGAGAGACGGAATCCTCGAAAATAAACCAACACGCCTGGTCAGTGCGGTACAGTAGACCATAATCCTTCCCAAAGTGAATGAGGCCTGTGCCCAATAATGGGACGTCAATAGGCTGGAGAGAGATACAGTCACAGCTTCCTAAACTTGCATCGTATAAAGTCAATGAAATCAATTATAAAAGCTGACATCCGGCACGGTAGTTGCAAGTGAAAGGTGATATACACAGTTAACTTTCTCATCTTGATTACTTATTGGATCAATCATAGCGATTAAAGTTACAATGAATGATAGTATGAGATCCCAGAGCTCGCTAGCATTACTGATTTTCATAGCTATGAAATGTATAAAAGAAGCAAGATTTTGTACGTACTCTATTTACACCTTCTAGTTTGTTCTACGTATCAGATGGTAAAACCTAATTAATACATTAGGGAATAAGCATTATTAAACTTTTCATTTTAAAAATAATTAAATAAATATTCATGATCATTTCATACAACCTCCTCTAGTCCCAAGCTAAGCTTATATGCTTGTGTTATAAGTACCAAAATACGGATAGAATACATTATACTACTTTGTACTTATGTAAAGATAATATTATTTTACCTGGTCATTGGATACCTGTAAATTAGCTGACGGAACAAAATAGTGGTAGATATGAAGAGTGATATCAGTGCTACCTAGTACGTACGCATAAGCATTACTATTGCTATTATCTCATACTTTTGGATTCTGTGAAAATAATTGGTGTCAGTCATCTCTGTGATTCACTGGGGAAATAGTAGAGAACTCAAAAACAAAAGCTATGGATTGAATAGAGTCACAAGACATAATACATAGGTACAGGCACTAGCCATAACTTTCATTGTATTGTGGAAATAAGTAAAGTCAGCCAGTCCTGGGATCTAATACTATGAAGTGAAATCGAACGTTTATCAGACGGTGTCGTCTGTCAAACAGATTCCGCTCTATTGGCTGCATCCGTCGCGATTTGATATAACTCGCATCAATTACAAAGCTTGGAAATACAACAGTAAAGTCAGATTAAAAACCGGTCAAGTATGAGTCGGACTCGCACATGAGGGGTTCATTACCTTTATTATCATACTATATACGTCATACCGATCCTATATAACACTAAAAAACCTGCATAAGCCTGGTGACAGACGAACGGACATACGACCGGATAGTGAAGTCTCGGTAATAGGATCCTGTTTTATTTAGTACGCAACCCTAAAAAAATGACAAAAACCAAAACCAATCCTATGTAAAATTAAAAAATAATGTGTGAATAAATAATTATACAGATACCTACAAAACAATGAGCTTTTTAAAGTACCTAACATTAAATTTATCCATAAAGTATTGTTATATTATATTCTAAATATTTTTTTTGTGGTTCTTTGATATGAATAATTTTCACAGTACTATCTAAAACTACGCAAATTATGAGGGAACTACAGCTCCAGTTTAGATGTTTGCAATTGGTATTGCTATCCCTATTCCCGAGCGCAGCGCTGAAAGGAACAAATATAGTTCAGGTAGCATAAGATCTTACTGTGAGAAATATTCATTGCTCTAGACTCTAGTCTAGAGACAATATCTACGAAGAAAACAGCGGAATACGAAGTCTATAATTATCACGGAGCATTGTTTGCTATCGTGCCCTCTTAAGTCATATTTACCAAGATACTTGAGACGTAATGTTCATATCTCTACTAATCTTCTTCTTATATCTTCTTCTAATATATAACATTCACGTGTCACAGTGTTAGTTACCGTACTCCTCCAAAACGGCTTGACCGATTCTTGTCAAATTTTGCATACATATTCAGTAGGTCTGAGAATCGGCCAACATCTATTTTTCAAATTTTTTTTTTTTAGTATGACAAAACAACGTTTGCCTTGATAGCTAGTGTGTATATAAAATTCACGTGTCACAGTGTTAGTTATCGTACTCCTCCGAAACGGCTTGACCGATTTTTATAAAATTTTACATGCATATTCAGCTGTAGGTCTGAGAATCGGCCAACATCTATTTTTCAAACCTTTTTTTTAGTATGACAAAACAACGAGGTCAGCTAGTAATAATATAAAGAGGAAAGATTTGATTGTCTGTTACTTTGTTTGAAATGAGTGGGATCTAAAACTACTTTATTGTTTTTAAAAATTCCTTCACCGTCGTGATTCACATTATAATAAATAAATAAATAAATATTCATGGACATTTCACACAACTTCCTCTGGTCCCAAGCTAAGCTTATTAAGCTTGTGTTATGGGTACCAGAATACGGATATAATACATAAACTACTTTTCTTTTGTAAATACATACTTATAATACATAGAAAACACCCAGACGTAGTACAAACATTTGTATGACATTTATGAATATCACACAAATGATTGTCCCAAGCGGGAATTGAACCCGCGACCTCGTGAACGGCAGTTTGTACGCGTGGAATTAAGAAAATTATTTGAAAATTGGTCGCAGAGTGACTATATTTATATAGCCTTCTTCGATAAATGTACCACCTCTCTCAAAATCTTGAGAAGGCGGAAATGTGTGCTGTTATTAGATACATTCTTTGTAAATATTAGCAATTTATTCCTTCCACAAGTGACACATCTAAAAAGAGATGTACCGAGCAGACTTACAAAAGGACTATAATGATAATAATGTACATTTCAATCATTGTACATTTCAATCATTAAACAAAATCGTTCAGTGATCAAATGAGAATAGATAGTACAATATCAGTGTACACCTCCATTAATGAAATCAACAAAGTAACTGTGTTCATCAAGCTATTGTCGCATGGCGGCACAATGACGGCGGGCATATTGCGTGTAATGGACTGTACAATACAATACACAATACTACCAATGTATCATCACGTGTAACTGGTCTGTACTTGAGTCAGAAAAGAACTCATTTAAAATGGACTATTCTTATTTATCTACTAGCTGTTGCCTGCAACTTGAAATGATGAAATTTTGATTTTTTTTCCTGTTTTTGCAACATTTTTCACTATACTTCACTGCTGTTGGGCGCAGCTTGATGTTATTGTTGTTTACATTGTAGAGCTTTCCTCAATAAAAGTACTGTTCAACTGTGAAAGAATTTTTCAAATCAGTCTAGAGGTTCTTAAGATTAGCGCGTTTAAACAAACAAACAAACTCTTCAGCCTTATAGTATTAGAATAGATTAAAATGGGTACGCCAAGTAAAGGAAGAGCTTTTAATATTGATGTTCCCGGGGCCCTCTACCTAGTCTAGTTGGTTTGAATTCGTTCTAAACTTGAACAATAAGTTCTAACACGTTTTACTAAAGCATACACTAGAAAAATAAATAAAATACTTCCCGAGCACCGGACACCTCTAAAAATATTTCTTAAAATATTATAATGGAAAAACGAACTTCTTTATAATTTTTCTACCCATAAGAACCAAAGTGATTTCATCACAACTCTTTGTACAATAACGGGCGACCCCCGAATTAGCCTGTACAGGTCCAAGTCACTCCTCAAATTCCGACAAATAGGTACGGTCAAATCCGGATGAACAGCAGCCCTAGTAATGCTAGGAATATAATTGCCTGAAGAAACGCTTGATTAACATAATGTAGCGATTATAAAACAATATTTTTATATGGTGCATCTGTATTGTTGTTAAACTTTACATCGATGACATCATTATACCGAACAGCTGAAATAATGAGGATAAAGGTGACTATATGATAAATTTTCCTTGCTATTACTCAAAAAAAATCGCAGTTCTTTGGAATTACTTGTTGGGAGATTTTTTTGGGACCCAATTATTTAGTGCGTCATTATTCCCGATTGCGATTTTTATGACTTGAGATTTTTTAAAGGAGTTTATTATAATATTTATTTACCAATATTATCATATGATATATAGAGTAGATTGCAGTATAAACTTTAGCTAATCATGAAACTAATGACTCATACCTACGTTATAACTTATGGGGTTATTGCCGGAAGCAGCCAAAGTGTTATTATTTACCTTAGCGGATAATAGACTCATTATTATATCAGGAAGTTTATTTGACTAATAAATATGATATTAAATGATACTTAAACGTTTTCCTATGGCTACAATAGGTACTCAGATATAGCACCTATGCAAATCTAATTGGGAATTTAATAATGGAAATCTAATTGTGAATTTTTCCCTTTTGGAACAGACGCCTAGCTTCTGACTTTTTAAAAGAGCATGTATATCTCGCCTCCGTAAAAAAAAAATTTAAGGGCTGTATTGTCGCTAAGGGACCAAGCCATTTAATTAAATTAAAAAAAAACCTTATCTCTCTTTTTCTTTGTAAGAATAATGTTAATCCGATGTGTTACGTGTTGCTAATACCGTGTTTCTAGTTCTAATTTCAGAAATTATTCAAAGCATCAAGTGACCATTGCTTTAAAAATTATTGAGTCTAATCTGGTAGATACTAGTTTAGACGCTGGTAAAAGTAATGCTGAATGCTAGACTAACAACCATAAACAAACATCACTTTTATATCAACAATTACAAACATATCACCATTGATTTTTCATCGCATTGTTTAATGATTCAGATAACACAGCCAATTCGCATAAAAACACAAATTCATGTCTGTTTCGGACAAAAATATGGCGCGTGGCGGAGGAACCTTCGTTCGTTATTTTATTACTGGCCGAATACACTCACTGCGTTAGTTAGATAAATAACATACGGAATTTTAAAACGAAACTGGCTTGAATCTCTAGGGAAATTGAGTAGCTTTTGTACAAGCAAAAAGTTTAGGTTACCAATGCGCCCGGAGTTTTGGTTACACAAAAACAAATGCCATGTATAATTAATTATATTTGGTTAACAAGAACTTTTCTATAGATTCAATAACGTTTTGCTACAAAATCCGGAAACACTGTAATCTAAAGTAATTATTTAAATACAAATTACTTATTTTAGACTATTGTGTTTATTTGTTAGGTATGTTGCTTTTTAACTTAATTTAAAATTGAGTTACTTGTTCGTAAATGATCCGTTGTACATAGTACCTATAAGTTGATCATGAGTTCAGAACCAAACAGGAGCAACAAGGCACTTATCGAGAAAGTTAAACCTAAACAAAAAATAGAAATATGAAAGATAACGATCTCTGCTGAGTTTCTTACGCCGCGGCGTAAGAAACTCAGCCGGTTCTCCACAAGCAGCGGATTGAATGTCCTGAACCGATAGAAAAATTAAATTTTGGACGAGTTATAAGAGCACTGTTTTTTGGAAAAAAAATTTTTGCCTACGTGATTAAATTATTTTTAATTCATTTCACTTATATCGTAAATTATTATTTGATCATTATTTTATCTCTTATTCTTAATCCATACACATACACCCATATTCAATTCCTATAAAGTAATGAAAGTAACAAAGTAGGTCGCCAGTATAAGGTTTCATTACAATCTTTTCTATCTCACAGCATGTGTTTTCTACATATAGTTTCATGGAAGGTAATATGTATATCCAATACCTTTAAGGAATGAAAAAAATATACAAAAAGTTTATATTACAATCGATTTTTTCTTTATACGAAGTTTATAGACAAAATGGACAAAATGGTTTTAAATATTTTATTTTAATAAATATTAATGGACATTCCACACGTCTTCTGGTCCCAAGCGAAGCTTATATGCTTGTGTTATGGGTACCAGAATACGGATATACTTCATATACTACTTTTCATACTTACCCAGACGCAGAACAAACATTTGCATGACATTTATAAACATAACACAAATGATTGTTCGTGCGAAATTGAACCCGCGACCTCGTGAACGATTGTCCGTTACATGAACCACTAGAGCACGAAGCACGAATCACGTCGTCAGTCCTATTAAACAGAATCTATATATGCCACGGAGCTTGCAAATCAAGGGCAATAACCAATAACAAACGTAGGTACTAGGAAATGAAGAAATTGCTTATCGATATTGTTTCCTAGACCGTTCATATCGTACTATGTTTTATAAACATGTCGTTTATAAGCCTGACAATAGGCGTCTAGTTGCACAAAACTATGGGTAAAATTATACTTGTTTTGTATTATTGTACTACCTAATGCCCACGGTTTGGGATAGTTTGGTTGAAATTATTATAATCATTATTAAAAAATATGTAGATACTAGCTGCTGCCCGCGACTCCGCACGGGTGGAATTTTTGAAAACTTTTCCCGTTCTTGCAACATTTTCACTACTGCTTTGCTCCTATTGATCGCAGCGTGATGTTATATAGCCTTCCTCAATAAATGTACTAAATGTTTAGGATGTAAAAATCTTATCTAATCTATACTAATATTATAAAGCTGCAGAATTTGTTTGAATAAATGCTATACGTAAAAATTGTACACAACTCAAGGTATTACTTAGTCTTTGTTTCATCGCCATCAGTCCACTCAATCAAGAGATATTTACATAAAACGAAATTTCTCAATTTGGTTACTTTCAACGCTATCTAGCGGCTGAAAAGAATCAAAATATTGAATAGGTCGGTCGAAAGAAAATCGATCCACGCGGACGGAATCGTGGGCACAGCTAGTTTAAAAATAAATAGCGGGATAACCATTATTAATTTATAAGTTCGGTAGTTATTCATTAATAATGTTAGGTGAAAGTACCCATGCTAGTACCAAACACTTTTCCTAGTACATAACTGAGTCGGGTTGTTGGTACCTAGACACAAAAGTCGATAATTATATTCGCTAAATCATGCATTTGTGCACAAATTAACTGCTGTATAATGCTGACCATTAGTTTTGTGATTGGACTTTAATTAAATTACTAATATGTATGTAGGTATATGCTTACAACGCATTATATGTGTGCACATATTGGTACCGATTCTATGTGCAAAACTAAAGTTAACTAGAAATGAAAATTTATAGTTTCAATAACTCAATTCGGCAATGTTAACAGAACTTTTTTATTAGAAAATCTGTATATTATAGACAAATGATTTTAATTAATAAAAATGTCACAACGAAATAGCCAATTAATTAAAATATACCATGGTGGTTTTCATTTTTTAGTTAAGTTTAATTGTGAACGTAGAATGGAATGGGCATTATTAAGAGGGCACGATACCAAATTATGCTCCATACAAAAATATGGGTATCGTAGTCCCCTTTTTCTTCGTGGATATTGCCTCCAGAGGAACGAATTTTTTTTCACAGTATCTAGGTCTTATATATCTATGCTTCTAAAACTTTCTTTTTTTTTCAAAACATATTAACTAAAAGAAATATGACCATCCAAAAAACCCGTTTTTGTCGGTTTTCTTTAGATGAAGTTGCAGCGTCTATAACATAAATGTGGTAAGGTTTTACCAAAAAAGAAAGTGATAGACGCATAGACATACTCTTCATCTATAATATAGCGTAAAAAGTATTAAAATCGGTTTAACTTTCGCGAAGAAAAAAGGGGACTACGAAACGTCTTTTTTTTTAAGAATTTGTAGGTAAAATCAGCTATATTTGTCCCTTCCAGCGCGGCACTCAGAAATAGGGATAGCAATACCTAAAGCAAATACCTAAATTAGGAGTACAGTACCCTCTTAATATATTTTAATTTATAATCTGTGTTTTTAACTAATTCATAAGTATCGAGTGTGTGGTAAGAAAATACCTAAGTGTCTCCAACCCATTTCCTTACTGGAGTAATTGGTTGATTGCAACAGGTAGTAGGTATATATTATTACTACACTATAATTTAATTTATTAAATTCTATAATAGCTGTTTTATCTGAAAAGCGAGTATTAAAATAAACGACAAAATGGTACCGATTCTACGTGCACCACTAAACTTAATTAAAAAATTTAAAGTAATTTATTAATTTTGCAATTTACTTGCTATGCTTTTACTTATTAAATTCAATTATATCATTCAAGCATAGCAAGTCAATTGCAAAATTAATAAATTACTTTAGTAATAAAAGTCGCGTCATTATTTTCAGCCCAATTGTATTCTGTAAAGAATACTATGGCTGGTCGAGATTGTTGCAAAACATTCTCGATAGATGGCGTTGTGGTGGTCTAATTGGTTACTGTTAGCACGACCGCAATAAGCTCAGTTGGCAGAGCTACGGAACGGTATTCCGAGGTCGTGGGTTCAAGTCCCGCTTGCGGTGATCATTTATTCCACCGCAATTTGATTTATTAAAAAAAATAAGTTAAAATCGTTTAATTGAAATCGTTAGTCTATAATACACAGGTTTGCAATAAGAAAGTTTAGTTAACATTACCGAATTGCGTTAATGAAGCAATCAATTTTAATTTAGTTGTGCATTTAAAATCGGTACCATTATATTCCTACCGTTGTAATATACAAACGTTTATTATAAAAATGTATAATTTATAAACATCTACCTCATGAATACAGTTGAACGAATGCATTACTTTATGCTAATTTATACTTTTATATTTACGTTATCAACAGCAAGAAATTAATAGCGTTTTTTACAGTGGAATCTAACCTACAGAATTTTTCATTAGGTACTTTAAACGTAAACCGAAGCTAATGCTTTGATATGAAAAAATCTAAAGATTTACTGATAACACATGATACATGCGTACTTGAAGAGAAATATGATTTAAAGTTGTACTTCTTTTGGTACCTCAAGGAAAAATTATTGACGGACCTCGAGGTCTGGTGGTTAATATAACGGACTGCCGTTCACAAGTAATATCACTTAGCTGGCTTTTACAGCACCCTGGAGAGAAATTTGCAGGGCAAGGAGAAGAAAACAAAAAAAACCCTGGAGAGAAATTGGGGTGGTGACGTTTGTATTCTTAATCCATTACCACACGGACAAAGCTTTATTAATTCTGATAAATCTATTAAACTTCGTGGATGTACATAAAATATCTGAAATACAAAGCTGGTCGCATGCCAACACATAATCTCAATCCACGACCATGTGCATCTATTCACAAGTCACGATTGAAAAGCTAAGAGATATTTGCTTTGCACTATTGAATTAACCAGATGGCCCCGGCCTTAAGAGGGCACGACTACAAGCCATGCTCTATACAAAAATATTAACATCGTATTCCACTGTTTTCTTCGTGGATTTTGCCACTAGAGCAACGAATTTCTCACATTATCTAGGTCTTATAAGTATATCTATGCATGTTTTATTAAAAAAAAAAGATAACTAAAAGAAATATGCCATCTAAAAAACTCGTTTCTACGGTTGTCTTGCGGTGAATTTGCAGCGTACAAATTTGGTAAAGATTTTCCAAAAAAGAAAGTTATTGAAGCTTATAATATAGGTATATACTCTTCATCTATAATATGGCGTTAAAACTATTAATATTGGTTTAGTTTTCACGAAAAGAACTACTTACAAAAAGCTATTTTTTAAGATTTTATAGGCTGACCTTTATTTGTCCCTTTCGGCGTGGCGATCGGGAATAGGGATAGCGATAAGTACCTGAAGAAAATACCTAAATTTTGAATTTATCGCCTCTAGAGTAGTCTTAAATAGTCCTTCAATATGTTACTTCTAGGAATTGACGTTATTGTTCTATATTTGTCCGCGTTTTATCAGTCATGCATAACTCGATACAAATCATTTATGAAGAAGCAATGTAGAATCAGTCCTAGTTATTATTTTCGACGAACAATACGAAATACGTTATCGAAATTAAAAAGAATATATACCTAGCTAGGGTTGGCAAATATAAATAACAAAAAAAGAGAAATATAAACTTACTTTGCCGCTTTAGAAAAAAAATATATTGAAAAGTAGCTTATTTTTCTTAACTCGAATAAAAGGCACGTCATATGATTTTAATTATTTCTGAGTACTCACCATAATGTATTACATCTAAATGTTTTTCATACGCTCATTACTGTTAACAAGAAAAATATATTAGCAATTTTCGTGGCGTCGATATCGCAAATGAAATAAATGCTTTTAATATAAGATGTTAAAGAAATACTCGTAAGTTGGTACCTACCTACTTAACATTTTCTAGGTCCGGTATTGATGCCAATTCTGATGCGAAACTTAACCTAAACTAAACTAACAAGAATAGGTAGAATATAATACCAATAGATACCTTTTCTTTTTGACCTAAAATATCATCGTGTGGGGTAACCTTATATTTACAGACATATACATAAACTTATGTACCTACTGGCCTTTAATTCAAATGTTTTGCGTTTAAAAACATACTGGCAAAAACTTAAAGGCAGACTGTCTTTGTTATTAATATTATGTTTAAAAGGTTGTTAAAACAAACGAACTTAATTACTAACATACTTTTTTATTCTTGCCTTGAAGAAGCCCACACAGCCCTAACAATCAAGAAATACTTTTAAGAAAGAGAAGACTGGCATTTGTGACAGTGATTTATTTATATACATTAATATTGTAACTTTATAAAGCCTTCGGCGACTTACAGATTTATTCTTAAATTATCTTTGAAAGAAAAGAATCTAAACTTTTGCAATAATCATTACTTTTACAGCAAGATGTTCGATACTAATATTATAAAATTGATGATTTTGTTTGTTTGAACGCTTATCTCAGGAGCTACGCTTTAAAAAAATCGAATTAAAATATAAAACAGCCAGTATTTATATAAATAAAAACCTGTCAAGAGCGAGATAAACTCGCACCCTTAGGGTTTCGTATCTACTAGACATATAAATATAAGTAACTGCATTCCAATAATCATTTAATTAAACTCAAAACAAGTCACGAACTTAATTTTGTAGTTGAAATATAGGGAATCGCCTACATTTCAGCTACTTCATAAGTTGGTATTAGTATAAACACTTTTTTACTTGTAATGTGATGACAAATTATAAGTTTTTGGAAATTTACCTATATCAGCACTATATAGACTTGATCTATGCCAAATTTCAAGGCTCTAGGGCAACGGGAAGTAACCTGTGAATTTTGATTCCCTAGCATAAGTCGAAAAATTCTTAAAAATGGTCGTAATGCGGCTATATCTTTGAAATGCGTAGAGGTGGAAGGTTGATTGTATTTTTTGCAGCAAGGGACCGCATAGATCTACATATCGTATGAGTTTCAAGTTGATACCTTCAGTCGTAGCTGAGTAAAAAAAGTTTGACAGACGAACAGACAGACACCGGAATGATCCTATAAGAGTTTGTACGAAACCCTAAAAACTAGTTGGTCTCGCACACGAAGTACTGTTATTATCATCGAATGTCCTCTAATAACGGGCTGATGATAGAGAAATGAGAGCGATGAGTCACTGTTGTTGTAGCATCAACTGATATACCTATACCGTAACATTTTCAGCTCTCTAGCTATCACCGTTCCAGAGATACAGCCTGGTGACAGACGGAAGTACAGACAACGAAGTCTCAGTAATAGGGTTACGTTTTATTTTCTGTTACGGAACCCTTAAAACAAACAAACAAACTCTTTAACTTTGTAATCCTATTAGTTTCGATAAAATTGTCTTATTGAATCGAAGCAGGCAGCCCGTCAAAACTAATATTGAACATAAAATACGTATGTATATTATTCATACATTATGTTACACATACTGTTATGAACAATTTGTATGTTTACCGCATTTTCATATCTGCCCTATTTCCGGTAAACGACTAATAATATAATACACCAATGTTTACTACAACTTATTATAGATTGTAACAACACTCGCAAACAGCTCTATTATAGTCTAAGATCCGAACCTAAATCGACCTTCACCGAGCTGATAATAGAATAAAACTTATTTTATAATAAATTTAGTATATTAGAAAATATATTAAAAAAGGGTTGTCAAAAAAAATCCTGGACAAAATATTTTTAATAATTTATTAAAAAATGATTTTTCATTAAATGTTGCAACATCAAGATAATAAGAAAATTTTATACTGCACTTAAAGTATTAAACATATAGAATGTGCAGACGTAGGGTTGTCTATAATTTACCTGGACAAGCTACTAGGTTGCCAGGTGTAAACAGGTATGTCGATACTAGTTACTTTCACTTGTTTTGATAATAAAAAAAAAATTATATCAGCATAAGCGCTGTTTTATTACGAACATGTTGATATAGGGTTGTCTGCAAAAAATTTTGTCCTAATAGGGGTTTGCGAATTTTAAAAATTTAAATTTCAACGCGTGTGAAAATGAGTGACAGAGATATCCGAGGTTAGTATACTGTGTAATAATAAAGGACCGAACATTGCCAGTCGTCTCTGACGGGGCCTGGAATATAAAAAAAGTGCTCATGCTCGGCACGTAAACTATGGAAGGTAGGGGTATACCCCTACTATCCTCTACATTGTAAACAGTGCGCGTTATTTTGGAGTAGCTAATATAATGACAATATTATATTGCATCGAAAACACGTGTTATTTTGTATCGTTGTGATGAAAAATGGCTAAAAAATGTTTTTTGTGTGGTTCGGACGATTCTTTACTTGATTTTACTGATACACTTTTAAAAATTGTTCGGTATAGCTAGCTTTTCGCAAAAAAAAACTTTAAATATCATGAAACTGAACTAACTAAAGCAGCACTCGATTTTGTTGGTTACCATACCACGTGCTATAAAAAAGTAACTGTTTTAGGAAATAAATACAATGAATTTAAACTTTTTTTTACAGAGTATTCAGTAAGTACATAATATATGACTCTTTCAATTATTATCTAATATAATTCGAAATAGCACAATTTTAACGTTCGTTGACTTCGTTTCATATCAATCAAATAATTTGAAAAATACTTATTTTTTCTGAAGGACCTCTCTCCTGTTTTTTTTCTTGTTTTCTGTTTCTAATTTCTTACGGTGTTTTTTTTAATTTTCCCGAAGAAAATAAGACCAAAGGCCCGGCCCCGTCAGAGACGACTGGCAATGTTCGGTCCTTTTTATTACACAGTATACTTACCTCGGATCTCTCTGTCACTCATTTTCACACGCGTTGAAATTTAAATTTTTAAAATTCGCAAACCCCTATTAGGACCAATTTTTTTGCAGACAGCCCTATATCAACGTGTTCGTAATAAAACAGCGCTTATGCTGATATAAATGTTTTTTTATTATCATAACAAGTGAAAGTAACTAGTATCGACATACCTGTTTATACCTGGCAACCTAGTAGCTTGTCCAGGTAAATTATAGACAACCCTACGTCTGCACATTCTATATGTTTAATACTTTAAGTGCAGTATAAAATTTTCTTATTATCTTGATGTTGCAACATTTAATGAAAAATCATTTTTTTAAAAATAATTAAAAATATTTTATCCAGGATTTTTTTTGACAACTCATTTTTAATATATTTTCTAATATACTAAATTTATTATAAAATAAGTTTTATTCTATTATCAGCTCGGTGAAGGTCGATGTAGGTTCGGATCTTCTACTATTATATTTTTAGCGTTTCGTACAAACCCTTATAGGATCACTCCGGTGTCTGTCTGTCTGTCTGTCCGTACTCAGTAACGGCTCAAGTTATGAACTTGAAACTCATACCAAATGTAGATCTACGCGGTCCCTTGCTGCAAAAAATACAATCAACCTTTTACCTCTACTCATTTAAAAGATATAACCGAATTACGACCATTTTTAAGAATTTTCGACTTTAGCTAGGGAATCAAAATTCACAGGGTACTTCCCGTTGCCCTAGAGCCTTGAAATTTGGCATAGATCAAGTCTATATAGTGCTGATATAGGGAAAAATCCAAAAACTTATAATTTGTCATCACATCACAAGAAAAAAGGTTTTATACTAATACCAACTTATGAAGTTGCTGAAATGCAGGCGATTCCATGTATTTTAACTACAAAATTAAGTTGGTGAGTTTTTTTGAGTATAATTAACTGATTATTTGAATGCAGATACTTATGTTTATATGTCTAGTATGTACGAAACCCTAAGTGTGCGAGTTTGCCTCGCTCTTGACAGGTTTTTTACTTATCATAAAACAAAGTCGTTATTTCTATATGTATGTCCCTATGTGAGCTTTTATCTTCAAAATTACGCAACGGATTTTGATGAGGTTTTTTTAATACATAGAGTGATTTACATGGGTGGCTTTTTCGTATAATTTGTTATGGTTTTTATTTCCTAAATTCCACCCGTACCAATTATACAGCTTAGTGTATTTTTTAGTTCAAAATATTGTTTATCAGTATTATTAAAATTGAAAGTTTAATTAACTTAATTCAAGCTGCTAAGACTTCTTCTTTACCTTAGAAAACTTGTCGAAAAATATATAAGTTACCATCAACTCTATACATCTCATATGTGTTATATAATTATATTCCATAGATTTATTTATTAGGTAACACAGAATAAAAACAAAGGTAATAATAAAACTTCGAACATAAAGTTCAATAAACCAATCAATACGCACAATTCACTAATAAATAAATACAAACAGATTAATACAATAATAACAACAAATGTACAAGAGGCGCCTCCATACATTTTCTGTTCTAACAAAGTTTTAATTAAATACGTACATGACGACATCTTTATCTTCGGACTTTGTCTTATGTAGTAAAAGTACGAAGTTTCACCTTAGAGATAGCAATTTTCATTAGTACTATCTTTGCTAAGAGGATCGTAACGCCGTCTGTAAACATAATAATATACTAATAAGAAGATGAAAAATATAATAATAAATATTTTTAACACCCTTGCTCGTAAAGCTGATGTAATTCCACCGGTTTTAAATATGTAAAGCGGGTCATAAAGAACGCGTGTGTTACCAAAGCAAATAGTTAAGTTATAGTCCATACAAATTTCATAACAGTATTATTTGCCATTTCAAATATGGAACTGATCGCCGCCGCACGACTCGAGCAGCGTGCTGTTGCTATTCAAATTTCGAACTAACCGCCGCGCGGCGCCAGTCAGTAGGCAGCGCTAGCGCGCGGGAAAGCAACAGTGTGAATTCACAGATTGAGTTTATTTAATGTTTTTTTTTCTGTTTCCTCGCAAATGTGTAAAAAAACGTCGTACGCACGTATATCACGTGCCTATTGGTTATAAGTTATAACATGCTCGGCTTAATTCCGCCTCGCATGTTATAACTTATAACCAATACGCACGTGATATACGTAAATTTTTGCTAAAAAAATAAAACTGGCTATATAAAATTTCAACAATATCTTCTTCATTCATTCTTCTTATGAACTATTTTCTTTTTTTATTCGTTGCTCGTGTGGAATTTATAAAATTTCCCCCATTTTTACAACATTTTCAACTGATACTTCACTCCTACTAGCTCACAGCGCGATGTTATATAGCTTAAAACTTTCCTCAATAAATGTACTCAACACTGAAAGAATTTTTGAAATATAATATTAATATGATGATTAATAGTTTATGAACAAAGAAAATTATTAACTCGCGCAAGTAATCGCTTAACACTAGGTGCGTCGTATTCTTTGTACACTTGTAGTTATACATTATCACCATAACGCGCCAAAATAAGTTAAACTTCTACAAGTAGTATATAGTTACTTTCTTAAACTTCTAGATTCAATGTTAGGTCACCAAGAGTTTGCTAATTAGTAATAAAACATGAAGTAAAGAGAGAAAGGTCACTTTATAAGTTTATACCCATGAGATCTTAGACCGAGCGTGAGCAAACTCAGCTTAAATATTGACACTGCAATTAACCTTTGAAGGCGCAGCGAATTACAGAGTAACTTCACGTGTTCTAAATTTAAACTGTTTATCTGTGCCTATCTTTATACTTTGTATTTACAATTACATATGTATTTACAAATACTCACCTCTCTCTCCAGCACATCAACGTTCCACTGTTGGGCACGGGCCTCCTCCACTTTGGGAGGGATTATGGTCTACTGCGCTGCGCTGACCAGGCGTGTTGACACAGGGTTTACTTTCTAGTGTTCCGTCTCTCACAGAGGATGTCATATGTTTAAAATATCCTATAGCTGGCTTTTACAGCACCATGGGGAGGAGATGGGGTGGAGGCACTTGTATTCTCAGTCCGTCACCAACCGTATTCAAAGAAGATACCAAATTCCAGAACACAAATTTCATTTAAAAAAAGAATTTTGAAAAAATATTGCCAAATTTTTTTTTAGAGTCTATACCTTGTTTCTCCGTTTTGTCTTTGGCAATGCGCAAATAGCGTCTAGCCATAAAAAAAAGTCCAAAACTTATGAAACTTAATACAAAATTAGAGGGCATTTAGATGAAAACCTACTGTACAGAGAAAAGTAAAAGGATTTAAACAGACTAACAGGATGCTGTAAGAATATAAAAAATAAAAATATAAAATATATAAAATATAAAAATATATAAAATATAAAAAATAAAATCCGACGTGAATAACATACTTGTTCTTATTAGGATAATTAATTTATTACTTCTGTTGATATAACAACAGACAATTGGCGCCATAGAGTAATTTCATTTGGTACATTTCAAAGTATCCTGCTAGTTGCTACTAGGTACTTTGGAGAACTGATATTCACACACAAACTTATCACTTGCATTGTAGTAAATTTGGATCAAGTCACTTTTTATATAACTTTTATACTTCAACATTCAAGTAACATATCAGTACACCACAAGTCGCCTATTCAGCCTCGATCAAGTCCATCCTAAGGTTGTCTGGAAGAGATCGCAGTCCGCGATAAGACCGCCCTTTGTACCTATGATAAGTCTAGTTAGTAAATCTTGTTTTAATTTATTATGGTGTACAATAAAGAATATTTTATTTATTTATTTAAACACAATATGCGTTTTCAATTTTATATCATCATCATCTTTGCCCTTCCCTTATCTCTTTATTGGGGGGTCGGCGCAACATGCCTTTCATTTATGCCCTTCTGTCAGACGTCTCTGTGAGAGACGGTCAACTCGAAAATAAACCTTGTGCTGACATGCCTGATCAGCGCGGTATGGTACAACATGCCTCACAAAGTGGAGAAGGCCTGTGTTTATCAGTTGGACGTTAATGAGCTGGAGAGAGAGAGAAAGAATCAGCCAGTTTTTTGTCTTATTATTTTTGAAACAAATAAAATATTTTTACTTTTAACCTAAAAATATGTGCAAACGATAAACACAAACGAAATTAAAGACTAAAGAATGCATTTAACAATGTTATAATTCAAAATATTAGCCATTTATTCTAGAAAACTGATTGTAACGTCCACATAAAACTTCTTCAAAGATATCCTGAGTATTCATAAATTAAGTCGACGGGCAAAATGACGTCTCAAATTGCACGGAACATTAAATACAAAGTTTATGAGTTAGCTTTAAAACATTTTAATTATACTCTTACTACTGAGAAATATCAATTATTTTCATACCTTAGTGAAATGCATCTGGTACGTTAAGATTATATTTTTCCACGTATCGACAATTGATTATAATTTACGTCATCTTCTAGCTTGGGGTTCCCAAACTTATTTACCGCCTTCATTTTTTCCACCTACTTAAAAACTACAAAAACACATTTTTTTTCTAGATCTAACAAAAAATCAAGTAGGTACAACTAAATAAAAAAAATATTTTATACGACTACTTTTCACGGATTGGAGTGAACGGGTAGGAGTGAATTGTGAGGAGGTCTTTTTAAAAAATTCAAAATATACGCGTCTAATTCACAATGACTTATCGGAGGTTTAAACGGAGATTTTATATGGCAGATAATAAACGTTTTAGCGCAAAAAGTCAATTATGAATCACAAGTTTTGACAATTTTCGCCAACCTATTTTAGCGAACTTTTAATCCTCCGATAACTCATTATGAATAAGACCATTCATATTTAATAAGTGGATTAATTTCAACAAATGCGTGGAGTAAGCGTTATTAAATATTATTAAAAAATCCCTACTAATATTATAAATGCGAAAGTAACTCTGTCTGTCTGTCTGTTACGCTTTCCCGATTAAACCTCTCAACCGATTTTGATGAAATTTAGCACAGACAATCTTTAGATCCCGAGAAAGGACACATGCTACCTTTTATACTTCTTTATCCTTCTTTCCTACTTTTGACGGGCTTCGTGGTCTAGTGGTTTATGTAACAGACTGCCGATCAGGAGGTCTCGGGTTCGATTCCCGGTCAGGACAATACTTTGTGTGATGTTTATATTTGTCATACAAATGTTTGTACTGCGTCTGGGTGTTTATATGTATTATAATATGTATTTACAAAAGAAAAGTAGTATATGTATTCTATCCGTATTCTGGTACCCATAACACAAGCATATAAGCTTAGTTTGGGACCAGAGGACGCTGTGTGAAATGTCCATGAATATTTATTTATTTATTTATAGCGAAAAAAAAGGGACGAAAAGTTTTCTAAATTTCACGCGGACGGAGTCGCGGGCAACAGCTAGTTAATAATAATTGAATAGAAAACAAAGTATCATACAGTTCCAACATATGACCACAAAGTAGAAAAGCATTCAGAATTAAGTGCTTTTATATTCCAAAGCAAATAAATCAGCTTTCATTTGTGGCTTAAGTTTAACGATGCTTTGAGACTTGAATTATTGTTAGTTGAGCTTTTTAGCTATTCTGCAATATGTAATCATCTTAAGTGCCAGTAAACAATGATTCTGTTAAAACTAAGAAAATAAGCTACGTTTAAGATATTTCTGTTTGAGATATGTTCAGTGAGGCCAATTCTGATGCCTCATAAACGTAACTCAGCTTAACTAAAATGATAACATCTATAGCGTATTTTCATTAATTGGTATATTTCGTTGCACAAATAATGGAATATATATTAAGACGATACCAAAATAGCTTCGTGCATTTTTCTATATACGAAGTTTTCATTGTTTCTTTAGATTGAATGGCTAGAGCTCTAATTTTTAAGTATATGTTTTTTCAATATATGATCTAGGATCGCATCAACTCAGAAACGCGATTGAAAAAAGTTTTCTCGATAGAAAATCTTGGCGAAACAACCTCTCAAATTTTTTATTTTTTTCATTTGTCGGTCTATTATCGCGTATTAACTAATGAAATAACTTTAAAAACATAAGTAACTATTATATATAGAAACACGTAAATCAGAATTAAAATATATTTAGTAGATTTTGAGTAAATAGGAAAAGTATCCCTAATTCTTCATTTTCTGTGCCTACTGGCTGTGTTAATATGTACGTGTCGGCGATGATATACGATAATATTGATGTAGGCCCTTAATGGAAATCGTTAGTTTATGTCATACAGTTTTTATAAATATAAATAAATAAATATTCATGGAAATTTCACACAACGTCCTCTGGTCCCAAGCTAAGCTTATACGCTTGTATTATGGGTACCAGAATACGAATATACTACATAAACTACTGTTCTTTTGTAAATACATACTTATGATAAATAGAAAACACCCCGACGCAGTACAAACATTTGTATGACATTTATGAATATCTCACAAATGATTGTCCCAAGCGGGAATCGAACCCGCGACCTCGTGAACGGCAGTCTGTTACATGAACCACTCCACCACGAAGCCCGTCGATTTATAATAAAAAAAGTTGGATTAATATTGTCGAATTGTGTTATTGACGCTATCAATTTTCACTTCTTAGTTGGGTTGTGCATTATGTGCTGATTAAAGTAGTAAAAAGTTTGACGGACTGACAGACAGACTGACACCGTAGTGAGACTATAAGGGTTTGTACAAAACCCTAAAATAACTATTTGCTTACATTTTCATCACGCTTTTATACGCTTTAAAACTCCCTTATATTAGTTCGGTATGTATCTATCAATGTATCTATCAATGTATTAATCTATGTAACGAAATCTTTGAACGCGATTTTCACCCACTTGAAATAGTCCAATTGATTTGAAATTTTGCATACATATCAAGGACCGATGACAATGCAATTATTTAAAAATATATTCAGGATTTTCAACCGTGTTTTTTCGGTTTTGAACTAAGGAAATTAAGTTTTAATTTTAGAAAGAAAGTATTTTTTATAACTTTAAGCTTTTGTTCCAAACAATAACATTTAAACCTACTATATAGTTATATCCAATCCAATAACAATTCTATCTATGCAAATACTATAATATGCAAAGTAACATGGCTCTAACATCGATTTCATAATTCCATTTGCATTCTCACTGAATTATCGTGCACTGCAAAGAGGATTATACCGCCCGATTTACGACGAGTATTTAGAATAGCGGTGTAGCTGAAATAGTAGACGATTTCACTTTGAACAAAAATATAATTTAAACTCATTATTTTGTTGGTTAATCTTTACTTATTATAAAAGAAAGTCGTTATTTTATATATACATATGTCTATGTGAGCTTATATCTTCCAAATAATGCGACTGATTCTGATGCGGTTTTTTTTAATAGATAGAGTGGTTCAAGAGGAAGGCTCTTTTGTATAATTAATTTAGCACGCGTACAAAGTTGCGGGCAACAGCTAGGTTACTATATTTGTGACTATAGATCTTGATCCTAATCCTAACTAATTTATAAACGTGAAAACGAGTAGATGATACTATAGAAATTTTGACGAGTGTTACGGTACAATGCCATCTATCGACTGTCATGGTAAACTTCTGTTTGTTAAGGTTTGATTTTTAAATTTCACGCGTACGAAGTCGCGGGCAATAGCTAGTTTATTATAAAACAAAGTCGTTATTTTTGTATATATACCTTTAAGAATGTCCCTATTTAGGCTTAAATTCTCAAAACCACGCGACGGATTTTGATGCGGCTTTTTTAATAGATTGCGTGATTCAAGAGGATGGTTTTTATTGTGTAATTTGTTAAAGTTTGGTGTATATTGGGGGAGAGGGTCTCAATAACTACAAACGCAGGTAAAACTGCGGGCATTAGTTATTTCCCCATTAAATCTATTGTCCCAAATGTCTACTGTGCCCCAGTTTTTCATAGCACTCTTAGCATAAGCTCTAACTTTCTCTAGCCCAATAACGTCCCACTATTGGACACGACCCTCCCCCATTTTAGGAGTTATTATTGTCTAGTATACCCCGCTGGCCAGACCTGCTGGCATATGATATTTTCGAATTTCCATCTGTCACAGAGCATGTCATTTGTGTAATTATCATTTAGTTGTCTTACAGCACCCTGGGTAGGAAATAGCGTTGTGACTTGTATTCTTAATCCGTCAACACACGTGGATGTTGAATTGAGCGAATATAATTAATTTAATTGTTAGCTTGAGCTATATTCGTTCAATTCCCGATCATATAGATAAAAAATATTAAATTCTAGTTAAGTACGTGCGATTCATCATATAACCAATCATATTTATGTTGTTGAATCTATGGACCCTGATATCATCTACGTATATTTTATAGTGTATGTAGTATTCAAACATCATATCCGTCAGCACAAAAGACATTAAACATTTATATTACTACTATACTATGAATACTAGAATCGAATAAATCATAAAGCATTGTACCAAACATAACTAACTACTGTTTGCTAAACTTGCAATTGTGAACAGAATTCAAAGTACAAGTTGCTCAAAAGCCTAGTATATTAGAACACCTGGTTCATATGAATAATGGCGGTAAAACACGTAAGCATCACGAAGATGTTTTGAATATAGAATATGTTAGTGACCGATTTGAAATCGGAACACCGCATAGAGTAATAAAGTTGAGTAATAAACTTTGCAAATAAAACCTATTGTTGTCTATACTTCTATTTTAAATTTCGAACACGTTATTTAAAAAAGTTTATCGTGACTGGATATTACTGGAATTTTTTTTTTTCAATGAATATGATTCTTTAATCTTTTATTAGGTTCCTTATATCGATAAGATAGATGTGAACGGAATTCAAAACCTCAAAAAATTTTAAAATTTTAAATTGGTTTGACAGTTTGGTTGGACCGTAAGATCACAGATTTGTGAGTAAAATTATCAAGGTTTGATCTATCTTTCGATATTATTTATTCTATTATCATTGCCTATATTATTCCTTGAGAAGTGACTTTAATAATAATAATAAATGACTATATAAAACACAATACCTAGTGCTATTTGAATACATAAATTATACATAGATACTAGTAATTTCTCACACAGCGGGCGTGATTGTATCTATCGAGATTATTTCGCCATTAAAGCTTCAAACTTATTAGATTTATTGCAAGTGTGTAATATAGTGAAACTCAGCATATTTCTTTTCCTTTATATAAAGAAGGTTATTTACTATTTATAAGCTGGGTAAGGTTTTTACAATGTGTACTACGTATACAATTGTGTAATATTCAAATGTATAATATTCCTTCTCAGCCTATGCCTAATAATCCACTCCTAATCACAGGCTATTATCAGTAGGAAAATAAAAGCTGACTTTTTTTTACTTTACACTATATTCAGCCAGTTATTTACCAAATTCAATATAAAAGGCATTACAAATTGAATTCTGGTTAAACCGAATAATACTTCGCGGTAAAATAGATTTGAATTAGGAAGTTCGCTTAAATGAAGTAGAATTAAAGAAGTACAGTGGAAATTATGGCGGTGACAAGTGAATCCACAGATTTAACAGATAGTGTGTTCGCGTTCAATCTTGAAGACACGTAAATTTTGTTTGGATAAATCGTACTTCGTAGACTAATAATGTTCCATATGACGTATAGCGTGTATCACCACTAGAGCGCCACCGGCCACTATCGATGCCGCGGACGCTATAGCGTCAAACGCCCTGGCCACTCCGGTGGCCGCAACGACAAGTTGTGAATTTTACCCTATATTTTAAAAATTCTATAGATTTGAACGTCTATGGTTCACGAAAATGATAGAGTATAGAATAATAATCCAGAAAAACAAAACCAGAGCGTACTGTTGGCCAGTTTTAGCTTGGAGTCGGCAATTTTTTGCGTCAAGTTCAGTCTACCCCTCACCGCCATTGTTTTCTCAGACAGTGTTCAGTGCGCGTGTGTTAAAATTGTGAATATTTGGGTAAGTTTTTAATTATTCCTTTAATATTATATATCAAAATAATCCTTAGGATATTTACTATGTGATAATATATAAGTGCTTGAGTTTCACGAATTAGATCGACTATAATTTGGTCTTCAAAATGTCGGTGCCGGGTAAACAAAGAAATCGTTCATGTCGTAAACTTTTATTGTCTTGTGTTTATTTAATTTACGTGTTTTTATTAAAATATTAGTAAATTACTATAAAATAAACATACTCAAACACTTTTATAATTACAATACGTATTATAAAAACAAACTTGCGAATCTGATCGACCTTTTGTTAGAGCAGGCGCCGGGTCGGCAACTCTGGTTGCCGACCCGGCGCCTGGACGCTAGACGTGAATTTGATTGTTTTTTTTTTATTTATTTAATTAATTATTAACATATGCATATCAAAAGAATCGGCAATAAGCCTAGTTTCACGGGAACATATGTTGCTGGTAAAATACTAGTATTCCTTGCATAAAATTAGGATTAAAAATTAAGTTTTTAATTTTTTGTCACTAATCTCATGTTTTACAGAGTTTTAAATATATCTTGTTAATAGTATCACATTTTCTTTATATATAAGTACAATCTGCGTATTTCAACCTATCCAAAAGTAGTTTTTTCTTTGCTGTAGCTATCATATTTTAGCTGGTACAAAGGTTTTTGCCAAGGGCAGGCGCGGGGCGGCAACCAGAGTTGCCTGGACGCTAGACGTGAATTTTATTTTTTTTAGTTTATTTATTTAACTAATTTTAACATATGCATATCAAAAGAATCGGCAATAAACCTAGTTTCACGGGAACATATGTTGCTGGTAAAATAACTAGTATTCCTTGCATTAAATGAGGATAAATTTTTTTTTTTTTTTTTTTCTTAATAAATAAATTAAATTAAATTAAATTAAATATATTCAAATATATCTTGTTAATAGTATCACATTTTCTTTATATATAAGTACAATCTGCGTATTTCAACCTATCCAAAAGTAGTTTTTTCTTTGCTGTAGCTATCATATTTTAGCTGCTACAACGGTTTTTCTGTCGCGCGATCAAATTACAGTCAAGTGTCTTGGCAACTATTGTTGCCGTGGCGCTAGACCTTTAATGGGTCGCGCGACTCGGGCGCGCGAGTGGATCATAGACTTATATAGGTACACATTAATACGCACATATAGATATTAATATGGCTTAAAGTCGGTGAGTGATGTAGCCATAGACACTCTATCTTTGGAATCTGTGGATGTATCCTTATTCCATAACAATAGAAACTAATTAATAAATATCTATTATTTATGTAATACAACATATCTTCGATCGTGCCTAAACAATGGCTTTAAATTAGGTTGGGGTTGTGTTCGTAAAAAGGCGGCTGTGACACGTTCAGGTCGCTCCTCTAACACAAGTGACACTCAGCCACTCGCCTTGGTTGAGCCCTCTCGACAACCTCTGACAAAATTACACAACGGCGAATTTTTCCTTACTCGATAGCTTTTTCTGATATTAGATTATTTTAAACACTCGCACTTCTCCGTGTGATTACGGATTAAGAATACAAGTGTCACCATCCCATCTCCTCCCAAGGGTGCTGTTTATGTCAGCTAAGGGATATTGCACAGAAATAACATCCTCTGTGATAGACGGAAAACTCAAAAATAAACCCTGTGCGTTGGCACGCCTGGTCAGCGCGGCACAGTGGACCATAATCCCTCCCAAAGTGGAGGAGGCCCGTGCCCAACAGTGGGACGTAAATGGGCTGGGGAGAGAGAGAAACACTCGCACAGAGTACTTATTATAAAACAAAGTCGTTATTTTTCTATGTATGTCCTATGTGAGCTTATATCTTCAAAACTACGCTACGGATTTTATTGCGGCTCTTTTAAATGATAGAGTGGTTAAAGAGTATGGCTTTTATGTATAATTCGTTAAGGTTTTATTAGTAGATCAGTTTGACTGAAATTTGCAAACTATAAAAATGTACCTACTCACAATCCATAAACAATAAAAGGTCCATTTCTTTTTTTTTAAACTCGTTTTCAATATAATTTCACTAGCTGTTGCCCGCAACTTTATACGCGTGGAATTTAGAAAATAAATATTCATTCATGGACATTTCACACAACGTCTTCTGGTCCCAAGTTAAGCTTAAATGCCGGTGTTATGGGTACCAGAATACGGATATATGTACTACATAAACTACATACTTTTCTTGTGTAAATACTTACTTATAATACATAGAAAACACACAGACGCAGTACAAACATTTGTATGACAAATAAATATCACACAAATGATTGTCCGGAGTGGGAATCAAACCCGCGACCTCGTGAACGGGAGTCCGTTTCATAAAACACTCGATCACGAGCCCCGTCCGGAAGAATATAATTATTACTTAACTTAATATTCTTCATCATAATGCCATACCGATATAATTATGTCCGCTAAGCGTATCATCAAGTTACACTGAAAACATTAGAAGTATGAATGTCACCTACGTTCAGTGCTGCTAACGCTTATGCGCGTTTTTCTGATCTTCACCAAGTGCGGGCCGAAGCGTATATGCGTCCATACAAAAAAAATCTTTAGAAAAGCGCGGTGCGCCGTACTTGTGCGTTTATAGCCTGTATTCTGGGTGTCTATTGTTTCGAAGACGTCATAAAATATGGAATTGTAAAGGAGACTACACACTAGTCAGTTTTTGCTACGAATCTTGCAGGGGGCCGGCGGCTTGGCGGCGGCGGCGACAACAATAACCTAATTTAGTACAATAGATTATTGAAATATTTTCATCATGACTCGCTCTTTTAACTAAAGTAATAGATAGTTTTAGTTTATTTATAAATTGTGTCTATTACGAGGCGAGCGAAAAGCCATAAATTAAAAAAAATTAAGAATAGATGGGCTTTCGGAAGAAGGTACCTGTACTATTACTGTTTTTTTAAGGTATAACTTACTATTTTAACAATAACTGAACGAAGATATATTATGGCGTAAACTTCACAAAATCTCTTACAAATAAACAACTAGTGTGGAAACACCTATATCCATCCAACACCTTTATATGACCCGTAATTGTTATATGACAGTCATAAAACTCGAAAGTTATCTAACGCACATAAGCGTCGACCGCACTTTGACAAGGTAAAAGACGACGCGTTATTGTGGCCAGCCGCACTACGTGAGTTTTCTATGAAGGCACATACGCGTTCATAGCACCACGCGAAAGATTTTCTGGACGCACATAAGCATTTACCGCACTGGGTTAATGCGACTTTTGTTAGCACTGGGTATATATTCACAAATTTTTCAGCAGTGATTGCGTTAAGAGGATACCAAAATAGCTTCGTGCATTTTTCTACGTACGAAGTTTTCATTTTTTCTTTAGATTGAATGGCTAGAGCTCTAATTTTTAAGTATATGTTTTTTCAATATATAATCTAGGATCGCATAAACTCAGAAACGCGATTGAAAAAAGTTTTCTCGATAGAAAATCTTAGCGAAACAACCTCTCTCATTTTTTATTTTTTTCATTTGTCGGTCTATTATCGCGTATTAACTAATGAATAAATAACTTTAATAACATAAGTAACTATTATATACAGAAATACGTAAATCGGAATTAAAATATATTTAGTAGATTTTGAGTAAACAAAAAAAATATCCCTAATTCTTCATTTTCTATACCTACTAGCTGTGTTAATGGGTACATGCGACGATAATATTGATGTAGGCCCTTAAATATTTATTGTATTGGGGGTTTAGTACATATTGATTCAACTATCAAGCTATAACCATTCCTGAGATACAGACAGCGTAGGGTCCCGTTATTCAAGTTACAGCTACTGAAAATTTAACTAGTAGCTTCTAATTTTCTACCCGCAAACTGGGACGACTTTTTCCACAAAGACAGGAATAATTCAGTTCGGTTAATTCGAAATTTCACATTTGAATTGTTCTTCCAGTACCTATACAAAAGCTATCTACAAACGACAAATAAATAAATAATCACACAATTTTTTTTTTAAACATGCGTGGTATTCTTGATGTAGGCTCGTTAACACCAGTTACTTACGATAGTGTTCCTATCGATTACTCTAATAGTGCTAAAAACCTTGGTGTAATTATTGACTGCAATCTATCTTGGAGAAATCACGTTGCGGAGGTAAGCCGAAAGGTATACTATTCGTTTCAATCTCTCAGACGCCTCCAATACTTCTTACCCTTGCAGACTAAAATCACTCTCGCTCAATCACTTCTTCTTCCTTTACTTGATTACGCTGACGTCTGCTACACTGATGCAACAGAGGAATCACTGGATAAGCTTGAACGCCTGCAAAACTTGGGCATTCGGTTCATTTACGGTCTCCGAAAATATGACCACGTTTCAAGATTCCGGGCCCAGTTGAAGTGGTTGCCTATTCGTCGACGTCGGGACTGTCATACTCTCTCTTTACTTTATACTATCCTTCATAGCTCTAATGCCCCTCTCTATCTCCGTGAACGCTTTGAGTATTTGATTCCGAGGAATAAGCCCTGTCGAACTGCAACATCTCTTCTTCTTAAAACTCCTGCTCATAGTTCCACGCGTTACAGTGATTCCTTTACTGTACATGCAGTGCTCCTGTGGAATTCTCTTCCCCACGAAATTCGTGCCAGCTCATCTCTTGATATATTCAAAAGGAGAACTAAAGCGCATTTCCTATCGCTAGTATAGTGTGTATATTATGTATATGTATAAATGTATGTAGTTTATTGTTATAAAATATGTATTTATTACGATATTGTATGTAAATATTTGTGTGTGTATATGTATATATATATATAAGCAAATAGGTTTAGTTAAATATTCTGTTGTGCACTTTATAAGCCCCTCTTCCTCAAATTTCTATCTCAAAAAGGTTTGCTGGAAGAGAATTCATATTTGAATTAAGCTCGCCTATGTACATGCCTTTTATTTTTAAGTAATCTCTGTTTGTATTTTTCTATGTGTACAATAAAGAATTATGAATTATGAATTTAAAACACATTAATTCAATTTGGTTAATTTATAAGATTTCTGGGTGACATACACCTTGGATTGTGCAGAATTGTGTGTATGTTTTAAGACATCTAGGCTATCAGTCTTCATCAAATGCATTGAATTGTATTTGCCTGAAAGAATAAGAAACATACATACACGCACATAGTCACAGAAACAAACATAGTCTCTCTGAAGCTAGTTACAAAACAAACGTAGGATAGGATAACGTTAAAGATAAACAAAGACGTTTATAGGTATAACTTCTTATGTGCGTACATAATTTCACAGAAAATAGAAAGAAAATCGCTTTAAAGATATTTGAACTCTTAAATTAGCATAAATTTAAAATATTATTGTAGTTATTTTGTTCAGATCCAAGGTCGATGTTTGTACTCGGGTGTGTGGCGTTGAATAAAACAGTGAGGCCGAATTAAATAATCAAAGCGTATCGAGGCAAGACGCAGACGTAGTAGGTACTCATATATACTGGCGAATATTTGATTATATCACTTATACTCTGTAGCAAGTTTTAGTGTTGTTCTAACTATTCTCTGAAGAAATTTTCTAGATAAAAATATTGCAGCTTCCTGAAAAAATAGTCTGTACGTCCCATTGGATATATACAAATAATAGATATCCAATTTGTAGAGCTATTTTAATGTATTTCAAAAATAACATTTAGTTGCCCGTCCTAGAATTAGTTTAAATAAGAATAAGACCCAAAGACCAATATAAATGTAATATCAAGCTAATATTGCCTATACTTGGCAATACTCAAACAGAGTTCGGCCAGAAAAAAAGAAATAAACATGTAAACAAATGATTACTCACAATAAAAAAAAAATTCTAATTTAGAATTTAACGAAATAAAACTTGAAACACAAAACAAATAACTCTAGACAGAACAGAATAGAATTGGCTCTATATAATGCAGTATAGTTGACAGTTATGCATTATCCTATTATGCAAAACCTCGGAAAGCGGTCACTGTAGCGAAACACAATTGTCGGGAATACTATGTACACGGTGTACACAATTATTCCGAAGTCCCATTTCCTATCTCTCTTGCACTCTTTGTGATTTATATAAGAGGAATAAAGAAGTAATTTAAACACCAGACTGACCACATGGCGAATGCATGCTCAACGAGCCGATGTAAATTCCAGTTGCAATGGTAACAAAAGCTATGTTCTATTTATTTTGTCTATGTCATTCATTAGTCTATGTTTATAGTCTAAAAACTGTACATCTCGCTACTTTTCATGGTAATAGCATTGTTTAAAATAATTATCGGCTAATGAAATAGCAACAAGAAGAAAAGCCTGGGCCAAACTCTGCCCATTTTATCACATTTTAGGAAAAGGCATGAAGTCTATAATTAACTTTTGCCTGCAATAAGCTAATCTAAATATTAAATAACACTGGCATGAATCTTTCATACATTTATGCACACAAATTAGCGACGAGAAAAATAAAAAAAAAACATGGACGAATTAATTTTGAAGTCGATTGAATATAAGAGCTTTTTAGGATTCCGTACCAAAAAGTTAAACGTAATCCTATTACTAAGACGTTCGTCTGTCACCAGGGCCTCGAGTCGGGTGTTTCAATGGTGTCACAATTGTACCACAATGGTACCATTATGGTGCAATTGTAAAGTTTTTGGTAGTCTACTATTAATGTCTTGTCATAGTGCCATTACGACTTCATCATTGACTTACAATTGTCAAAGTGACATAAATTGCTAGTCTCGTACACAATTGCTTCACAATTTCAATTCAATGACTGAAATGTTTCGGTAGTCTGCTATTTTGAATTTGACAGTAATATTTTGAAATTGTCCTATGTCGACAGATTGCCATAAATAAAAAATAGATAGATAGAAATATTAGAAATTGTTCTTTGTAATTTATTGCAATTTCGGATCTCCTAAACTTCACATTGCTTTTTATACTAATAAATAGTATGTACAAATATATCTAAACGAAGTCTAGCAAGATTAAATGTTTAAATTTATTAGTAGTTTTTCGAAAATCACTTCAACTAATGCATTTTTTAAAAACGGCAACACATACATGCCATTCTAACACAATTCATAGATAAAAGAGACCGAAAATTCATTGCATAGATAAAAGAGACCGACAATTCTATTACCATTGAACGACCATTATGAACTCATATAGCAGACTACGGACATTTGACTTCAATTGCAACGGTATTGCAGTTGCATCGTGCCGGTATGACAATTGTTCCAATATAGTAGACTTGAGCACCAGGCTGTATCTGAGCTAAAAATTTTACACTTTAAGTATGTTAGTTGATGATAGCACTTGACGGGCTTCGTGGCGTAGTGGTTCATGTAACGGACTGCCGATCAAGAGGTCGCGGGTTCGATTCCCGCTCGGGACAATCATTTGTGTGATTTTTATAACTGTCATACAAATGTTTGTACTGCGTCTGGGTGTTTCTATGTATTATAAGTATGTATTTAGAAAAGAAAAGTAGTATATTATTATGTATTCTATCCGTATTCTGGTACCCATAACACAAGCATATAAGCTTAGCTTGGGACCAGAGGACGTTGTGTAAAATGTCAATGAATAAAAAAAAGTTAAAAAAAAACTCACCATAGTCATTCTCTTGTCCTTATCCCGTTATTTGGGGTCCAGTTATTTGTGCTTATTTGGAGTTGGTAAGACGAATTTAATATTATAATAATGACACTACGGAACCTTTCGTGTTCAAGTCCAACTAGTTCTTCACCGGTTTTTATTATTGTAAAAATGACACAGCTTAAAATAGCAAGTAGATACTTTAATAATATTATTTGAATATATTTTTGTGCGCGATGAATAGGAAACCTTTTTGTTATGCCAAAATTCATTGATGATACAAGAAAAGAATCTCAATAAAATTATTCACAACATTAAATTTCGCTTAGAAATTGATAAATAGATTCAATTCAAATGAACGTCAAAATATTGTGTACAATTCTTTTAACTTTTGCAACAGAAAAAAATATATATTATTTTTATGAAATCATAAAGAATATTGTTATAGGAATAATATTTATGGTTATATTTTGCATTTTACGCAATTCTATTCGAATAGGGTGAAAGAAATCAATGATCTGAAAGGTCGCTAGCGAAAATTTCCTTGACTTACGCCATTCAAAGGTGAGACACTATCAGATTGTGATGATCGACAGATTTTGATATTTCTACAAGTTCTCAAATATAATATAACGTTGTAATTCTTTTAATCTATATTTGATATTATATTATAAAGCTGAAGAGTTTGTTTGTTTGAACACGCTAAGCTCTAGAAATACTGGTTCGAATTGAAAAATTTTCTCGATAAATGTACTATCCAACACTGATATAATTTTTCAAATCGGACCAGTGGTTTCTAAGATTAACGCGTTCGAACAAACAAACAAACTCTTTATCTTTATAATATTAGTTTATATATATTTACCTAGTTAATAAAATCGTGGTCAAATATGCCTACAGCGGTCACGAAATACACGTTAATGATAGGTATCTAGGTTTTGGACAAATGATTGGCGAAAACAGTGATCAAAACTACCCCTAGCTCCTGCATAATAGATATCGCTGGAAAGATAATATTAAAATAACACCTTCAATATTACGTAACAAAAAGCATAATATTGTTAAGATACCAATAAACATAAAAAACTGGAGCCGAGACATAAAAATATTTATACAAAGTTTCATTTTACGAAGCGTTATTTAACAAGAATCGTTTTAAGTGAGAATATTTGAGTGGGGTTTATGTGAAAATTTATGTAACAAGATTCTGGAATGGTCCCACCGTATAGTGTAGGTAATGATTAAAACTTAGACCATTTTCCCCCCTGAAAAATTACCCTAATTAACCTATTTCAGAACTGTAAAATGTATTTTAAATGCATTCTGCAAAATTTGTTTTAAACCATAAACTTCACTTGTTATTGTTATTTACATTTCTATGGCATAGAGTTTAACATAACTTTTATTTGGCAGTCAATTAAAAAGGAAGTATAAATCTCAATCTGAATTATTGTTTTTGCAGCAACCCTTAGAGGTTTCTAAGTACTAAGATATTTTCGAAAATTGTATACATATTTATAAAACTTTGAGAGACGCTATCTCTCATTAAACTCGCACGCATTCGAAATCGTTCTTCTTCGAATCGTTCTTTTTAAAGGGGTATTTTCATAGAAAAAAACAAAAAAATTAATCTTACTTAACTAAAATAAACGACTATGGTATATTAAATAAAATCGTTAGTTCATAATACAAAATTTTTATTATTAGAAAGTTCAGTTAACGTTATCGAATTGTGTTATTGATGCACAAATTTTCATTTTTTAGGTTAGGTATTTGTGCACGTGGAAAAGGTATCATTGTCTATTAAAGCTTGCTTTTAAACTACACCTACACATCAGCTATTTAACAGCAGCTGTGTAAAGTAGCAAATATGTAATAACATTCACTAAGAATGATAACTCAAAACAAAGCCGATGTGTTCAACAAATATTATGTATTCAAATGTTTGTAAAATTAAACATTTCTGTGAAGTAAGTATTGCACTCCGTGTGGTGACGGATTAAGAATACAAGGGTCACCACCCCATCTCCTCCCCAAGGGTGCTGTAAAAGTCAGCTAAGGGATATTGCACACAGATAACATCGTCTGTGAGAGACGGCAAACTCGAAAATAAAGCCTGTGCCAACACGCCTGGTCGGCGCGGCACATTAGGCCATAATCCCTCCAAAGTGGAGGAGACCCGTGCCCAACTATGGGACGTAAATGGGCTGGAGAAGAAGAAGAAGTATTGCAAAGAGTCAATTAAAGCCACTGAGGGTTCTGTATCTACTAGACTGATTATAAAGTTACTTACGCCTAAATTACTTTTGGACCAGATGGAACTATTCTTTTCGACTTATACTTTTACTATATACTTTTGTACCAGATAACATTTAAGCAGTTACTTTATATAAACACTAACCGTTGCCGGCGACGTCGTACGCGTGGAGTTTATAAAATTTTCCCCGTTTTTTGGAACCTTTTTCACCAATGCTTCGCTTCTATTGATCGCATCGTAATCTTTAATTATTATAAAACAAAGTTGTCATTTTTAGGGTTCCGTACCCAAAGGGTAAAAACGGGACCCTATTACTGTGACTTCGCTGTCCGTCCGTCCGTCCGTCCGTCTGTCACCAGGCTGTATCTTAAGAACGGTGATAGCTAGACAGTTGAAATTTTCACAGATGATGTATTTCTATTGCCGCTATAACAACAAAAATAAATATATATTTTATTAATCAATTATTCATTAATAATTATAATCCTATAATTAAAATTAATTTATTAATTAATTTTCTAAAAATAAAATAAAATAAATATTTAAGGGGGGCTCCCATACAACAAACATGATTTTTTTACCGTTTCTTGCTCGATACTAATAACGTTGCCTTATGTTGCATAGACAATGGTACGGAACCCTTCGTGCGTGAGTCCGACTCGCACTTGACCAATTTTTTTCTATGTCTGTCCCTATGTAAGATTATACATCTTTCAAAATTACGCAACGGATTTTGATGCGGTTTTTTAATAGATAACATGGTTCAACAGGATGGCTTTTTTGTACAATTTGTTAAGAATTGGTTTCTAAATCCCACGCATACGATGTCGCGGGCAACAGCTAGTTTAAAAAGAAAACTTCAATGTCAGAGAATATTAAGAAAACCTCAAAATCAAGTTATTTATAGGAAAATGTCATAAATGTAAAATTATACAGCGTAGTCAATGTATGTGTCTCTCGAGACAGGGTTGAAACAACCTCGTAAAACATAGTACCTACTATGAATACGGCTGTTTAAACATAGATCATGTAAACTCTGTAAGATTAGTAAGTATGTTAATTTTGTTGTGAAATTATGGCCATAGTTATGTAAAGCTATACTTATAGCCGTAAAGGGTAAAGGAAGGCCGAAGAAAATTAAATTATGCATGGAATACGTAAAAGTCTACTCTTATCGCCCCCTACTCTCTCTTTCTCTCTTACTCTTACTTTGACGGGCCTCGTGGTGGAGTGGTTCATATAACGGACTGCCCATCATGAGGTCTCGGGTTCGATTCCCGGTCAGGACAATCATTTGTGTGATGTTTTTAATTGTCATACAAATGTTTGTACTACGTCTGGGTGTTTACTATGTATTATAAGTATGTATTTACAAAAGAAAAGTAGTATATGTATTATATCCGTATTCTGGTACCCATAACACAAGCAATATAAGCTTAGCTTGGGACCAGAGGACGTTGTGTGAAATGTCCATGAATATTTATTATTTATTTATTATTATTTACTCTCTTCCTTTCTCTCCTGCCCATTAACGTCTTACTGTGGGTCACAGACCTCTTCCACTGTGTGTGTGTTTATTATCGAGTTTCCCGTCTCTCACAGAGGATGTTATCTGTGTACAATATCCCTTAGCTGGTTTTTGTAGCTATGGTATATTGTACTTTCCATGGTGCTCCCTGGGCAAGATATAGAAAGAAAGAAAGAACTTTATTGACACCAGTGTAAGTTTATAACATATTAGTATAAGTATTTAATAATTTACAACATGCTACGTAAATTATGTATATACAAATTTAAATATGAATTTAAGCTATATAGAAACTTTTACAACAAGTGCCAAAGGGCAGGCAAGTCAGCATATAGTTAGATGGCAACACATAACACCCAACGCTGATTTTCAGTTGCAATATAGGGTGGTGACACTTGTATTCTTAATTCGTCACCACACGGATAATAAACCTCATTAACAAATAAACATCCATAATAAATATGATTTAATAATTTCATGGAAGTATTATTATTTACTATACATACAGAAATCAATTACAATAAATTAAATTGAATATTCTTAAGTTCAACCAATTACCTATGTTCAACAAAATAAACAAACACATACACAGTAATAAGATTACGTTATAGAGTCAATACAAATACAACGTGTAGTCACATAACAGCGTAAATTTTAATTATATGAAACAAAGATTACGCCAAATATCATTACAACTCACCAAGTAATAAAATAAGAGCACGAGAATGGTGTTAATTAGAATCTCTTCCAGTTACATAAGTGAATGGAAGTTTAAAAGTTAAATGTGTGGCCAATTCCAATGCGTCAAAAACTTAACCAAAATTAAATAAAATCGATAAAAACTTCTATGGTGTAATTTGATTAATTGGCTATTTCGTAGCACACAGTTATATTAACTAAAATCGTTAGGTAGACTAACGATACATACAGATCTTTTTTAATAAGAACTAGCTGACCCGGCAAAAGTTGTTTTGCCATACAAATAGGGGGATGAAAAATATATGTTGTCCTATTCTCAGACCTAACGGATATGTACACAAAATTTCACGAAAATCGGTCGAGCCATTTCGAAGGAATATAATTACAAACACCGTGCCAGGAGAATTTTATATATTAGAAGTACAGTTAACATTGCCGAGTCGTGTTATTGATACTATCATTTATTTTTTTAGTTTAGTTGCAAATTAGGAGAAGCGCGCGCACACTGGCTCTCATAAGCTAATTACAAACGTCGCATAGTCGCATGGATACATTAGTAATTTTATGTTGTAATTTTTACTAATACGAGCTAAAAATAAGTATAACTTTAAAATAGACTGAACTAACACTTATCAAAAATAGCGTATTTTGAATATTAGGTATTTTATAATATTAGGCCATTAACGAGGCCAAGGCCTCGTTAATGGCCTTAGGCTAAATAAGCCTCGGCTTATAAATATATTTTTTATTCTTAGACTTTGTAACCAACGAATAAACAAATTTTGTAAAATCCTGATGCCTGCTAACGTTTTGTGCTGACGTTTTGTGTGTACATTCTTATCATGGTGAAAGGAGCAGGTTTAAGGGAGATTCGATAAGGAGACCTGCAGTGGAACCCTTTTATGTGTGCTACTGAATGTCAGATTTTAGTATGAACATCTAAAACAAAGTTACTACAATTTGTGGACTGATTGTATTGTAGCCGTTCCGTTCTCTATTATGTTATTCCAATATGTAAAATTCTGATGCCAATAATTTAAATAAATAAATTAATATTCATGGATATTTTACACAACGTCCTCTGGTCCCAAACTAAGCTTATATGCTTGTGTTATGGGTACCAGAATACAAAATAATAATTACAATAATTAAAGCAAATGCTAGTATTATTTGCTATTTCTCAATTATCTACAGTTTATAGTTTGTAATTTGAAGATAATTGCCATTTTTATATTGACAATAGATAAATTCACAGTGAATGAGGTAATAGTACAAAATTGCGGATAACAATGTTAAGTACAGCGATTTATTTGGCAGCTGTTTGCCTATTTATGAATACAAACCAGTATTGTTATGTTACTATAACGATTTTTGAGAAATCTAAGCTTTTCTAGGATATTATTCACCTTTGAAAATGTATTTATTTATTAATCTATACTAGTAATATCATAAAGCTGAAGAGTTTGTTTATTTGTTTGTTTAAACGCGCTAATTTCAGAAACCACTGGGTTGATTTGAAAAATTCTTTCAGTGTTAGATAGGGCATGTATCGATATAACATCACGCTACGACGAGTAGAAGCGAAGCAGTAGTGAAAAATGTTGTAAAAATGGGGAATTTTTTTAAATTCCACGCGGACGGAGTCGCGGGCAACAGCTAGTGACTTAATATGTACAAAGTTTAAAAAAATTAAAATAGGCTTATAATATGTAGGTACAAAGCTGAATATATAAAGGAGGACAAATAAAATAAAGTAAATTAAGCGTCAAAATATTCCTCCGCATCATCATCGACTGGTAAAGTGCCCAGAACGCAGGCAACATTGAAAATAAAATAAAATAAGTTAATCTATGCATGTATCTAAATTTTAATAAGTTAAATAAAGTTTATAATATTATTATCGCCCACGAATTCGTACGCGTGAAAAGAAACCAAACCAACAAACAGAAGTTTTGTTTCGTTTTACGCGTTGTACAAGTTTTCTGAATCGCACTATGGTTTCGTTATACGCACTAACACTTAAGCTCGTCAAAATTTTTACTGTGACAACATATTCTGCGTCTTCGTGTAATTATCTACATTCACATTCACTCTTAATTTAGAATTTCTGATCAAAGCGACATAGTCTGAGACTCGGATCAGACTCTGAGTCTGTAGTTCTGTATACAATGAGTATGAGACTATGATTTTAAAGATTCGCCTCATTATATTAACTCCTGCTGTAATTAATATTCTAAAAGATAATCTACAACGATTTGTCATACACACTAACGATAAAACTGCTAATTAGATATATCGTTACATGTGTAGTAGACGTCAGCTACCAATAATATAACTGGCTATAACTTCTAACCCACTATTTTTTATTGACACTCATAGAGTAGGCAGCAAAATTCTGTGTCAATATAGCATTTGTTGACCGATACTAACATAGGTGGTCGAGACTTTAGCAAATAGTACTACACCGAGCTAATCGTACTAAAGCTTATAGAGTTTTATAAGCCCATTTTTAGAGCTACTTAATAATGTTGCGTAGTTTTAAAAATACAAGCTTATAGAGGGGACTTACATACAAAAATGACGACTTTATTTTATATTGTAAAGATTTTTTTTTCACGAATAGTGAGGAGAAGTTAGAATACATATACTACTTTTCTTTTGTAAATACATACTTAAAATACATAGAAATACCCAGACGCAGTACAAATATTTGCATGACATTTATAAACATCACACAAATGATTGTCCTGAGCGGTAATCGAACCCGCGACCTCGTGAATAGCAGTTCGTTATATGAACCACTAGACCACGAACCCAAGTGATACATTAACAAGGATGCTGATAAACTCTTTGACTGTCTATCACTCTCTCTCTCTCACTCTCTCTCCATCCCATTAACGTCCCACATTTTTCTGCATTTGTGACGCACTGACTAAGCATTAAAAGCAAAATAAATGCCTCTTTTACTAACAACTTTTTTTTTATAAATATAAATATTCACGGACATTTAACACAACGTCCTCTGGTCCCAAGCTAAGCTTATATGCTTGTGTAATGGGTACCAGAATACGGATAGAATACATATACTACTTTTCTTTTATAAATACATACTTATAATACATAGAAACACCCAAACACAGTACAAACATATGTATGACAATTAGAAAAATCACAGAACTGATTGTTCCGAGCGGGAATCGAACCCGCGACCTCTTGATCGGCAGTCTGTTACTTTTCCTTGTGTTTTTAATCAAATACAATTTTATCTTTGTATAAAACTACTTATTAATACAATGTGATTTATCATAACAATAAAAATTCATGTTAAGGCAAATATTATGTAAAATCGATATTACTTCTATATTGCATAATAATTTTTGTTAGTTAATAGTAATTTTATTGTAAATTGCGTGAGCACGTATATAGGTACTTATCTTATCACGTAAGTAGTTCAAACCGATGCAATAGTCAGCAATAATGCCATATATATTATTATGTATTGTCTAGCAAAATATTGAATGTATATTAAACAATACATTAATTTTTAAGGCGACTTTGAGTTTTGTTATGGCGCCTACATTTAAGCATCACATTTCTGATACGTCATCTCTATTAGGTTCTACTCCTCCATGACTGCTCGTGGATAAGTTACATGCTTAAAATTAACATATCTGATGTAGGAGTAGTTACCTATTACATATTACATGAATCCTAAATAAAAATGCCAGCTAAGCTTAAAACTATTAATTAACTTAGTTGAAAACTAAAAACCACGCTTGAAAATACTAAATATTATTTCACATCATTGCATTGGTCCTTAATATGTGTGAAAAATTTATATCAATCTGACTACTACAAATGGGTGAAGATTACTTGCAAAGATTCCGTTATGTTCCATTTGCAAAGATACATTGTTTTATATAATTTTTTTTTATTTTTTTTTCGTTCCTCTGCTTTGCCCTGCCGGGCCATGATGGTGCCCTGAGCTTTACCATGACCCGGCGAGGGGTGGCCCCGCTAATCGGGGCCCGGCCCGGCGAGGATTGTTATATAGATACAAACGAAACTAATAACCATAAAACGTGTTAAAAATAGAATTTAGTTTATTTCGAATCGCCACTAATTAGGTATACATTTTCATAAATATTTGATGTTGTGTCAGCTAAATAAATATATTAGTTACCGTCCCCAATGAACAAATCCATCTAATTCATAGATAAAATTAATTATTTACGCCATTAGTAATACAAATACAACCACAAAATTATGAATAGGAATATTACATTACGTCAAACAAAATTAGACGTTAGTAATTTAACTACTATCCGTGTGGTTACGGATTAAGAACACAAGTACCCATAAAAAAAGCAAATAGGGCTTAGGTTGGGACCAGAAGACGTTGAGTGAAACGTCTCTCTCTCTCTCCAGCCCATTTACGTCCCACTGTTGGGCACCGGCCTCCTCCACTATAGGAGGGATTACGGTCTACTGTGCCGCGCTGACGAGGCGTATTGGCACAGGGTTTATTTTTGAGATTTTGCGTCTCTCACAGAGGGTGTTATCTTTGTGCAATATCCCTTAGCTGACTTTTACAGCACCCTTGGTAGGAGATGGGGTGGTGACACTTGTATTCTTAATCCGTGTAAAACGTCTATAAATATTTAAATATCGAACCGAATATTGGGTATGACAGAAGAAGCATGAAAGTTGAATAAATTCTGTATACATGTATTTACATCTGCATTACCACCACCTCTCCTCCCACAAAGTACCTACTGTATGAGTCAGTAAAAGGATAATAATATAAGCAGACAGAAAACTGGACACTAAACCCTATACCAACACGCGTGGTCAGCACGGCATGGTAGACCAAAAATTCTCCCAAAGTGTATGTTATTTATTGTATGTTAATTAGTGGCTGGAGTAAGAGAGAGTAACGGCGGCGAAAATACTGCTACGTATTCTTTAATAATTTTCTGCATGCGCAAAGGTGTCAAAATCTACAGCCTACAGGTTATTTTATAATTACATTTCAAATTTAATGTATGTACTACAAAGCTATATAGCCAGTGATATGAAATAAAGTAACGTTTGTTAATGAAACATGACGGTATTGGCTATTTGGCTTAACGGTCTCTTAAATGGGTCCACAGTGGGCATAACGTGTTTAAAAAGCTCCCTAAAATGTCATAATTCGAGTAATAAAATGTGAATCTGCTAATGACATATTTTGTTCTTTAATAGTGTAGTGTGCAAAGCTTTTAAATTTTTACGATAAAAGGTAAAAATGGACTTTATTACTGATATTTCGCTGTCCATCAGTCTGTCTCCAGAACAGCTAGCGGTCTATGATTAAAAAGATTTAAATTTCGCAAATAGTGTTTTTTTCGAAATTTAATGATATGCTAATGATGACGTGATTATTATAATAAAAAAATATTGAATGATTCGGGACCCTCTGTCCGCAACTGCAACTTGTTCTTGGCCATTTCTTTTTCGTGAATATACTTGACAAATACATAAAAAACTCATCGCAGAATTTAAAAAAAAAATCTTGTGTTCTAAATTCAATTTCAGCGAGGTCTAAATAAAACACAGCCAAAAATACAATGTAAATAAGAAAACTTAAAAAAGAATATGAATGAGTCATAATAAATTTAAAAATGTAGATTTCTTAATTTAAACAAAATATTTAATCTGCATTTCTGTCTTTGAAACCATTCATTCCATCTGTTTTGACGTTTCTGCAAGAGGTTTCCATATTCAAATAAGATGAAATTTGAAATACGTGAGGCAGATTTGGTTTAATTTATGGGTCAGCCACAAGCCATAAATTGTTATATGGGTATCAGTAGAAGTAGTAATATTTGAACGTAATATGTCGCAGAATGTATTATTCATGGTTTCTTAGTACAGTAGTATAAAACATACATTGTACAATTTAAATGGAAGTGACTTTATACTGTTTATATTTTAATTAAAAAAATCGTTACGACCTCGGAATACCGTTCCGAATCTCTTCCAACTGAGCTTATTGCGGTCTACTTGCAACACTTCAAATCAACCACCATAAATCTTGTCACTCGTATGAGTTTAAATATTTTTTTTTTTACGTACACCGCCATCTATCAAGATAGCTTTACACCTAAACATAAACATCTCATAATTGATGCGTTCCTGGTAGTTATTTAATAGTCGGCTATAAACAAGAAAAAAATTACAAACTGTATTTTTCTATGTGTAACTGTAATATTTATAATATTTAAGGCCTATCCAATGCAACCTTAAAATATGACTACACACTTTTTGCAACACGTTGTATATAGACTAGATATATAATTATATATCCCGCGGACTAGACTCGGTGATTTTAAATTAATATTAGATACTAGCTGTTGCCCTCGACTCCGTCCGCGTAAAATTTAGGAAATTTTCCCTGTTTTTGCAACATTTTTAACTACTGCTTGAGTGAGAGTATTATAAACGTAAGAGTAAACAAATATAATCAGAATGAACGAACTGCTAAGCTATCAGGAGTTACACGTGTTATTGTGAGTCAACCATAAAATATAGATATATACTGTTGCGGGATATTTTTTAGACAATTTTATGTAGAATATTTCCGTCATACATGATTTTTATGTAACTTTAACCATTAAGGCTGCACACGCGACGGAAGCTTAAAAAATGGAGTAACTTCTCCCGTTTTCCCAACATTTCCCTTTACTACTCTGCTCCTATTGATTGTAGCGTGATGAAAAGTATACTATAACCTGCACAGGAGTATGAAGAATAATTGTACCAAGTTTCGTTAAAATCTGTCGAGTAGTTTTTGTTTCTATAAGGAACATACAGACGGACAGACAGACAGACAGACAGACAGACAGACAGACAGACAGACAGACAAAAAATTTGCTGATTGCATTTTTGGCATCAGTACCGATCACTAATCATCCCCTGATAGTTATTTTGAAAATATATTTCATGTACAGAATTGACCTCTCTACAGATTTATTATAAGTATAGATAAGTTGAAAAACATGACGTAGTATAGACTAAGGGGCCCTAATAATCGGATGACCTTGGGCATATGCTCAGTGGAGAAGATGGACCTGTCCATCGCTTACTACACAGAAAACTTGCGGCGAATTTAATATCAAAATGTTTATTACATTGCTTCACATGTCAAACATAATTAGTGTACTTTAGTTGTTATGTCTCACTCAGTAATAGATAGCCAAGCAAAGGGGAAATTAACGATCACTTCGATAGAACAACCCTGATCGTAATTAGGTAGCTATCTACAATTAGGTGACTAATACCTAATTGTATATTGCTATTTTAGTTCGGCTTTTTAGGAACTAGTCACTGTTTTCTTTTCCTTGTTATTTTTAATACTTTTTAGTATATACTTATCTATTTATCTATGTAACTAAATCTTTGAAAGTAACTTTCACGCTCTTTTAATAGCCTAATTTTTATTTGAAATCTACACATGAAAAATTAATAATTTCAAAAGTTTTACATAATCATTAATCGCGTTTTTAAGATTTTTAACTCAGCGTAAAATTTTTTATTTGTTGTTTCCAAATTTACAAAATAAAAAAGTAAGTATACTTGCTTAATGTATGTTATCCGCACAAACAATAAGATTAGGCTTAGGATCAGGCAAAGGACGATGTATGAAATGTCCATGAATAGTTACTTATTTAATATTAAAGTAATATTTGCGGTTTTGATTAGACATTATTGTATTGATTTCTTCAACTTTTAACTACGACTTTTTTGCAAGCCTTTCACTTTCATTATCGAGATTGTTCTTTTACCTTATAAATATAGTCAAAACCAAAATCTCAACCTTACATATTTTAGTTCCCTACGTGATTGCAGTACTCACTACAGTAGGTAAATGCATCGAATTAAGGTTAATTAAAACAATGAACATTAACTTCAACAACTATACCGTTATATGATACAAATTCAACTCTATATCATCGTGATAGAGGGTACAATAACTGCATTTATAAGTATGCATACTAATAAATTGATAGCAATACTCTTGATAGGCATATTAAGGGCCTACATCAATATTATCGTATATCATCGCCGACACGTACATATTAACACAGCCAGTAGGCACAGAAAATGAAGAATTAGGGATACTTTTCCTATTTACTCAAAATCTACTAAATATATTTTAATTCTGATCCACGTGTTTCTATACATAATAGTTACCTATGTTTTTAAAGTTATTTCATTAGTTAATACGCGATAATAGACCGACAAATGAAAAAAATAATAAATTTGAGAGGTTGTTTCGCCAAGATTTTCTATCGAGAAAACTTTTTTCAATCGCGTTTCTGAGTTCATGCGATCCTAGATCATATATTGAATAAACATAATAATATACTTAAAAATTAGAGCTCTAGCCATTCAATCTAAAGAAACAATGAAAACTTCGTACATAGAAAAATGCACGAAGCTATTTTGGTATCCTCTTAACTAGCTACGTTGTGATTAGACGGGCTTCGTGGTGGAGTGCTTTATGTAATGGACTGCCGATCACGAGGTCGCGGGTTCGATGCCCGCTTGGGACAATCATTTGTGTGATATGCATAAATGTCATACAAATGTTTGTACTGCGTCTGGGTGTTTTCTATGTATTTTAAGTATGTATTTACAAAAGAAAAATAGTATACGAGGGTCAAACTGAAAGTTCTTAGAAAATCAAAAACTAAGCATTCTAGCAAGTTATTAGTTTTATTATAACTTTTCAAAATAGCGTCCATTTACATCAATACATCGCTGCATTCGATGGAACCATTGAGAAAAGCACCTTGCCCACTCGGCCTTAGGGGTCTCTTCGACGGCGTTTTGAAACGCAGCCACTGCTTCTTCGGCGTCCATAAAATGTTTTCCTCGAAGTTTTTCTTTTATTTTCAGGAATAAATAAAAATCGCAGGGTGCGAGGTCGGGGCTATACGGCGGGTGACCCAGTAATTCCACGTCTGAGGTCGCCAAATAGTCGATCGTTTGCCTGGCGGTGTGCGACGAGGCATTGTCGTGATGAAGGAGGATCCTGCTGCGAGGTCGTTTCTCTCGAACTTTTTCCAAGACAAGTGGCAAACAGTTGTTAGTGTACCACTCTGCATTAACCGTTTTCTGATCCTCTAAGACAACTGTCGCGTAATGACCTGTCTTTCCGAAAAACGAGGCCACCATCTTTTTTCCAACACTTCGACCTCTCTTCACTTTAGTTGGCAACTCTTCGGAAGGAAACACCCACTGAGCAGACTGTCTTTTGGTTTCCGGATCATAACAGTAAATCCAGCTTTCGTCACCCGTTAGTATGTCGAACACAGCATTTGAGTCACCTCCGTTAAATTTTTGGATCATTTCTCGGCACCAATCAACACGGCGGAGTTTTTGAGCCTCGGTCAAATTATGCGGTATCCAGCGGGCACAAAGCTTCCTGACCGCTAAATGTTCATGGAGGATTTTGTGCACTTGACTCATACCTATGCCTAGACTTGTCCGAATCTGCTGATAGGTCACTCTTTTGTCAGTCTCTATCATACGCCGCACAACACTGATATTATCTTCAGTCGTCGCTGTAGAAGGCCGTCCCTCACGCAAATCATCGGTGAGATTAGTTCGACCACGTTTGAATTCATTAAACCAGTTGTAAACTGTGGCACGAGATGGGGCTTCATCGTGAAAAGCCAATCGAAGTCTATCATAACTTTCTTGTTGACTTATATGACATCGAAAGTCATAAAAAATCATTGCACGAAAATTTTCTCGGCTTAAATTCATTCTGACGTGCACAGACAATTTTCAATTTGCCGCCAAATCGTAAAACAAATGACAAATGAATGAAATGTATACTCAATATTATTGGTAAAGAGTTCTATTTTCAAAATTTAAACTTATTTTTTTATATAATGCTTTTAAGTTGCCAGTTCTAAAAACTTTCAGTTTGGCCCTCGTATGTAGTCTATCCGTATCTGTTTCCCATAATACAAGCATAGAAATATAGTTTACTTTGGAACTAGAGGACGTTGAGTGAAATGTCCTGAATATTTATTTATTTATTTACTTATTTGATTGATATTTGACTAGCTGCTGCCCGGGACTTCGTATGCGTGTAATTTAGAAAATTTTCCCCCTTTTTTGTTTTTGAAGGAGCAACGAACAACCACACACATGCAAACGTAAATTTACCCTAATTTGCTAAAAAAATTATAACTTGAAAAATATAGATGTATTTTTAGATATATTATAGATCTATGTATTTTTTAGGTAAGGTAATGTTGAAGCTTTTATTGAGGCACAAAAGAATTCCACACATAAATAATGCAGATTTAGTTAATTTTGGCGGGAAAGTCGGTTGTTTTGTGTCTGTAAATTATCTTTTGTAGTAGGAACAATGGGCATAGATTGAATAATGCTTTTCTGTACAAAGAGGATAATGTTTACGAGAAAGCTTCCTAAGTATCTAAATACAAACAACATAATATTAGTCAAATTAATTGTTACGAAGTTGGTAGTACTACATTTTATAGAACTACAAGCTAAGGCCGCAGTTTCACCCGCCTTTGTAGTTATTGAGCCCCTTCTTCCCCAATATACACTAAACACTAACAAATTATCAAAAAAGCCATCCTCTTGAACCACTCTTAATATAGCAAATTTTCTGAAAAAAACGAATGGATCATGATCAGGAACACTATTCCCCGAAATGGTTTTCGAATTAAGAGTTTTAAATATATATGAACAATGCCAATTGCTTTGCCATCATGATCTTTATATAAGAATACTTTTAGCCGTCGTGTACTCACTAGCCTTAATCCACTGCTAGCTTTCATAATATCATGCAAGTTCCAGGCGATTCATTGATACAGCGGGAACATAGGCTTACTTTTTCATTATCCTAGAACGGGCATTTAAGATTTTTTTTAAATTTTTTTTTGTGTGGTTATTCGCATGAAAGTAACTTTAATACACATGGCGATATTATTGTAATGAATAATTATTTTAATAATATATTAATATTATTTTTTATATTTAACTTATTTCGCATTCGACTAGTGTTTTGTTCATCATCGTCGCTCTCTGAAAATCCAAACACCTCCAATTCATCACCCATCGTTAATATGTAGATAACAGTTACTTTTAATCCTAAATAAACCAAAACAATTTATTATACGTAACAATGTAGCAGCTTCTATCGAATGGATTTACTTGTCACTTCTAGATAGTTAAAACGATCAACTACGTGTCAAATTTGCGCTCGTAATACGCTTAACGCCAGCCAGTGAAACAAAAGTCGGGCCGATATCAGTCTGAAGTCACGTGACCACTGATTCGCTGTCAATAATATACTCATACTACGAATTTGCCAGCCCGTTCCATTCACGGCATAAACGGCCTGGGAATAAGAGCTCATAATACGGCCGCTGGTCTTAGGCCTACCCCAAAGACCGCCACAACGTTCGGACTTGTAACATTTGCATCTTATAATTATCTTATATTAAAGCATCGCTTTCGTTACTTGTGCTCCATTATTTTTTTACGTTTTTACTATTATAGTTACGAATAAGGAACGGTTATGACTACGACACATGGTATCTCCTGTAAAAGATCGCCCAGTTATTGACAACACGGTCCTGTAATAACAAACAGTTTCCTGTCGAGATTTTTTCATAAAATAAACTTCTACAACATCATCTGCAGTTAGAATGGAATATGATATCTTAAAACGCAACACATCTACGCTGAATTGGTATCGTGTGTTCATAAAAACATTCTCCGCCAGATGTAAATCTCGTATAAGAATTACATTTGTAATTAGAACGTTAGTGTTTTCATAATGGCTGTGAGTTCATTCGTTAGTTTATTTTTGTCTTGTTTAATAAGCAAAGGTCGTGAGTACACGGTCAGATTTATTATTATCTACTGTTATTCTACTATCATAGAATTTATATGCATGTTTCTCTGAATGTATGTTATCGTTGTCGAACTATAAAATAAACAAAAGTGTTTTCTGAACATTTTTCAATGCCAACATAATAAACACAATGAGATATTAAGACTGTTTAAATATTTTCTATGCATTAAGACGGTTCACAACTTCTGTAAATAGTGGAGTATAACACCTATTTATTTCATACTCCACTTGATTATATTTAAGATGCCATCTATCCATCAACCTTTCTCCACGGCTGGACATAGGCCCATAGAACGCCACAACGCGCTGCGTTATCTTCATTCAACTGCCCCTGACATATTTGAGATTGCTCATCACCAATTTATACTATCCAAATCTCGTAGAAGACGTCTCAAGTCGTGTAATCTGTTTCAAATCAAACATATATCTAAAAACCACCGCTAGAATACCACTTTAAAGAATCGCATTCAGCATTATGGTATATCGTAAGTGCAATTTATTAGTATTTTGATATTTGCGTACCTATTCCTTTTTGCGGTTTCTAGGTGATTCGTGTTTTTCCTGACCATTGCTGAACCCAGAACTTTCTCAGAGTATTCCATAACCACCGATCTTATGCCGTTTGCATCTAGCAAACCACTGCAAACCCTTTTATCTCTTAAAAAATCTATTTCTTACTGTTTAAAGTATCATGTTCTAAGGATTAATAATTGATGTTCCTACAGGATAATACAAATTTGTGATTCTCTTAATGAATCAACGACATCCCGCGTTACCGTATTATGTCGACTTGCGACCTTCATACACACTTCCTACGACATCTTACCGTTCATGATCACATCAAATAATATAGAGACCGTAAGAGACTTTATTGTTGGTGATTTTTTTGGCTTATTTAAGGAAATGGCTGTCGTTTACTCTCTATATTTTCCTTTTAGACGGAACGCAGCTAGCTGATTACAGGAATTTTATTACACCAAGGTTTGCCAGGAAAACACTTAAGTTTTATTAACGCCATTTTCAGGTTAGGTTACATGAATTAGTAAAAAATTACTTGGCTTTGTTCTGTGTTTCAAATACAAATCATTGAGTATTTTTCCTAGATTGTACTCGTTTTATTATTAGGTACAATCGTATAGTACCTGTTAATTAAAGTCTGCGTATCGTGTATTTTTCTTCCATACGGTTACATGTCATCAGAAGTTATAATATCTGGGTTTTTAATTTTAAAAAAATGCATCTATTATCTTTTCAATTCTTTTCTACACCACGTCTAATTAGCAGAACACTGTAATAAATATCGCTCAAATACCCATGAAGTAGTTAATAAAAAAAAAAAAATTCATTGACATTTCACACAACGTATTCTGGTCCCAAAGTAACCTATATTTCTATACTTGTGTTATAGGTACCAGAATATGAATAGACTACATATATACTACTTTTCTTTTGTAAATACATACTTATAATACATAGAAAACATCCAGACCGCAGTACAAACATTTGTATGACAATTGAAGATCACACAAATAATTGTCCCGAGCGGGAATCGAACCCGAGACCTCGTGAACAGCAGTCTGTTACATGAACCACTCCACCACGAGGCCCGTCATAAATCAAATATAAAGTTAGTAGAAAAAAATGTCAATAAATGTAATTAAACTTGACGAAAACTAGAGCAAAGAGCTTACAATGCAAGCTTAAAATATAAACTAAGTAGTAATACTTGTATCAAAATTCAGTTATAAAGTGCAGAGAGAACCGCAGGTGCGGTCAGATTATACAACAGATGAGATCATTACACGAGCAATTGCTGGCTCAATCGCCTCTCAATTGGGTAATTGCACATATATGCACAATACGCACTGCTCGCCTCCCACCGATAACAATAGCGACATAACTCGATTAGCTCGATTACTCACCAACTGAAACGAAAATCCATGCTACGCATTTTATGAAAACTACCAAATGGAACTAACTACTCTCTTTAAATGTCTTTACCTCTATTTTCCAATGCAAGAGAGTGAACTATGTATATAGAGGCTTTTGTGGACAATGATCGATATTGTGGTGCAGCAATAGTGTATGTGACTTTGATAACAGACAGACTAATTTATTATGTGAACATTGTGAAGTACACAATACAAATTAGACCCTTTATCATAGGATTCCGTATACCTTTGGTAACGGTAGAGTTTTGGCTAATACGCCACGTTTCATAAACGATTTACGGTCTTATTCATAATGACTTATCGGAGGTTTAAGTTATAGGTTCGCGAAAATTGTCAAAACTTGTTATTCATAATAGTCTTTTTACGACAAAACTTTCATTATCTCTCCGATAAAATCTCCGTTTAAACCTCCTATAACTCATTATGAATAAGACCGTTAATAGTTTAGATCAAGATTTAGTTTCGAATTTTCCGTTTCAAGTAATAGATTAACTGCTTACTATATCCTATTTTAACAGATTTTTAATTCTTTTTTCTCTATTTCTAAATCCATTATCTTGCTAGGATCTTCAATAATATCAGCGACTTTGCCATTTTCTTTATTTTTGAATTAAATGTAATTTTATATTATTTACAGATTCTACTGGGACCTGTGTATGTTACTACTGTTAGTGGCTAACCTCATCATCCTGCCAGTCGCCATCTCCTTCTTCAACGATGACCTCAGCACACGTTGGATAGCCTTTAATTGTCTCTCTGACACAATTTTTCTTATAGATATCGTTGTTAATTTTAGAACAGGTAATATTCTCATTGTTTTCTTTCATAATTTGCTGAGTTTAAAAACTAAAAAATATGTTTTAAATTTCGGGATATTTTCTGTAATTGCATCAGTCCTTAATTTTTATGCAAAATTTCATATGAATCCGACTATTAAAAATGGGCGAAAATCACTTTTAAAGATACTTTTTATATGTAAAAAATAAATACTTTCGAAGCCGTAACTTCGAAATACCTGTTAAAAATCACATTATGTTCTCGTGTACTGTAATAAAATTGTCCGTGTGGTGTTGCTTTCCTTCCCAGGTCGCTGTAAAGCCAGCTAAGGGATATTTCACACAGATAACATCCTCTGTGAGAGACGGGAAAACTCGAAAATAAACTTTGTGCCATCACAACTAGTCAGCGCGGCACAGTAGACCACAATACCTCTTAAAGTGAACGAGGCCCTTGCTGAGCTGGAGAGAACGTGTATTGTAACTTCTAATTTCTTTTCAGGAATAATGCAGCAAGATAATGCAGAGCAAGTGATATTAGATCCCAAGTTGATAGCGAAGCACTATTTGAGGACATGGTTCTTTCTTGACCTCATCTCTAGTATACCACTAGATTATATATTTTTGATCTTCAATCAGGTAAACGTACGTTGCAATTTGGCCGTGTTGATTTTATTACAATAGTTTTAATCTATCTTTTATTTTATTGATATTCTGTTTCAGCTTGGGTGTTAATTTGTTTTATAGACGATGTGTTTTTATTGTTTATATTATTATTTTGTTTCTCATTGTGAACTTATATCCAACCTGCCACGACTACCTGTGTGTCATCGTGTATTCAATTTAGTATCTCGTATTATCAGGCTCTATGATAATATACGAAGGTTTGACCAAGCACATCAAATCCAATTCACCAGAGTCTTAAATTTCATTATAATTTTATATCACTTTGTTTGATTCACTGCCTGTTTATTCAATCGCAACAACACACTTGATATCTCTATGACTCTATATTTTTTTCTCTTTATGAGCAATTTCTTTTGTTAGAATCTTTGGGACTATAATCCTTTTCTACAGTGTAGGTAAAGCACTTTCAGCTAATTGCACCAGTTATTTTTCAATGCTTACATTAAATTGCACTATGTCGTTACAAGCATATACTTATTTCTTTCCAATTATCTTACATTTTATATTGATGGAATCCTTGCTAATCTAGTCTTTACATTAGTAATGCACGTAAACGTCTTATGTACTTTCGATATCTCCAATTTTATTTATGGCATGTTTTCAAAACGTTTCCTTTTTTCTATCTACTTCTTGTTTAATCTCGTGCTTATTTTAATATGTTATGTTTTATATATTTTACAAAGTCTTTATTTTATTTTATGCAACACGACCAAATTGTAATTTATCAAATTACACTGACAATATGACTTGCAAAAGTAAATACATACAAGCTTTAAATGATAATTTTATCACTGAAGATTTTATCTTTTATATACATACGTTACAGCTTACACAAACTAAAATTCAAGATCCCACATGAGTACTACTAAAGTAACAAATTTACAAAACATAATTATAATATGTTTGGTAACGCTTCAGCACTTTTCTTTGGCTGAAATCTTTCAAATACTGCATTTATGCATGTCTTCACAACTACGACTGTAAAAATGATTATTCACAAGATAGGTCATGCTCTACAATCTACAACTGACCAACGATATGGTACTAAGGTTATATAAACTCGTATTCTTATGATTTCAGGACTATAGTGATAGCGTTCAATTCCTTCATGCCGGACGTGCCCTAAGAATACTACGGTTAGCAAAATTACTGTCGTTGGTGCGGTTGCTGCGACTCTCTCGTCTCGTCCGATATGTGTCACAATGGGAGGAAGTTTATGTAAGCCATCATCTCCTTCTAACCCAACACTTATGGGTTACATAACTACAGACTCGCCAATAACACTGCTCTAACTACATTACTGTCACATTTACTTACATGACATTACTAAAAATGCGACTAAACCTATTATAATATTGGATTTCTATTTCTATATCAGGCGATTCTTAGTTTATGTGAACTGAGAACACGTGATTGGCTCGATAAGTTTGAATGAAAATCAAAGGACTCTAGTAATCTTAATGATGTAATTATGTGAACTGTTTTAGCATGTAGTGATCCTAATGACGTAATTATGGAGTTTTGTTATAATCCTGTATTATACCAATAATCCCGCCCACTGTATGTCAGCCCCACGTCCCGCTCTGCACTTCTCTACTGCTTCTCTGCAAGCTTCTTTCTGCCTGAGCACGCTCTCACTCGTGTCGTCTCAATCTGTCTCTTATCTCTGCGCCCGCGCCGCGAACAACGCCCGCGTTAACTGAAATCGCCGACCCGAACCGTTCCACAACATGATTATTTATTTGCCGGTTTATTAATATTATGTTGCCGCTTTTTCGGAGCCTCTAGCATTTGGTGCGCTGACGATTTCTGATAAATTCATTTTAAATCAATTACGTACAATATTATACGCGCCGTAAAGTCATCAAATAAACTCATCAACATGTTAAACGACTGTTTGATTAACTCAAGAAAGTAAATACAAGCCAATTCTTATATAATATCTAAATGTAAATAACACATTTCTCTCAAGGAAGAGACGAGTAGAAAGTAAAGATATTTTGCCTAATAATAATCTGATGAAACGAATCATTACCAATATTTGTTACGTAAGTTTAGAAAGTATATATAGGCAAGACGTAAGATTAGGCAGTGGTGAGGTGAAACAAGGTATCGCGTACAATGCGGAGAGTCAGTGAGAAGTGGAGCACGGGTTCGGGTGGTGGCGACGTGACGGCAGACGGCAGTGTCGGTGTTTGTGCAGATGAGCCCCGCCCCGCAGCCGCGAGACGAGCCGGCCGACGCTGACGGAGGATCGCGCGACCTCGCCTCGCAGGTGCCGCATGCCTCGTCGCGCCACTAGTCTAGGGGCTTAGCCCGCACCTGCTCGTTCGTGGTAGTGCATCCTATGTGTGCCTGCACGCCCCGCCCCGCCCCGCACACCTTGCGACGCCCCATGCCCGCCCATCCAATCGCGCTTTGGGCGCGCCTGGCTCTCTTCCTACTATCTCGTGTTTCTCGCTTGTTTTCTAGATCTTGCAGAATCTTCAAAAAAAGCGCACGGAACGGAGGGGACGTGTCGGCTCCGACGTTGCCAAAAAGAAGGGTGGCACCAAAAGCAATCTGATCTTCAAGGTAACCAGGGTCGGCACGAGCCGGCGCGCATGTGCTCGTTCGCCCGCTTAGCATGTTGCCGGCGACGCCGGCCGGCGTCCTATAGACCGCTGCGTTCGCTTCGCTTTCTCTCTTTCTTTGGCGTTTCTGTTTCCAACCCTCGTCCCGCCGGCGGCCGCGCGGGCTGAGGCGCCAGGGCCGCGAGGATCGCACAACCGTGCGGCGGCCACGGCTGCGCGACCCTCGCCGCGCCGCCCTCCACGCATGCTCGCTCGACAACTCGTCTCACGCGTTCATATTTTATTTCTCACTTCTTTAAGACTCCATTGGTAGAGAATCATCGCGATGCTTGACCTCGAGCGTCCTTGTCGCGCGCAGTCCGCACGGCTTCCTTTAGAGGCGACATTCAGTTTCATGTATCCTTGCTAATGGTTGTTGTTCTCTTTGCAGTTCCTCAACATGGCATCAGTATTTATGCGGATATTCAACCTTATCTGCATGATGTTGTTAATAGGCCACTGGTCTGGCTGTCTTCAGTTCCTCGTTCCTATGCTACAAGGTTTCCCACCAAATTCTTGGGTTGCAATAAACGAGCTGCAGGTCAGTCATGTTATGTCATGTATTACTATTCTTATTTTCTTATTGGACATTGGATCAGTAATAAAAACAATATTTAATAAGCCAAACAACAAATCCACTTAATATATAATATCTGGCAACGGCTGAGATTGCATTGGTAATGAACCACGAGTCAGTTAATTGAATAATTTTTTTTTACCACGAGTCAATTAATTGAATTTACATAAAATGGTTAAATAACGTGACTTAAGTTTTCCTTAGCCTTAACTATGTATTATGTGTAGCGATTAAAGGCAACTAGATTTATCATAAAACTACAATAAGATCCTAAACTTTCTACCAATAATTAATTAATAATTTTTATTATATGCATATCTTATAATAATATAGATAAAATTGATTGATAACTTACCTACACTGTTGCCAATAATTTGAAATTAGTTCTCACTTATTTTTACATAAAACACAAAAAAGTACTGTCTACCTAACAAATGAACACAATATTGACATAAAGTATGAAATTGATTGCAGGAAGCTTTTTGGCTGGAGCAGTATTCATGGGCCCTATTCAAAGCTATGTCACATATGCTGTGCATCGGTTACGGACGATTTCCTCCACAATCTTTGACAGACATGTGGCTCACCATGCTGTCCATGATCTCCGGTGCTACCTGCTACGCTTTGTTCCTCGGTCACGCCACCAATCTTATCCAGAGTTTAGACTCATCCCGAAGACAATATCGTGAAAAGGTACAATTTAAGTTACATACATTTTATTAACAATTTTCATCTTTTTCATCAAGTCATAATCTTATTATTAGACTCTTCTTCCGCATTGATTATATCGAAGATAAATCGTTATGAACACCCGTGCAGAGACAACACGTTAACGGCATCAAAATGAACAATTAATTTGGAAAAAACTTCCAAATCATTGCATTACAAAAAACGGTATCTTGTCCTGCATGTGTTTGACTAAAAATCCTTATATAAAGTTCCCATCTAATAGATCGATCACTAAAGCCTTCATTGCCTGTTTCAGAGATTAGACGTGAGTACAAAGTGAATGTTTGTTTAGTGTTTCACTGGTTGTTATTATTTGTCAACTGCACCAAATCTCATGTCTCCATCATAATAACAAGACTCATTCGATTACATACATTTCACAAATATTAACGGGTGTTCATAACTGTTTACTTCCAAGGGCGAACTAACTATTTGACTTTGTTTCTACGATAGGGTTATCACCTGTATTTGTTAATGAGTCGGTTGTTTGCAGTTACATAGTTTTCGTATTGTATGTAAAGTTATACAGGGTGTGGCGTAAATAGTGGTCCACCGTTCAGGGTTAGGTACATCAGGTAGGTACCTACACCATACCAAAATTTTAAACCGGTCCGCCGACTGGTTACGGAAAAAAAAATATTTTTAATTTTTTTCAAGAAATTCCCATTTTCATTACGAATTTGACCACAGTTTCAACAAAAAACATTATTTTTGATTTTCTATTCGTGTTTATTCATGTTGAATGTATGAGCTATCATAAAAAAATAAAGATTTGTATTGAAATTGTAGCCTTTACGAGAAAAAGTGATTTCTTCTCAATTCTTAACCTAAATTTTATCGCATCACTCATATTCAGGAGCGTTTTTTGAAAAAGAAATGTACTACACTGTTAGTGCCCATGCATTTAAAAATATGCTCATGATGTACTGATTATAAAATGGTATAATAGTACCGCTTTTCAAAAATAGATTTTTTTTTATTGCAATTGTAATTAAAAACGGATAAGTCTTCCTGTTACCATTTTCGCAACATAATATTGAAACAAAAATTTCGTCTACCTTATTTATGTGCCCATTCTTACTGTAAACTTGGTCATAGTGACAACGACAATATTATTATTGTAATTGTATTGAGAACACAAAAGTTACTACAGACAGGGTATTAAAAAAAAACAACTTTGACATCATAATTATTTATTTATTGATTAATACAATCGGTGCTCAAAATGGCCCCCATTCGCAGCTATACACGCTCTGCACCGTCGAATAAAGGAGCGTTTAAGACGTCGAGCAAACCCGCTTTCATTGATTTTTCCAGCTGCTGTCAGAATCCTGGTCCTTAATTCTTCAATATTATTTATTGGTCCCTTGTATACGTCTTCCTTTAAGCATCCCCAATAAAAGAAATCCAAAGGATTAAGGTCTGGGGAGCGTGGTGGCCATAGTATTGGGCCTAACCGCCCTATCCATCTGTTTGGATAGGCCACATTAAGGTGCTCTCGTACCCTTACTGCATAGTAAGCGGGATAGCCATCATTTTGTAGCCACATGCTGTCTCGGATCTCTGTAGGGACACTTTCTAGAAGTACGGGTAAATCTGTCTGTAAGAACCCAAGATACCTTTCTGCGGTTAAGGTTTCTGGCAGTTCTAATGGACCAATTATTTGTCCGTTAATAATGCCGACCCAAAGGTTTATTTTAAATTGGTATTGCGATCGATCTTGTCTCATGACGTGCGGATTTTCTAACTGCCAGCTGTGCAAGTTGTGTAAATTTAAATATCCATCTTTTCTGCAAGATGATTCGTCACTCCAAAGTATTTTATTAAAAAATTGCTCGTCCTCTCGTATTCTACGCAGCATTTCTCTGCAAAATCTCACTCGCGGAGGATAGTCCCTTGGTAACAGAGTCTGTACCCTTGTATAATGGTAGGGATGTAGCTCGTGTCTTTTTAAAATGCGATGTACGGTTCTGGTAGATATCCCCGTTGTGCGAGATAAGACTCGGACTGAGGTTGTAGGATCTTGTTCTGCCAAATTCAGTACCTGATCATCGGCATGTCTCCGTGGGCGTCCTTCTCTTGCACCGCCTACGCCTGAGCCGGGTATCCTCCCTTCGGTGTATGCATTGTGGACTCGCCCAAACACCCTGTGGTCTGGATGTCTGCGATCGGGATATCTCTCCCTGTAAAGCCGAGCCGCCTCTCTGCCGACTCCTCCACATTCTCCGTAAATAAAATGCATGTCAGCATATTCGCGCGGTGTATACTGAGACATTTTTGTTATCACTGCACTGCACGTTTGTCCAAATCGTTATGCAAATCAGAGTCCGGTAAACGTAAGCAAGATTATTAGATGTCACCAAAACGACAAGTCCAGATCACTTAGGCAATCAACCGGAGTCCAGGGGAATAGCAAGAAACAGCGGAGTTAAACACAAATGAAACGAAACGTATACGATGCACGGGAGCGTAGATCGTACTAATTGTTTATGTACCATTTCTTTCCGATCTCAATTGCTAGAAAGGAAAGGGACAACAACAACAAACTACATCCTTTCCTTATCACTATCCTATTGTTTAGTTACTCCAGCTACGTTACGCATTACAAGAGTGTGCGCACTTCAATAGGTCTTTTGTTATGGTTCAGGTACAGAGCGACCTTTTTTTATAGGACACGACATGATGTAGAATTATTTGGAGACGTGGAGTCAAATATCAGTTGTAAGATTGAGACTTTGTTTTATTTAATTCCATATTTAAATGGGTAAAAACAAAAAGACAACATTTTTGTTTAAATATTATGTTGCGAAAATAGTAACAGGAAGACTTATCCGTTTTTAATTACAATTGCAATAAAAAAAAATCTATTTTTGAAAAGCGGTACTATTATACCATTTTATAATCAGTACATCATGAGCATATTTTTAAATGCATGGGCACTAACAGTGTAGTACATTTTTTTTTCAAAAACCGCTCCTGAACATGACTGATGCGATAAAATTTAGGTTAAGAATTGAGAAGAAATCACTTTTTCCCGTAAAGGCTACAATTTCAATACAAATCTTTTTTATTTTATGATAGCTCATACATTCAGCATGAATAAACACGAATAAAAAATCAAAAATAATGTTTTTTGTTGAAACTGTGATCAAATTCTTAATGAAAATGGGAATTTCTTAAAAAAAATTAAAAATTTTTTTTTTTCTGGAACCAGTCGGCGGACCGGTTCCAAATTTTGGTATGGTGTAGGTACCTACCTGATGTATCCAACCTTGAACGGTGGACCACTATTTACGCCACACCCTGTATATTGTCTCTAACAGTCAGTGGTTCTGGAAGAAATGCATGTGTTCGTATTTGCTATACATAGACGTGTGTTTGACCTGTGTACTGTCTCAGCCTTATATTATAGCTTCTTGTGTACGTATTCTAGGTGAAACAAGTAGAAGAGTACATGGCGTATAGAAAGTTACCACGGGAGATGCGGCAACGCATCACCGAGTACTTCGAGCATCGGTATCAGGGCAAATTTTTCGATGAAGAGCTGATCTTAGGAGAATTAAGTGAGAAGTTGCGAGAAGACGTTATCAACTACAACTGTCGCTCCCTCGTCGCCTCAGTGCCATTCTTCGCTAACGCAGATTCTAACTTCGTCTCAGACGTCGTAACAAAACTACGCTACGAAGTCTTCCAACCGGGTATGTATTATTTAATACTTAGCAGTTGCCATTTCAATACAGACATTGAATATTTACACCCGTTCAAAAATTTCAATTGGCATAAACGAAGCTTTTCTGGGTCTCATCAGACTATCTAACCCCTACAACCAGAACAGAAAGTATCAAATAAGAAATCTTGTCCAGAACATTTTAACATTTACTTCATTATCCAACGGCAAAAACATCATTTATCTTTTATTGGACAATTGCTAGATGGTGATGATGCATCCCGTAAAACATTTTTCTGTCATATAAAGTGCCACCTCAATGCCACTAATCGAACTTACCTTTACATATTTCAGGTGACATCATCATTAAAGAAGGAACTATCGGCAGTAAAATGTATTTCATTCAAGAAGGTATCGTTGACATCGTGATGGCAAACGGAGAGGTAGCTACAAGCCTGTCCGATGGTTCTTATTTTGGTGAAATTTGTTTGCTGACAAACGCTCGAAGAGTGGCCTCCGTCCGGGCCGAGACTTACTGTAACTTATTCTCGTTATCAGTGGACCATTTTAATGCGGTACTTGATCAGTATCCGCTAATGCGGCGTACAATGGAGAGTGTAGCGGCCGAACGACTGAACAAGATAGGAAAAAATCCAAATCTAGTGGCGCACAGGGAAGACGATACAACATCCGAGGGAAACACGATCAACGCGGTGGTGAACGCACTGGCGGCTGAAGCGGAACATGTGAGCTTGTCAGACGACAGTGTGGCGCGACTGTCGGAGAGATCGCTAGGGCTGGCACTGCAGCCACTGCAGGCAGCGTCGTGTCGCATGGCAGGCGTAGCGCTGCCGGGGCTGGGCGTTGCAGCGGCGGCACTGCCTCGACCCAAGTCGGAGCACGACTTCAGTTCAGCGCAGGCGCTGTCGGCCGCGCCCGCCGCCTTCCACAAGTCGGACGCGGGGATCGCGCCCTGACGCCGCACGCTGTGCTAGTGAGCCGCCGCGCCGAAGACGAGAGCAATACTAGGCTTAGTGCGAGCCGCCAGCCCGCAGCGACCGCGCGGCTCGATAGTTGTAGCGTAGAAACGAGTATTATAGCTGCGACTTCGCCGGGCGACCACGTCGCCGCCCGTTGAATCTCATTTTGTGATCTTATACTTAATTCTCCTGTGTTATAATTTAGGTTAAATTTTATATCATTGACGCTGTGAGGAATCGAATACGTGAATGTATTGAGATTGTATAGATATACTTGTTATATATTGAAGAATGATAGTATTGAATCTTTATAGAGATACCTTGCCATTAAAGAGAAAATAATTATATAGACTAGACTGAAATATAAAGATATCACTATTTTATGCTTTGTTGGCGTATGAAATAGACCTCTATTGTTGATGCGAAGTATTCGATCGCGGAGTTATGTACGAAGTGTATAAACGTTCCTGATTATCACGATTCAGAGATTATTATATTCGAAGCTATTTATAAAAATATACCTGAAATATTGGATCGTGGGAGTGTATGTACGTGGAGTGGGTGATGAGCGTATGAGTGAACATTACGTGACGTCATTAGACAGTAGCATTACGTGCGTATGACGTCACGGAACTGCGCACCCTTCGTCTCACGACCGCACAAACGACGCACAACTGAATATGCCTCACGCGTAAACGGATGCTTTCTTCATTTAATTCATAAGTAAGTAAGTTTCTTTAGTAGAGGTGGATCAGTAGCGCTTCGAATCTTTTGAGAGTTGTTTCTATATGTAAATATTGTAATATCGAGGTTTGCCTTAGCGCGGTTCGTTCGAGCGGAGTGGTAGCGAGCGAGCGCTCGATCGAGCGGTCCAGTCAATTATTCCGTGCGCTCGGTTTGCGCGACGGATGTCTCGGTTCTCGATGCACTACTACACTTCATACTTTGTTTTTAATTGTAGGTGAAATAATAATTTATTGTCGATAGTGATCATTTCGTAGCTATAAGTAGGCCGGAGCGTTAACAAATTCGGACGAATTACATAATGTGATAAGCAACGGCTCGCCTCGGCATTCAGCTCGCCCACCGGTAGAACGAGTAGCTAGCTCACTTGTGATTGCATGACTACATAATTATATAACTGACTTGAAACTCTGTCTGTCGATCCTTTCGATAGTCACCTTAGTTATTTCTAGCCAGAAACATGCTTGTTGCAGACGCTTTTGATTTTTTGTCTTACATTAGCCTGGTTTAGGTAGGTATAATTAAAATGAGCAACATATCCTAGTGAAGTTCAGTGATTGATTAGAGGAGGTTGTTGAGCTGAGTGCCGCACCGATGCCAAACTGGGAAGAATCATCGTTGACTAATTCTTATAGCGTCATGACAATTTGTGAAGATGGTTTTGCAAATGTTGACTTTTTAGCCAAAATATAGATAATGAAAGACGAACCAATATGCAGTAGCTTATTAGTAGATCGAAGCAGCCTAGTTCTCAGTTTTGGCGATTAACACCAATAGATACTTTATACTCGTAAGATATTTATACAATAAATAAATTGGTCTTAGCAGAGTATCTGTCAATTTATCTAATGAAAATATATAATTGCGTTTCATTCCCAGAGCATTTATTTGTTGTTGTTTTGTCAGTCTAACATTACTACTTTTGTAAATTATATAAATTTTATAGAAGAGATCTATTTTTATTGAGAAGTTGATCTAATGGATATAAGTGAAAGGACCTATACAAAATTTGTTTCATTTAATCTGAACTGTTATATTTGTTAAATATTTTAATAATTTCTGGTAACTATTGTCACCAAAAGTGCTCATCGCTGTCAAGAAAATTAGTGAAAATGCATTAAAGATTGAAGAAAACTGCCTTTTTGTTTTATTACTTTGTTGTTAGACTTGCCCATAACTGCAACAATACATCTACCAATGACTATTAGATAAAGAACAACCTTTTCAATACTAGAGAAGAAAATTTTTAAATTAGCATCTTCGTCGCTAATCGCCAAAAGGCGTAAATCTGTACAATTAACCATCATCGTTTCTAGGCATTGGCTATCCAATTCCTTACGGGCTAAAACGGTGGTATTTCTATAGTCAAGTATCAAATAGACTTTTTAATACCTCTACCGACGCACAGTGGTCTGAAAATCGAGCTCCCCTTTCATAGAAAGTCAATGTGGGATTTTCATATTAGATTTTTTTTTTCTCCCCGGACACCCGAAGCGAGCAGACGTGTTCAATTTTATTGCTACTTCAAATTAAACAAATATTTTAAACTAAAATAAATTACCGGAAAGTACTAGGCGCGCATAAATATAAGCAAGTGATCGCGTGGTTGCTGAGAGAAGAGGACGACAACAACCGCGACGGATGCAGTTGAGTGAGTTGGCGCATAAATATTTATGAACAAGTTTTTTCAAGATACCCGCATTTATGTGATACCTGCCATCTTTCTTTTTGTCAACGTCATCTGTCACCCGTCAACGTCATCTGTCACTGGACTGTCAAATTGAGTATTGCCAGCATCAGAAAAATTTCGCTATTTTTGCTAAATTCATCTCGCCAAAAGTCTTTGATAGTCACTAACATTGTTAGACTGCTCTTCACTGCTCTCTTTGCTATTACCTTGCCAACTGTACTTAATGTTCGGCTTACGCACTCCACCTAAGGAACTTAGTGGTTCTGCTCCTAATCTTGCTAACATCCACTTTACTACGCAGTCTAATATGTCGAGCAATGTCACACCTAGACATGAGAAGCGAAAGCGTGAAGATGTTTTGGAAGACGAGTTGGCAACGTTTATGACGGACATAAGAAACATGCTGGAATCCACCACGGAAGCTCAAAACCTAAAATTATCCGCATTACAAGCTACTACGGATGAAGTTAATAACCAGATTAAAGACGTTACGAAAGCAATCGATTTTTTATCAGTAAAATATGATGAGATTAAGACTAAACTAGATAGTAGTGAAAAGGAAAGGGCTAATTGTCTGACATACGTTAAAACCCTTGAAAGCAGGATCGATCGATCAACTTGAACGTACTACTCGAAACACTACTATAGAGATTCGCAACGTCCCGAAGAATAATGGAGAAAATAAAGATCACCTCGTAGCGATATAAAAAAATATTGGCACCGCTCTCAAAACTGAAATTAGCGACAGTGAAATTAAAGATATTTATCGTTACAAAACAAAATCCTTAACTAAAATGCCTATCATTGTTGAGCTCACTACAGTCGCTAAAAAAGAATCCATACTCAATGCAGTTAAAAAATTTAAGCGAAATTCTAGTGCTAAGCTTTCCACTACTCATGCCCACATTCCCGGACCTACGGAAACTGTTTTTATATCTGAGTCTTACTACAAAAAATAAAAAACTTTTTGCAATGGCTCGCAAGTTTGCTCACGAAAATAGCTTTAAGTTCTGCTGGACTATGCATGGTTTAGTATATCTTCGAAAGGATGAAGGTCTGTCTGCTGTGCGAGAGCGGCTAACCAATGAAGAGGACTTCAACAAACTTGCTTCGACCAAATGACTTATTATTTTTTGTAAACAGTTTTGCATGCACTGTTACATTTTATTTCTTGTTAAACACTACACAATCAGATTAACTCCAACAATATTATTATTATATATTTACACTCACACATTTATAAATATCGTTTTTAGAAATCATTTTATGCATTGTTATAAAGGAATATCTATCTATTCGTATACCAGGATCAGTATCGATATCAGGATCTATTCGGAAGCCCGCTTATCTATTGCATCACCCTTAATGTCTTTCAATAATATCTTTGTGCTAGTGCTATTTAGTATTTATGAATGCCTTTCCTCCCAAAGTGTAACTGTTCTGGTGTTTGTCAACATAAAAAATGATTTGTAATGCTATTTCTAATATTCAAACAGAACTAGATACTGTGACTGTCTCCGAATCTGCAATGGTTGAACCTCAAGAATGTCTGGGTAGGCTTAATTGTGAAAAAAGTTTAAAAATTATCTCTCATAATATTAGAAGCATATATCATAATTTGGACCATTTTCTCGTGTTTTTAAAACGTCTAGGTACGGATTGTGGTGTTCTGGCTTTCACGGAATGCTGGTTGTCTGAAAATAAGCCACCGCCGGTAATCGAAAATTTCAAATTGTATTACTCTTCTCTGCCTCGCAATCGAAACGATGGTATAGTTATATATGTACATAAAAACCACGTTCATACTGTCTATGAACCCACCTTCCAAGACGGTAACTGTTTATTATTAAAATTATTAGATGTCGCTATTATTTGTTATAGATCACCTTCTTACAGAACAATTGATAATTTTATTACTTCATTAGATAGTATTCTGAATACTGTCAGTGATTTTAAAACGATTGCAGTTATTGAGGACATTGGTATAGACATAAATCCGAACAATTCTGATACCAAAAGTCATGTTTACTTAAACCTCCTGGCGGAACACGGGTTGCTTCCGGCACACGTTTTACCTACTCGTGAACATAATTGTTTAGATCATGTTAACCTCAAAACTAATCACAAAGCACAAACTTTTGTTATACAAACAAGTATTATCGATCATCTTCCAATTTTGTTAAACTTAATACAGTCATGTCCTACAGTACTCCTAAATCTAAAAGCAAAAGTTGAGTATGATAAAGCTTATGACATATTTAATAGTAGTGACATTTCAGAAATATTTAACACCAATGACCCTAATCTTGCTACAGAAATCTTAATCACTCGTATAAAGGAAGCGTTAAAAAATAGTATCACTATCACAAGGATTGCAAACAGAAAGAAAATTTTAAAGCCCTGGATGTCACCAGGCTTATTGAGGTGTGTGTATAGCTCATCGCGATGCATTACACAAAAAGGTAAGAAGTACGCCTTCAGACACTATAGTTCTAAATTCCTATCGTAGATACAGAAATTTCTGTAATAATCTTCTATCCAAAATTAAAGAAAACTACGAAAGCTCTGGAATAGACAAATGTAAAAATCCTAAAGAGACCTGGGATACAATACGTATCTTAACCTATACGTCACGTAAACAACAATCTCATGATGAACTATTGAATGTTATACCCAATAATCCGACATCGTCCATTAACACCATAAATCGGTATTTCGCTGAGATCGGACAGAGGCTTACTGACAATATTACCCGTGTTTGTGACATATCTAAAATAAATTGCAATATTAAAAGTTCCCCTCGCCTTAATTCTTTTGTTCTGCTCGAGACCGACATTGCTGAGGTTGAATCACTTATTGGTAATGTCCGAAACACCTCTGCAATAGGTTGGGACGGCATACCTACTATATTCCTGAAGCTTTGTAAATCTAAAATCAGTACTATATTAGTTCATATATTTAAATAATAAATTGGTCTAAGGCTTAATAAAAACTTACTAACGCTAAACGCTCATAAATCTAAGTTTATATCCTTCTCAATAAATGATTCCAAACAACCGCCACTAAACAGTTTTTCTATAAAATTACATAATTGTACTAACATTAAACTGCCTTCTTGCACTTGCCCATTGCTAGAGAAAAGTAACAGCGTCAGATATCTTGGAGTAGATTGGGGATCAGTCCAAAAAGTGTCCACTTGTAAACAGCAATTAACACTCACCGAAATAGCGCTAGTGTAGCAAGTGGAAATGATATGAATGTAGCAGTTAAAAGCAGAGTGAAGTGTGCTACTGTTGCGGTAATTCTTTACTATTTTATATTTGCTATTTAAAAATATTTGGGGTACTTAAAAACACCGTATAATTATAATAATAATTAATATAAATTTATTTCATAGTCATGTTTGTCTATATAATATAATAATTTAAAAAACTGCGCTGTAACAAAGCGGAAGTTTTTCTTTCATTTCTAATAATTTGTGGCGCTCTTTTTAAAATTCTTCCACTTGCTACTATGGCGCCACCTTAATTTGCTGCCTTTCAGCGGACACTTTTTAATATACTGAGATATTCCTCCTTACTTCTAGTCTCCATGTTCACATCATTGAAAGAAAGAAAAAAAAATTATTTGCGACATTGGCATCATTTGTGACAACAAATCGAGTTTGGTGTCTTAATGACGTCATAATTTTGATAAATTTTTGGGCCTCGTGGTCTAGTGGTTCATTTAACGGACTACCGATCACGAGGTCTCGGGTTCGATTCCCGGTCAGGACAATCAATTGTGTGATGTTTTTAATTGTCATACCTACAAATGTTTGTACTGCGTCTGCGTCTCATCCCTAGTGTGCCCCTGTTCAAAACGTGCCCTCAAAGACACCGGCAATCGCTTGAGCACAATACGCACCAGTAGGTAAGACCACTTGGCAACCGGCAGTCCCAAGCGGCTGAGCGAATTGGTGGCTATTAGGAGGGGGTTCAGCAGCTCGGTCCTCAACTGGGCAGCATTGCTCACGACGGGAAGGTTCATGATCTGATCAATGTGGGCATCAGCCAGGCAGCGCTGGTTGTGATAGCGCTTGGTGAGCAACGCCCGCGCGATCCCATAGCTCCCGTCACATATTGGGAGGTGCTGTACTAAGCCCCTCGCCTCTCCATCAAGCACGGAGAGTAAATAGGCCAGTTTCTGAGACGGACCCAAATCATCCCTCGAGTCCACAAGGCTCTCGAACAGACCAATAAATCCCATCCACGTGTCTAGTCGACCATCAAAGCGTGGAAGATCCAGGTTGGGTAACCTGGTTAACAGGCCCACGGGAGTCTTCAAGGGGGCCCGGTGCGCCGGTACTCCGGCGCGCGAGGCTAAAATCTCCCGCGCGCGCTGGGCGATGTCGTCGGCAAGGTCCATAATTTGGACGTAGTCCTCGTGGACTTGGTCCCGTCGCTCCTGGGGGACTGACTCCAGGGGCACATCATCCAGATGTAAGATGAAGCGATGGTAAAGCGCCTCCACCTCCTGAAGTCGTGTAGGGCATTTCTCATGCCTGTCCAACAATGCCTCGATGCGGTTCTCCCTATTCACCAAGGCGGCAGCTGAAGTGAACCATCTCAAATGAGTCGCAATCCCGGAATATGACTCGCGGACAACAGTATACTATACGCGGCGGCAGACATCTTCAAAGCACAAAAGGCACGAAACAAACAATCTTATAATAACACAAAAAAAAAAAACAAATGTCTTTCAACAAACAAACAATATTACAATAGCGAAAAAACAAAATATCTTTCAATGATACAAGTCGCTGTTACTCCAAACAAAATATCAAATCTTAAATATTTTAAAATCAAAACAAACAAAACAATTCTTTGCCAATGTGCAATTAATTTAAGACTTAAATTATCTATTTCAAGGTAAACAACAAAACACAAATAAACGTATAAAATAAATGCCGTATTAAACAAACGCACAACGTAACTATAACGTTGTTCAATATTAGACAATAATTAAATAATAATTTGTATTAAATAATAACCTGAGCAACAACAAATACGATTAGCAATAGCACATATAATTATCAAATCCTTTAAAATCTAATTGCCAATTCAAGTACTCAAATTAATTATTTAAAACTATACCAACAATTTAGTTTAGACAAACAAACAACTAAATTAATCAAATTAAATTAATTAAATTAATTAAATCAATTTTCACAAATAATGAGGGTATAGTTTATACATTCAACATGGAACATTCGAGAAACGGAGTTTAAACCTCGCTCTGCTACCAAAAATATGTTGCGTTCAACCTCGTATTTAATTTTATAGGTTAAGTGGAAGCGTGATATTTCTCAGGTTCACAACGAACGAACGTAATTTCTGCGATTCACAGCGTTAACAAAATTTCTAATACTATAACTCACCCTGTCTTCATTCTTCAACACAATCTACACCGTGTCAACCCTAGTTATAACTTAACTAACTAACTACAAAAAATTGGCCAAAATTAAGTAGAAAGGCTAATCAAGTGTACTTAGCTTCTTCCAGGGAGAAAACACGAGGTCTTGAAGTCCTCAAATGGCCACGCTGGCTCGACTCAAGCGGTGAACTTTTATCAATCGTCCCAATGCAATTACGCTATCACAATTATCAACTCGTCAAATAGTTCAATTCGTATTAACAACAAAATTAACTAGGTTTTATGGTACACTTATGCCGTACAAAATTGGCGAACATTACATTTCGCGACGGTAATTCACAGTTTAATTGCAATGGTAATTATCGATTCACACAACAAGGATAATTAGTTTTATCAGCAATCAATTTACTGGTAATAATTTTAACACTTAAAACAGTTGCAAAAAAACGTTTCAAATCGCATTCAAATCGAGGCACGAGGACAGGGCCCTGAGTCGGGTATTTCAACGGTGTCACAACTGTACCATTATTGTACCATTATGGTGCAATAGTAAAGTTTTTGGTAGTCTACTATTAATGTGTCGTCATAACGACTTCATCATTGTCTTACAATTGTCAAAGTGACATAAATTGCTAGTCTCGTACACAACTGCTTCACAATTGCAATTCAATGACTGAAATGTTTCGGTAGTCTGCTATTTTGAATGTGACAGTAATATTTTTAAATTGTCCTGTGTCGACAGATTGCCATAAATAAAAAATAGATAGATAGAAATATTAGAAATTGTTCTTTGTAATTTATTGCAATTTACTAATCTCCTAAACTTCACATTGCTTTTTATACTAATAAATAGTATGTACAAATATATTTAAACGAAGTCTAGCATGATTAAATGTTTAAATTTATTAGTAGTTTTTCGAAAATCACTTCAACTAACGCATTTTTTAAAAACGGCAACACATACATACCATTCTAACACAATCCATAGATAAAAGAGACCGAAAATTCAATGCATAGATAAAAGAGATCGACAATTCTATTACCATTGAAAGACCGTTATGACGGCATATAGCAGACTACGGATATTTGACTTCAATTGCAACGGTATCGTGCCGGTATTGTGCCGGTATGACAATTGTTCCAAAATAGTGGACTTGAGCACCTGATGCACCGGTTACTTTTCAACGTCATCGATAGTGAAGTTACAATTTCTTAGAGATGTGCGTGCGCATACTTAATACAATAGTTTACAAGTTTGACTCATAACAGCACCATAATGGTACAATTGTGACACCATTGAAATACCCGACTCAGGGCCCTGGGCCGTTATGTGGAATCACAGATAACAAGGTAGGTACAGATAAGAGTAGACTTAAAAATAAATAAAAAACAAAACAAAAATAAACAAAGCATGGACACAATAAAATGAAAAGCACTAAGTACATACATACTGGTGCTCAAGTCCACTATTTTGGAACAATTGTCATACCGGCACAATACCGGCACGATACCGTTGCAATTGAAGTCAAATATCCGTAGTCTGCTATATGCCGTCATAACGGTCTTTCAATGGTAATAGAATTGTCGATCTCTTTTATCTATGCATTGAATTTTCGGTCTCTTTTATCTATGGATTGTGTTAGAATGGTATGTATGTGTTGCCGTTTTTAAAAAATGCGTTAGTTGAAGTGATTTTCGAAAAACTACTAATAAATTTAAACATTTAATCATGCTAGACTTCGTTTAAATATATTTGTACATACTATTTATTAGTATAAAAAGCAATGTGAAGTATAAGAGATTAGTAAATTGCAATAAATTACAAAGAACAATTTCTAATATTTCTATCTATCTATTTTTTATTTATGGCAATCTGTCGACACAGGACAATTTAAAAATATTACTGTCAAATTCAAAATAGCAGACTACCGAAACATTTCAGTCATTGAATTGCAATTGTGAAGCAGTTGTGTACGAGACTAGCAATTTATGTCACTTTGACAATTGTAAGACAATGATGAAGTCGTTATGACGACACATTAATAGTAGACTACCAAAAACTTTACTATTGCACCATAATGGTACAATAATGGTACAGTTGTGACACCGTTGAAATACCCGACTCAGGGCCCAGTTATAAAAAGCAGGCAATAGGAAAATATTTAAACAGTGAAATAGAACAGAAAGATGCAAATATACCCCGTTTTCCAATTACAGCACAAGAGCGCATTATGCGGCACAATGCTCAACGTTGAGTGTTCGAACTACAGCAACGAGCACAATCGAGCACTCTCAAAAGTGATGCGTGCAATCCATACAAACTTCATCGACAGAAAATTAACAAGTATTTTTTCTTTAAATTGGCATTGATTGAAATTTTATTTATTTATTATCGTTAGTAATATTATTTTATTGTTAAAAAAATTTTTAAGACTTTCGTTTCGTCGGAGTTTTCAGGAAATAATGAAAGTTAACTCAAACATTACAAACTGTTTAAAAAAAAAAAAGTATGGATGAAGGTACAAACAATGACTTTTTGTTATATTCCACACTTTTAATGTGAATACAATTTTATTTTAGTATTTTTTTCTTCAACACTGAACTTAGCGCACTCTGCTGGTGCATTTGAAAACTAATTCATGTTCAAATTATGCGTCAGCATAGTTGTCAAATCAGCTATCATCTGTCAGTTGTCAAATCAGCTGTCAAACGAACAGTCGCCTTGCGGTACCTACTTATCACGTTTCGTTATTTTTATTTAATTATTACCTAATTGTTTGAGTATCTTGTGTTTTAATATATGAACCCAATTTTAGATAATATACTCCAAAATGGATGTTGTTGTAGATACCGACCAAACGAGTTATTTTTCCAGTTACGAAGATTTAGAGGTACGTTTCTTATCATGGTTTCATTGTGAAATAAGCAGGCAATTACAGCAATTTATTTCATTTGCCACTCCACATTTCATGAAAGAATAACCTCTCAGTCACTGTACTATACTATTTAACGGTTACTTCTTGACTAGCTTGCATAAATGTTAAGCAAAAATATGTACATATAGGGTTATGAATCATCTCCATTTCCGTATAAATAATAGTATTGAATATGTTTCTAGATACACAAATTGATGTTAGAAGATGAACCGAGAACTATGGCTTATAAAAATGCTATATTAAATAATAAATCATATTTTAAAGACAAAATAGTAATGGATGTTGGTTGTGGGACTGGCATATTGTCACTGTTCTGTGCTCAAGCAGGCGCTAAGAAAGTTTATGCTGTGGAAGCCAGTAAATTGGCTCTTTTAGCTAAAGAAATTGTAAAGGAAAATAATTTTGAAAATATTATTGAGGTAAGTTTTTCATAATCTATATTAATGTGTAAAAAAAGAAATCTACGCTTAATTTCTTGCATTTGAAGATTTTTGTTTCTCAGTCAGCCATTCCATCTTTTGTTTTTTTTTTAGTGTGTGTTATAACATTCAATGTTGGAAAACAAAATCTTTAAATAAAAATGCTTCTATCTAGCTCACACATTTACACAATATCTGTAATCATTTTTAAGTTATTGCAACACAGTTACTAATCAGGTCCTTAACATGTCCTATAATGTTTTAGGTTATCCAAAGTAAAGTGGAACATGTGAAGTTACCTAATGATTTGAAAGTAGATGTGTTAGTATCAGAATGGATGGGTTTCTACCTGTTACATGAAGGTATGCTAGAGTCTGTGTTAGTGGCAAGGGACAAATTCCTCAAAGTAGAAGGTCACATGTTCCCAGAAAGCGCTGCACTATATGTTGCCCCATGTAGGTAAGAATTATAGTAATGTAATTTACCTTAACTTAGGAAATATACCACCTATAGGTTTTTCCCTTATACAATATAATAGGGATAATTTTTCTAATCATCTTTTCCTTGTATAATATTTAACCTATTTTATTTCCTTTTTAAATACTTTTTATGGCCTTACAATTGTGGTACTGACTACATAATTTTACACAAATGTATTTGTTACAACATAGCAGTTAAGACTATATTCTCTACCTACCTCCATAAAAAAAGGTGTGATGATAATATATTGATATATACATCTACATACAATTAATAATATGAAGTGAACTTTGTAGTACTGAATTTATTTCAGTGTCCCATCTTTATTTCATAAATGGAATGATATATATGGAGTCAAAATGTCAACATTGGCTAAAGAACTTAGAGCAAGCAAAGGCAGCAAACCGGAAATCCTAAACTTAGACCCTGAAGATTTATTAGGGACAGAAGTAATACTTTGTTGGTTAGACATGAAAGAAACCACTCTTGATGATTTGGAGTCCTTTACAATACAACATGTTCTTGGTAAGTTGGTACTACATGTAATTTCTATTAAGAGTTTAAGAGATCTAGTTTTCACAGTCCAAATATGATCTAATAGTTACTGTGTTAAAAAATAGCTTAGGGGTAAAAGTGGGTGGACCTATATCCACAGCATAAATACTTTTTGGGAGTTTCAAGATATCCATGTAATAATTTACGATGTCATCGAAACAATAAATTGTAGAATTAAATTAGTAGAATAAAAAAAAAATTAAGACCCAAAATACATGCTATAAAGGCACAGGGGCGGCGCGCCGCGCACGTATATAGGTTTTAATATTGTTGGGACGCATATATGCGCCGGCCAGCGCTTGAAGATTAGAAAAACGCATATAAGCGTTAATAATAACTGAGAATTAATCCATCCATCAACCTTTCTGAGTCCACTGCTGAATATAGGCCTCCCCCATAGAACGCCACAACGCGCGGTCCTGCGCTAACTGCATCCAGCGGCCCCCGGCGTGTTTGACGATATCGTCAGTCCACCTTGAGAGTCACCTGAGAATTAATATTATTTATTTATATTTAGGTGCAAGTAAAACTGGCAGTTACCAAGGACTTTGCATATGGTTCGAGTGTCATTTTCCCCATTCATCTGACAGTAAAGGTGATAGTCGCGTGGTACTAGACACAAGCCCTAAAAGTCTGCCTACACATTGGAAACAAACCATTATAGTATTCCCACAACAACAGGAGGTTGTAGAAGGAGAACCAATAGCTTTTCAGTTGGATATAAATAGAGACCAATGGAATGGTAGAAGGTAATATTACTCTAAATAAACTAACTCCCTACAACTTCGTATGCCTAAAATTTAAAATATATTCAAAAAAATTGTAACAAATTATAAAAAAAATTATCCTCTTAAACCACTATCTATTAGAAAAATCGCATTGAAATCCGTTGCGTAGTTTTAAAGATATAAGCTCACATAGTGACGTACATACAATAATAACGACTTTGTTTTATAATTAGTGAAGATGCAAAATTTTTCGTGATAGTAATGAAGTTTGGTATCAAGAAAACTTCTATTCAAAATTAAGACAGGCTAATTTTAATCCTAGCAAACAAAATGCAGTCTTCTCATGGGATAATCAAACAACTCCATTATACTATCTAGATGGCGTTAGTATCGAGTTAGAAGTTTATGGTTTGGCACCATCCTTAGCCACCACTCTGTTGTTTTTATTTTTCTTTTTTTTGTATATTATTAGTCTGAAAAATTGCAAATAACCTGTTTATGCAAGTATACATTTTCATTTGTGTGGTAACAGACTTAGAATACAAGTGTCACCACCCCATTTCTCCCCCAGGGTGCTGGAAAAGGCAGCAAAGAATAAAAGAAATATTGTTAATAATAACTTCTTGTTGCAGATACAATCTACAAATGACAATGTTAGACTTAGAAGCAGTTGAACATCCCCAACCATGTTCCTGTTACATGACCAAATGTATATTAGTGAAGACATTCTTAAAACAACAGGCCGAACATGTATTAAGTCAAGCACAAGGCGAATCTAATAATTTATCTATAGACAATTGTGATGAGGAATGAAATAAATTGTTAATAATTTTATTGGTGTTTATTTTTATTAGAAAGTATATAAAGTTAATTTATGAATTTTTGCAATTGACTTGCTATGCTTTTACTAAATAAACTATATAATTTAGTTAGTTATATAATTTTAGTCATATAATTTAGTTTATTTAGTAAAAGCATAGCAAGTCAATTGCAAAAATTCATAAATTAATGTAGAAATACATGTACAGTCATTATTTTGGGTCCAATTGTGTTCTGTAAAGAACACTAAGTGATCGATTGATCGAGTTGGTGCAAACCGCTCAATAGATGGCGTTGTACACAAAACATCGCACGATGTTTAACTCACATTGAGAAGGTTGTAGTGGAAGATTTGGTAAACATATGCGGGAACCATGATAGCTCAGATGGGAGAGCAACGGAACGGTATTCCGAGGTCGTGGGTTCAAGTCCCGCTCATGGTTATCATTTTTTCCACTATAATTTAGTTTATTTAGTATATAAAGTTTTTTTTTTGAGATTCAGGGATGGTAAACATATACATCAGATGTGGATTTTATAACTCCAGTGGAAGAAAATCGCCTTAAAATGATAAGGCGATTGTCTTCTAAAATTTGTCTGTGTTCCTTAGGATAATTTATTAGTTTAATGGTGAAAGTGTTATCGTCGAAATTTGTCCAGTAGTTTTTCAAAACATACAACATTTTTCTCCGTATCGTAACAGTATAGATAAAAAAGGAAAATTACAAAAAAGAATTTAGTACATATATTTCTGGGTTCAGGTTCCGATTTTGTTAAATGAGGCACTAGGATAATAGAGGAATTTGCCTAATATACAGCGCAATAGACTAGTAAATACTATGAAGGGGCTTCTTATAACCCTTAGTATAAGGTTTTTAAGAAGAACAAGTGGACGACAAGCCTACATGTATATACCTCCGTGTGGTAACGGATTAAGAATACAAGTGTCACCACCCCATCTCCTCCCAAGGGTGCTGTAAAAGTCAGCTAAGGGATATTGCACACAGATAACATCCTGTCAGAAATGGAAAACTCGGAAATAAACCCTGTGCCAATACGCCTGGTCAGCGCGGCACAGTAGTAGGGATGTCGGAAACGAAAAAAAATCGACACATCGGCAAAATAAAAAAACTGGCTAAGTGCGAATAGGTCGACCAAAAAACAAAAAAGACAAAAAGTAATTTGTCAAAAAAAATTGTTAATACCTATATAGAAAGTAGGTACCTACCTACTTGGTTTTCGGTCTGAAAAAAAATCGATTTTTATACCATTTCGATACTTGAAATTTTATATCGATATATCGAAAAATTAAATATTGCCGATATATTAAAAAAATAAAATGTGGATATATCGATATTTTTTCAACAAGCCTGCACAGTAGACCATAATCCCTCCCAAACTGGAGGAGGCCCGTGCCCGTAAGTGGGACGTAAATGGGCTGGAGAGAGAGAGGAGCCAGCCAGATTCAAGCCTAAGCGCCCCACATTAGCACAGAGTAATGTCAATATCTCAACATATTAGTAACAGACTGCGTGAGTTGTGCTTCACCACTGAGCCATCGATTATAATCAAGTCTCATGAGAAGCCGTGCGAGGTATACACCACAAGGACGATCACGGAGAGATACTAGTAGATGCATTAGTTTCTTCACCAATTTGTTGAATCTGGAAATAAATATTTAGTTATAATTTACTAAAAAAAAAGCTTACATGAACGGGCCACACCGCTCTCGCAATCTCGCGGTGCCATTTTTTCGTTTAGCCACGCCTACTTCTAATGCATTGCAGTGAGAACTTACGCCGCGACCGCATTTCGAGAATCGAACGTTATTTTCAAATCAGAGCGAGTCGCGCGGCTCGTTAGCAAACATTGGAAGGTCACCTTTAGTGTAACGATTATAGAAAAAATTCTTAATTAATCATGCAAAAGCTACTTGAATAAGAATAACATAGGCTATAATCATCACGGTAAAAGCCAATAAGTGGGGTAGTAACTATAAACTGATGTAAAACCACGGGCATTGGCTAGAATATGAATTATTTGTAACTCACCTATCAGAATAACCTCTAATATAATAATCTTCTGCCTCTTTATCGGCGACTGCTTCATTCATACTACAAAATGAATGGCATAGTTTTAACAGATCCATAATGTTGCAGAAAACTGGATTGTTAAAAGAATCCGTTGCATCGCCAGAACACTCACTATCTGTAGACTGAGAAAATAAAATGATTTTAACACAGTTATAATATAGATGGAATAAGATAGAAGAATATTGGGAATTAAATATTAATGAACACCAATTGGCATTGTTCATAATTTAGGACCTACTGTTTTTATATTTTTTTTAGAAAATATAGACTATTTTAAGCAACTAATTTCAATATTATTGAAATATTCACTGTATAGAATTTATAAAAAATACTTAAAGATATTATGTTGTGACGTCATCGTTGTACGCAATCTGTGTATTGCCTTTTCGTGATAATCTTATGACCGATTGCAATACATTTCAACTCCACCACAGAGTAGTATATCACTCAGAACGCCTTGATATTTTAAGTCCTTCATATCAAGGGCAAATAGAGATCATTTGCTTTTTTGGAAAAATTATCGTTAATATAGCTAATTTTCCGAAAAAAACTAATGGATCATGATCAGAAACTCTATTCCCCGAAATGACTTTTGAATGAAGAGTTTAAAAAAAATATGAACAATGCCAATTGGAAGAGCAACCAGCAGCAAAATTAACAATGGTTTATTCATTTAATTTACTAGCTGACCCGGCAAACGTTGTTTTGCCATACAAATGTCAGGCGTCAAACCCTTATCACTTAGGGGTATGAAAAATAGATAGTAGCCGATTATCACACCTACTGAATATGTGTATAAAATTTCATAAGAATTTCAACATAAAGGAAAAGTTTTTTTAAAAAGATATAATTACCGCAGTGACAGTCAAAAACGACTGACTTAGTATATCAGCTAGGAAATTAGCGTGAGCTTTCTTGAGTTTCTCAAAATCATTAGTTTTGGCCACGGCATCCATGAGTCTTGAGAAATTTGTCTCTAAAACATCAGCTTGCATATAATGTTGTAGGTTATCCATTAAAAACATTAACTTATTGTGTAGTTGACACATTGAGAAACTGTAATAAAAAACATTATCACTACATTTACAATATCACGCCTTTTTCTCATAGGGATAAGCAGAGAACGCTATCAACAACAGTAGTAAGTCGTTTAGAAAACATGTTTAAAATAAATGGGCCAAGGAGGTCATGGCCCGGGGCAGTCTAAGCTGCATAATTTTTTGCATTTCGGAGAGCGCGGTTCGAAACCCTTCCCTCCTCTGTCTACGCCCATGGTTAAAACTGAAGAGTCTGATGGAGTACTTTGCTCTTAAGTTTTGGGGCAGTTTGTCTTAAAGGCCCGTGGCGCAAACATATTATTTTTTTAAAAACCGCACAACGCTGCGTGTTAAAAAAAATAGGAAATAATAGCAGAAATATAAACCACGGGATTGTTTACTATTAAAATATCCCGGGAAGATCCATACTAATATCAACATTTCGATATAAGCTAAACATTTCGATATAACCTAAACAGCTCTACCTAATTCCGACCAATGATTAAAACAAAAAAATTATCAATACCTAAATAGCACCCCCTAATTCCGACCAAAAGTTGTCACTATAAAATTATTCAGTGTAAGCTGTTGCCCGCGACTTCGTACGCCTAGAATTTCGATTCACTAAATAATAGTGAAATTAAATGCAGACATATTATTAGTAAATAGCATAAAGCACTCTCTGAGATTACAGCTTCCTATTAGTGAAAAAAAAAAAATTATGATAGGATAACGTTCATAGATTACCCCTACATACTTGTTACAAACTTTATTTTGACCTCTTTACATTTACCTTAGTATAGATAAATAGGAAACTTACTCACCTAGTCGATTGTTTATAGGCTTTCCATAACAAATGCAAGTCGTGTTGTGTTTTCTTAATTCTTAGCAATAGACGGAACATATCATTATATCTCGCTAATACTTCGGGTGTGAACAGCAAATGTAAGGGCCATTTAAAATCATACTTTAGAATTAAACTGGACCAGCCATCTGATGCTAAAATGTATAAATAAAGATATATCTTTTATATAAAATTCACGTGTCACAGTGTTAGTTACCGTACTCCTCCGAAACGGCTTGACCGATTCTTCTCAAATTTTACATACATATTCAGTAGGTCTGAGAATCGGCCAACATCTATTTTTCAAACCTTTTTTTTCTTTTTTTTTAGTATGGCAAAACAACGTTTGCCGGGTCAGCTAGTCTTATATATAAAATTCACGTGTCACAGTGTTAGTTACCGTACTCCTCCGAAACGGCTTGACCGATTCTTCTCAAATTTTGCATACATATTCAGTAGGTCTGAGAATCGGCCAACATCTATTTTTTAAACTTTTTTTTTTAGTATGGCAAAACAACGTTTGCCGGGTCAGCTAGTATTATATAAATATTTATTGGACAAGTCCCAAAGCTTTATTGCTTTGCTTGTGTTATGGGTACCAGAATACAGACATAATACATATTACAATCTTTTTTGTGCAAATGCCTGCCCGCCGCGCGCGACTTGTGTAAATACGTACTTATAAGGTGACGAATTAAGAATGCAAGTGTAACCACCTACTTTCGTCCAAAAGGTACTGTAATGTGATGATCAGCTAAAAAATAATATTAGCCTTAAACATCAAATGGAAGACATGAAAACTAGAAACCAAACCCTATATAAACAAACACCTCTGGCTAGCGATAGATAATAGACCAAAAACCCCTCCAAAGTAAAAGAGTTCCATACCGTGGGATGTTTATGAGCTGGAAAATATACATACTGATAATAGATAAAAAACACTCATACGCATATAAACAACACATAATTTTATTTCACTATTGCGGGAATAAAACACGGGATTTCTTGAACGGCAGTCTATTATATGCACACCACTGCACCATAAAAAGATACTAAATAACATACAAACAGCAACATAATCCTTTTTCCCATGGGGTAGGCATACAAACAGTATTTATAAGATATTCACTACTAACCACTGCTACTCTCATCTTCAACAGTAGAGTTAGTATTGGAAACGTTAGGTTTAACGTAAGGCAATTCAAAATTAAACTTCTCTACATCTGTATTATTGCTTAATAATACCGCTCTGGCTGCTAATTGAAATGCGTGATTCATATCTGAAATAACACAACACATTATTAATATACACAAAATAGTAGAAAATAAGTAAATAAATGTTAAAGAAGAAAAACAAAAAGAGCTTGTTTAATGCAAAAAAGACCTTTATTTCGCTACTTATTTAGGTAGCTTATTGCAAAAAATAAATAAATAAATATTCATTGACATCCTCTGGTCCCAAGCTAAGCTTATATGCTTGTGTTATGGGTACCAGAATACGGTAGAATATAGGGTAGAATACATATACTACTATTTTTGTAAATACATACTTTTATTACATAGAAACACCCAGACGCAGTACAAACATTTGTATGAGAATTAGAAAAATCACACAAATGATTGTCCCGAGCGGGAATCGAACCCGCGACCTCTTGATCGGCAGTCTGTTACATAAACCACTCAACCACGAGGCTCGTGATGTGATTAATGTTTTGATTAAAGCAAATGAGTTTTTTTTCGCTTGATGCAAGTCTTCTTATTTAGGTTCGGATTAAAGAGATTTAAAAAACAGATTTTCACACAAAATAAACTATGCATATTAGATTTTTTTACAATTTCTTAATTTTTTTTTGTATTTAGCTACTATATTTTTTTTTGTATTTACCTCTAGTAGACGTTCGTGTAGTAGGTTTATCCAACATATGCGCTGTTAGTCTCAACAGTTCTAAGAACAGCTCTCCTCGACCAAGCAAATAAAAATCTTTCATAAGTTTCAATTCATGGATTAATTGAGCTTCCTCTACGGCTACGGTCCATAGATGCTGCAATAAAAACATCCTGAGATATTTTTTGGAACAAAGTTTCTTATCGCGCGTTACGAAAGGGGGCTAGACGGAAAAAATTAAGACCAAAAGTTGTAACGACACTTTTTGCTATAGTTGTAAGCCGTGCGACGTGCGCGTGTTTCTCTGTCTGTCCCTCTCTCTCTCTTTTTCTCTCTCTCATAACATGAATATAATAATAATATAATTAGTTTTTTATGAATTGTTGAGTATCTATTACACATTGAGAAGATTGTAGTGGAAGATTTGATAAACATATGCGGGAACCATGATAGCTCAGATGGGAGAGCAACGTAACGGTATTCCGAGGTCGTGGGTTCAAGTCCCGCTCATGGTTATCATTTTTTCCACTATAATTTAGTTTATTTAGTAAAAGCATAGCAAGTCAATTGCAAAAATTAATAAATTAATAAAGAAAGATTTATGTACTTTGGACATCTCAATATATTTTCATTCAAGGAACCCACGAATTCCGCACCCGATACGTATTCACGTACTCAAAATAAAGCTATGGTAAACAATTCTGAATAAATATGTAAACAAACCTTAGTGACGCATTCTTTTATTTCTCTAATAACTCCACGTAAATTGCAAACTTCAAACACTTCAGGGTTTTTCAGTTTCTGTAACTTCTCGTGGAATTCCGACTCCTTGTCTTCCCAGATTGTAAATCTACTACAAATAAAAAGAAATACCTATACACACATGAATCAAATTTACTTCTTTTCTTTTAGAATATCCTATCCCTCCATACTTTCTTCCGTCATCATATCTTACAAAAAAAACGTTATACATATTAGTATACCTGCTTCCCATGTTCCCATGTTCCATTACAGCTTAATTTTGGACCATAGGATATGTAAAAATACGGAAATGCATAGACAGATAGATTAACTCTTTATTGTACACTTTACAATAAACAGAATAGAACAAAGCTTAAGACTAGCTACAAATGGCAGCCTTATCACATTAAGTAATCTCTTCTAGGCAACCATGGAAAGAAAAGTTACGGACTAAAATATCTATTTATATTTACCTTCTTGACTCCACGCCACAGTTTTGCAACGGCATCAGACTTCTATTAGCTATGAACAGGCTATTTTTCTTCATCTTCTTAGGATCGAAACCAAAGAGTATAACTGTTCTACCTATGAACAGTATTTCTTGTGCAAGTGATAAAGGAACAAAGTACGGTATCATCGCAGTATTTAATACGTAACCACATTCTAATGTTGTATTTTGTAACTAGAATAAAAACTTCACTTTAATAATGAAAAATTATTATACAATCCATATAAAACGCAATAAAATTATGTCCGACCATAAGTCTTCACTATTAGTCCTCATCAGCATTGTCACATAAGTAAGTCGGAATTAGGTGACTTTTTACGTACTTGCATCGAAGTGTTAGAAAAAGAAAAGAAATAATAAAATAAAAGAAATAAAAAAGAAAAATAAATGATATAAGAAAACAAATCCCGGGAAGATCCCGGGGTTTCTTTTGGATCGGTCGGCATTTCTGCTATCGTTTTCTTTTGTTCTAACAAAATATGTTGTGTAAACTGCAAAAACCGATCACGTACGAGTTGGAGTCGCACACGAAGGGGTCCTTACTGTTATTGTTATAGCCGTCATACCGACTCCAATTAATGCTAAATAACGGAACATAAACTTTTTCTTCTAAAATTAATTTCGTGATTTGTGACATATCCACTTTATGCTTTCTTTCTATGAAGTCAGTGTCCAACAACTAGCATCGAATTAGAATGTTAAAAAAAGTACCTGAATTTACATTTAAATAATTATTTACCACTGCTTTATTTTTCTCGAAAAACATAACGAAAACACGAAAAACGGAATCCAGTCCTGATTTTCGCCAATGATTTTTAGGCGTCCATGGGTTCCATTTTTTACTTTTTTTTTATATTAAGTACATTTTTTTTTAAATTATCCCAATACTCACAGCAGACACCAAAGATTTATCACAAGCGACTGTAGAAGGCGATGACAACACTGTATCCGACTGTTCATTATTTTGACTCACTATAAAAAATTCTTGATATGGATCTTTCAATTCACCATACAATAGCCATGTGCACAGTTGATTCACAAATACTTTGTTGATGCATGCAAATATCCTACAGAAAATAAATAATATAGAAACACTTCGTAAGAATAGGACACATTTTGGATTTAGCATACTAGCTTTTGCCTGCATTTCCGTATGCCTTAAAAATTTCCTTTTTTTTACATTTTTTACTGCAGGCTGTGACCAATAGGAGGGAAACTAGCCTATAGCCCTTTTCGATAAATAGACTAACCAACACAAAAAGAATTTATCAATTCGTACCAGTAGTTCCTAAGATTAGCGCATTAAAACAAACACACTCTTCAGCTTTATAATCTTATATATTAAATTTCCATGTCACAATGTTAGATACCGTACTCTTCCGAACTGACCAATTCTTATGAAATTTTATATGCACATTCAGTAAGTCTGAGAATCGGACAACATCTATTTTTCAAAACCCTCCCCCCACTGACATTTGTAAGGCAAAAGAACGTTTGCCGAGTCAGCTAGTATTAGTATATTTGCAAGAAATTCGAAAAAGTATCCCATGTACATTTTGATTTTTAGTCTCACATTGAACCAAATTGCATTAAAACCAGTTCAGTAGCATTGACGCTAAAGAGCCACAGACAGACAAGAGTAACTTTTCCATGGAGAAATATATAATAATATCCATACTAATATATTTATTAGTATAGAATTTTTTTCTTTTTTTCTATAATCAACAATGGTCTAAATACTCACTTCTGTTTATTATAGCTTTTAATTTTTAAGATTGCAATAACTACTCCATAATACAATAATACCTAAGTTTACATTTGAAATGACCCCAAATTATTGTGATAAGGCAATGATATCTACCTCAAAACAGCATCATGCACTTTTTCATCACCAGTCAGTATATACTGATGTAGCAAGCTCAATATTTGACACCCAATCAATCTTCTTTGTTCAATAGTCGTTATTACTTGATTAAGAGTCGCAAATAGCCCTCTATAAGACTCAACATAGCTATAAATATAGGATAGGGTGTAATTGTGATTACCAATCACCAAGCTTTCAACTTCCATTAGAGTTTTTTTATATGTTTCTAAGACTTCGGCAATTCCTTCACTTAAAGCTTGAGAGTAAAGTCCACATGTTCTATGTGTTGATACTAAAATATATAATGTATTGTTATTATAACTACTGCAGGCTAATTCTGATTTGTTTATAGTCTTTATGACTGATTACAGAATTAAAAGAAAAAAAAGTTACAGCAGATGCATTTCAAAACTAAAACTACTAGACACATAAAGGAGTATAATTATGTTTGAATAAATTTTTTTTTATTTAGCTTTTGGTCTAAATGAGGCTATGAGTTCACATCAGGTCCATCATATCTTAAAATTAATACATAGTTATACATTTTACTATTATTAACAGTTTTTATAGATATATTAATGGAAATGAATAACTATGGTGACTAAAAAGTCATGTCCAAAGTCAAAGTCAAAATTTTTTATTTCAAGTTGGCATGTTTTACAAGCTCTTTTAAAACATCAGAAACTAGGTGTCTGTTAGAAACGCTAATCCTATGGAGAAGAACAGACAAGAAACTCCATGGATTTTTTTTTCTATTCTCTTCATTTCTTTTCATTTTTTTTCCAAAAATATTATACATTGTTGTATCAGGAGTGTGAGAATGATGCCGATTAGTAGGTACCTACAATCAAGACTAACTAAAACTAACTTAATAATTAAATAGCCTTGTTGGAGCAAGTTGACCAGTCCCAGCAGAAGGCACCCGTTCACGAGTATAATGCACACATCAGCCCCGCACAGCTCGACCATTTTGTAGGGAACCGTGCGACCCGACGTGCAACGCTACCAACTTCAAGACATTTGAGTGAGCATGACGAAGTCGCTTCGTGGCACAGTACACAAAGCATTTAAACACAATTATACATAACCAAAGGAAATACACTAGGTTTGGCATAATACTCACACCTTTACAGTCTTATTAATAAATAATTACAATATAATATAATATTTCCAAATTACCTGTTTCCAGCTTTCTAGCACGAAATCCATTAGTTGCCACAAACTGTTGAATTCTGTGGTGGCTCTTAGCTATCTCATTTATTCTTCCATATATTTCATTATCAACATCATTAATGATTACATTTTTCTAAAAATAAATTATTAAAGATTAAAGTATGGCTAAAGTGGTTTAGGGGGACTATTCACAAATCACAACCAGCGAGTGTATTATGATGACTGGCATCGACGACTCACAGTCCCTGGAGCTCACAGCTGTAGGTATGTATTGCACCAAAATTTTTTTAACAGTTAATAATTGCTTACCTGTTCTACATTTTTACTCTGGGAACAATCCCATAAAATTAACAAAGCGTCGTGTATCATTTTATCGGTTATTATGAAAATATTTACGCAGCTGTGTGTTGGTTATTTTTTAGTAACAAAATAACAATAATATTATTTGGTTACTTAAAAGCAAGTCCACATTTATATTACTGAATTATAATTCGTCTTTCTTCTTAACTTTAATATTAATTCATTAAAGTTTCATGAATATTTTTTTGAAATATTCTGTTTTTGTTTACCTACGATTTTTAATCACAGACTAGACATAGAGAACCACTGCACAGACTACTGCAGTAGACCAAAGAGTAGAATACCTAATTTAATGGCTAAAACGCACTTGCAGTAGCGACACGAAACACCAACATATTCTATTACACTGTGGTGTTACTTGCTGTTTGCTGAATGCTCTGTGGTTATGAATTGAACTCTTGTTTTACGTTTTGTTGTTATTTAATTTGGTAGAAATTATCGAATTATTCGTGATAATTCTGAATTAAAGTTATGCTAATTTAAAACGTGGCCGTTTATATATGTATACTATGTTTTATGAATAACTTAAAATGGCAGAGGCATGTAGATTTGGGAATCAAAACATAGAAAATAAATCGAACAGCCAAGACGAAAACTTTTGTTTAATTTACGTTATTTGTGTTTTTATATCACTTATGACTATATTAGCTGATTTAACAACAGGTATGTGTATATTTATGAAGGAAATATTATTTTCTCCAAAAACAATTGAAATTTTAACAAAGTTTAGTTAATAAAACTTAGTTTTATTTAAACGAATAAGTCGCGCAAGTATTAGAAAATATTAAAGTTTAGTAACTTTCAGATATTATAGTGTTCGCGGAATATTGCAAAGATGGTCATTTATATTGGGCATTAGCTACACTAATCTTCTTAATGACTCCTAATATATTGATAAATGTGTTTTCTATGAGATGGATACTAACTGATCAAAAATCAAGTTTAAGACATTGGATAACTCATATATGCCTTGTTGGTTTATTAGAAAGGTAAGAATATAAGTTATTTAATTAAAATTCTATCCTATCTTACCACCCTTAGAATAAAAGTGGCTCAAATCAAAACTTAACAAAACCTCGCTCAATGTTTTTCTTTTACAGTATTCAAAACTAATTAGAAACTCAGACTTCTAAACTTGAAGAATCCATAGTTTGTAGAAGTTAAAGAATTAAAGCCTTGAAAATTTGTCAATAAAAGCAAAATCAATAATTTTCATTCATGTTTCATGCATTATACATATTCTGGTACCCATAAACACAAGCATATAAGCTTAGCTTGGGACCAGAGGACGTTGTGTGAAATGTCTGTGTATATTTATTTTATTTATTATCTTTTGCTCTCGTACTAAATTTAACTGTTGATATTAGAGGTACTAGAATATGCTATTAAATAAATTAGACTATTACTGATATCTTGTCTGTGTTGCACAAGTTAATTTGTGGTCAGCCTAATGTTGGTGCAATTTTTTTTTGAGTTATGTCATTATCATTTTAAGCCTACAAAATAATCGGGCAATTTAAATAAATATATTATAGACTCTTTTATAGTGGACTGTAGTTACTATTAATTTTTTCAGATATATAATTTTCTTGCGCAAAGTATTCATTTGTAAAAATGTAGAAACTATAAAAACTGCCAAATTACTATCACAGAGGAATGATTTAAGTTTATTACATTTTTTATATATTTTTATTGGAACAGTGCCACAAATACTATTACAAACCTACGCTGTTCTTACTTTAGATGATAACTATTATACAAAAGGTAAGTCTTTATTTATTTCTTTTAGTATTTTTAAGAATTTCAATTGAGACTTATGGATGCAAAGTAAAAGTCATTTTATGAATTGATTATCTAACTATGTATTTTGTTTTGTTGTATGTCTCAATGTGGTATATCTTCAAAACTATGCAACACATTTTGATATGTTTTTTTTTATTAATTGGTTTCAGATGTTTTTTTTTTTGTATAATTTATTAAGGGCCTACATCAATATTATCGTATATCATCGCCGACACGTACATATTAACACAGCCAGTAGGCACAGAAAATGAAGAATTAGGGATACTTTTCCTATTTACTCAAAATCTACTAAATATATTTTAATTCTGATTTACGTGTTTCTATATATAATAGTTACTCATGTTTTTAAAGTTATTTCATTAGTTAATACGCGATAATAGACCGACAAATGAAAAAAATAAAAAATTTGAGAGGTTGTTTCGCCAAGATTTTCTATCGAGAAAACTTTTTTCAATTGCGTTTCTGAGTTGATGCGATCCTAGATCATATATTGAAAAAACATATACTTAAAAATTAGAGCTCTAGCCATTCAATCTAAAGAAACAATGAAAACTTCGTACATAGAAAAATGCACGAAGCTATTTTGGTATCGTCTTAAGACTTGGTTACTAATTATCATGCATACGAAGTTGCGGGAAACAGATAGTTGCTAAATATAATAATGTGTGGACACCTGTTTAGAGACTTCTCATTGTTATTATATTTTGTTTCACCATAGGGATTATATGCCAAACAGATAGATTTGCATTCTTTTTTTATATTCTTTATTCAAATTCTTTTTTTTTTCTTTGATTCACATAGTGTTTAGTGTTTTTTGATATAATTTTTTGTTCCATTTTTTTTTTATATTTTAGTTTTTGCTTTGACTGCATCAGTCGCATCTTTAGTATGGGGATGTTCTACATACATTTACAACATAACCAGCTTTTCTAATGAGAATTATAATTGGTACACTTTATTATTGAAGTTTATATGGCATTTTGGAATGCTGTTTGGAAGATTACCTGCTATTTTGTTGTTTTCCATTATTTTTGGAGTCTGGACATTAGTGCCGTTAGGTAAGAATAATTTAAAAAAATGTTTGTGTTATCACGTAAATATAGATCTTAAATATGCAGAGAATTCATGTGAATTTTATCATCATAACATCCTCTGTGAAAGATGAAAAACCTGAAAATAAACCCTGTGCCAACACTCCTGGTCAGTGTGGCAAAATGTCTAAATAAATTTTAGTATTGTAATAAATAAATTTTACTAGGTATTGTACGTTTATATTACAGGCTTACATTGGTCCGCAATGACATTTTGGATAGTCATGCAAAAAACAACATTTTGTCCTAATAAAATTGAAGAAACTTTATACAATGTAGTTATGGGCTTTGTATATTGTTTTTGTTATATTAATTTAAGAGAAGGTCACACGAGGTATCGTTTGATGGTATTTTATACATTGATGGTGTCACAAAATTTTGCCAGTTTACTTCTATATGCGCTAATTTCGGATATTGAGCGTCAGAAGAAACCATGGTCTATTGCTGCGACTATATGTATTGTGTTTGGCACTATTTTTGGTAAGTACCTATTTAAATTGTACTATTAATACTGGGGTAATCTGAGGTGGGCATAAAAAAAAATAGTTTAAAAACAAAAAAAAATACCTATTGATTTTTTTTCTTTACATGCACTCAGCCAAGTAACTTTATTCAGATTAATTATTCTGGTGTATTGATTTTCGAGATAAAGCATTCAACAATGCAGTCTCTCCCATAAAAAATTTAATTGAGAACATCTTCCTATTTTGAAAGTCGAAAAATCCTTTTTTTTGTAATTGCTATGTCATCTTTTATTGATACGTCTAAAAATTTTTAATTATATTTATTTTTATAATTATTTTTGACAAATAAATGGAAATTGCCTCCAGATGACAAAATCTTCTAAATAATTTTTAAATTCCGTATTATAGACTATCTTGTAATTAAAAGATATGAAAAAAGTTAATAATGATGTGAAAAAGCCTTCAGTTCCGCCTTCCAGTGTTTTTTTTTTACGGAGCAGTCCTCTTAGTCTTTGCGTGAGTCTATAAACAATAACTGTCTATTATCAACCATTTGAATACTGCCAAAAGTATAAAAATTGAAAATCTAAACGAACTTACCAAGTGAAGTTCGATTGCAATTATGTGAGCAGATTATTTCTTAGCATTTTACTTATTATATAGTATTGTTATTGCATATTAAAAACTATACCAATATTTTCAGGTATTTCGGCAATGGTATTTTATTATAGATATTTTCATTCTAATGGGCCAATTTTATGGAAAAATACTGTAGATGATATTGAGTTAAACAATAAAGTTACTATGCAAGATTCTAATAAGAAAAGAGACAATGTATTAAGTTATGTTCGTTCATTCAAAAGCTCCTGTAAACATGATACCGTTGACTCAAATAATACGAGGTATGTTCCATATAATATACTAGCCGTTGCCCGCGACTTCGCACGCGTGAAATTTAGAAAATTTCCCCCATTTTGTGCAATATTTTTCAATTATGCTTTGCTCCTAATGGTATGAGCGTGATGTTATATAACCTATAGCCTTCTTCGATAAAAGTACAATCCAACACTGAAAAAAATTTTCAAATCGGACCAGTGGTTTTCGAGATTACCGCGTTGAAGAAAACAAACTTTTCTGCTTTGTAATATTAGTGTAACAGTCTTACAGGGTTTTGGATTGGTAATGAACTAATTGTGATTATAGTTCAAATGAATTATATAAATCGCACTCTTAAAATGATATTGACCCAACTCAAAATATTTTTTTTTAATAAATCGCGTCCTCAGGCTTCATAAAGCCACGTTAAGTAACTTATTTTATAAGACTCACCGAACGATTAAATGGTATACCACAAGCCTGATTGTGTTAAATCAATTTTGAAATAAGTCATATAATATGTAATAAGTCCTTTCAAATGTGCGATATGAAACTAAACCCGATCCCGAAATTTTAACTATGCCCCTGTTTAACTGCATAATAATTATCAAGAAGTTGTTCATTTAATATTTTCTAACATTTGCAGTTTGCAGTCACCAACTGCAAAGTCTCCGAAACGTCGGGCCAAAATTTAAAACAAATATACGCGTCTAAATCCGTAAAAAGTAGTTTTATTTAAGTTGTTTTTTTTTCTATATTTACAGCAAAGAAATATCAACAGAGCCTCTCCCAAGACAAGATGAAAATGCCGATAAAAAGTTTTTACTAGATCATTGGATTGCTAGGTCCGGCACCCCTACATTTACATCAGCACCTATTGGTAATAATAGCATGGATGTTTCCAGCATAGATTTTTATACAGTTGAAAACACACCGCAAACTATTATGCTGGAAAATGACTACAAACACAAAAACAATAAAAAGAAAGCTATATGCTCCCCTACTGAATTAACCATAAAATTAACCTCTATAGATAATCTAGAAAGTTCCATTGATGAAATAACTACAGGCAATCTCAATCTACACAAACGCAGAGGAATTTGCTCCTCGGATGCTCTTAGGGACGATTTGACAAATATAAAATTAAATGTATGTAACATAGTTAATGAAGAATTCATGAAAATTCTTAAAACTGATTGTTCAGAAATAAGCCACGATACAGATAGTTCAAATAAAAAAACCTCATCCGACTCAATTGATATGGACCTAGATTTAAGTTTCAGTGATATTAATAGTTCCGACATAAATACGTTTAATGAAAATATAGTACAAAAATTATGTTTGAGTGCACTTAAAAATATTAAAGTTGGTAATCAAGATGCGGATATTGAAAATATTCAAAGGATAGCTTTAGATATTTTAAAAGAAATGTATGCTAAAAAAGATAAAAATAAAAATGGTGTAGGGACTGACTTATTCCCCTCTAAACCGCGAGAACTAGATACTCCTACGGAAGTTTTATCAGTACATGATTATGAAAATATATGTGCCGTAAATATAGCTAGGGAAGCATGGGGTCTAAGATCGTGGAACGGATATTCCGATATTGAAAACTGGTTACACGATGGTAGCGTAGTAAGAGACCGAAGAAGAGATACGTTAACCTCGGGTAGTTCAGAAATAAGTAGCTGTGTATCACAAGATCTCAAAAATGCCATTTTAGCCGCTCCACCCTTTCCAAAAAAAGCACATACATATTCCAATGTATTTGTTAAGTTTGATAGAACTAATCAAGATGATTACGCAAATACTTTAGTATCCCATGATGATACATACTTAGCAAAACCATGTATCGTTGATGTTAAAGATCCTAATCATTTAGAACCAATCTTGGAAGAATTGGATGACTTAGGTGACATAGATCAATCTACTAAAAAGAGATTAAATTCGGAAAGCTCTCTTGTGGCAACTATAGATGAAATTCGGAAATCTACTGTAACAAATTCTCCAAGAAATTTATATTATAGGCGGGAGCAGTTATGGGATTCTCCTCAATATATATCTACAGATAAAATCGATCATAGTCTACAACAAGCACTTTGGAAAGAGCCTTTAAAATTTGATCCAAGCAATATTATGAATTCGTTACCAGAAAAAGAAAACAAAATGAATTTGAATCCTAGACTAAAATTTGGGGTAATCAAGAAAGAGTTGAATCTTTCATCTTCATCATCAGAAGCACAAAGCAGCGAAAATACTTACAACAAAAATACTAACAGCAGAAGACGTCACAAAAGCAATTCTAATAATAATAAATTGCAAAGCAAAAAGTATCAAAATAAAAAAATAAATGATGCTTCCAATCCGAATGATGATGTCAAACTTAAAGAGAACGAACATGATAATGTTAATAAGAACATTGATTTTTTATGGCAACTAGTCACGGAAAGTTCTGCACCAACGACTTTAACTGAAGATAACTCTTCAAACAAAATATCCTCGTCGCTTCAGTCTCTGATACAGAAAGATGCAAATATGGGGGTAGTCAGTGCACCTACAACAAAACTTTCAAATGTTAAAAAGACATCAAGAAGCAGACCTAGACGTAAATTTTCTATACTAAGAGAGAGATTTGAACCTAGACTTAACCTCAATTCAGATGAGGAGATACTGTATGGATCCTGTGATATTAGTCAAGCTCAAGTTGACAATAATATATTAAGAGATCAATTCGATCACAACCAAGGACTTAGTACAATACCTAGAGAGCATAGATATTATAATTCAGCTTTCGAAAGTAGCGAAAGACTGGAAACAGATGCAGATCTGACGATGTCCAAGAATATTAAAGAAAAACGATCTTTATTTATGAAACAAGTATTAAGTCCACCTAAGTTTAATACTAAATTAAAACATAAGGTATAAAAGAAATGTTACTTATTGTAGCATTTCAGATATTTTTGGTTATTTGTACAACACCAGGAGAAATGTAGTCAATATGAACGTGGATCTCACAAATGTGTGTAGTCAACTGTTACTATTTGAGTAGCATTAATTCCTACTTTTTGATTAAGATACAAGGGAAGGAGGAAGTGTATAACTTTAAAAACATTTAAATAACAATGTAGAAGCTGTATGGGATATTTTCTTACCGAAGATATAAGCCACACAAATTGGTAATGCGCCTGGCGGCCATGTTGGTGACGTCAGTACCGTTAGCAACGTTGCCCGGCGCGTACGCGTATCGAGTTGTGAGCTTTAATACCTACCACGATCGTTTTTATTGTTGTTTTTTTGTTATATTGTTGTGTGAGTTATTTGTTATTTAACACATCTGAGTCTGATGTAGATTATATGAGTGGTGTTGAAGAGTTAAGTTAAGATTTTCAAAAATGTGATGAATGATGATGATGATGATTAAAAGTTAAACATTATTCAAACATTTAGTTTTAATTAAAAACACATCAAATTACATTTATAAACTTTTATTAATAGATGAGAATATTACATTTTGTTAGCTGTACTTTTTCTTGGCTGATGACGTCACAAGGGCGTTAATTTGACAAGGTTCCAGCGCATTACCAATTTGCGTGGCTTATATTAAATTTGATGTGACTAGGGGTGTAGGTTATTGGTTAGTGATTGTTGGTTGTAATTGTATTGGTGGTTGTTTAGCAAAATACTTCCTTTCTTCCCTAAAACTTTAATTTGTAAGTTTATAGTAGTGTTACATTTATAAGATAATTAAGTCTTCCTTATTGTGATATTATCGACATCTGGTTGTGTTGATGTAAAGGATATCTTCCAATTAATTTTTAAATATTTTGTGATACATTTTTAATGATAATTTTTATACCTATAAATAAAATACAGTAACGTGTTGTACGTTGTACGGGCGGGATAGTCAAAATATTTGGGAGTTAGGGTTAACTTTTGATGGGACTTGTGAAACGATTACTATTATTTTTTACTTGTATGTTATTTTTTTCATATTTGCCATATTTTGGATTGGGGCGGCTGTTTATTCCCACTTAAACCTCGCCCCGTGACTCTGTCCATGAAAGCATTAAAATTATGCGTCTCGACATGAACTATTCCATTGCATTGAGAAAATTGTTCTTTTTAGGAATATCTACTGAATCTCGTTTATTGCTTTAGATAAAATTATTTGGGCGTATTCCCACATGATTTGGGCAATTAATTGCTTATTGGCGTCAGACTGAGGTGTTATTTATCTCTATCATCACACTTTGTCACTGCAACACGTTTTGTGTATTAATTACACTTAGGACCATTGTTAGGACCTATCAAAATCTTGCCTTATTCTTGTAGGTTTATAGTTAATTGGGTAACTTTTCTGTTCTAATAGTAGAGTTGACATTAAAAGTCTGAGTCTTAAAAGTATCTTAGTGAGTCTTAAGACCTTGTCCAGAAAGGGCGAATTCGCCGCGAATCGTATCGCGCGAATTCAATACGCGCGTTGTCGAGGTACTAGACATCAATACATCGCGTCCACAAGCATCACGCGAATTCAAAATACGCGCGTAAATCGCGTGCACTACGCCAGACTCGACTCGCGCGTATTTCGCGCGAGTCGAGATACTAGGGACGCCTTGTTGCGTCCAGTTAACGCGCGAACTCTAGAGCGAATTCTTTAAGCTAGTACTGAATTCCTACCCCAACTCGCGCGATGGTACGCACCTTGTGGACGCAACGGTCGCGCGTAATACGCGCGAGAGAATCGCGGTGAATTCGCCCTTTCTGGATAAGCTCTAACTGTTCTGTATCTATTCTTATTTACTTCTTTTTTCTATCTTTCGCTGCCATTCAAGAGATATAACTCGGTTGATTATAGTAGACCAATTTCTAATCGTTGCCAATCTGACAAGCGATGGGCGGAGCTTAATACGTTCAGTGCGGCTAACGCTTATGCGCGTTTTTCTGATCTTCACCAAGTGCGGACCGACGCGTATACGCGTCCATACAAAAAAAAAATCTGTAGGCAAGCGGGGTGCGCCGCACCTGTGCGTTTATTGCGTGTATTCTGGGTGTCTATTGTTTCGAAACGGTCGTAAAATGTGGAATTGTAAAGGAGACTACACACTAGTCAGGTTTCTGCTACGAATCTTGCAGGGGGGGGGGACGGCGGCGGCGACGACAACAAGAACCTAATTTAGTACAATAGATTATTGAAATAATTTTATTATGACTCGCTCTTTTAACTAAAGTAATAGGTAGTTTTAGTCTATTTATAAATGGTGTCTATAACGAGGCGGGCGAAAAGTCGTAAATTAAAAAAAATTAAGAATAAAAGGGCTTTCGGGAGAAGGTACCTTTACTATTACTGTTTTAATAAGGTATATCTTACTATTTTAACAAAACCGAACGAAGATATATTATGGCGTAAACTTCACAAAATCTCTTACAACTAAACACTAGTGTGGAAGCACCTTTATCCATCCAACACCTTTATATGACCCGTAATTGTTATATGACAGTCATAAAACTCGAAAGTTACCGAACGCACATAAGCGTCGGCCGCACTGCGGGAAGGTAAAAGATAACGCGCTATAGCGTCCAGCCGCACTACGCGAGTTTTCTATGAACGTACATAAGCGTTCTTAGCACTACGCGAAAAATGTTTTGAACGCACATACGCGTTTTCAGCACTGGGCGAATGACTCTTTTATTAGCATTGGCTATAAATTCGCAAATTATTCAGCATTGAACGCGTTAAGCTCATGGAGAATTTTCATTGGAAGTTAGAAATTCATGAATGTACATAGGTACAACTGTGCATGCCATGGAGTATATTTCCTGAATTTAAGAAGATAAGATAATAAGATAAGAAATCTAAATCGGCAACGCTTTGATCATACTACTAGAATTGATGACATTAAATTATTTTTAATAAATTTTCATTTTTAATTCTTATCATAGATCAGTTAGCCTAATTAACTGTCACTACTTATTGTGCCTATTATTTAGGATTAAGTATTATTAATAAACTGAATAAATTGTATTTGTTTTTATTATTTCATCTCCTCATACTATATTTACATAAGTTTTACTGTTGGGTAAGTAAAGTTCCGTCTTAATGAGGTATTAAGGGCCTACATCAATATTATCGTCGACATGTACCAATTAACACAGCTAGTAGGTATAGAAAATGAAGAATTAGGGATATTTTTTTTTGTTTACCAAAAATATAGTCAATATATTTTAATTCCGGTTCACGTGTTTCTATATATAATAGTTACTTATGTTTTGAAAGTTATTTCATTAGTTAATACGCGATAATAGACCGACAAAAGAAAAAATAAAAAATAAGAGGTTGTTTCGCTAAAATTTTCTATCGAGAAAACTTTTTTCAATCGCGTTTCTGAGTTTATGCGATCCTAGATTATATATTGAAAAAACATATACTTAAAAATTAGAGCTCTAGCCTGAATGGCTAGAGCTCTAATTTTTAAGTATCTAAAGAAAAAATGAAAACTTCGTACATAGAAAAATGCACGAAGTTATTTTGGTATCCTCTTAAGAGGGCACGATACCAAATTATGCTCCATACAAAAATATGGGTATCGTACTTCCCTTTTTTCTTCGCGAAAGTTACGCCGATTTTAATTGTTTCTACGCTATATTATACATGAAGAGTATATCTATGCTTCTGTCACGTTCTTTTTTTCAATACATAATAACTAAAAGAAATATGACCATCCGAAAATCCCGATTTTTCTGGTTTTCTTTAGTTAAATTTGCAGCGTCTATCACACATATTTGGTAACGTTTCACCAAAAAAAAAGTGATACAAGCATAGATATACTCTTCATCTATAATACAGCGTAAAAAGAATTAAAATCGGTTTAACTTTCGCGAAGAAAAAAGGGGAGTACGAAACATCTTTTTTTCAAAGAATTTGTAGGTAAAATCTGTTTCAGCTATATTTGTCCCTTTCATCACGGTGCTCGGGAATAGGGATAGCAATACCTAAGGCAAATACCTAAATTAGGAGTACAGTACCCTCTTAATATTGCTTCTAGTACTGGCACACCACACGCATGGAAGTTACCAGGAGGGAATTTGTAAGAGTTATCAATTCTTTATTTTCCTGTTATGGTCTTGTATGTCGGCTTTTCTAGGACGTTTTTTTTTTCAGCTGTACATCGCAATAAATAAATTAAGGCTAATAAAGTTTGTAATAAAAATCAAACCAGTATAAAAAATAAATAAACATTTTTAATCAATAATCATATAAATAATAATATTAATACAGATAAATGCTGCCACTAGAATACAAATCTTACCAGCTATAATAATTTTATAGCATTCATAATGCTGTAGGTATAATTATAAAACATACAAAAATAGTAATCAAATATCACATGCTACAATCTTATGTTGCTAATCTTAACTGAAATTTTTTCACTTACTTCCTAAAATATAAAATATTTAACAACTAAGAACAGTATACAAATAGCTGAAACTTCAATAACCAAAAAACAATATTTATATCAAGCCCTAAATCTAAGTTTATTAATTAATATGCAAGTCAAAACTGTATAATTAGTTTAAAAACTAGAAACACGCTTGAAAATCGTAAATATTTTTGAAATTATTGCATCGCCATCAGTCCTTGTTTACTCGTGCAAAATTTCAAATCCAACTACTGCAAGTGGGTGAAAATCAAAGATTCCGTTACATAGATTAATACATTGATAGATATGTTCCGAACTAATATAAGCACGTTAAAAATAAAAGCAATGTAAATACTCAATTTATAGGTCAGTTGTCATAACATTAGTGATCATACGTATGCGATGAGCATTACAATTCCGGCACAGTATGTGATCATCAAGTGGGTAACAACCTCGGCCTTCTGATTCCGAAGATAACAGAAGCCCACAATCCTCACACCTGTAACATCTAACATGAAAACTTCTGTCCAACGCCACAACTCTTACTGTCTCTTCTTCACCATTCTCAGGCATTATTGGAAGCTCACAAACACAGCAGCGTGGTGCAAACTTTTTGTGAAAATCATCAATACAATGTATCTGGTTCATAGCATCTACAGTAAATGGTATTCCATCGAGACTTTTACCACATACTACACAAGTAAAACAATTAGGATGATACGGTTTACCAGTAGCTCGTAATATTCTGTCCAAAATTGGTTGATTGCAAACAGAACATTTCTCCAATGTCTCATAGTAATCTGTTTCACAATAAGGTTGCCCTTCTACTGCATAAAATGGCTTGCCTTGTAAATTTACATTACAACGATAACAGCAAAAACAAGTGACATGATACATATTCCCCATTGCAGTACATCCTGAGCTCTCTCCAACTACCTTTCCATCACATTTAATGCATATTCCAAATACATCCAAATCTTGACTGTCTGTTATAGATTTAACAAGAAGATTTGTAAGTGCATCAACTTCTTGTTCCTTGTGAAGTGGTGATGTTCTTGTGTTAGACAAGTTATTTCCATAATTAGGCATATTATTAGTTTGAGATATGTTATGAGGACGTGGGTTAATAGGTTCGTAAAGTGATTCATATGTTGAAGACTGTGACACTCCATATTCAGGATATTCATTTTGATATATAGGTGGATATGGCGGTCTTTCTGGGTTATAGTTTAAATTTGTAGTGGCTCTGACTAATTCACTATAGTTTGAGCTCACTGGTGAAGGTGGTGGCAGAATTTCATCATTTGGTTGAATAATGTTGTATGGTTTTGATGATGAAATTGATATAGACGGTGGGGGAGGAGGGGGTACAGGCGGCAGGTTATCATTGCTTCTATACGGAGCAATATTACTGTATGTTGGGTTATAGTTCTTTGATGGAGTTGGTATATTCTGTCTGTAGTTAAATGATGACAAATTCAACTGATTTACGTTTGCATATTCCTTGTGCACGGGCCTTATGTTGTCGTGTGTATAAGTATTGTTATTCTGATGATTCATGTTAGGTGTTATCATTGTTGAATATGAAGGTTCACGTATAGCACTTACAATAGCACTGTGAGGAACTTGTGGTTGAGCCTTCTTCTTTGGTGGAACAGCTGGTGGTATCTTTTTCACTTTTCCCGTATTATTACCATCACTAACCATTTGTAGATCAGCCAATTGTTTTTCTAGAGCATCGATGTTATCAAGGCGCGACATTGTGACAATCTTAGATGGGATCACTTACTGTGAAGACAATACCCTTGTAGGGAGCAAAATATGACAATTACATTATCAAAAAACAATTTTATTATTGAAAAATATTACTCACAAAGACTGAATTTATAAAAAATAAAATAAAACTTAAAAAAAATTAATTGTTTGCCCTGTCCTGTCAGATGATGTGGATTAGAGATGTGACAATCCGATTAACTACAACTACCAATATTTTAATCTAGTCGATATCCATGTTACATCATTAACATACCAGCACGCCATTTTATTGTGAGGGTAGACACAGTCTATAGATCGTCATCCACACCCCTTTGTATTTATTTACACATACTTCTCATATCTGATATTACGAGTAAATCTTATGCAGCGTATGTATGTGCTCAATGGTGCTACAGCAGTTTTCAAAACCAGCCCCAGGCAGAGAACAGCCAGTAGCACTTAATTTATAAGAAAGGTCCATGAGACTGGCTGGAGTAGCTAGGAGCCAGAAGTCGGAAGTCGTTGAACCTGCGTAAGAGACGATTTTTAGCGACTCTCGGAGACTACTTAACTACGGGACTCAAGAACGCGATAGGTTGATATTATGCTAATAATGGAACGGAATTCTTTGTCTCCGAATCCAACGTACTTGTTCCTCTAAACATGACTTAAATAATTTTTATTTGCGTCTTACATTTTCATTTTTGCGTTTATGCGTGCTTAATATTCATTTCCTGAGCTACACCTTTGAATCAATTTTAGTATGAGTGTACCAAAATATTTGATATCAGAAACTGATTTATGTAATGTAATTACCTACATTCGATTATACATTTGTAAAATCAAATGTAATTACATTCGATTATATCTAATTGAATCAGTTTCTCCTGTGTCAAATAAATAAATAAATAAATATTTATGTACATTTCACACAACGTCCTCTGGTCCCAAGCTAAGCTTATTATGCTTGTGTTATGGATACCAGAATACGGATAGAATACATAAACTACTTTTCTTTTGTAAATACATACTTATAATACATAGTAAACACCCAGACGCAGAACAAACATTTGTATGACATTTATAAACATCACACAAATGAATGTCCGAGGCGGGAATCGAACCCGCGACCTCGTGAACGGCAGTCCGTTATATGAACCACTAGACCACGAAGCCCGTCAAAATGTTTAAGCACATCACTTTAGTCTCCCTAATCTCTGTTTTTTTTAATTGGAAATCGGCACAGAGTAAGTTATTAAGTTATCTAAATGAATAGGTATATTCTAGTGCGTGGTTGCCTTTATAACATTTCATTAGTGGTTGGTTATGGTTACAGCTACCGTTCGTTAATCTGTGCTGTACTTGGAATTCTTGTGGTGCTCTCACTGCCCGGAATCTTAGAAGAAACCATAGACAACTATTTTGTGACAGCGGACGTCAGAGGAAATTTGAGGAAACTTAGGTTTTGAAAGGCGTCATGTCTGTCCATGACATTAATTTTAGTGTTGCCATTGTTCAGCACAGACTAATATGTTCTAAACTTTCTGTGATAGGTTTTAAGAGCACAGATTTGATCCATGATTCAAATTTGTAAGTACATATGCGGCGGCCACAAACCGGGAGACGAGGATTGATAGTAGCCTTGGAACCACCTCTGGTTCATAGGGCTCCTCCAAAGAACTAACCTCTCAAACTAAACTAAATTCATTCATCAAATTAAATTCTCCAAAAAATCTAATTATAAAAGGGGTGACGATTTTTGTCTTTGTTTCATACATTGTGATGATTTATTTGGGGTCTTGGGATTGAAGGAGTGCAAACGGCGCAGGGTCTCGAAGTTCGGCGTTTTTTTAAGGAGCCCTATGTGATGTAGTGGAAGAATAAGAGCTTTTTAGAGAACTTTTGTTTCTTTATTCTTTCTGTGACTGTCGCCGTTTGTCAACTTGTCACCTGTGTCGTCACATGGTTGTCACCATTGTATAATTTGCCCTTAATTTAATTAGCAATTTTTTACATCTTATTTGTTTTAATTATAATTTTAGTTAGGTATAAGTTGAATGTATCAGGAGTATATTCTGCGAGCATATCTTCTCTCATCAAAACTGCAATATTCCGTATATGTTTTATCATGAAGACGACATGCTGTATTCCTAAATGCAAAAGCAAGCGAAAGAATGTGGCTCTGCACCAATTTCCGATTCGAGAAACAGTCACCAAGAAGTGTATTTAGAGTATTGACTCTGCTCTTTTGAAGGGCCTTTCGGAAGATCAAGTAAGATCGTCATATGTGTGTAACAAACACTTTGAACTACGATTTGTTACGACGCTGGCAATTCTCATATTCTACTATATTCTTAAAAGAGGAAATTGAGACTGACGCATTTGCTACTAGTTATGAATCTCAAGGCACATCGGCTATTCAGGGTGTCAGTTAGTACCCGGGTTTTCTGCTTTAATTTAATTTATTAAGTCAGCTAGGTAATTTTAAAGTTAACAATTTACTGTTGTAAATTCTGTTTCTGTTGTCCGTATAGTGAAGAATGCAAGTGTCACCACCCCTTTTTGTTCCTAGGGTGCTGTAAAAGTTAGCTAAGGAATATTGTACACATATAACATCCTCTGTCAGAGACGAAAATTTATTGTACGTTATAAAAATAAAATTGTTATTTTAAATAATCGTCCGCCATTTGTTAACACGAGGCATAAGCACAATGCTATGCAAATGCAAGAGCTTGTAATGCATGTAACTCGACTATGTTAATGATAATAAAATAAATCTTTGGAGTAAGTAGTTCTGGGGCAATACATATTGTTTAGTTTTTAAAAGTATATTGGCTTGCTCTGACCTTGATAATAAGTGTACCTATATAATATTTATATTTATAAGTGTATTTTCGTAAATATGTTCATTCTGTTTTGTCATTTACAATAAAATAATTCGGTAACCACATAGTTGTAATTTTATTTTTGCATCTAAATAATTATCTATTGTGTAAAATATGTGGCTACATAGCTTTAACATGTGGTCTAAGCATGTGGTTAATATCTAACATGGCATAATTAATACGGCTGTACTCAGTTGACAGAAGGTTGACAGTTGAGCAGTCAAATGACAATCAAATGACAGTCAAATGACAGTTGTCAGAATGCAAAATACCCCTCCTCTATAATTTACCCGTTCTTCTAAGTTTCCCTTCTGATACGTAGTCAAAGAGTAAAATGTACGTAGTATCTTCTATCTATTCTGTGGGTGCTCTGTGCTATTATTTATTTATTTTCAAGATTCAATAGAAATTTTAAAATAAATTTTATGATATTGAGAGAAATTTTGTAATTTTACTAAATAATCCTTAACAAGAATATTGGTAACGGACACTGATATACAATCGCCGAATCATGTCTATGCAATGTCAACTATGGATGGGAAGTGTAAGTAATTTGTTGTGGTTTAGGTTATAATTCTGATCTTTGTTTTTTTATATTTAAATGCTAAACAAATCATAAAGCTTAATTTTATTATACCTATATTTATTTACTTTATTTCCGCAGCTGGAGCCCAATATGACAGAGAGTTTTATTATGGCTGCATTCAACCGTATGGGGCAGCGTCCACTAGCAGTCAAAGTAATGAGAAATAAATTCACAGGAGAACCAGCAGGATATGCTTTTGTACATTTTCAGGTATATTATATATAAAAATTTGCCTCTAGATCTTATCTATTAACTTCTAAACACTAAAATAATTTTACAAAAAAACCTTATTTCATGAGTTACTGTTAACTTTATGAGTATCTTACGCATTTAGATGATACAAATACATTAAATTTGTAATTTATTTCTCTTACACAACATTTTACAACTCATTACAAACAGTAATGAAATATTCTTAAATAGACCATGGAAAAGAACCCTATTAACTGTGTTTGGCTCTACAGTCTCTACCAACACGCTTTTTTTAATGTAAACTCATTAGAAAAAGCTTGTTGGTATGATAATGAATAAAGTTTGCTTATAAATTCTTTTAGACCGATGAAGAATCAATAGATGCAATGCACAAACTAAATGGAAAACCTATCCCAGGTACATTTCCAGTGGTTAGGTTTAGATTAAATACAGCATCAAGGGAAGCCCGTGCTAATATGCAACAAGAAAGAGAATACTCTGTTTGGGTCGGTGATCTGAGCCCTGATGTTGATGACTACTCATTGTACAGAGTTTTTGCAGCTAAATATTCTTCTATAAAAACTGCAAAAGGTATGTATAATTAGAGATGGGAATAACGGCTTAAAATTTTAAACGAATTTAAACGAGATGCTTAAAAAAGTTAGCTGCTTAAAAAAGTTGCTTATTTTTAAGCAGCTATTTTATGCGTTTTAACTTTTTCGTTAAGAAAATTAACTCAACTTAATTTTTGTAGTCTGCTTAAAATTCATAATATGCTGTTTGCTTACTGTTTAGCTTTTATGCTTTTTAACTTTTTCGTTAAAAGACATTGTAGAAATCACTGGTCCGTAATCATTTATACACCTTTTTATTTACAACAAATATTATTTAACTAATAGTAACAATACAAGTCCGCAAGCAATGCAAGTAAACAAGTGACACGAAGAAAAACTGTTAGCTAAAGTAAGCAAACAAAATTTATTAAAAAATGAAATAAAAATAAATATCGAATTAATTTAAAATGTTTTTATTTTAAAGTATTTTGCATTAAAATTTTTGTAATATTACTTTATTTATAATATTACTAATAATACGTATTTTCATTTTGGTAAGTGTATTTATCTATCATGAACTTAAATAATCAAACAACAATATTATCTATTTACCGTAACAACACGCCATCTATCTATTATTAACGGCGAAATTTAGACAGCGATGACTGCTTTTAATTGATTGAAGATAATCACCAAAAATGTCACTAGATGGCTTTATACCAACATTTTGAAAATATTCTCTCAACTGTGTTGCAATTTTAAGATAAGCAATAAGCGCGGATTGCTTATAAACGGCAGCGTGCTTTTTTGCTTATTTTAATAAGCATTGCTTATTTTAAGCTTTTCGTTTAAACGCTCACTACTATGTATAATATACACATTCACTTTGCAATAATTTTTTTTAGGGCGATAGAGTCACAAAGAGACCAAGTTTTAAAAACAAAATTTTTTTCTTTTTCATCTTTAATTCAATAAGTAAAGACTGTTGAAGTTGTCAGAAATAATGCAAGAAAACAACAATAAAAACCCTATGTTTTTTTGGTTGATAATTACACTATTTATGTTTTTTTTTAGGATTCTTTCTTAATAAAATTATGTAGTTAAAAGCTAGTTGTAAAAAAAGAACAAATTAAATATGCTTAGTTCAAAAACGGAAAAGAGACAAAATCCTGAATAGTATTTTTAATTGTCATCAGTCCTTAAAATGTGTGCTCAATCTAACTTCTGCAAGTTTGTAAAAATAACTTTAAAAGATTTCATTACATAGATTATTACATATGGATTATATGTACGGAGGTAATAAATGTGTGTTCATATTGATAAATATACAATTATTTTATATTACAGTAATATTAGATGCTTCTGGATATACAAAGGGCTATGGGTTTGTGAGATTCGGCAATGAAGATGAGCAAAGAAATGCTTTATATGCTATGAATGGATACACAGGATTAGGATCAAAACCATTGAAGATTTGCACAGCTGTACCAAAACCTAAAGGCCTAGTTCCCACACAAAATCAAACATCTGGCAATCAACAAACTAATGGTTCATATAACAGTGGAACGGTATGTATACTTTTTGTTGCCAAATTTAATTTAGCAAACATATTTTATAGCAATCTTGCCAAATTATAATTTATGATTATAATTTACCAAGATTACTATCAATCTTGATAAATTATAATTTATAATTTGGCAAGAATGTTATAAATCTTGCAAAATCTCAATATTTGGCAGCAAAAAGAGTTTAACAGCTTGCTCTGTAACAGCTAATATTAATCTATGATTGTTTTTATTTCTTATTGTAACAGCTTATGTTTTCTATACGCAAGATATCCTAATATGCTCTTTAATAAAACAAAATTTGCCGCAATTTTCTGTTTCATAATTTATTGCCTGGAAGTTGCTTGACAATAGACATTTAGCTTAAAACTGCTGTTTGCCTGCTAGTGTCTATAAAACTTGTAGCATTTAAATAAGACTACAAAATGAGGCAGAGATATTTTGAGGCGGATATTGTTTCATAGGAGTACAACCAATACTATGATCCGACGGCATATTGGCAGAACTATTCGGCGTGGTCGGGATACTACGGGCAAAATGAAACGGGCCAAGCAGCTGTGGCAACGGTGCCAGAACCGGCTCCAGCACAAACAACAGCTGCACCAGCAGCTAAAACGCATACAGATGAATTAGCTTTAGTTGGTAAGTGGTGTTATTATGTCTATTTTATATAAATTCTAGTTGTTGCCCGTTCTCTGTGTGGTGACGGATTAAGAATACAAGTGTCACCACACCATCCCCTCCCAAGGGTGCTGTAAAAGTCAACTAAGGGATATTGCACACAGATAACATCCTCTGTGAGAGATGGAATACTCGAAAATAAACCCTGTGCCAACACGCCTGGTTAGCGCGGCACAGTAGACCATAATCCCTCCAAAGTGGAGGAGGCCCATGCCCAACAGTGGGACGTAAATGGGCTGGAGAAAGAGTTGTTGCCCGCAAATTACTACGCATAGAATCTAGAAACAAACCACAACAAATTATACAAAAAAGCCGCCATCCTTTTGAACCACTCTATTTAAAAAGACTACTATTAAAACCCGTTGCGTAATTTTGAAGATATAAACTCACATACATTTAAAAATAACAACTTTGTTTTATTATAAACTAGCTGTTGCCCGCGACTCCGCGTGGAATTTGAAATTATTTTTTTTCGCAATAGAGGGTAGCCTATGCCCTTTCTCAGGATCTAAAGATTGTCTGTGCCAAAATTTCATCAAAATCGGTTGAGAGGTTTAAGCGGGAAAGCGTAACAGACAGATAGAGTTACTTTCGCATTTATAATATTAGTAGGGATTATTAGGGATAAAGATTATAAAGCGGAAGAGTATGTTTGTTTGAACGCGCTAATCTCAGGAATGGCTGGTCAGATTTGAAAAATTTTTACAGTATTGGATAGTATTTTTGTTGGGAAAGACTATTTAATATCACGCTGCAAATAATTGGAGGGAGGCATCAATGAAAATTGTTGCAAAAATGAGGAAATTTTCTAAAATCCACGCGAATTAAATTAATAAAGTGAGTATTGTTGATTGAATTAGAAAAATAAATTGAAATAATCTGGTGACTCCAAGTCTCAATCATATGTAGAAAAAGAAAAGAATATTTTGCAGAAACATGTGATTTGAATGAATGAATTGTATACATTTCCTATCTCTCGCGATATTTAACTGCTTAGATTATCATATGAAAGAATATGGTGTATAACTATGGCCATCTTTTTAATATAATAGATGTTTTTAATTATCTTTGTGTCCCCAGATCACAAACGAACAATCGACGTAGACCAAATGAACCAAGAATTCCTTGATCCTGAATTATCACTATGGGACAGTTTAGAAGCGTCACAATGGTTCCCACACGAAGTTGTAGAAGCACATTGTTAAATTAATAAATATACTAAGTAGGTTAACTATTTGTTTTATTTAAATAGAAAAAAAAAACACAGCTATTGGTGCCAATTCTACGTACACAACTAAATTTAACGAAACAGTGAAAACAACTTCTTTCTCTTCTCTTCTCCAGCCCATTTACGTCCTACTGTTGGGCACGGGTCTCCTCCACTTTGGAGGGATTATGGTCCATTGTGCCGCGCTGACCAGGCGAGTTGGCACAGGGTTTATCTTCAAGTGTTACGTCTCTCACAGAGGATGTTATCTATGTGCAATATCCCTTAGCCGACTTTTACAGCACCCTTGGGAGGAGAGGGGGTGGAGACACTTGTATTCTTAATCCGTCACCACACAGAGGGTTTGAAAATAACTATTGCTGTATTTTGATTATCTGGCTATTTTGTTGTGAACATTTATGTTAATTAAAATCTTTAGTTTATAATATACAGTTTTTATTAGAAATTTTAGTTAACATTTCTGAATTGTGTTATCGACACTGAAATTCATTTTTTTAGTTAACTTGTGTGCGTAGAATTGGTACCAAAGTATAAAAATACAGGTGGCAGTCTTACCAGATAGGCTAAATACTAAATAGTACTTCATGGTCTGATGAGTTATGTAATCTCAATTTAAGTGACATAGTAGTGTCGCAAAGCACAAACGTCACTTTCTCAAGGAAGAGAAGTCCTGTTTTATTAGTCCACAGTTTAATGGAACCTGCTGTTTATGAGTCAGAGATACAGGTATTTATGTGGCTTCAAGACGGGCCAGTTATTTAGCTATTGGCACACTATATACATAGAGACTAAGAAACTATAAATACCTAACTAACTGTAAGACTTGGGATAGTCGTCAAGGTAAATGTTTTTATTAAAAAAATATGTCTTTTTACACGCTTTATATTAGCTTCACTTGTATGTTTGTTTGTAACCGACTCCTTTGGACGCTATTTTGACCCACTTTAAACGGTCAGATTCTATTCAAATTTTGCACACCTGTCAAAGACCGATGACAATGCAATAATTCGATTAAAATATCCGATTATCCTGGTTAGATTCGCCAGGATTCATTAATCTCTTTCCGGATCCTTTGCATGAGAGTAAGAGAGAGGGCTAGTACGCGAACTACGCATGCGCGCATTTCCAGAGAAACTCTTTTTTTCTATTTTGTAGTTGGGTTTTCTATATAAAGCGTGTTTTTTTAGTTTTTTTAAACTACTATTTATTATTTGCACAAGCTTTTTAACTCCGAGCTCAGACTGTGCCCGTCGTACAATTACATAGAAGAAAGGTAATTGCCTTTTTGTGCGGACGAGGGAAATAGTGCTTAAAGCTCTTTCCTTAGTTCGTACCGATCGCACTGTTCTTTCAAGGGTTTTTTATTCAGAAGAATGGAGCGTGCAATTTTTGTATGAGGCCAAAATTTAATCTCCATGCGGATATCGACATTTTGTTAGTTCTAGGGTTCTTTCTAGTCATCGCGTGAAAGGAATTCGTAATATCAATGTAAAAACAAAAATCTTTTATTTATTTAAAATACTCGTAATTCTTATAAGTTCTATATATCGTCGTTGCGCGTGCTAAAGTCGTTATGTGTATTTTGTATACTTTTCAGGAGACACAAAAAACTGTTTTTTTAAAAAAATAATAAGTGTATCTTAATAATTTACATTTACGTTAATAGATATAACAAATTTACGTTGTTTTAGATTACTTTTGCATATAAAACATTATTAATAATGCTTTAATTAAACATAATAGAGAAATTTGACACATAGAGTTATTTTTTGGAGTCGTGAATACCAGCTATGTGCAATTAAAGCACATAACTACTTTATAATTCTATGAAATCTGAAAGAAAATATCAGTACGATGACACATAGCTATTTTTATAAAGAAACTAGCTGACCCGGCAAACGTTGTTTTGCCATACTAAAAAAAAAAGGTTTGAAAAATAGATGTTGTCCGGTTCTCAGACCTACTAAATACGCATGTAAAATTTCATAAAAATCGGTCAAGCCGTTTCGAAGGAGTACGGTAACTAACACTGTGACACGTGAATTTTATATACATACTAGCTGACCCGGCAAACGTTGTTTTGCCATATTAAAAAAAAAAAGTTTGAAAAATAGATGTTGGCCGATTCTCAGACCTACTGAATATGCATGTAAAATTTCATAAAAATCGGTCTAGCCGTTTCGGAGGAGTACGGTAACTAACACTGTGACACGTGAATTTTATATATTAGATTAGAAGATAATTTATGAAAAGGAAAAATAAAATACAATACTTTTTATGTTCAAATGACTTTATTACTTACTTTATTGAATCAAACAAAATCAGATAAAAAAATTGAATAACAATGGAACATTATTAATGATTCAAATTTTCGTAAAAAAAGGTAATTGTGGTGCTTGCTAAAACTTTTCACTGTTAACGCTTGGTAAATAGCAATCAAACCCGAAAGATTTTTTTCTATGTAGATCTGTAACAAGATTTTCGCCGTCGTAATATATTTCTTGCCTGAATCAGTCCGTTTATGTAGGATTTTTCAGCGTCCCATGTTGGTAATTGCCAAAAATATCTGAAACAATCTTTTCTGGTTTCATCATTTATTGCAGCACATAAATAACTTCTATCTGATTTTTTTTCTGCCCCGTGAGTACATGGCTTTTTTCTTAGTTGCCTGTCGCTTTTTGAAATTTCCTCGAATGTTGTAACCCTATCAATTTTGCTGACCTTATGTCCCGTATAACGTTTTCCCAAAAGCCTCATCTTTGGATTTTTCTTCCTCTTTCTTGTCTCACTTATAAGTGCCTCTTCTTCTGGTATATTAGTATTGTAGTAATATTTTCTTTCTCAAAAACTAGCTCTTGACAACCTGTTTCTTCATTTAACTGATACGACAGTTGGTTGGATTCACCTGGACTCAGGTTTCTATTGCTAGATATTTCAGGATCATTTTGAATTGTCAAGCAGGAGTTAAGTTTTTCAAGAACTGGCTCTAAACGATCAGTTTGCTCATTTAACTGATACGACAGCTCGTTTGAATCACCTAGGTTTAGGTGTCTATCGCTAGGTATGTCAAAATCGTTTTGGGTTATCATACATACATACATATCATACTACTCTTTTTTTCGTTACTTTTACAGCTCTAATGAGCACTTGTTTCCGCAAAACTAGCTATGTGACGCGCGACCAGTGCGTTTCGTGAACGCACGGGTCTGAACTTGAACAAAAAACTCGCTAAGTGCAGTAAAGCACATATCGGGCGCAATTTTTGCTTGCGCTCTAGGAAACTTATCTTAGCTATGTGAATTATAACACTTGGCGTGTAAATATGGAACTTTCGATGTATGAATGTCACATAGCTACTTTCCATAACTCTTTGAATATTGCATTTATCACACAGCTGATTTTGCAGTACGTGTGTCTTGAGATAACGAATAAAACTGTGTAATAAACCGAAAATGACTAAATAACACATAGCGACTTTTGCACGCACAACGACGATATGTAATTACATTTTGTAGGTTTATATTCTAGAAACAAAAATAAAATTAACTTTTACTAAGATTAGTAGATTACAACAATTCTGAGATCTAGTAAAAGATTCTAGTAACAGTTAAAACATATTTTAACATATTACCTATATAACTTGGTATATAACTAGTATAACTACATACCTAATTGAAGACATGAGTGGATGAAGGGGATACAATGCTATTTGTAAAAAAATATGCTAAGTGCCTATATCACTTTCATTCAGTGTAAATATAATTTTATGTTGGTACATAACACCTTCATCACTTGCTTCTTCTAAAACTAATCTTTATAGTCATTGTTTTAAGGTTGAATATAGTTTGAAACCTCATAACACCTTCATTCGATGCAAAAAACAGATTTTAAAAAAAATGTTACATAACCCCTTCATCCACTCATGTCTTCAATTGTTAAAACAGTTAATTCGGCACTTTAAAATGAGTAAAATTCATTGTTACAATTTAGTTGCCAATTCAAATATACTTATATAAACAACATCTAATATTAAAGCGAGATATTTAATAAATTAAACCGTTGTGTGATCATTATACGTATGATGGATGATAATAGGGAATAGAATAGGGTTTTTTTTTTTAATTTTCTCTCGGTATTTGAGGCATTCAGCATTATTCCAGGTGGGCAAGTCCCGTATTTCAATGGTGTCACAATGGCACATTATAACCTCAAAAAATTAACAATAGACTACCAAACTTGATAAAATTCGCCACTAAACAATCAGTTATTTAGTGTTATTGCAAAAAAATGCAACAACTGATTGCTTAGTGGCGAATTTTATCAAGTTTGGTAGTCTCAAGTGAAATCAGTGTCAAGTACACTAAATAATTCCAACCTCTTTACATTTGACTTCGTCTGGTCATCTTACGTACAGTGTACGTACATAACATCATAATCATAATAATAATTATAAATGTGTAAGTTTGTGAGTATGGATGTTCGTTACTCTTTCACGCAAAAACTACTGAATAGATTATGAAACTTTACAATTATGTAGCTTAAACATGAGAATAACTTAAAGGCCAATTTTTATCCCGAAATAATGCAATATTCCCGTGGGATAGTAGAAAACGAACAATTTTTTATCCTTTTTACCGCGGGGCACATCGTAAATAATTTGATTCCACTTAGTAATAGAATACGTGATGATTTTATTTGTACTTTAGTATACATAATTTATTTACGCATTGCATTACAAACATGCATTTTACAGAAATAAATAACTAAAATTGGGGATACCTACATAAAAAATAAATTAATACTTAAAAATATAATAATCTTTTTAAAACTTATACGAAACAAGTAAAAAAAAACTGCGTAGCGAACTTTGTATAGCCTAGAATCCGCAAAGCGATCAACGCATACCAAACATATGCGTTAGCGAGCAAACGTATCTATGAAAACGGGAGAACTCGCAAAGTTAAATTATGGTGGAAAAAGTGAATACCGCAAGCGGGAATTGAACCCACGACTTCGGAATCGGACCTCGGAACGAATCGGAAAAAGAGCAACGGAACGGTATCCCGAGGTCGTGGGTTCAAGTCCCGCTTGCAGTAATCACTTTTTCCACCATAATTTAATTTATTAAATAAATAAAATTATTTCATGTACCTAATATGTATTGAACTTAGGCAGTAAAAATTGAAGATACTCTACTTCTTTTACATTGAATGCAAAGTTAAAGCCATACACTTTATTGAAATATAAAAATTTTGTCGCATTGAGTATTCGCATTACGTTGATTCGTTCGCGCATACACAGTATATTATGTATATATGGCCTGTATACACCAATACATATGCTTCATTTCTATAGACACACGGCAATATTTTTGTGATTTTATTAAACCAAGTATCAAAATTAAAATAAAATAAAAAATGGAACGCAATTATGAACAATCAGAGTTGTATTAGAAATACTATATTACCGGCTAACGCTCACAGTTTTGGGATCGAAACCTGGGTCGACATCTTCGATCCCAAAACTGTGAGTGTTATAAGCCACGCAAATTGGTAATGCGCTGGAACCTTGTAAAATTAACGCCCTTGTGACGTCATCAGCAAAGAAAAATATAGCTAACAAAATGTAATATTCTCATCTATACGTCACAATGACGTCACCAACATGGCCGCCCGGCGCATTACCATTTTGTGTGGCTTATAGCCGGTAATATAGTATTTCTAATATGACTCAAACTCACGAAAATTTCAATACGAAAATCAGAGTTGTGTTATAGTATAAGAGCTATGTCGTTGTCGTTTCGCCGGACTGGGTATTATAATACCCGGAGTAGTACTTCTACTATCTTGACTTATAACACTACTGGGGGACGATGCATCAGAAATTGTACTTTTAGGAGTACCTTTCTTCATATAAGACACAACAGAATTCAATAACATGGGTGGTAAAGCTACTGGTGTTAAGTTACCTTCACCGTAAGATATGTAAGTTTGGAGCATTTTCTTCGACGGGGATTTTGGATCGTTCACTGTTAAAACAACTAAAGAACCCGCTTCTATATTTGCTGGGACTGATGGTGTTGGGAACTGCTGTATTTTAGGATCTATTTTACTTAAAGTTGCCAAATCATTAGCATTTGTAACTTTAGTTTGTGTTTGATAAGAGTTTAATAAAGTTAGTTGAGCGAACTGCGGGCTTTGTGATGCAGAAGCTATAGGAACTAAATGTGGTGTTATGATGCGTGTGGTTCTGGGCTTTCTTTTTTTAGCAGATTGCTGTGCCTTGTTATCTAAATGTCTTTGAATGAAATTGTCAGCAGTAAGCCCGTTTCCATGGTCCAAATCTGGTAATATAGATGTTTCCATTGCTTTGACTGCTTTACCTGTAAATACATGATAGAGTTTAATTTCTACTAATGCTGTCTGGTCTGGCAAACGTTGTTTTGTCATATAAATGTTAAGGGGGGGAACAACCATTATCAGTTAGGGCTATGAAAAATAGATAGTATTCGATTCTCAGACCAACTGAATATGCATATAAAATTTCAAATTAATTGGTCAAGCCATTTTAGAGGAGTATGGTGACTAACATTGTGACACGTGACTATACATATAGTAGACTACATCTTCTGAAATCATTCACTGTTGTATTATGTCTTGTCATACAAAAGTGAATGAATGAATGAGAATTAGAACGAATGAGTGAATGAAAACTAGAATAAATGACTACACTGCTTCTGGACAAAATTAAGGAAAATATATTAAAAAAGATTACATACTTTGTCGCACTTTCATTTCCTTGGCTAGCTTACTCCTTTCTCTTGCCTCTTTAGCTCTTTCTTTCAACCTTTCACTTTCTGCCTTCTCACGGATCACTGCCGCCTCTCTCTCAGCTGTAAACTCTTCTTCCAGCGTATTTGGATCCCATTTAGATGAGGTACGTAACGCTTTGTCTACCTGAGCCATGTTTAGACGTTCCTCTTTTTTAAACTGGAAAATAAAAAGAAAATTTATATTCAACAAATAATCAAATTAGTAGTTCTACGAATATATGTCTAGACCTAAGCAAAGATGGATGAACTGTGTAAATATGGATATGAAAGTAAGAGAAGTTAACACATATATGACGTCTGACAGAAGACTATGGAAGAAACAGACATGTTGTGTTGACCCCAAATAATGGGGTCAACACAACATGTCAATAATCACAATTTGCAACGAATTTTTTATTTATCCCATTATTTGGGGTCAACACAACACGTCAATAATCACAATTTGCAACGACTTTTTTATTTACCTCATTATTTGGGGTCAACACAACATGTCAATAACCACAACATGCAACTATTTTTCATTTAACCCATTATATGGGGTCAACACAACATGTCAATAATTACAATATGCAACGATTTTTTTATTTACCCCATTATTTGGGGTCAACACAATAATCACAATATGCAACGACTTTTTTATTTACCCGTCAAATTCTTAGAATACATAAGCGTTTATAATAGGTCATTAAAAGTAAAACAGATTAAAAAATTACATACCTTAAGTTTCAAATCCCTTCTAGTTCTACCAGGGAATAATCTTTCCATCAGCATAAAATCAGTACCGAGTGCAGCCAGTGCTCTATAGAAGCGAACAGTTTCAGCATCAGACCAGTCTGCGGTACGAGCTGCACGTTTATATCTACTTGAACCTGAACCACTCCATGCACCTTCAACTACCACTGACGATGATACTTTACGTGTTGCTGATTGTTTTATTACCTGGAATATAATAAATCGATAATTCGCAAAAGTATAGTCAAAACAATATCTTTTAACTTGGACCACACACTCAATTAGCGAGCTCGCGTCTTTGCTGCCACCATTTTTATATTCAACTACCCACATCGAGTCATTGTTATTTAATTTAATAAATTACTAGATGACCCGGCAAACGTTGTTTTGCCATACAAATGTCAGGGTCAGACAAATAATTTGCAATAAAATAAAATTGCGACTATAAATTGAAATGTAAGCTATCCTATCTTTCAAGTTGGGTCGAATTGCACACGCTGCGCAAATTAAATTTAAAATCGGTTCAGTAGTTTAGGAGTCCATCGCGGACAAACAACGTGACACGTAATTTTTATATATATTGTTCTCAAATAAGGGACTTAGGTATTCTTCTTGAGAAAATAAAGATCTTTATAATTTAGATCATTTTATCTCTCTCTTTCTAGCCCATTAACGTCCCACAGTTGGGCACTTCCACTTATGGAGGAATTATGGTCTACTAAGCCACACACAAGGTCGCGGGTTCGTTCCCCCGCAGAGGTCTAATATTTGTCTGGGTGTTTGTTGTATGTTTGTTATATATTTATAAATGGGCAACACTTATTAGTTGTTAAGATGTAAAAATTATTTACCAAGCTCTGTTCATCCAACACGATCTCTCCATCAGGTCCCAGTTTTATCTGAGGTACAGGCGCTGCGTCTGTCTCGGGCGGGTCATCAGGATTGTCTTCACATTCTGATGCAGCATTCTTTAGTACTTCCACTTTCTCATTAGCTTTTTTGGCATTGATTTCATCTTCATCGGGACTGGGTAATATGTTAGACATAACATCAATTATTTTTAATATATATTGCGAAATAATATTGCAAATGAAGCCAAAGAAGTTTTTAGATCGATCGATTTAGTGGATGGCGTTCAGCCTACCTAGTTACCATCATGAAAAAAGCGTAACGGCATGATGACGTTATAAAGTAAAGGTTACAAAATAATGAAAAGTGTACACTTCATACAATACGGAAATGACACTTGTGACTTCTAGATTATTTTACAGTTTTCTAGGCTCACCTAATAATAGCCCTCAGGCTGGTACACACGGCGCGTTGCATTTAGTTACTTAGAGGTTCAATGAGGTTTGGCCACAAACGTAATCTCGCTGCGTACCGTAGGTATGCAATGACAGTGGTATATTGGCGTAACAGTGACGCAATGCGCCGTGTGTAATGGCCTTAAGACGGCGCGATACCAAATTATGCTCCATACAAAAGTATGGGTATCGTACATCCGTTTTTTCTTCGCGAAAGTTAAACCGATTTTAATAGTTTCTGCGTTATATTATAGATAAAGAGTATAAATAATAATAAATAATAAATATTCAGGACATTTCACACAACGTCCTCTGGTCCCAAAGTAAGCTATATTTCAATGCTTGTATTATGGGTACCAGATACGGATAGACTACATATACTACTTTTCTTTTGTAAATACATACTTATAATACATAGAAAACACCCAGACGCAGTACAAACATTTGTATGACATTTATGGATATCACACAAATGATTGTCCCAAGCGGGAATCGAACCCGCGACCTCGTGATCGGCAATCCATTACATAAACCACTCCACCACGAAGCCCGTCAATCGACAAGTATATCTATGCTTCTATCACTTTCTTTTTTTTCAAAACATAATAACTAAAAGAAATATGACGATCCGAAAAACCCACTTTTTTCGGTTTTCTTTAGATAAAGTTGCAGCGTCTATCACACAAATTTGGTAAAGTTCTACCACAAAAGAAAGTGATAGAAGCATAGATATACTCTTTATCTATAATATAACGCAAAACTATTAAAATCGGTTTAACTTTCGCGTAAAAAAAAACGGAAGTACGAAACGTCTTTTTTCAAAGAATTTGTAGGTAAAATCCGCTTCATCTATATTTGCCCCTTTCAGCGCGGCGCTCGGAAATTGGGATAGCAATACCTAAGGCAAATACCTAAATGAGGAGTACAGTACCCTCTTAAGCCGTATATATACGCCACATTTATCTGAAATTTAACATAGGTGCTTATCAAGGACCAATGAGCTCAGGAGTTTTCGGAACTAGTGTTTGAGCGATAATCCTAGCTTCTAAACGATGAAGATAATATAAGTCACTCTCCCTCCAATTAATTAACGTCTCTCAAAGAGGTTAGCTGTGTACAGTATCCCTTAGCTGGCTTTTACAGCATCCTGGGAAGGAAAAACAGTGATGAGATGACACATGTATTCTTAATCCGTCACCACACAAACATATAGAAAAATGTAATATACTCACATAATAGGATTGCCGATTGGATTGTAGAATATCAGGTCATACATAGTGAGTGCACCTGACTTTGCTGTTTCACGTCGACGTCGCATCGTCGCCAGGCGTCGCGAACTTTCCTGTCGGCGAGACCTATCAACGTTCTTAATCATATCACCATATCGTTTTATAAAGGCGTAACCATTTTTATGAGGTCGTTGGGTCGATTCCCACACAGGATTTCTGTGACTTACACAATTTTTTAGTAGGTACTACTTCTGTGTGTCCTTTAGCAATGCCAAATTCATTTCACACAACTTCCTCTGGCCCCAATCTAAGCTTATATGCTTGTGTTATGGGTAGGTACCAGAATATGGATATAATACATAAACTACTTATCTTTTGTAAATACAATACAATTATAAATATTACACAAATAATTGTCCCGAGCGGGAATCAAACCCGCGACCTCGTGAAGGCAGTCCGTTACATGAACCACCTAAATGCATATATTATGTAATACAAAATGAAATATAGTATAATTATTATATTTTATATCTAACACAAGTAATAAAGGAATGGTATAGCTTGATTTAGGACCAGTGTCCGATAAAAAGGCAAACAAAAATAAATTTTCAATCAATAATTACGAAAAAAAACACAGTATACACAAATGAAAGTCGTTTGTTTCGTAGTACTTTGAGATAATCTACACAAGAATATATGTATAACTAGCGGTTGCCCGCGACTCCGTCCGCGTGGAATTTGGAAAATTTTCTTTTTCGCAATTAAAGGTAGCCTAATATCCTTTCTCAGGGTCTAAAGATTGTCTATGCCAAATTTGATCAAAATCGGTTGAGAGGTTTAAGCGGGAAAGCGTAACAGACAGACAGACAGAGTTACTTTTGCATTTATAATATTAGTAGGGATCAGTGAGATAGAAATCCCATCAAAATGGCATGCAGTATAGAAAGTTAGAAATAAGTGTTATGTGAAATCCACTTGAAAATTACAAGTATGTACCATATTTATATCAAACATAATTGACCTCAATCTATGATAGTAATTACCGCAGCGTATTTGTTAAATACTATCTTATCACGCATTAAAAGAAATTGATAATTAACTAGACGAGACAAAGGGCTTAAATACAACATAGGCAATATATTTTTTCAATATTCCCGTACATTTTACAATATTATTTTCTAAACCTAAACTAAGCTCATTGCTTACGATATGGGTACCAAAATATGAATATAATATATACAACTTTTTTGTAAATAGTAGAGAGGAAACAACCAAAAGTAGTACAATAATTTATCTGACAAATATAAATATCACACAAATGATTTGTCCTTTAAGCCTACGGGAATCGAATCCACGACCTCTTGAACCTTAGTCCATTGCATGAACCATTAGACTACAAGACTCGTTAAATATACATATTATACAAATATACCAGATATAGTGTCTGCTTTATCCAACCGGCTTGAAATCATCTATGTGTGCATAAAAATGTGTCTATATGTGTCTATAATATATATAAAAGTATCATAAAACCGGTATGGACCTACGGTATACAACTTTGGGGGTCAGCTAGCCAATGGAATATAGAAATTCTACAACGCTTTCAAAATAAAGCATTAAAATCTTTGAGTAATGCCCCATGGTTTATTCGCAACACAGAAGTACATGAGTACCTACAATTTCCGACAGTGAGAGCGGAAAAAGAGAAGTCGTCTGATGCCTACAAACAGAGACTCGGAAAACACGTGAATCCATTAGCCAACAAACTCCTTAATACCGAGGACTCTATATTCCGCCTTAAAAGAGTACGATTAGCCACCATCTAATCACATAGAAGCAAGATGTGACACATCAGAGGATGTGCATGTCTAATGTCATTAAAATATTAATAATCATATCTGATTATAGCTACTGGCTGATTGCAGATAGAAGAGAAAAATAACATGTGTCTATGATACAGGCTATACGTCATATGAAACGTCATATTTCTAGGAAGTACGGTTTAGCCAGGCTAAAGTTACTTATCTACAATTTTAAACGTCAACACACGATAATATGGTATATCTCTGTTACTACTATCTGTGAATAAAACTATAAAACACGATAAATAGTTTGCTAGACTTACTTAGTGACAGATCGTTCTCTAGGCTGTGAAGCTGCAGCTGGTGTTGCACCAGTTATCTGACTCACACTTGAACAAACAGAGTCATTTCTCACACGGGTAACATCTCTGAAACAAATATCTATTTTATAATACCTCACTATCTAAGAATATTTACTTTATAGAACTAATTACATACAGCAGCCATCCATTCACAGTAAAAAAGTATTCTACTAAAACTACTTTTTACGGATTTAGACGCCTATATTTGTTTTAAATTTTAGCCCGATGTTTCGGAGACTTTGCAATCACCGTGTCACGGGTGAGACTGAGCTGTAATAAAAAATTATTTTAATTTAATTTAGCTGGGCTAAAATTTAAAACAAATATACCTACGCGTCTAAATCCGTAAAAAGTAGTTTTATTTAAGCAAATGAGTCGCGCAAGTGTTAGAAAATATTAAGTATTCTACTAGAATATGTATTAAATGTATCATTCATGGACATTTTACACAAAGGTATGGTATACCAGAATACGGATAGAATACATACACTACTTTTCTTTCGTAAATATATACATAAAATACATAGAAAACAGCCAGACACAGTACAAACATTTGTATGACACTTATACATATCACACAAATGATTGTCCCTAGCGGGAATCGAACCCGCGACCTCGTAAACGGCAGTCCGTTACATGAACCACTCGACTACGAGGCCCGTCGCCCTATGTAACGACTTCTAATTTTAAAACACATAATGCACAGCTATGGTACTTTCGGAGGCTGTAGTTTCAAAGATTATTTTAATTTTAGATTTTACATTCGTTAGTATTTTCAATTTTAGAACATTTATATTAATTGCTCTCGACTACGGTGACTTAAAATCGAGAGCAAGTAAATTCCTGAAAATCTGTCTCATGTTAGTAATAACTGTAGTTATTGCAGAATTATCCATCTTTGAGCTGTTAGTCAGAGTCACTAATAGTTAGTCTAACCTAAAACTGTCGAATTTTGGCCCAGATGCAGCAGAATGAAAAGTCCATATTTACCTATTAGGTAATGAATGCAGGGTACTAATAGAGGTGTGTGACTCAGTTCGTTGTCGTGGCGGTACTGGAGTGGCAGAAGTATTTAGAAGAGCTCGACGACTTTCATCTTCAGATTCACTTGCACTACCCTGTAAATTAACATTCATTATCATACTATCACGCCTTTTTCCTGTGGGGGTAGGCCGAGGTAAGTGTTAATATTTAGACAATTATAATATCACAATAATAATATGAAAGCTCAGTTTTGTTTGTGTAAGTCAGTGTGTGTGTTATCATGGGTAAAAGTGGGTGTGTTATCATGAAAAGTGGGTGTGTTATCATGGGTAAGTGGGTGAGTTATCATGGGTAAGTGGGTGTGTTGTCATGAGTAAGTGGGTGTGTTAGTGTGGGTGAGTGGCTGTGTGGGTAAGTGGGTATGTATGTTTGTTAATTCTTCAAGCTCTAATGACTTGGTTTAGAAAAAAATTGGTACAAGACAGCTTATATAAAAGGTGTCCCAAAATTCAACGATAAGCGGGCACCAGAAGTTAGACGTACTCATGACTACTCACGAAAAAAAAAATATATATTGTAATTTATTTTAGAGATATCAAAAAAGTATTAAAACCTTTGAAAATTGACACCCCCTAATGTATTTTAACTATAATTACCACAATTTTCCAAATATTTCCGATATTTTTTTTGTATCGGTAACCGTATTAGTACTGCTGTCTACCACAATATTTAAAATGCCCACAGTACATAAAGTTTTTACGCAATAAGCAATAAAAGTTGATATTTTCCCTAAAATTTTAAAGGTTTTTTACTCTTAGTTCATTTTCACTCAGCGTGGTAAAAAGAATTGTACTGACACTACTATGGCAAGTATTTTTAAAAGTTGACGCAACTAAAGACGATTCTGAAATGGTATAAATATATATATAATAATGGTATAATATATATATGGTTTAGAAAAAGTCACCAAAAAAAAGTTATTAAACAGGCACGAAATTCATAAATTGTCTTTAGGGTTCCGTACCCAAAGGGTAAAAACGGGACCCTATTACTGAGACTTCGCTGTCCGTCCGTCCGTCCGTCTGTCACCAGGCTGTATCTCAAGAATGGTGACAGCTAGAGAGTTGAAATTTTCACAGATGATGTATTTCTATTGCCGCTATAACAACAAATACTAAAAATAAAATAAAATAAATATTTAAGGGGGGGCTCCCATACAACCAACATGATTTTTTTACCGTTTCTTGCTCGATACTAATAACGTTGCCTTATGTTGCATAGATAATGGTACGGAACCCTTCGTGCGCGAGTCCGACTCGCACTTGACCAATTTTTTTTTATATTATTAGCGTTTACTGAGTCCAGTATTGGTATTTTGTTGCTAATTCTTCGAATTGAATGGCACGTGTGCGTGGGCAATTAACTATACAAGTTAGAAAGAGATAAATATAAGGAAATTATACATTAGAAAAAGATAGAGCATAAGGGCTGTCTGGCAATAATTTGGCAATTAGTGTAAGCTATTAATTATTGCTATTATATATATATTGTACAATAGGGTTGGTAGGTGTGGATATTAGTAAAATTAACTAATTCTACAAAATAAAATTAATATTTTGGTATTTATCTATGATATTTTAAAATTCGTTGCACAGAACTTTTTGGAATTCCCGTAGCTGCTTCTATGGCTCGTACGGAAGTAGTTGTATCAAGTTCTATCTCTTTGAGAACTTCTTCATGTTGTTCCAATCTAAGTATTCCAGCGTTTCTCCTGGCAGATGGTTTACGACCCTCCACATACGCTTGGTGCACGTTAATAAATACTCGGTAATCCGGATATTTTTTTATAATTCTTATGATTTTTCTATTGATATTTTTGGATATTCTTTGAGCATTCCGGTAACTTTCTCGATAAAGTCTGCTAGCAGCGTTAGCATTGCAACGACATTCTCCATAAATGAGGTGCATATTGGCATATTCCAACGGCGTGTATGGTAGCGGCATAATGGGTGCTAGACAGTCCAAAATGCAAAAGCCTAATCAAAACAACAAAATCAGAGTCCAAAATAAAGCCAGTTCAGTTCAAAGATCACTTAATCAAGTCCAAATACAAGCTAGAATCAGTTAGTACAAGAGCCACGTCAATTGAATACAGAAAGATGCACAGCAAACAAAGATATTATACGAGTATACTGACAAATTAACAAAAATAGATCATCTTACCACATCCCACCCGCCCCTGTTCAAACTACCTGCCCTATTGTTGCCCGACAGCCTTCTCTTTCTAACTTGTATAGTTAATTGCCCATGCACACGTGCCATTCAATTCGAAGAATTGGCAACAAAATACCAATTCTCGACTCAGTAAACGCTATTAATATCAAAAACAACAAATTATGAATTTCGTGCCTGTTTAAAAATTGTTCACAATTTTCTTTTTATGGCGAGTTTTTCTACAGTATTATACCATTTCAGAATCGTCTTTAGTTGCGTCAACTTTTAACAATACTTGCCATAGTGTTAGTACAATTTTTTTTTACCACGCTGAGTGAAAATGAACTGACAGTAAAAAACCTTAAAAATTTTAGGGAAAATATCAACTTTGATTGCTTATTGCGTAAAAACTTTATGTACTGTGGGCATTTTAAATATTGTGGTAGACAGCAGTACTAATACTGTTACCGATACAAAAAAAATATCGGAAATATTTGGAATATTGTGGTAATTATAGTTAAAATACATTAGGGGGCGTCAATTTTCAAAGGTATTGATACTTTTTTTGATATCTCTAAAATAAATTACGATAGATGAGTAGATCTAACTTCTGATGCCCGCTTATCGTTGAATTTTGGGACATCTTGTATAAAGATTATAATATAGGTTACTTTTTAGGCATGAAATATAACATGGTACTACTTACTTGTACACTATTTCTTCTAATAGGATTCAGTCTTGGGATCGGTCTTAGCTTAGGTCTTACTTTACTCGGTGAAGGTAAAGGTACAATCGGATCAAACAATACTTGTGCATTTTCTGATATTATTTCATTTTTCAATAAAGCAACAGGCCTAGGTCCACTGGTTATTAGTTGTAATGGTACAATACCGTCCATACAGTCTTCTGTAATACTTTCGGGTACACTAGGTACATTGTAATCTGAAACAAATAAATAGGTATATATCTCTCTCTCCAGGCCATTAACATTTGGGCATGGACCTCTTCTACTTTGGGAGGAATTTTCATTGGTAGGCCAAAATCCTTCCTCAAGTGGAGTTAAAGAGCTCTTTAAATTGTGAATAAGAGATGCAAGTCAGTAAATAAAATAAAACTGAATTTATAAAATAAAATTATAAACACCAGTATCTATTAGAAAGATATCTTGTAACAAAAAGATTATAACTGAATAAAACATCAAAAAGCTACCTTTACATGTTTGGGAATTTAAAAACAATGTTGGACTTAAAAAAAAATGTTTTTTTAAATTGTTTACTAACCATCTGGAACATCATTTCTAACGATGCTCAATGAAGCTGTATTAATTCCTAAGTCTAAAGGTTTCCCATTATTACAATTTTGTAAAGGACTTTCAATGACTTTTAATGGAGTGTTCCGTCTTTGTAGATCATTATCAGAGGACTTCGGTGTCACTGCAGTTGGCTTCTTCATAGGGCTGCTAACATTCGTTGGGGAAGCAAAAAACGGCTTATTAGTTGATGCATTTGAGACTACTGAAATTTTATTAATTTTATCCGATACATTTGGCGACATTACAGGAACATTACTGACAGGAGATTTTAATCGCTGTATTTGGTCTCCACCATCATTCTGACGTCCTCGTGGGGATTTTAAAATAGTTTCTAACTTTTTAGGTGAACACTTTTCTATGATCTCTTCATTTTTTACTGCTTCTCGCGGCGTTTTAGGACTTTTGAGTATTTGTTCCACTTCATTATTAGAACCTGTTGAAGACTTGCTTTTTCCCGAGTTATCATTATTTTTTCTCCTCGGTGGCAACGAAGTAACAGCTTTGATACGTGCTCTTCTTGTTGACATGGTTTTGTAATTATTTAATAGTTAGAATTTATCGTAGACAACTTAAACCAGCAAGCATAAAGATTGGAGTACGTAGAGATTATATTCTTTTGGGAAAATCAGTCCATATTCTCGATAATTTACAAATACCACACCATAACAACCATGAAGGTACAGATAAAAGCAACACGGCACCATGCACGAGCTAAATTGACACTAATGACAAATGACAATATTCAATATTGACAATTGGCCGACAAATTTGACGCACTTGGGATGATGTTTGGAAACAGAGCAGTAAAGGCCGACATTATAAAACCATTCAATCGTTTATAGATATGAAACCGTGGTTCTGTGATCGTGCTTTTCTTAAGTTAAGGCTTGACAAAAGAGCGATCACAGTTCTCATAAGAATGAGATTAGGACACACTTGTGTACCATCACATTTAGCTCGAATGAAAATTCGTACGGATCCATTCTGCAGCTGTGGTGAATTTGGAAATTTGAATCATACATTTTTCGGTTGTGTCCTATATGATCATCTTCCTCTCATAAATAATCTCATAGCCTTACATGTTCCCCTTCCCACCAACATCAATATTCTTCTTTCCTCCCTAAATCCTTCCATTTATTTATGTTTAGTTTCGTTTATTGAAGATAATAATATCTTACTGTAAATATATGTACCATAATATAAGTTTTTTTCTTTGTTGCTCTCTTTATTATTATTTTAAGTATATTTTTATTTGTTTATTTAGATTAGATAGCACCTAATTTTAGTTAGTTTAGTATGTACTCTCCTGATTACATTCCTTTTCCAAATTTTCCGGTCCTTTTTTAAATAATTTTATTCCTTCCTTAATTTTTGAACATGGCAAAAGTAAAACGATGCCAAAATAGAAAGAGAAAGAACAAATTTGACGCGTCGAACATGACCATAGAGTAGGTAATGATGTCTCCTCTTTAATACTTTTTCCCACGAAGTATAGATAGAAGGAGTCCGAACGGTATAGGCTTTTCCATAATATTTCGTGTACACAATAATAAACCCAGATCATAGTTCTATTTTCTGCCACTGGCTGCGCAAGTGTTCAGGGCGTACCGATGCTATTATTATTATTACATGTAAACACGCGCTGGCTCGTGAATGTTGAATTTAATTTAATTAAATACATTTAATTAAATACATAATATTATTTATAAATAAATAATAATATTATTTATAAATATAATAGAATTCAAACGAGTACTCCTTGAAAAATGGCGCGCTCTACCGGCAAAAAATCTGTCCCTTAAATTGAGACCATTCGTTCAACATTACGTTCGGACTCCTTCTATCTATACTTCGTGCTTTTTCCCTCCGTGTAAACTCTACACTGTAAATTTGTACAAAAAAATAATGTTAGATAAAGATACGTGTGTTTTAAGTTTTTAATATTTACTAACATTTTATGTAATTTATTGTAGATAAGTATACCAACCTCCTGACTCAGTATTGTCTGTTTATAGTCCCCGTTTTCCAATCAGCGCACAATAGCGTATTATGCGGCACAATGCTCAACGTTGAGTCAAAGAGTATAATAATATAGATATAACCGTTGAGTGTTCCAATTACAGCATCGCATCGCACAATCGAGCAGTGTTGCCAGAAGGTTACATTTTTTACATTTTACGTAACTTTTGATCAGGGCCCTGAGTCGGGTATTTCAACGGTGTCACAACTGTACCATTATTGTACCATTATGGTGCAATGGTAAAGTTTTTGGTAGTCTACTAATAATGTGTCGTCATAACGACTTCATCATTGTCTTACAATTGTCAAAGTGACATAAATTGCTAGTCTCGTACACAACTGCTTCACAATTGCAATTCAATGACTGAAATGTTTCGGTAGTCTGCTATTTTGAATTTGACAGTAATATTTTTAAATTGTCCTGTGTCGACAGATTGCCATAAATAAAAAATAGATAGATAGAAATATTAGAAATTGTTCTTTGTAATTTATTGCAATTTACTAATCTCCTAAACTTCACATTGCTTTTTATACTAATAAATAGTATGTACAAATATATTTAAACGAAGTCTAGCATGATTAAATGTTTAAATTTATTAGTAGTTTTTCGAAAATCACTTCAACTAACGCATTTTTTAAAAACGGCAACACATACATACCATTCTAACACAATTCATAGATAAAAGAGACCGAAAATTCAATGCATAGATAAAAGAGATCGACAATTCTATTACCATTGAAAGACCGTTATGACGGCATATAGCAGACTACGGATATTTGACTTCAATTGCAACGGTATCGTGCCGGTATTGTGCCGGTATGACAATTGTTCCAAAATAGTGGACTTGAGCACCAGTTCATGTAACATGTATGTAAGAAACAATTTTAGTTAAATATATGTAACTTCTCAAGAATTACAAAAGAGGTAAAAATGAAAAAAAAATCTTGAAAAATTAAAATATTCTTATCTAAATTTATTTAATGAAAACAAAAACTACCGCAAAAAATAAAAAAGTTATAATTATATTGATAAATATAATTTTTTTTTAAATTATTGTGTACAAGAAAATATAAAATAATAATAATTTTTGATCTGCGAGCTGAAAATTACATGAGCGTGAATGTAGCAGACATCAGAAAAATTTCAAACTACAAATAAATAGAGTAAATAATTTAAAAACTAATATTAATAAAAAATGCATTTATTAATTTGAAAATTTTTTAAATGCGCATTTAAAAAAAATATATTTTATTAATTATTTACTCTATTTGTAAATAATTATAAATTTGGCTGATGGCTGCTACATTCACACTAAGTTTTAGTTTAAAAATGTTTTAAGTTTTAGTTTTAATGTTACGTAAGTTTTAGTTTAAAAATGTAACTTTTCATGGATGCCAACGTAACTTTCGACCAAATCACTCTGGCAACACTGCAATCGAGCACTCTCAAAAGTGATGCGTGCAATCCATACCAACTTCAGCGACAGAAAATTAACAAGTATTTTTTCTTTAATTTGGCAATGATTGAAATTTTATTTATATATTATCGTTAGTATTTATTGTAAAAAAAAATTAAGGCTTTCTTTTTCTGAGTTTTATATTCCACATATATATTTACATTACTTTTATATATTATTATTATCGTATTCCTTTATTTTCATATTTTACATATATTTTTTAAAAAGATTATACAAATAAGACATTCATACTGTATAAAAATAAAAAAGAAACACACAATAAATACACTAATTAAAAACACACTCACACATTTATAATCTAATTAAAAAATATATAAAAAATAGTGCACCACCGGCATCGAGTACAGGGACCAAGCTGTCGGTGGTCAGGGATCCAAAGACAGGAACCTCCTCACTATGCGAGCCGTATCGAGGACGACTGCCTTCTGCATCAGACCCTTGACCCAACTGCCTAACGCGAGCCTCTCTAGATGTTGATCGAGGCTCTTGGCTATTAGTCCATTGACTGAGATGACTATCGGCACAATGATCGCCGAGTCCACATCCCAAATATCGACAATCTCGTGCGCTAAGTCTAGATATTACATTTGTTTGTCTTTCTCAGCTTTCACGAGATTCTCGTCATGAGGAATGGTGACATCGATTATCATTGCTCGGCGCGCTGATCGATCTACCACCACGATATCAGATCTATTAGCTACAATAGTCCTGTCCGTGATGATAGATCGATCCCAATACAATGTGATACGACCATTGTCAATTACCGGCACAGGTGTATACCTGTAGTACGGCACCACAGTTTCCACAAGGCCGTATCGCAGAGCAAGCTGCTGATGGATAATCCTGGCAACTAGGTTATGTCTGTGCAAGTACTCGCCGTTAGCTAGACGCGAACAGCCGGAAACAATATGTCTGAGGGACTCACCTGGTTGGTGACAAGCACGACAGATGTCAACAGTGCCGTCCTTCAGAATATATTTCCGGTAGTTGTTCGTCATGATAACTTCGCCAGCAATTGCACTGAATTGCACAGACAAAACCTTCGGTTTCCCCAAAACGGTCACCGAATCGCAGCCAGGTCACGGAAGAAGACAAGTCAACATCAGGCCCGTGTAAGGCCCGATAAAATCTACCGTGTAGCTCTTTGCTCTGCCATACCTCCAGGCGGTCCCTAGTGCTAAGTACCACAGGCATACGCCAGTTTTCTTTAGCCAAGGTGAGCGGAGTGAGCCCGAGGTCCATTGCAACTACGTCTCGATGCATCTCCGTATCAGCGTGGATAAAATATTCCCTGAGGTTGCATATCTCCCGATTATGTAAGGTCTTAGCATTCAAAAAGCCTCGGCCTCCACATTTTCGAGGGATATACAACCTCATTACTGATGAACGCGCATGATGCATTCGATACGCAGTCAAAAGACCGCGGACCCTCCTATCTATAGCTTCAAGTTCAGTCTGAGTCCACTTGAGTATACCAAAGGAGTACATCAGAAGTGGCATGACCCAACCATTGAAGGCACGCACTTTGTTGCCAAAAGACTATTTAGCACTTTTTTCAGGCGGCCACAGAAACGCTCCCGCAACGATTGTTTCATGTCCACTTAATTGATGCACAAGGCCTGTGACATACCCAAGTATTTATAGGTATCAGTTTCGAGGAGAGGTCGGAGATGTACAGAATTCGAGAGCTGAATTCCCTCGGACTCTATAACACGTCCTTGTTATACATGCATGAAAGCACATTTATCCACACCAAACTCCATTTTGATAGATCTACTAAAGCATTCAGTGATCTTTAATAAATCTATCATCTGTGGTCTAGTGGGAGTAAACAGCTTTAAATCATCCATATAAAACAAGTGTGAGATCAACCGACCACCCCGTCGAAGCTTACAGCCTAGCCCTGAACCCTCAAGTAAAGTACTACGGGGGTTAAGAGCTAGACAGAACCAAAGGGGGCTCAGACTGTCACCTTGAAAGATACCCCGCTCAATCCTCATAGGCTCACCACACAAATAGTTCTGGCGACATGCTGGTTAACCATGCATGCCGAACCCAACCATGACAAGGCTTAATTTTGCCGCTTTTTGGATGTGGACACCTACTGGATAACAATTGTAGAAGATAGGTGTTCAGCATTAGGAGCGGTGTTTTATTTGGCCGTTTTTATAGATGTGATGCTACCGCGAACACATACCTAACATTTTAGAAACTTCATCGCGTCAATCAGTGCTTAAGTAAGTTCTACGGAGTTCTAAACTGTACTAACTACTTTTCTATTGTAAATACATATTTATTATTATACAATAGGTACAAACATTTGTATGACAAATTATTGAGCGGGAATCGAACCCGCAACCTCGTGAACACGTGTCCGTTACATAAACCACTCGACCCCGAGGCCCATCAAACATCGAATGCACTGGGATTTTTTTCCATGATATTAATATGAATTTCGAGTACTTTTTGTTGATTCGGGAGGCAAACAGATCTATCTACCTCATGTTTACCAAATGATCGCCTATAAAGAAAACTCAAGAGTCCAAAGTCTTTTTGTTATTGTAAGGGTTTATTTAGAAATAAGAATGCATATACCAGTGTAAAATATTTATGAAGAAACAAGGACAATATATTATACAAATTATCTATTATGTTTGCAATGAAATTCAACTACAACAATAGTATTATTATAGTCAGACATTAACAACAGGGATTAGCACTATAATGATAATTGACAAGAGCCGAGCTACTGTATTATTAATTGTTTTGTTCATAAATGTTAATAATAAGTACACATAAACAAGTATTTTATATATTAATAATAATAACATAATTCATTAAATTTTTATGACTATACAATGACTTCGATAAACATTTGAGTGCTCTTTCGATTTTGATGTTTGAGAAACTTATTCACTTACTGACGCATTTACACAATATTAAATAAGCGGTATTTATTTTTAACAAGTGCCTTCATTTTGCACCTAGCTATATTCTAGGAAAGCATTCAGCTATCAAATGACGTCACAAAGTTACCCACGCATTGATGCGTTTAAAAGTTGGTGTGAATTAATTATGTTTTTTTATTGTAGTTGAAAAAGTGATCACCACAAGCGGAACTTGAACCCACAACTTCGGAATACCGTTCCGTTCAACGAATTTCTCCACTACAATGTTACTCGATTGAGTCTACATCGCATTTGATGTACAAATGGGTACTGTTAGCACGGCCGCAATAGCTCAGATGGCAGAGTGACGGAACGGAAATCTGAGGTCGTGGGTTCAAGTCCCGCTAGCAGTGATCACATTTTCCACTATAATTTATTCTTATAAGTAAAAGCATTGCAAGTTAATTGCAAAATTAATAAATAACTTTAAATTATGCTTTTATATAAAATAATATAAATAAAGAAATGTGATTATATATGTATATGAGGCATTCAATAATAATTTAAACACGAGTACCTTGCCTAGTGATTTTATTGAATAGGTATACAAACAATTTACTAATATATTGTAAATAAAAAGACGGTAAAGTAATTAATAACTAAATAATACTAAATAATAACTCCACATCGTACTCACGAGAAACAGCTAGTACCTAGTAGCAGTAATTATTTGTAGGTTTGTAACTTTCTTAACAAAATGTTACTATAAGAAAATGATTTGAATTATTTTAAATGTTGTGTAAATGCGACATAAAATATTAAACTCGTGTTTTCATGTATTCGGCATTGTTCAATTGTTTGTTATTTGTAAAATAATAATTAATAGAAAATAATTATTTAAAGCTAAGAAGGACATTGCGGAAGTGAGTGATTTCTCATTTTGACATCATACATTACTTAGATTCTTTTATAAGTTCACGAACTTTAAACTCACATACAAATAGTCTTGGAAACATTTTTGGAAATAATTTAAAAGTAACAATAAATTACTTTTACCTACAGTCTATAAAATCACTTAATTTTTCAATGTACCTAAATTGTTTCAAAAATAACGATAGTCTAAAAATCTTACATACATATAATACTGAAAACGTATTTTATAGCACTATAAATATGTCCGAATTATTATTTGTGACATCACTGTATGCATCATTTATGTGTACGCATACGCACATGAATACGCGTATTACACGTGATCACGTACACGCGACGATTTCCACGCGACCACGTACACGAGTCCAAATACATAAATATACACTACTACATGCGAACATATTACTACGTACGATGTGCACTCGTGACTAGATAAACTAGTATAAGTGCGTACACATATTGACGTATACATGACTTTGCGACTATTAAACATGACCACGTACACGCGACCAATGCGTTGAAACATTGCCACGCGTACATGTCCACTTATACGTGGCCTCGTACACTCAGTTACTTACATCACCATTTGCAACCCATGTGTAAAGACAAACAAAACAAAACATATTATAACATAAATTTCATACAATTTTCAATAAAATTATTGCACTACAATTTATATTTTATAATCGTAACTTATAATAAATATTGCATAAAGCGTTAACCACATTTCGTAAAGTAAAATTAATTTAATTCTAGTACTAAGAGTTAATTAAATTTTAAGAACAATAATGTCAGTCTGATGAAAGTTATATTTCATCATAATCAATACGAGGTTCGTTCAGTAGCGATATTTAACAGACGGAAGTTACTATTTATTAGAAAGTACCTAAGTTCCAAATATTGTGCTAACTACACGTCCTATTATAAAATATTTTGACTAAATATTAAGTACGATTTGGTGCTCAAATTTAATAATGTAAGTGTTAATTATTTAATACTAAGTTTATAGAATTATTTATCTACAGAGTTTGAAAGGTGCTTCAGGTTTGATAGATTTATCTAAGACTAAACTATCTAAAAACTTTTTTTAATATTTCCAAACCTGGCACATGGATGACTATTGAATGAAAAAAAAAATCGAATAACATACATTCGATTACTGTTTATTATGATATCGAACCGGCCATTTACAATAAAAAAAAAAGAAATTGTAAATTGAACAAAAAAGCAACAAAAATGTATTTTAAAACTTAAAATTCAACTTGTAAATACTTGTGATATTTTATTACTCTGTATTTATGCTAATTTCAATGACCATTTCTGTTACTAAAGTTTTAATTATTAAAATTAGATTATTTTCATATCATGTGGCAGGAAAAATTTTGTCAATAGGTTAGAGATAAAAATCATCGAAAATTTTGGCATACATTCCGCTGTTCATATGAACAGTATGAAGCCAAGTGAAACACTTGACACTCAATCTAGTCTCTGACTATAAAACGCGCTTCGTGTCGACTCCGCTCACTTTGTGATCAAACACACTTTTCTCCGTTACGTTCTTGTGACCTGCAAATCAAACAAGCTCGTATGTTCATTCATCATTTTATTTTGATATATTTTAGTATATTATAATAATATATAATTCTTACAATTAAGTTCACAGATTACGTCTATGTTCGTTGTTGTGTTATTATTAATATGCGTGCAGAAGGTATGAATCAATCTAGCTTATTTTGAATCGTCGGGTTTGTGTCATGGCATCATGGCATGAATTGGTGTTTGTGTGAGCACTATGAATGAATTAAAATTTAATTACTTGTTTTTTTTTCTTTTTTATATGATTTGTGAAAGGGGTTTTTATCCGACAAGGACATGTCCACCCTATTATACCTTTTTACACAATATTTAGATAGTTCAGGTGCGATTCACTGATGAAGTATCGTTGCCAAACTACCGATTATTTTGCCGCTATTATATGTCACCTGAGGTTCTGTTTTCATATATCCCCTTAAGTAGGTGATTACAATCTGAATGGCTGACCTTTGCATGGTCCGGTATGCATTGGATCGACAACTCGTCCCATATGACATGCGGCTCGCTGCAGTCGGCACCAAGACGCATAAGTCCTTGCGTCTGAGCCACACAGTTGTCGACGTGCTGCCGCGCCACATCCACCACAAGAGACGCAGCGTGCGCCAGACAGACCGCCAGACACGCAGCGTTGACCAGAGCCGCAGTGTATTGTTGCACACGTTGCGTTCGCTAAACACGTTCAATTAATTAGTAATTACTATGGTTAAATTAAGTAGGATGTTTAATATATTATAAAATTAAAAATAAGTAGGAAATATGTAGCAAATAAAATTAAGTAGGATGATATTAGGTTTACATAGGGTTGCCATCCATCCAGATTTTCCCAAATTTGTCCTGGTTTAAAGGGCGTCTAGTTTGTAAAAAGAGTCTACGGAAACCTAAATATTTCTGGTGTAAGAGGAGATTTTTTTTAAAAGTTGTTCACGAAAGTTGTGATTTTTCGATTAAATTTTCAGGATTTTGCCGCTCCTGTTTATTTGGTGTCGGCAAATTAAGTAATATTAGTCCTAGTAGTAAGTACATAACAATATCTAACCGTTACTTGACTCTACCATGATCATCATCATACCGTCACGCCTATTACCCATGGGGGTAGGCAGAGACTATAGAGCGCTATCTGCTACGACCCAAACGTACTTTCTTGGCTTTATCCACACTCATAAATCTCTATTCTCTCATGACTCTATTTATTCAGATAAAATTATTTTTACAGATTCTGGCGCGTTTATTTTATATGTCCCAACTTGCAGCCTTTATGTGTGCCCATGAGGGCCAAAAAGGCAAACACAAAGAATATTCTCTGAAGAAATCCTAGTATTGAAATTATTCTATTATCAGAGGTAATTCGGTAAAAAGGTGGCAATACCTAATTGTAAATCTCAAAACCCTCACTCATCCTGGGCCCGGGGCCCAAGTCTGCTATTACAATGTTGTCACAATGATCAGTCACTGACGCCATTATGGCGCCATCATGGCGTTATTTATGTCAAAAAATGAAGAGTAGACTACCAAACTTGATAAAATTCGCCATTTTCAATCAATATCTGATCATTGTAACAACATTGTAATAGGAGACTTGGCGCCCTGGTTTCAATGTAAATTAATATATTTAATAGTGTACATACCTATGCAAGGTCCTCTATAAGCTAGAGGTAGCGCTTTCCCTCTCTCGCAGGCGGCTCGTCGCAGCGCACACGCGCCCGCGTACGTACGTCCATCGACCGCACAGACGGGCGAGCCCGCGACGTTGCACGTCCCACAGCGGACGCAATGAGCACCCAGCTCTGCGTCTAACACGCAACGTTTATCACCACCGCATCTTACACCTTCACAACTACCCTCTGCAATTAAACATAAACAAATATAAGTAATCACGCGCAAATAGCAGCGTTTTTCTGAATACGTCTCAAGATACTAATGCCAAAAAAGCAAATAATGATGATGTAAGGTAATATCCAGCCAGATCAGATTGATAGTATTTGACCGGACCTTCATTGTTACACTTACAGACAATAATTTATCTTATATGGTTTTCAAGGAAAGAAATTAAAAGTTAATTAAAAAATTTTAACCAGAAAAAAGTATTAATATAGAGGCGTATTTGGAAAATTTGCGCCCTGGGCCATTTAATTTGACGCCCCAGATCAGTTTAATTAGCCGCCCTATAAGTTAATAGAGATAGAGCTAAATTATAAACTTGAAGGATTTCGCCGCCCTCCTCAGACTGGCCGTCCTGGGCCATGGCCCCTGTGACCCTAGGGCAAATACCCCTCTGTATAAAGGTTATTAAAAAGCTGAATATACTTTTGTTTTAAAGTGTTTGTTTGCTTGTGTACAAAGTCGGTGGTCCATGTATAAAAAAAGTTGGCCTTAAATGTAACCAAATTAATTAACATGACTGTTATTAACTTATATCAAAGTTAGGTACATCTCTCGCATACCAACTGACGACTTTGTCGAATGCTTTCCTAAGCAATAATATCGGTAACATAAACAATATTGTGATTCTTGGTAATGGAAAACGGTCATTACAGAATTAGAAACGATCCAGTATCATAAGAAAGCGAGTATCATATAACTGTAAGAAAGATTTTTTATGATTTCGATAGCGAGTTTTAAAGTACGTAATTTCATAAATAGAAGATTTAATAAAACCAAATAAAACCAGAAAAATAAATAACACCAGTCAAGTTAGAGTGGGTGTTCACACACGATAGGTTCTGTGTCATTATCATAGTATACGTATTTTCCGTGTGGTGACGGATTAAGAATACAAGTGTCACCACCTTCTCCTCCCAAGGGTGCTGTAAAAGTCAGCTAAGGGATATTGCACACAGATAACATCCTCTCTTTATGTTACGTTACTATGTTGTTACAATGAGAAGTAGTACCTTCTCGTACGTAACGTAACGTAAAACTTGAAAATTAAGCACAATTTATCGATCTTTGTCTTCGGATTAACATCGAATACAACATAGTTAATTTAATTTAATATTATTATAAAACAAAGTCGTTATTTTTTTATGTATGTGTGTTAAATCGTTAAAACTATGCGACGAATTTTCATACGGTTTCTTTTTTAATAGATAGAGTGGTTCAAGAATTTTTTAAGGTTTGATTTTTAAATTCCACGCTTACGAAGTTACGGGTATCAGCTAGTATTTAATATATTGAAGCTTTGCACTCACTTGAACTTGCTTATTCCAAGCTTAACTATAAGTCTAGACTTTACCGCATAAACAGCAATATGAGACAATCAAGAAAATCATCACAATTTTTATAGAGCTACCCGTCCGATTAATTTCTACCAAGTTATTAGGTTACACTCTCTGAGTATTGAACCAACACGAGTAGTTACATAAATAAAATATACTGCCAGACACCACGTGACAAGGTAACTCACATAAACACTATAATTTTGGCGGGCCTTGTGGTCTAGTGGTTCAGGTAACGGACTGCGTCGTTCACGAGGTCGCGGGTTCGATTCCCGCTCGGGACAATAATTTGTATTATATTTATAATTGTCATACAATATTTGTCCTGCGTCTGGGTGTTTACTATGTATTATAAGTATGTATTTACAAACGAAAAGTAGTTTATGTATTATATCCGTATTCTGGTAACCATAACACAAGCATAATAAGCTTAGTAAAATTAGCTAAATTTCATGCACAAAATTGGCATACGCGCTAAGAGATGACACTGGTACCAATTCTACTTGCACACCTGAACTTAATTAAAAATAAAAATAACTATGGCGTATTTTGATTAATTGGCCATATCAGTGTGCACATTTTTATTTATTAAAATCCTTATGGTCTTATTCATAATGATTTATCGGAGGTTTAAACGAAGATTTTATCGGAGAGATAATAAACGTTTTAGCGTAAAAAGACTATCATGAATAACAAGTTTTGACAATTTTCGCGAAGTGATTTTAACGAACTTTTAAACCTCCGCTAAGTCATTATGATTAAGACCATTTTTGTCTTTAATATAGAGATTCTCTAATAAAAAAGTTCTGTTAACATTGCTAAACTGTGTTATTGACACTATCAATTTTCATATTTTAGTTAAGTGAAGTTGTGCATGTAGAGTCTGTACCACTGTCTGGATCATGTCCAGTAGTAGAGTATAAGTATTGCGCTTGTAAAGTTTTTAGCGTAGGTCACCTGACAACTCCAATTGGATCAATGCTTTAAGTTTACACCGGATTTGTTGTACAGCACCCGCATAGAAAACTTACACCGCAGCTGGCTCCATCTTGTGTAAATTTATAGCCCCTAAGTATAGGCTTTATATTCCCATCGATATTTATGTTTATAACCTAAGTATATTAAGATTAATTCAATAATCTATTCTGCTTTATATGTATCTATGTGTTGGTTCTGTTATACAGGACCGCAGGTATTAAAACTTAACAACTGAGAAGTTACCTAAATAAAAATGTGCAATTGTAACACCGAAAATTATTATCGAAATTATACACATAACGTTAATGAGTTGGATAATCCATCCAAGCGTCAATTTTTCCCCACTTTTTGGACATGAGCCTTCCCCAAAGAACCTCACAACGCACTATCTGCATCCAGTAGCTTCATGTACACTTGACGTCGTCCATCTAAGTCTATGCTGCATCATCCGGTACGTGGTGGCCACTCTTCTCCGACCATCGTTGGATCGTCGAGCGAAATGGGCTGCCCATTGCCACTACAACGTGCTCATTCTTCAGTCTATGTCGCACACACCCTACCTTATACGGATCTCGTTATTCCAAATTCTATCACATATGGAAACACCGAGTATAGCCCCGTCCATAGCACGTTGTGTGACTCTGAGTTTAGTAATTAAGTTGAGAAAAAATCGATGCTGGTATTAATTCTAATGTCCTAAATTTTAAACCTCTGTTAAAAGGCAGTCAAAAATCATAATTTATCGGGTTAGCAATCACTATCAGTTATTTTAATACTATGTACTACATATTTCAATTTTACCTACATTTTTAGTGCCTTTATATGTGAGCCCTACTGTTATAAAATAACGTGAATAGTTAATATTTCTATTTACTATTGTTCTTATTCATAATGACTTATCGAAGGTTTAAATGGAGATGTTATCGGAGAGATAATAAACGTTTTATCGTAAAAAGATTATTATGAATAACAAGTTTTGACAATTTTCACGAACCGATTTTAGCGAACTTTTAAGCCTCCGATAAGTCATTATGAATAAGACCATATATCTAGACTAATATTATAAAGCTGAAGAGTTTGTTTGTTTGAACGCCCTAATCTCAGGAACTAATTGACCGATTTGAAAAATTCTTTCAAAATTGTACATTAATCGGGGAGGCTATAGGCATAACATCACGCTGCAACCAATAGGCATGAAACATCACTGAAAATGTTGCATAAACGGGGAAAATTTTCTAAATTCCACACGTACGAAGTCGCGGGCAACAGCTAGTTCAGTATTTTCAATTACCATGAGACCTGAAAACATTTGCAGATGATGCGAATTGTATTGAAAGATTTCCTCTTACACAACTGGGTCACATTAACAATACCTACACGAGTCTATACCTATATTATGTATGCATATTGCACAATACCATAGGGCAGGTGTGGCCAACTTTTGTGCACCTAAGATCTACTTTTTATTTTAAAATTGAGTCGCGATCGACTTATTTCTTAGGTAAGAAGGGGGACGTTTATGCAATATGCTTTTATACCGCCGTGCACTCTTGAAAATAGTAGAAAACTACTAAAAGTGGTCACGCTGAACGTCTCCCTACTCGAAGCATGATCTGCGTACATGTTCATTCCTGTACTAGAAACATTTGGCATTGAATGCGTCCGAGTGATCGACCAAAAATTGTCGCGCGATCGACTTGATGGCCACTCCTGCCATAGGGTAAGTGGCTGCACCCAGAATAATTTTTTTTTTCACTTTCAACGGTATGCGTGTGTATAATGTACCTACCGACCTAGTTATTTGGATTTCACTATTTTTACTATTTCTTAAGGTCTGCAACCCGTGCCAAGGGTACACCTAACTTGCTTGTAATCATGCATCATAAAGTGTTACATTTCAACCATAATTTAAATAAATAAAATAAATATTCACGGAAATTTCACACGGCGTCCTCTGGTATCTAAGCTTATATGCTTGTGTTATGGATACTAGAATGCGGATAGAATACATATACCTACTACTTTTCTTTTGTAAATACATATTTATAATACATAGAAATAATATAAGAGTAACTCTATCAGCCTCATGCATACGGCCTCATGACGGGCCTCGTGGTGTAGTGGTTCTGGTAACGGACTGCCGATCAAGAGGTCGCGGGTTCGATTCCCGCTCGGGACAATCATTTGTGTTCTTTTTCTAATTGTCATACAAATGTTTGTCCTGTGTCTGGGTGTTTCTATGTATTATAAGTATGTATTTACAAAATAAAGTAGTATATGTATTCTATCCGTATTCTGGTACCCATAACACAAGCATATAAGCTTAGCTTGGGACCAGAGGACGTTGTGTGAAATGTCCATGAATATGAATATGAATGAATATACCTAGTCTAAGTAAAAATGAATTTAAACATATACGTATGGTAAATATAAGTTTTTAATGAGTTTGGAACGTAAACAAAGTTGTCTCACAGTATTATCAACAAGTCAACACACACAAACTACACGCGATTACCTGGAATTTACTTGTAACAGAGCTATTAGTTAGACGGGGCCTACCGGCAAATAGAAAAAAACATCACTAAAGTTACAACTACTATGAATTCTCGAAGTGTTTGAGCAAATGAGTAAGGTGTGAGTTTTAGTACTGGGCCTCGAGTGCGGTAAATGAATGGTGTCACAATGGCACCACAACGACACATTGTAACCACAAAAATTAACAATAGACTACCAAACTTGATAAAATTTGCCACTAAACAATTAGTTATTTTGTGTTATTATCTACAAACAAATGCAATAACTGATTGCTTAGTGGCGACTCGAGGCCCAGATCTAAGCTAAGTTGTTTACTTGTTGAAGAATTTTATATTTAATTTTCTTTTCAAGATTTCTGTAATAGCTAGCTAAGAGACATTGTACACAGATCACATCATCTGTGAGACACGATAAACTCAAAAATGAAACCGACGCCAACACGTCTGGCCAGCGCGGCTTAGTAGACTACAATCTCTCCCAAAGTGGAGGAGGCCCATTCCCAACAATCGGACGTTAAGAGGGTACTGTACTCCTAATTTAAGTATTTGCCTTAGGTATTGCTATCCCTATTTCCAAGCGCCGCGCTGAAAGGGATAAATATAGCTGAAACAGATTTTACCTACAAATTCTTTGAAAAAAAGACGTTTCGTACTCCTCATTTTTCTTTGCGAAAGTTAAACTGATTTTAATTGTTTTTACGCTATATTATTATAGATGAAGAGTATATCTATGCTTGTATCACTTTCTTTTTTTGTAAAACCTTACCAAATATGTGTGATAGTCGCTGCAACTTTACCTAAAGAAAACCGAAAAAAAAACAGATTTTCGGATGGTCATATTTCTTTTAGTTAATATGTTTTGAAAACTGAAACTTCGCAAAGAAAAATGGGAAGTACGAAACCCATATTTTTGTATGGAGCATAATTTGGTATCGTGCCCTCCTAATGAGTTGGAGAGAGAATAAGCGTTACAAATATAAACTCCAAGTTTGATGACTAAAAACTTGACCAGGGGCCCAAGTCTGCTATTACTATGTTGTCACAATGATCAGTCACTAACGCTATTATGGCGCCTTAATGGCGTTTATATGACAAAAAATTAAGATCAATAATAATAATAAATAATCAAGTTTTGTAGTCTATATCAAAAGGTGACTGATCATTGTGACAACATTGTAATAGCAGACTTGGCCCCCTTGTTTTTCGTAATGCCGACAGAGCAGCACGGAGTAATTGGCCATTTTTAAAATAGTTATTTTGTTTAAACGTAGTTACTCCTTAGTTAATCTGGCTAGTATTCAAATATTTTCAACGGGGTAAAGAAAAATTGATATGTAGAGAGCTAAAAAAAAATTGAATTAAAAACCTGCGTTTCGAGTAACGATAGGAAATAGTAAAGTTCCCATTCACATGCATTCACCCGAGGCGAGACGCGTTCGACCAGACGTATCGTGCATCGCAATGAGCCATTATTGAGTCGCGATTCCAATAGAGATGTAGCCTAGCTTTCTAAGAATAAGCGAGCAATTTACTATCGCGATAGTGGGGGAGTGTCCGGTCATTACGCCACTCAAGATTAATGCACCCAAGTGGAAATGAACGCAAACTACTATTTACTAAGGTAAATAAAATGGTCCGCGAATTTTCAACCTATACGTTTAGTTAGAAATATTTTATGAGGCAATTATAGGCCCTTACTATTATTTGCTATATTAATTCTTTAAATAAACTAGCTTATAAAAGCCTAGCCAATAAAAGTACAACTAAGTAGTATTATAAAGAGGGGACATTTTGTTTGTTTAAAACGAATAGGCTCCGTAAGACTAAATTAAGCTGCTGTATTCCCGGTGAACATAGATAATTCCATGTTTTTAGGACAGGCTCATCAAATTAAGGTTATAATATTGTAAGAAAAATGTTTTACAAACAACGCAAAGGTTCCCTTAAGGTCATCGAAGTCATCTCATCGCCGACTCGTTTGCAAGTCTGCATAATGTGTGTCTGTCTAGATGTAGCAGACGCAGAGCTGTCGCTAACCCAATTGCATATTGACATGCACAAATAAACGTAATCTCGTAATAACGTTCTTAAACATGGATTGGCGAGACACGAGAATATAAACGGTCTTATTCATAATGACTTATCGGAGGTTTAAAAGATCGCTAAAACCGGTTCGCGTAAAACTTGTTATTCTTAATAGTCTTTTTACACTAAAACGTTTATTATCTCTCCGATAAAATCTCTGTATAAACCTCCGATAAGTCATTATGAATATGACCGAAAATGTATATTTATTTATTTTCAGCAGGAAGAAAAAGAATAATTTTGGTGCCGTCTACTAAACTTTTTAATTTCTATGAGGACAACCTGTTGCCCGCAACTTCGTACGCATAAAATTTAGAAAATATTCCTCATTTTTGCAACAATTTTTACTAATGCTTCTTTTTTTGCTCCTATAACTAGCAGCAGCGTGATGTTATATAGTATATAGCCTAACTCGATAAATGTACTATTAACACTGAAAGAGTATTTCAAATCGGACCAGTGGTTCCAGAGATTAGCGCGTTCAAACAATCAAACTCTTCAGCTTTATAAAAATGGTATAGACATCTATTATTTATCTTTTTTAGGACTCTAATCTTTGAAGAAGACACTCAGTCTCACCCGTGACTCCGTGACCATGGAGACTGGAAAGTCTCCGAAATGTCGGGCCAAAATTTAATACAAATATACTTACGCGTCTAAATCCGTAAAAAGTAGTTTTATTTAAACTGTAATCTTTTTTATTTTTTCGAAACAAACTGGAGAGTCGTAATTCAAGTCGTAGGTTGTCGACCACTGGCTAGGCAGTAACTACAAGTTAACGAATGTACATGATGGATGCACTGTTACTACAAACTGAATGACAATGATTAATGATACTGTTTTATGAATTTAAGATGCCATAAATATCGAAGCTAAGTGCAGATGGTCGACATTATTACGACACCGTAAATTTCATACTTCTTGATATTTTTATTTACTGTTTCTAAAAGTTAAATTTAATGTAAACTTTAAATAATAGCTAGGCTAACTGCCGCACTCAGAGACATTTAATGGTTCTCCGTTTGAGCTCCTTAAGTAACCATTAAATGTTAATGGTTACTTAGGGAGCTCTTTAGTATTGATTTAAAAAAGGTTTAACTTAACTTTTACTTTTTTAAATCAATACTAAAGAGCTCCTTAACTTTCCTTAAGTAACCATTAAATGTCTCTGAGTGCGGCAGTTAGATTTTAAAGTAAAGTATCTATCTAATACCTCTAAAAAAAAATAGAAACAATTATGGTTTTATTTATAATGACTTATCGGAGGTTTAAAAGTTCGCTAAAATCGGTTCGCGAAAATTGTCAAAACTTGTTATTCCTAATAGTCTTTTTACGCTAAAACGTTTATTATCTCCCCGATAAAATCTGCGTTTAAACCTCCGATAAGTCATTATGAATAAGACCATAATTATTTCTATTTTTAGAGAGGTATTATATACTTTACTAAGCCTAGCTATGCTTTCATTATATAAACCAAAACTACGTCAGGCCTCTAGGGTAGCCTCAGGTCCATCTCTTCCATATCCGACAAAATACTTTTATTTTCGTACTATAAACGGTTTTTGAACGATAATAATAGTATTTTGCCGCGACTTTCTAAGCATAAAATAATTTGCATCATTAAGTTTCCCTAGCCATAGTTTGGTGCTAAATCAATGTTTAACAGATATAAACATACTCCATCATCATTACATTGCGATAGAGGTGGACTGAGAGTATAGAGTTATGAACCTACCAACCGCCACCTTAAGTTATGAAAATGTGTACTACATTTGAGACTAATAATAAATAAAACTGAATAAAAAACAATTTACAATTAAAAACTAAAAATTAAAAACAAAATATGTACAGTACCTTTAAAATAAATTAAATTAAAATTACATATATGTATACTTAAAAACTAGGCAAATGAATCCCGAATGGTGCCCGGAATTTTTATAAAGATTTAGCGGGCCGACTGATCGACGCCTCTCGTGACCAGAAGGCTGGCCTTTATTTCGTTCAAAAAATAAGCATTGCCATCAATGGCACACTTCCGGTCGACAGCGATGGGGAGGAGTATTTTGATGCCTAGTTTTTAAGTATATAAATAAATAAATAATAAATATTCATGGACATTTCACACAACGTCCTCTGGTCCCAAGCTAAGCTTTATATACTTGTGTTATGGGTACCAGAATACGGATAGAATACATATACTACTTTTCTTTTGTAAATACAAACAGTACATACATTTGTATGACAATTAAAAACATCACACAACATCACACAAATCAACAAATATTTGTACTGACCAGGAATCGAACCCGAGACCTCGTGAACGGCAGTTCGTTATATGAACCACTAGGCCACGAGGCCCGTCAAACTAATTAAACTAATGATTAATAAACATTTTTTTTTATAGAGCAGCATCTGTTACGGTCTAAACATACTTCCTTTGTTTTATGTAGACTAATAAACCTGGACATACATATAAAATAGTTTGAATGCTTTAATGTTACATCGTGTTTTACCTTGGCAAGTTCCAGGATAGTCGAGTACGAGATGCTTGCCCGGCCTGCGACAAGCTCTCCTCCTTAGCCGACACAGCGATGGGTAGGTACGACCATCGCTGCCACAGACTTTGCCTACACGACGGCAAGCAGCTGCACAGACGCAGCGAGCTCGACCGTCCCGCACTACGCACCGGCGACCGTTGCCGCATGATACGCCAGCACAAGATTCTACAATTAATAAATCACTCATTAGCTTCTGTTATTCTTCTTTTATATGCATAGTTGTGTCACAGAACGAGGATTTTGAACGATGATATTCATAGACATATCACAGAACGATAGATTATCTTTAAAAACTCACTTTCAACCATTATAAAAACCATCTTTAAAAACGTCACAAACAAACTCACTTTCACTATTATATATAGGTAAGGATACACTAATAGGGGCCTTGGAAGTTATACAGGTACGTATATTTTTTAAAGATAATATATTTGACATAGACGTCCCCCATAACACACCACGAAGCACAGTCCTGCACTTCTTGCATCTAACAATTTTTCGCGAAGTCGTCGTCAAGATTGCAGGTACCTACTCGTACGTCACAACTAGTATTCCCCTCTATAAAGGAACTCTGCCCAAAAGTGGTATATATCTTAAGACTGATCTTATTATTGTTAATGTACCTACGAGGTGGTTGTTTTTGTCCAACTTAACCAGGATATAACAAAATATTAATAAATCACTTGACGTCAGCATTTGCCTAAATTACAACAAAAACAATACCTTGTTTGAATTCTAATTGGATGCTTTCGTTCCTAGAATATGATGTGTAATAAGTGGTAATAATTTGTCCGGAAGGATATGACTAGACATGTCCGTCATTACTTTGTTACAAAGTTGTCCAATACCATATTTGGCTTAATTAATCTTACAATGATATAGCACATATCCTATGGAAATAAAATTCCTTATTAATAAGATTCCATCTATTTCCTCCAAGCTATGTCCAAGTACAGGTGCTGTAAGAGCCAGCTGAGGGATAAGCCAAAGACCATCTTCTGTAAGAGACAGTGAAAATGCAAAACAAAGCTCAGTGCCAACAATTCTGGTTACTAAATATATAGTAGACTAAAAATCCTCCGGAAGAGGCCTGTGAACAATTGTGGAGACGCCCCGTTCTCAAAAATAGAATGGCCTGAGAAGAAATATCGGCTATTATAGGTACACTAAGTAAATACCTAGCTTATCTACCGGCTTATTAGATATAAGACCGATAGAGGACCTCCAGCATACAGTGGGTAGAAAGTACGTAGATAAGCAAGATTTACTAAAAAAACTTCTCCCACTTCTGACAAAACAAGGTAAAAATCTTGTTTTTTTGTTGTTTTATTTTCTTAGTTGTCTCTACAAAATGCTCATTTTGCGAGAATTGAGGGAGCTATGTGCCTTAATCTCTCACCAAACACATAAACATGTAGAAAAAATAACATAAATGTAGCGCACGCGCACCTCTAACTTTTTCAAGTTATTTCTATATTAAAACTAGCTGACCCGGCAAACGTAGTTTTGCCACACTAAAAAAAAAAAGAAAAATGGTTTGAAAAATAGATGTTGGCCGATTCTCAGACCTACTGAATATGTATGTAAAATTTGAGAAGAATCGGTCAAGCCGTTTCGGAGGAGTACGGTAACTAACACTGTGACACGTGAATTTTATATATTAGATGTTAGTCATATCTCATCTTACTGTACTGTAAAGGAATACATCATAAGGAAATCCGGCTGTCATGAACATGTGTGGCACTTGGAATGAAGACATATTACCCATAAATAATTTTTAAATATACAAACACTAAACTATATTCTGATTTTTCTTTTGTAAAAATTAAATTTAAAGTCGATCAGCCGTGTTGATCCATTCGTTTTGCAGTCATTCCAACACAATATTAGAATCAAATCACACTAGTAGTAGTCTTCGTTAACGAAGACTACTACTAGTACACATCAGCAGCTTAAGCTGCTGATGTGTCATTCGATTTTTGCGAGCGAGTGATTTTAGGCCTTTCTTATCTTGAAGCAGTTCGTTCTTTTTACGTTTTAGGGAGTTTGTTCCATTGAGTTACCACCGGATTGTGTAAAAAATTTTTACAACATAGATTTTTTTCTTAGCTTACAGCTCTTTAATAAAGAGAAGAATTTATGTATCTACAGAAATATTTAATTGTATTTTATATAAAAACTAGCTAATGCCACTAATCACATGCGTTTATAGTGATTTAGAATATACACCAACTCTTAGCAAATTATAAAAAAAAAACCGCATCATAATCCGTTGCATAGTTTTGAACATTTAAGCTCACATTGTTTTATAATAAGTAAAGAAAAAAAGTTGTTTACCAGCGCATGCAACGCAAGGTACACCATCAGAAAGCACTTTGTAGAAGAATATCTTGCCACTATCGAGATCCTCGGGGCTCCAAGCGGCGGGTGCGCGAGATGCTCCCGCGCAGCACTCGGCGCGGCTCACGCGCAGAGATACCACCGAGCTGCAGCGGCCAGCGCGGTCCATACCCGTCCAACAGATACCGCCTGGAAATAAATAATCTCTTGGGTAATATAATAATACCAAGGCTTAAAGATTAAAAATATAGACCTTGAGAAAATTATGCTATAAGTTCATCATCATACCGTCACGCCTTTTCCCCATGGGGTAAGCATACACTATTGAGTACCATCTTTTATGATGAACACATTTCTATAAGCTATAAGATTAAAAAGAAATTAAGGATCTTATTCAATAGGTTGTTATCGATTAATCTTATCGCAAAATTCTCGTGACACGGTTTATGTCGCCATTCCCTTCCGAGTCGGATTTTATTTATTGTAGGTCTGAAATAGGACGTAAACTATTTTTGTACACTGAGATCATATGGGGATTTTTAGTGAATATGCAAGTGAAACTGCGTGGTACAGCTAGATTAAGTGTATCTAATATATAAAATTCACGTGTCACAGTGTTAGTTACCGTACTCCTCCGAAACGGCTTGACCGATTCTTCTCAAATTTTACATACATATTCAGTAGGTCTGAGAATCGGCCAACATCTATTTTTCAAACCTTTTTGGTTTTTTTTTAGTATGGCAAAACAACGTTTGCCGGGTCAGCTAGTAAAGTTATAAATTTAAAATACAACGTAATAAAGGGGCTTACCTATTAACTTAGTTAACCAAATACTGAACGTTGTTAATCGTGAACGCAATGATGTTTACCGGCCATGCTATTCTATCCTCTTCCCTAAATTCATCCAATGGTTGCCTGGAAGAGATCGCTTAATGCGATAAGGCCAATTGATGTACTACGCGGCCTATGATTATAGATTACTTTTTAATATTAACATCTTTCTTTACAATTTGTTAGCCTAAAATAAAGAGTTTAATCTATCTATCTATATTTGCAACATATAAGTAACTTGCTTATTAAACCATTAATGATATTCAGTAAATGGATGCAGACGTCTAAAAATACCCCATAACACAAAATAAACCTATTTCATCTAGCTTGCCGGTATATAGAGCAATAAACTAAACGACTTTTCTCAGAAACCAGAAACGTTTTAGAGACCAAATAGAACTGTTTATTTCACGATCGCGCTTAAGATTTCATAACTAGGATTTACTCGGAATGTTTAAAACTAAAGCGTAAACAACTTATGAGGGTACTGTACTCCTAATTTAGGTATTTGCCTTAGGTATTGCTCCCTATTCACGAGCGCCGCGCTGAAAGGGACAAATATAGCTGAAGCAGATTTTACCTACAAATTCTTTGAAAAAAAGAGCTTTCGTATTCCCCATTTTTCTTTGCGAAAGTTAAACCGATTTTGATTGTTTTTACGCTATATTATAGATAAAAAGTATATCTATGCTTGTATCACTTTCTTTTTTTTCATAACATAATAACTAAGAGAAATATAACCATCCGAAAATCCGTTTTTTTTTCGTATAGTTATTATGTTATGAAAAAAAGAAAGTGATACAAGCATAGATATACTCTTTATCTATAATAAAACGTAAAAACAATTAAAATCGGTTTAACTTTCGCAAAGAAAAATGGGGAGTACGATACCCATATTTTTGTATAGAGCATAATTTGGTATCGAGCCCTCTTAAGGGCCTACATCAATATTATCGTATATCATCGCCGACACGTGCATATTAACACAGCCAGTAGGCACAGAAAATGAAGAATTAGGGATACTTTTCCTATTTACTCAAAATCTACTAAATATATTTTAATTCTGATTTACGTGTTTCTATATATAATAGTTACTTATGTTTTTAAAGTTATTTCATTAGTTAATACGCGATAATAGACCGACAAATGAAAAAAATAAAAATTAGAGAGGTTGTTTCGCTAAGATTTTCTATAGAGAAAACTTTTTTCAATCGCGTTTCTGAGTTTATGCGATCCTAGATCATATATTGAAAAAACATATACTTAAAAATTAGAGCTCTAGCCATTCAATCTAAAGAAACAATGAAAACTTCGTACGTAGAAAAATGCACGAAGCTATTTTGGTATCCTCTTAAGTTTAACTTTAATTGTACTAAAACTGTTGCGTTAAAACTAAACTAAAATAAAACTATTGTGTATTTATAGAATAGAATACTCTTTATTGTACATCTTAACAATATTACAGTAGGAGTAGGTTAGGTAGGTAATACCTAATGTTATACAATTTTAGAATTTATAGATAAGTACAATAGGCGGTCTTATCGCAAGTTGTAATCTCTTCCAGACAACCTTTGGATGGACTGAGAGGAAAGAAAAATTTGGCTCATTGAAATAACTATAAACATACGTACATAAAAAATACATAGAAAATATACACATATAAACTCTATATATAGTAACATAGTGACCTATTTGGATAACAACGACAAGTAATGTTCTTTCAGGTACTTCTTAAAGGTAGTTACCGATTTTCCTGTCGTTATGTTCTTAGGTAGAGAATTCCACAGACGCGCTGCTTCTACTGTGAAGGACTTAGCATTGAACGTTGTAGAGAATGTGTTGTATTAAGTGGTTAGTGTTTAGCTTAGTGTTTTGCACATTGTGCACGTGTGTCTTTTACACATTTGCTCACTTTCTAGTAAAGTCCCTCCCAAAGCTGGCTCCGAAGGACTATGGTTTACTATACCGCACTGACCAGGCATATCGGCATAATTAGGGTTTAATTTCCAGTTTTCCGTCTCTAGCGTTAGCGTTGCACGTCGGATCGCACGGTTCCCTACAAAACGGTCGCGCTGTGCGGGGCTGATGTGTGCGTTATGCTCGCGAACGGGTGCCTTCTGCTGGGACTGGTCGATTTGCTCCAACAAGGCTTTTTATTATTGAGTTAGTTTAAGTTAGTCGTGATTGTACTGATCGGCATCATTCTCACACCCCTGATACAACTATGTTTTTTTATTTTGAAAAAAAAAATGTAAAGAAATGACAAAAAAAGTCCATGGAGTTTCTTGTCTGTTCTTCTCCATAGGATTCGCGTTTGGAACAGACACCTAGTTTCAAAAGAGCTTGTAAAACATGAATACTTGAAATAAAAAAAAATTGACTTTGACTTTGACTCTAAGTGGTAGATAATAATAGTGCACAGCGATCGTTTATTTCGCTCAGTATTGTCGTATATTAAGATTATACCTATTCTTCTGACAAAGTTATTTTCTTTTTGAAAGCTCGAAAAACAAAAGTTTGAATTATTTCTCTACTTGAATTAGCGTTTGATATTATAGAACAGATAACTTACAAAGAGGTAGGAATATATAGATATTGTTTAGCTACATTGAAACAGTTGTATTACATTACAATAATGTATGTAACAGTCTACAATAACACAGAATGAATCCAGACTAAACATAAATTGTGCAGATCTCTGTGCGTCTGGATAGTAGCGACCGTTCGTCACGCGCAAATCCCAGTTGCTATGAAATCAACCCTATTTTAATATCGATAATAAGTATTATGTATACCGTGTGGTGACGGATTAAGAATACAAGTGTCACCACCCCATTTCCTCCCAGGGGTGCTGTAAAAGTCAGCTAAGGGATATTGCACACAGATAGCATCTTCTGTGAGAGACGGAAAACTCGAAAATAAACCCTGTGCCAACACGCCTGGTCAGCACGGCACAGTAGACCATAATCCCTCCCAAAGTGATGGAGGCCCGTGCCCAACAGTGGGACGTAAATGTGCTGGAGAAGAGAAGAAGATACCATAGAGCTGTCTATTAGTGTTTTTTTTTTCAATGTAATGGTGGTGACCCATGATTTATAGCCATGTTTTAAATATAAATCTCTCTCTCTAGTAAATTACCGTCTCACTGTTGGACACGGGCCTCCTCTACTTTGGAAAGATTACGGTCGGCTGTGCCGCATTAACCAGGCGTGTTGGCACAGGGTTTAATTTCGAGGTTACCGTTTCTTACACAGAATGTTATCCTTTAGTTGGCTTTTACAGCACCCTGGGAGGGATAAGGGGTGGTGACACTATTGTTTTTAGTCCGTCACAAAACGGACAAATAAATTTAAAGTTTTTAAATACACACTTTAGTAATAAAATTAACATAAAAACGTTTCAGTACAGAAAAAAAATTTGCTCCGCTAAACACAAAAATTTTAAATTTTAGCATTGTCATCAATCTGACTATTGCAAGTAGGTGAAAATGACTTTTTTAGATTCCGTTACATAGTATATATAGATAGATAGATACGAACGAAGTATAAATCTTAAAAAAACACTAGTCTGAACTGTGCCTGTTTTATTTAGGCTTTATACACGTGGCATATGTGTTAGTATTTACATATTGAGAAAGACGGCTAAATATTACACGTGTTAACCTTCGGAATACACGTATACACATGATGAGATGTACCTACACGATACTCGATAAATAATATTTATTGATTGTTATGATATTAATATCCAAATTATGATGTTTTTATCGATAATTATTAAATATTACCGCAATCTATCATAAATTGCTTGTAGCTATGGTTTATGAAAGTTTTTCTTGGGAAATAACTGTTGTAATTATCATTGTAATTATCGCGTCTGAGCATGGTTTCACATACAATCCTCAGAAAAGTGAGGTACTGGTTTTTAGAGCGGCTAGACAGAGACCTACAACCGTGCCTTCAGTAATTGTTAACGGGAGGGCCTTAAGGATTGTTACCAGTTTTAAATACTTAGGCCACATTGTTACAGAGGACCTTAAGGATGATATGGACATTGAACGTGAACGCAGGGCGTTGGCGGTAAGGAGTAATATGCTGGCCCGTAGGTTTGCACGATGCACTGACGAGGTGAAAATCACACTCTTTAAGGCCTACTGCCAATCCTTTTACTCCAGCAGCTTATGGGTTCGGTTTACTCAACGAGCCTACAACGTCCTGCGTGTACAGTATAACAACGCATTCAGAATGTTGTTGGGGCTCCCACGGTATTGTAGTGCCTCATTGATGTTTGCGAATGCTCGCGTTGACGGCTTCCATGCTATAATGCGTAAAAAGGTGGCGTCACTACTTCAAAGACTACGCGTTAGCACTAACAGCATTCTGAACACGATTGCAGACCGTAGGGACTGTCCCATACAAACCTACTGGGTGGGGGTCGTTACGGGGAACATATAAGTAAAAAAAAAAAACACAGTAAATAAAATCAATGATAACAATAATAATTTTAATAGATAATTCACTAAATTTAATATACAAAAACAATAATTATATTAATCACAAACTATTTAATAAAATGTATTGTACATATAAATTAAATATAATAATAAGTTTAAATGTATGTATGGAATAGACAAAATATAAATTTTAAAATGAATGTATTTTATAAAGTAATGGAATAAATAAAATTGTAGCGACTAACATAGGTTTTTAAGAAAATTGTTACTAACGTTTTATATGGACTTGCTCTGAAATAAATGTTTTATTATTATTATTATTATATTAGTAGCAGGAATGCTGCGGTTATTCTTCCATGCTATAAAATCAGGCCGGAAATCCGTTCTAGAACTTAAACAGTAATTATCTTAAATAGTTTGCCTACTTAGGTATCAAACGCAGACATTTTCATTTGTGAAAGCTCTTTATTAGTGCTAATAGATAAACTAGTTTACGAAGATTGATTCGCTTCAACATTGGATGTATATCAAGACCGTATATTAAATTAGTATTAAAGTAAGGTTAGGATTGACGTAAAAAAGATGGACTACAAAATTGATTAACCAATCTGAACTAGTTTTACAATCAAATAATCGAATCAATCATAATGGTGTAAAATAAACGACTGAATTACTAAAAACTCTTTATTGTACGTTAGAATAACATTATAAACTTAGTTTAACAAACCATATTTAGGAAAGGTACAATACACAAAAATGTAGGTGAATATAAATTACTTTTTTATAACATCGATATAAATGTATTAATTATTAAATCATCGATAACATCAGTGGTATTTTGTTGCATGTGCAACCCTAGTCGTTGGACGGCGCCGTATTCGGTCGGATTCCTGCGCGTGAGTCACGGAGTGCGCGGGGAGGCGAGGCTACTCGAACCCGCTAGACGACCGCCAGACACTATTTTTCAATGCGTGCTCGATCGCCGACACGGTCGTGAACCAATGTGCCTATAAAAACCACCATTCACGGTTGGTTTACAAATACGGGTTATAAATTATTTCTAAGGCTTTACACACCGCATCGTCTGCCTAAACATGGATTTTCATAACTCTGTAACGGAAAATGTCAACATACAAAAGTTTTATCTTCCATTTTCAAAATTTAAGGAATTGAATTTCCAAATATCTTTTTTTAGTTTCTTCGTCTTAAGTATAGAAAGAACGATTCTGCAATATGTAGGGTTTACAACTCCATTAGTTTCAAATCTTACCGAGCTGGTACGTCACACATTCGGTCAGTCATCCAGTACTAAGTATAAGTGTACTCAACAGCCTAAAGACATCTATCCTAATACATTAGTAGATTGCGTGATTTGTATCCATACGCATCTATCCTTCTATCTGCTTACAATACGCTCTGTCGCAGTTTCATTATGACGGACTTCATGCAGGACAGTGAATGGTGAGGTTGTAGCTATACTACTGGTAGCTACAATAATTGTATTTCTAGACGCTACTAAATTGAATTAATTGCCTATTGTAAATGAAATGTACCTAATAATTTCAAGAATACTATTAAGCATGTAGAGAAATGTAGAGAGACACACTAGATACACTCAATTCTATGTGCATAACTTAACTTTACATATTAAATTAATGTCGATAGTGTCGATAACAGAGTTATGCAATTTTAACGGAACTTTCTTGTTATAAATACTGTTTAATATAGACCAATAATTTTAATTAATATAAAATGTACACAATAAAACAGCGAATTAATCAGAATACGCCTACAGTTATTTTCATTTCCAGTTATTTTCATTTCCATTACCAGTGTGTTATCTTTGGCATTAGAGCTGACAAACAGCTGAACCGATTTCAGTAATCTTTTTACTTTGAAAACTAATTATTAATTAATAAATCAAATTGTGGTGGAAAAAATTGATCACCGCAAGCGGGAATTGAACCCACGATCTTGGAATACCGTTCCGTAGCTCTGCCAACTGAGCTTATTGCGGTCGTGCTCACAGTAACCAAATTAGATCACCACAATCGTCACTCGATTGAGTTTACATCGTATTTTGACGTGCAACGCCATCTATCAAGAATTTTTTGCAACAATCTCGACCAGCCACATAGTACCTATTCTATAAAGAATACAATTGGGCTGAAAAAAATGACGCGACTTTCATTACTAAAGTAATTTATTAATTTTGCAATTGACATGCTATGCTTTTACTTAAATCAAATTGTGGTGGAAAAAGGTATTCCGAGGTCGTGGGTTCAAGTCCCGCTTGCAGTGATAAATTTTTTCCACCACAAATTGATTTATTAAGTAAAAGCATAGCATGTCAATTAACTAAAAGTAACTAAAGTATTTTTTTTTATTTATTTATTTATTTTTAATTTTTTGAATTTTAATACATTTTAAGGATGCGAACTACTCACAAAAAGGTCATATTATTATATTATGATTTTGCGTAATACGAAAATTCTTTATGAAACTTTGCAGTGACATGTGAGCATTAGGTTCTTAATTCATCTCTACCAAGAATATACGATTGCATTCACTGGTTCAAAAGTTATTTGTTGTGTTACTAATATATTTTTGAAGATGATATTTTTAATGTAACATCTGTCAAAGAGCTATGTGGGTGTGATAACATGAGCTACAAAACGTTTAGTCATTGTGCATAACACATTTTCAGACAATGACGTAACCATTAATAGCTTTTTTAAAATATATCGATGTAGGTGATTAAAATAATGGTACCAATTCTACGGGCACAACTAAACATGACTAAACTAAAAAATGAAAGTTGATAGTGTTATATTTGCTATATGATACATTACGCGCGGCAGGAGGCCTGTTGCGCCATCAGCGGCGGATGACCTCTCTCCACGTGTTCTGGGGAGAGGCGGCGGACTGACGGGGGCGCCTAGGGCCCGCCCCGTCACAGTGAGCCCCCACCGATAGGGGGCCACCCCTGGTCGGGTCGTGATAATACCTGAGTGACTACCATGGCCGGGCCAAGAGGCGAGGAGGAACACCGTGGGGCTTAGTGGGTAGTCCGGGTCCGTTTCTGACCCAGGAGTCCCACACAAAGTGCGTAAATGCCTTCCCTACGTAAAAATATATATAAATATATAGATATATGATACCTACTTATCTAAATAAAATCTTCAGTCATACACAGTTGTATAACTAGAAACTTCAGTTAACATTACCGGTGTATGTTATTGACACTATCAATTAAATTTTTTAGTTTAGTTGTATACATAGAATTGGCATCAATGTTAATTTTTCTATACTAGTAATATCATAAAGCGGAAGAGTTTGTTTGTTTCTTTAAACGCGCTAATCTCAGGAATTACTAGTCCGATTTGAAAAATTCTTTTTTTGTTGGATATTCCATTTATAGGGGAAGGCTTTAGGCTATACAACATCACGCTGCGACCAATAGGAGCGAAGCATAACTGAAAAATGTTGCAAAAACGGGGAAAAGTTTTGTAAGTTCCACGCGTACGTACGGGGTCGCGGGCAGCAGCTAGTCCAATATAAAATTAAATATTTTAAACATATTATATACTCTGTTTTAGCAACTACTAGAACTTACTACAACAGTATTTACGTGGTATGCACACATTGAATGCAAGCGGCACAAGACCGCGCCTTGTGGCGTTCTATGGGTGAGTCCTATGCCCAACAGTAGACGAAGAAAGCCTGATGGTTGGACAAATGCACCACAGCATTTCCTCTTAAGGGAGTAAGAGTCTGGGGGAGTTTAAGGGGAAACATATAGCAATTTCTGCGAGAGATAGAAAACTCAATCGCCTATATGTATCCATCCATCCATCCATCAGCCTCTCTCCGTCCACTGCCGGACATAGGCCTCCCTCATAGTACACCACAACGCGCGGTCCTGTGCCGCTTGCATCCAATGTCTCCCCGCGACCTTGACTATATCATCGCTCCACCTTGTCGGGGGCCGCCCAACGTTGCGTCGTCCGGTACATGGTCGCCACTCTAGGACTTTCTTCCCTAACGATCATCAGTCCTACGAGCAATGTGGCCTGCTCATTGCCACTTCAGCGTGCTAACCTTTCGGGCTATGTCAGATACGCCCGTTCTCGTACGGATCTCCGTATTTCGGTTTTTATCCCGTAGGGAAATATCGAGCATAGCCCTCTCCATAGCACGCTGTGCAACCTTGAGCTTAGTTACAAGGCCGTCATTTAAAAACCACCGCCAAAAAGACTATTATGAATAACAACTTTTGACAATTTTAGCGAACCGATTTTAGCGAACTTTTAAACCTCCGATAAGTCATTATGGATAAGACCATAACAATTGTGTTCAAAATCACGTGGGCCGATATTTGTTACGTCTAGAATTGCAAACAGTTCACAAATTAACCGGTTACTGACTGAAAGGTACATAGGTACGCAACCTATTTCCCTATTTGTAATGCTCATGTTATTAAACTGCTAGATAGATACTAATCGACTTGATTTGTTTACTACCTACGACAAACGAAACGTGCTATGCTTTCCTGAACAAGGCTTTATTAATAGTTTAACATAGTTTGTTATAATAGAGTTTCTCTCTCTCTCCGGCCTATTTACGTCCCACTGTTGGGCACGGGCCTAATCCACTTTGGGAGGAATTATGGTCTACTATGCTGCGTTGACCAGGAGTGTTGGCACAGGGTTTATTTTTATGTTTTCGATCTCTCACAGAGGATATTATCTGTGTGCAATATCCCTAAGCAGGCTTATACAGCACCCTAGGAAAGAAAAGGGGTGGTTAAAATTGTACTCCTAATCTGTGACCACACTGACAGCTGTAGATATAAGCTTGTATATAAAATCTGAAAACAGATCCAACGAATTTTATGAAATTTGAATTGCTGTGAAACTGCGGGGCGCCGAGAGTATAATTATTAACTTTTTGTCCAATCAATTTCCTATCAATTGTTGATACATACCGCTACAGATAGTGTACCGTTATATGCTTAGAAGTACAAAAAAAAAACGAAATGTATTGTTGGAATGCGTAGTAGAGACGTATGAAGGCTGAATGAAATCTTAAACATTTATATTGCTTTAAATGTACATAATATATAATGTTATGAACGCGCTTGACCGGTTCTTAGTATTTGGTACTTGGCAGTAAAGCACGTTGGAAGAAATGTAAATACCGTCGAATATGATTTTAGTACGGCGAGCGCGGCCGTTGACACCACTGGCGTAGACGCATACTCCTTATAGGCTAAGAGTGGGGTTAACATTGATTTACATAGTGCTGTTAACCAGATGAGACCTATCTATACTAATATTATAAAGCTGAAGAGTTTATTTATTTGGACGCGCTAATCTCAATAGTCTTTGGTCCGATATGAAGAATTCTTTCAGTGCCAACACTACTTTATCGAGGAAGGCTTTTGGCAGTATAACATCTCGCCGCAACCAACAGGAGCAAACCAACAGTGAAAAATGTTGCGAAAATCAGAAGAATTTTCTAAAATCCAAACGTACCAAGTCGCGGACAACAGCTACTATTGTATAAAACTTTTGATTTCTAATCACGTCTGTATTAACATGCCTATCAAAATTGTTGACAGCTTGAGCTTGGCAGATATCATCCATGAACGTCTTTCTTACAGGCAGGAAATATCACACGTAATTATTTTCTCTTTGTTTAAAGATCATGTTTTATTGGTTATCAAATCGCTGAAGGTATTAATATATTTTGTCGACCTGTTCAGACTCAGTTTCCAGGAAACACAAATTTTTGTGGGCAAGTATCGCGAGGCATGCTCTCAGTGTAGAAAACTATCAGCAGAAAAAATAAGAGGTACCTGTAACCTGTACCTGTAATTTTAAACATTTACATAAAAAAGTATTGGTATATAAATAACTAACTCTCTATCGAATTAAATTATATAAATCTACTAGCTGACCCGGCAAACGTTGTTTTGCCATACTAAAAAAAAAAAGTTTTAAAAATAGATGTTGGCCGATTCTCAGACCTACTGACTGTGCATGTAAAATTTCATAAAAATCGGTCAAGCCGTTTCGGAAGAGTACGGTAACTAACACTGTGACACGTGAATTTTGTATATAAGATGTAAAAATCTTATTCGATGACCAGCACTGTGTAGGTTGATGTTAGGCCGGCTCTCTATCTAATACATCTTCATATTATTATTGGAGTGTTTTCCGTCTACTTTGGCGCCACTATTTGGAGCTGAGATCCGGCTGTGATTGTGTAGGTGTAAGAAATGTCACAGAAAAAAATCTAAACTGCTTTATAATCGTATTGTGGATGTATTATGTGTTTTTATTGCTAACATTATTTGGTTTAGGAACGTGACGGGCTTTTTAATAATAGCTTTTTAATACTTAATTTTAATATTTTTAATATTCTGGTGGAATTCAGACACCAAATCTAAACAAATTATACAAAAAAACCATCCTCTGGAACCACTCTTTCTATTGAAAAGTCCGTATCAAAATCTGTTGCGCAGTTTTGAAGATATAAGCTCACATAGGGACATACATACAAAAAAAACGACTTTGTTTTATAATAATATGTAAAGACTTGTGATAAAATGTTTATTTTTATTTATAGCTTGATCATATTTGTACTGCATTAATTTGAAACTACATTTTCGATTTTAAGTCTTTGTCGTTTTCTGTGAAGAACTCTCTTTTACTACTTTTATTAATAATCACGCTTTTATTAGTGTCATTTATATCTGTGTAACTATTAAATTATGTATCAAAATCTTTAAACTAATTTCATCTTCATTTCCTTAGATTCGATATTTTTAATTTTTCAACAATGCAATGTCAAGAACTAAAGACAATAATTTTAATTGCGGATAAACTTGTATCATCTTCATAACCACTACGCCTTGTAACTTATGGTGGCAGGCAAAGACTAGAGAGTGGCATCTACCACGATCCAAACAATTATAAGTATACTCATATTGTTTGTATTTTAGCATTATTTAGCTATCCGTTTTCGATTTAAATGAGAATTACAGAGAGGACTGAATATTAATAAAATGTCAAAATATCTCGTGAATTCGAGAGATAAAGCCAACCGGTTGTGCAAGCCAGGACAGGTGACAATCCTGGCACTTTTCGGATTCCACTCCGAGCAGCTATACCGACCGAATCAGATAATTTATTAGTCAAATCAGTTACGTTATGCAAATTTATGCAAATCGTTAATTAATTACTGATGATTTTACCTTATAATATTGGTAATAGTAGATATCTAAAACGGCTCCAAAACGTAGATATATATTTTAAAAAAAGACGTGTGTCACTCGGGGACTGGTGCGGTAAAGCTATTGCATAGTATTTTTTTATCAACTTATGCAATTATAATTATTTATTTATTTTATTTATGCAAGAATCTAAATACCATAAACTAAAATAAGATTAATAATCCTTATTTACTCATGCTTACATCCTGTCCATTGTTTATGGTAATTAAGATAAAATAGCGATTGTCAATCAAATGTCAATAAAATAAAAACTAACGCCAAAACTGACATGAGTCACCAGCGCGAACAGCGAAACGGCGTTGCAGCACCGATGTGTAAGGTTTTTTACGCTATTTCCGTTACCTACGGAATTTATATTTCGAATTTCGTGCATTTAGTCTCCACGCTCAAGGCCCGCGATAGAAGCTATGCAATAGCTTAAAAATAATGTATGCGTCTAAACCCGGAAAAATAGTTTTATTTAAATATTGCTTCTTTTTCAGGACCATTACCGCCCCACTGTTGGCCATAAGGGTTCTCCAGTTCCGAAAAGTTTGTTGGTTTACTATGCCTAGTTAACCAGTTAAGGGTTTAGTTTTAAGGTCTCTCACAGAGAATGTTAGGTATCAGACTATGTTCTCTTGATTGTCTTTAGCTAGCTCTGACGTGCCCTGGGGAAGAAATGGGGTGGCGATATTTATATTCTTAACTCGTTACTACACAGATTAATAAATATTCATCTCTTTCTCTCTCCAGCCCATTAATGTCCCATAGTTGGGTACGGGCCTTCTCTACTTTCGAAGGCATTATGGCCCACCAAGGCGCGCTGACCAAGCGTGTTGGCATGGGGTTTATTTCGAGTTCTTTATCTCTCACAGAGGATGTTATCTGTATATACCTTAGCTGGCTTCTACAGCACACTGCAAAGGGAATGGAGTAGCGATGTATGTATTATTAATCCATCAGTATGCTATCTAATAAATATATATTCATAAGGTTTAATAAAATTCAAAGTCCAAAGAAGGAAAAAAGTGCCAAGTAGTAAAAAGTTAAGCTTAGTCAGTGCGCCAGATCGGCGATGGAAATGGTTTACGCCTGTTGCTAAGCGGATAAATACACATAATATATTGATTGTTAAGTTAGATTGTTACGGTTTATGACTAACACACTAGATATATAGTTTTTGGCGTATAATCTAGCTGTTGAGAATAGTTATTAAAATATATAATATTATCACGAAACTTCACAATGGCACTATGGTTAAGGAGAACCTTTTTATAACTGGTTGATGTTTTTTTTACTGTCCGCATAGTGACGGATTAAGGATACAAGTGTTACCAACCTTTTTACTTCCCAGGGTGCTGTAAAAGCCCGCTAACCGATAATGTACAAAGATAACATCCTCTGTGAGTGACGGAAAAATTGAAAATAAACACACTTGGTCAGCGTAGCGCAGAGACCATAATCGCTCCTATAGTGGAGAAAGCCCGTACCAAACAGCGGGATGTTAGCGGGCTGGACAGAGAGGGATGTTTTTTTAACTGAACCCCTCTTACCCGCACTAATGTAAGCAGGATTTAATTTTAGTAGACTTTGCTTCTGTTTTCTGTTTTGTGAGATATATCAGAGAAACAAAGCAATCTACATCTGTACAGAGAGATGGACCCAAAGCCCATGACTATCCCTGTTGCAAGTTTGTGAGAAATATGTTGGCCCGCTTATAGAGAACTGGTGATCTCTAAAAACAGCCAGTTGAGCCAGCTAGATGAGTTGCGAAACCATTATGAGACTAGTCTCCATTTAAAAAAAATATTCAGAAAGAATATTTACAGTAATTTAAACAGATTTTCAGATCCGATTTTTCATAATCCAAAGATATTAATTTGTAATAATAATACCTACTCTACATGACGTTTTACTTAAAAAACCTACCTTGTTGTCAGTGAAGTACATGTTACAGAATCATTGTAACTATTTGGGAACTAAACTGTATGTCTATATTACACATAAATTCCTCTTTACTCATAAGGATTTATAAAAGATTCCTTTGTTACTTAAATAAATAAATAATAAATAAATATTCATGGACATTTCACACAACGTCCTCTGGTTCCAAACTAAGCTTATATGCTTGTGTTATGGGTACCAAAATACGGATAGAATACATACACTACTTTTTGTTTTGTAAATACATACTTATAATACATAGAAACACCCAGACGCAGTACAAACATTTGTAAGAGAATTAGAAAAATCACACAAATGATTGTCCCGAGCGGGAATCGAACCCGCGACCTCTTGATCGGCAGTCCGTTACATAAAGCACTCAACCACGAGGCTCGTCATATATTGGCTCGAATTGAAGTGAAAACATGAAAACAGGTGCCAAACTAAAGTAATACGAGGCGTACTAATAATATACAAGTTGAGTTACGAGTGTTACAACCTTACTATCTCATGTGTACATATAATATTGTTAGAGCAATTAGCGGACGAATTCTAAACGAGACCGAAAACAAACAGAAGTGGAGTCAAGTGCGGACAAAGTTTTAAATAGATTAGAGT